>CM060112.1:16795226-17395226 GCA_030522415.1 Channallabes apus | reverse complement strand
TAATTCAGCCTGCAGTTGTGTTTGTGCCAATTTAACTATGATAATTAGTTTTAATAATAGTGTTAGTCAAGTGTTTATTAAAGATATAACAAAGTCATGCTTTAATTGTGTTGTTTTGTTTTTTTTTGGGGGGGGGGGCATGGCAAAAACTTTTAACAATTAAAATTGTGAATTATGAACAATTTGGTATTTCTCATTAAAGAAAATTGTGTTTTTGCGCGAAATCTTTTTAATTACAAAAGTTTGATGAATGACATAAATAATATTAAAAACACCACTGAAACTTCAGTTTAGAGCGTAATTAGCTTCTTTCTCCTACCAAATTTCATTTCACTTCAGTTTACAGTGATACACTATATCCAGAGGTGGAAAGAGTAATAAAATTTTGTACTCAAGTACAAGTACTGTTACTTCAGTGAAATTTTACTTAAGTACAAGTAAAGTTATAATTATAAAAATCTACTCAAGTAAAAGTAAAAAGTAGCTCATTAAAAAATGTACTCAGTAAAAGTAAAAGTTACCGAGTTACTTTTTTATTTTTTTTAACAACGGGGGGGTGGGGGGGTGGGGGGTGAGAGGATGAGGCATTGTAGCGTAGTTCAAAAAAGATGAGCAGATATAAATCTCAAACTAGTTGTTTTTAACTGAAGGAACACCTTTGCATAATAAAGCTGTTGTCTTTCTTGTGCTTGAAAATCAAAGTGGTCACTTAAATATGGTGTTACGTCCCAGTCTAGGGTCATACAGCAAAAGAATGGTTCAGGGTTCTATTTATAATATATATAACTGTATGGAAATGGTGGTATATGGCAGAAAGAACTAGATCCAATCATTAACTGATGAAATAATGAGGTTTGTATATACACACACACACACACACACACACAACAGGAGGAGGATCAGATTCAGGATGGACCCAGGCCAAAATAATAAACAAAATGGTATTTATATTTAGCAGCTAGATTACCTGCAAAAAAAAAAAAAAAAAAACACACACACACACACAAACAAAAATACAGGTACCTTCCCGGACTCCCTAAACCAAAAACAATGAAATTATCTACAAATATATACAAAGACCAACCAAACCAAAGGGACAAAGCAATAATCAAAGTCAATTGGAGGCAAAAAAGTCAAACCAGAAGACACAACCAAATATCAAAACGCCAAAATCACAACCTCTTTCCTCTTTCCCGCGTCTCTCTCCGGTTTATATATGGTCGCGCTAGTCGATGACGTCACTCAGGGCGGAAGCGACCGTGTGGAAGGTCAGGAAGATGCCGATGTAAGAAAACCTGGAGTGGAGTCTGGAGCGGCGCGCGACCAGGACATGATACACACACGCGGCACAACTGAGCATTTATACAAAGCATAATATTTTTTATTATTTTATCATTTTCATTCATTTATTTTTTACTCAGTAGCGAATATGATTTAAAATGTAGCGAATTACAATACTTCAAACAAAACGTACTTAAGTAAAAGTTAAATTACAGATTTTTAAAACTACTTTAAAAAGTAGAAATACACAAAAAAGCTACTCAATTACAGTAACGCGAGTAAATGTAATTCGTTACTTTCCACCTCTGACTATATCTATAACTAATCTCCTGAGCGAGTTAAATTATCACTTAATTTTATCACTTAATTAAATATTACTTTTGTAAATATTGAAATGCATCATAACTCAGAAATGCAGCACAACCAGCGCTAGTGATAGTTCAAAGTTTCTAAGAGAAGAGTATGTAGTGATTTTCAATAAAAAAAATTCAAAAAAAATGAACATCTGAAAGCAGCTTTTATCTCATTTTGCTGTCAAACCCTTCTAGGTTAAAATGATATTTGAACGAAGTTATGGTTTTTCAATAAGGTTCTTGGTCTTATTTGTTTTTCCTGTTCTACCACGCCTTCTGAAAATTGATGCTGGCAAAAATGTATGATTTTTTTTTTCCTCTTTATTTCAGAAATGTTATGTCAGAGTGGGATTCTAAACTAATGGAGTTTAGAAGTTAACAAACATAGTCCAAATATCCGACAAGTCGCCTAGACTTTTTTATTTACATGGTACATAACTATCAGACAAAAAGCACAGACTATATAAGAGATTCGCCTCGGTTCATATAAGCTTTGGAACTAGAGTTCCATTTTTTTTTTCCACCTAATAATTCAAAGCCCCTTCATTTAACGTCATAGATGAAGGTTGCCTGACACATTTTGATAACAAAAGTCATACCTTAACAAGTTGTCTTCCTAGAGAGACCTCGTATTATTAACACAGTGTGCCAGTTTTTATTCTCAGCTGACAGCTGTCGAAAAGTTTGAGGAACTTAAATCGTGGCCACGAGTGCTTTGTATAGATGATACGCTGTCAGTGCTTTTCATGTGAAGAGGCACTTTTTGTAGTAAATACAGAAAGCATTCTGCTTTATCAGGAAGAAAAACTAGGCCTGTGTAGCTCAGAGGAAAGAAAAAAAAGAGAAAAAAAAGATGAAGCAGTTTGAATTTTTAAACAAAACTTTGTGAGAAATGTGTGAAGAGCAAGTAGGTGTGCTCCATTTGAACGGTCCTATCAATCAGGTGGAAGAAGAAGAAAAAAAAGATGTGTTTGCTGATATGCTTGATGATTTGGTGTTCTCAAAGTGTCTTCCATTCTCTTTGTTAACATTAAAAGGCCATTCATCATTAATTCATTACTAAGACTCTGCAAGCTATGAATCAGTGAACATTTCTTGTCAGATTTGCCTCTCGCACACCGATGAATGCAGGTTTCGCCCGTCAGATTGCTTTGAGCGGAAACGCTGTCGCAGATTTGTGGGCCCATTTGGAAATGAAAGCGACAAGCCAGAGTTGAAAGTTTTGTGAAATGACTGTTTGATGGTGAGATTAGTGATATTTTTTTCACTCGCATTTGATCTCTTGGAAAGCAACACTGCAAGGGCAGCAAGATAGGACCACGGATTTTGCATGTGCACACTCACACACACACACACACACACACACACACACACACACACGCACACACACGCACACACACACACACACACACATACAGAATATCAGAGTTTGTCTGGGCATCTCTCAGCCTTTGGTTCTTATTGAGTTTGTCCAAAACTTTTTTCAGCTACCTAACCAAGATTGTAATGCTTTGTTCTGAAACACTTTAAAGGAGATTTTTTTTTTACTCCTTAGAAATGCAAGATGAATATTGTTGGGACAAAGAGAAGCTTGGAGAAGCTTTTGAATGTGACTTCTAACGTTCTGATTTCTTTTCTCTCGACTGTGAGTGGCTCCTTCAAATCACTACTGAAAGAGCCGTATATATCAAATACAACCTGCAAAGGCTTTCAACTTCCGGGGCTGTTTGAAAATACCGTCTTTTCCAGGCCCAAAACTATATAGTTCACTCTTTTATCACCATCTTCGTATATTTCGGTCCAATGGGCAGAAAAGAGACTCGATCGGTTACTTGGCTTTGTATTACACAAATAGAAAAACTCTATTTGTGTTTATAGGAAAAGCACATAGTTATTGATTCTCATTTTATTTTAGCAACCCTGGACAAGGAGGACCTCTAAAATGTATAAAGACACATAAGCATACTAGTAGCATATAAACTCTAAATAAAAATCTTTTTCATTTTGCTAGCTTTAGTATCCACATCTATTAATATAAATGTATACGTACATGTGTCCATGCAGACAAATAGTTTATTAAAAGTCTGACAATTAGTTTAAATTAGGTTAAAAAAAAAAAAAAAAACGTCATGTACGCACCCAATCTTAGTGGCCAAAGACTAATCTCTATGAAACCATGTGTATTAATAAATGAATGAATAGATAGATAGATAGATAGATAGATAGATAGATAGATAGATAGATGGGACCTATTATGCTTTAATACTTGACGGACATTTTAGACACTTTCAATTCAATTCAATTCAAAGTTATTTATATAACGCTTTTAACAATAGGCATTGTCTCAAAGCAGTTTCACAAAAATGAAAGGAAATTTTTTAGAAGAGAAAATATTTGGAAGTGTGTATGTGTGAGATAATAATGAGATGAATGAATGATGAATGAAATGTCTCTGATGAGCAAGCCAAGGGTGACGGCGACGGTGGCAAGGAAAAACTCCCTGAGATGGCAATAGGAAGAAACCTTGAGAGGAACCAGACTCAGTCAGGGAACCCATCCTCATTTGGGCGATAACAGATAACATGTGTGTTGTGCAGGTGAAAGTTCAATATGACAGAAGTTCTTTAAATTCACATGGAGACCAGTTCAGCATAGGGACGAGTCAGTAGGTGCAGAGGGCAGATGAGGTCTGGATCACTGGAAGCACAGGAGCAGCATGTGTAGCTCCAACCATCATAAAGCTGAATCCAGCTGGAGCTGGTCCTTCTCTGGACGCCTCAGGAACCTCGCAGGGTCGGCCTTTGTCTACTGAAGCTGGCACAATCTCCCGATGCCTCGGGATGGGTAGAGAAATACAGAACAGATGGGGAGAATTAGCGTAGTTGCCATTCGGGATAGGTGTACTGGAGTATGAGGTTATGGGATGAGTTACGTGTATGCCAGATTAAAGAGATGCGTCTTGAGTCTACTTTTGAACTGGGAAACCGTGTCTGCACCCGAACAATGTCTGGAAGGCTATTCCAAAGCTTTGGAGCTAAATATGAAAAAGCCCTACCCCCTTTTGTAGATTTTTAAATTCTGGGAACTACCAGAAGTCCGGAGTTTTGTGATCTTAAGGCGCGTGGTGGATTGTAGCGCATCAGAAGACTGGTTAGGTATGTGGGCGCTAAACCATTTAAGGCCTTGTATGTAAGTAACACTATTTTGTAATTAATTCTAAGCTGAACAGGTAACCAGTGCAGGGATGATAATATTGGGGTTATATGATCATATTTTCTGGATCTAGTGAGAACCCTGGCGGCTGCATTTTGGACTAACTGAAGCTTGTTTATTGAGGATGCAGGACAACCACCTAGTAATGCATTACAATAGTCCAGTCTGGAGGTCATGAATGCATGAACTAGCTTTTCTGCATCAGATACGGATAAGATGCTCCTAAGTTTAGCAATATTTCTAAGATGGAAAAAGGCTGTTTTTGTGATATTTGAAATGTGATTTTCAAAGGCCAAATTAGTGTCTAATATTACGCCCAGGTCTTTTACTGTCGAGCTGGTAGTAACTTTCTAAGCGCAGGCTGAATTGTGAAAGCTGTTGTGTGCTGGTTTTTGGGCCGATAAGTAATGTCTCCATCTTATCTGAATTTAGTAAAAGAAAGTTATTGGTCATCCAATCTTTTATGTCCTGGACACACTCAGTTAATCTAGACAACTTAGGTATTTCGTCTGGTTTTGTTGACATATCAGTTGACAAGGGAAGCATGTATATTGAGAACAGCAGAGGTCCTAAAACTGACCCTTGTGGGACCCCATATTTCACTGGCATTACACCAGACGTTTCTCCATTTAGATCTACAAAACGGTATCGATCAGACAGGTTGATCTAAACCATTTTAATGCCTGACCCTGAATACCTATGTGATTTTGTAAGCAATCTATGAGAATATTATGATCTACAGTGTCAATTGCAGCACTAAGATCAAGTAAGACTAGTATTGAGACGCAGGCTTGGTCTGAAGCTAAAAACAAGTCATTTGCAATCTTAACTAGTGCAGTTTCTGTACTATGATGGGACCTGAAACCTGACTGAAATTCTTCAAGGATGTTGTTTTCCTGCCAGAATGTGCATATTTGAGCTGATACTACTTTTTCTAGTATTTTTTTATATGAATGGAAGGTTTGAAATCGGTCTGTAATTTGTTATTTCATTCGCGTCCAAATTTGATTTTTTAAGAAGCGGCTTAATAACTGCCAACTTGGAAGGTTTAGGGACGTGACCTACTGTAGATATAATGAGGAATTAATAATGTTTAGAAGTGGCTCTCCAACCGTAAGCATCACTTCTTTTAAAAATCTGGTTGGGATTGGGTCTAACAGGCACATTGTTGATTTAGCCGAGGTGATAAGTTTATACAGCTCTTCCTGTCCTATACCTGTAAAGCACTGAAAATCTAAATGTGAAGCTTTAGGCTGAACTGGATCGTGGGATACTATTAGAGGTTGAACCTCCGTTATTTTCTTCCTGATATTATTGATTTTTTCATTAAAGAAGTCCATAAAGTCTTCACTTCTAAACTTTGATGGGATACTCTCTGCGGGCATCTTAGGTTTTGTTAGGCGAGCCACTGTACTAAATAAGAACCTGGGATTGTTTTGGTTTCTTGCTATCAGTTGGCTAAGATGCTCAGTCCTAGCAGTTTTTAGAGCCTGTCTATAGCTGCACATACTGTACTGTCTTTATATGCAATTCGAAAAACTTCTAGTTTAGTTTTCCTCCATTTTCGCTCGAGGTTACGGGTTTCTCTCTTTAGGGCGCGAGTATGACTGTTGTACCACAGTGCAAGTGTTTTATCTCTGACTTTTTTTAATCTGATGGGAGCAACAGTGTCTAATGTACTGGTAAAAATAGTGCCCATGTTGCTAGTCACTTCATCTAGATCATCTGCATTTAGGGGTCTAATAAGAAATTGGGACAGATCCGGCAGATTACTTGTGAATCTGTCTTTAGTAGTCGGATTCATATTTCTAACAGATTGATAACGTGGGGAGACACAGCTAATCTGTTCTATGGGTAGAGTATATATCAGGAGGTGATGATCTGTGATATCATCACTTTAAGGTAAGATCTCTATATTAGAGACATCTATACCATGGGATATAATTAAATCTAGCGTATGATTAAAGCGGTGAGTTGCTCCAATTATATTTTGTTTAACCCCATAAATGCGAGTGCTAAAGCGTCGTTAGCATCATCTACATGAATGTTAAAGTCAACATTCTTCTGCACGATTCTTCGTTGTGTGTACAAACAAAACCAAAAACAAATGCTTTTATTTATTTATTTACTTACTTATTTGTTTTTTGTGTAGGTATTGGGTGAGGTTTAAACCAGCCATCTTGGTTTTTCCTCTTATGTGACCTCATATAAGCAAAGCCCAATCCTCTGGCTTGTTGTTGGGACAAGTGAAGTAGGAAAAAGAAATATTTTAAACGAGGGATATTATAGCTGAAGTATGACCAAACACTTTGCAGAACCTTTAAAACTTTTGTTAATTCAATAAGGCAATAGTAAATTATGGGACCTTTAAAGAATTAACATGTTCATCCAACATTATCCCTCTTATACGATCGTTTGTTTGTTTTTTTGTTTTTTTCGGACAACTCTTAGACTATTTCTTCTAATGAGAACAAAATTTGCATTTTGTAACATTACTAAAAAACTAAAACACAACACTCAAATTTCTCAAGCCTAAAAACTGTTCACAAATGTAACGGAACAGCTTTACCTCAAAACACCTACAAAAGCTATACCAGAGCAATGCTTGAAATAAATTAAGTGGAGAGTTCATCAAAAAATTAATGAGTCATATTTTCTTTCTAAGCAGCAATAATGTCTAAGCTGTGTGCTTATGGAAAATAAATCAACAATACATTGGATTTAAGTATTTATCAGCGCTGTAGTATAAGGCTGGTTTCACACTCTGCATACAGGCTTTGATGTTTAACAGTTATACACCTACTGTATCAGAGATGAAATGTGCTTTGGCAGTGAAGCAAACCTTTGTCTTCTTCTTTGTTAAAAACAGACAACTGAAACTACATTAAGCTGTAAAGAAATTTAATATGTTAATGCTACTTATAGTACCACTAAAGCAATGTACTGTATATATACTGTATTTATGTGAGGGTGTTCAAGTCAATCTGGGACTTTTCCCTGTCCAGAGAGTAAAAAGTAACTTTATTCCTCAATATAATCCCATGGTGCACTATTATCAAACTGCCTGCTTCACATATGAAACGCTGGCCTCCAAGGACCTCCTTTAATGTAGAAATCACATGGAGCAAGGGGACGTGGTAGTAACTCCCAGCCGAGTTCCTGTCATTTGGAATTGATGTGATCGGCAGCATGACAAACCCATCTTGGTTTGATCACCAAAGACGTTCTATTTTTCAATTAAACGAAAGGGTCATTGTAGAAATTCCTGGGAGGCCGGTGTTCCAGCAGTGATGATAATGCAGGCAATCCAATCATAGCTCAACATTTTCTACCATGCTGGTATCCATGCACGAATTGTTTCATTCAGAGGATCATATAGTGAAATAAAAGGAGTTTTCACTCTCATAACTGGCCTTTTATTCTGCACAAACAAAAGTCCTGGTTTGACCTGAATGCCCTTATACAACAATAAGATGGTATGGAAAGCGTTATTTATTTTTTTATTTTTTTATTTGTATTATTTATTTATTATATTTATTTTTTTACGCTAGCGACTGAGCTATAGTTGTATCCTTTAACTAGATAACCATAAGCATATCTAGTTTACTTTTTCTGATCATCTCTAACTTAGTTTCCTATCTAACGTTAAAGCCTCTGACCCTCGTTAAATCATGTTCATTAAATTATACCTTATATCCTGGAATTAAGGTTGATGATGTCATCCCAGATGTCTCACAAGGGACTGAATGGGTGTTACATCACTACTACCACCTACTGACCTGTTTGCTCCCACCACACACACACATCCCCCCCCCCCACACACATACACTTTAGCATTGGAATGAAAGAGTTAGCTGCACTCACAGGTGCCGATCGTATTACATTTGAGCAAGATTCCAAGAGAATGAAAAAAGAGTGATATTTGAGAGAAAAATAAATAAATCAATGAGCCACAGAGTGTGCTCCATTGATGCGGACTGAGATAGAGAGGGAGGTGGGGAGTGAGGGGTACAGGATGGCATTCCAAATGAAAGTGTGCCAGGAAGACCTGTGAGCCAAAAACGGTTCCCATCATCAGTAATCTTACATGGCTCTTCACAAAACCAGGTCTGTAATGAATAGGGGGAGGACTGGTTTGGGAGAACAGGTTGAATGGTATTTCCTGTGCCGTGGGGTGAAAAGGTGCCATGAAAGCGAGGAGGATCAACTACTGCCTCTGGAATGTCTTTGACGGAGGAGATCCTGCTTCTTTTTCTTTTAGGGTGGATGTTTGCACCGGCAAGTTCTGGCAAATGCTGCTTGCCTCTCGTCCCAGGTAATCTGGGATTATACCATAGACCGTCAATTTTAACTTGCTGTTGGTTGTTCAGCATGTTTCTTACACACCTGGTAGACTTTTTACTGCAGAACAGCTTTGTTAGTATATTACAATACAAAAGAGAAACTCCCAGAGTTATCTTCACTCATCAGGTGAAGTATAAGACCTTTTTTTTTTTTTTTTAAGATATATTGCGTAGTCTCTATAACTACTGTGCCTGATGATGAACTAAATTTACTGAACAAATACTGTACAGTAGTAGGGAGCAACAGACGTTAACCTCACTTGTATTTTGCTTGGAGCGATATTACCTGCTTGACATTGACTAATCTCCCTGTAAACCCTAATACTCAAAGTAATTAAACATATTGAGTACTGTTAACTTAAATAATTACAATTAGTACAAATTAATAGACCTTGATGAGTATTTAGAACTTTTTTGGCATTTATGAGTTTGGAGAAATTACACTTTTTAAGTTAGCTGAACAAATGTAATATTTTAAGTACTTAAGTAACAGTAACTGTCACCTTAAAGTTCCACCAACGTAAAATCTTTCAGACGTCTGACGTCATCAACAGGGCACTGGTGGCTCAGTGGTAGGTGTTTCACCTACGTTGCGAAAGGCCCGGGTTCGATTCCCAACAACTGGATGAAGTGCCTGTCCCAAGCCCAGGTAAAATGGGAGGGTTGTGTCTGGCGTAAAACCTGTGCCATGCTTGTGTGCGGACCGGATTGTCTGCTGTAGCGACCCATTGATGGGATCAGCCGAAAGACCAACAACAATTTGATTTGCAACAACGACAAAAAATTATAATTGCTATTAAATAGTATGAGTTAGGCTACTCAATAATGCATGTAAAGAATGATTAATATGACCGAGTACAACAAACTCAAAAACTCATAGTTCTGTTTACTTAAAACTGGAAACATCATTACTTAAAAGATTTGATGTAACTGATTACAACAACATCTTCTCAATGTGTACAATTTTGTAGCAACACTTTGGCATGTCCACATACTTTTGGCCATATATTATCCTCATACAGTAGTTTTGGTGCGAAACTATAGGGACACCAGACAAACCTTGGCTGATTGACTAGACTACAGGCAAGGATGTCTGTGTTTGTTAGAATACTGAAGTGTTTCTACTCTCTGCAGGTGAGATATTTTAAAAGACCAGAAGCACTGAGCAGAAGATGGACAGGAAAGAAGCAGTGTCTGCTGGGAAGGGTGAGTGCAAGCACGGCCTTTTATTGTACACTCAGTATGGCATCCTGGGAGCCTGCGGCATGGACATAGTGTCCTGTGTTTCCCTGCTGTTTTCAGAATGAGTGTGCCTTTTTAAGAACAAGGGTGGTTTGTTTTATTCGATGACTCATAGCTGTAATAACGATAGCGATAAAGACTTCCCAGGTGTAATATGCTAATCGTTGCTCATAATTATTTGGCAGATTTGTTTGTGTCGGAGCCCATGAATATAAATCACATGTACTGTTTTAATTGTGATACAAAGCAGACAGGATATGTCTTCCTGCGTAGATACACTCATTCATATCAAAACTCTATTGTTTTTCTTTTTATTGCTTTTTTTTGTTTGTTTGTTTGAAGCTTGCGTACATGTCTAGAAATTCATGTGAGGTTTGATTCCTGACATGAAGGTTTGCAGAAGCGTCACTGCATTCAGATGTTCTGTACTGAGAGAGCGAAAAAGAAAGAAGAAACATAGCAAGGTTGAGAGAACAGGCTGTATGAATCACAAAGGGTTGGTCTAATATCAGAAGCAGAAAAGATCAGAAAAGTCAAAACTTTGGTGGAGACAGGGATCAGAAAGAACATGAAGAGCCAGGAAGAAAAATCAACAAGAGCAAGTAATTATAGCCAACTATTACAATATAACACAGATGGAAATATTGTAATGGAACAGGATTGTTCTGGAATCATAAGCTTTCCAGAATGAGTGGATGTTTAAAAGTGGAAGATTTCAAGAAGATAGATAGTTTTACTGTAGACTCCAGACCCTTCGAGAAGTACTACAGTGCGAGAAGGATTTCAGAATAATAAAAAATTTTATTTTAAGTTAAGTCAGGGTACTTAAATGCAAAGACACCAGGGAGGAAAACGATAAAATAAATAAGCTGAAGTGAAGCTAAAGGCTTTTTTATATTAGGAACCTGGGATTGTTCCCAAGAACTGCTTGACCCCAAAGTCTGGTTCATTTTCAAACAAGAGTTCCCAGTTCACAAGCCTGCTGAAAAAGGTGGTCTTGAGTATGGTGTACTTGGACAAAGATCAAATCAGATATGAAAGCCTGAACACGGAAGTGGACCTCAGTTTAGAATGGGACGTATCAGGGCCATCTGTCTCTTCCGAAATCTATGCGTGTATTGTCAGTCTCTTCCTCTGACCCATACTGTTCTAGTTGATAAAGTTGATAAAGTTCCTCTTGCCATTTTTTCCAAAATATCAGTAAAATTAGGTATAGAGCAAATATTGACGTTCTTGATTTTTCTGCTCTTTGTAGTTAATGGCGACTCGCAAACCAACTAAGTTTTTATTGCCCCCTGCTATATCGGAGAATGAAAATACCCAAAGACTCACTCACTCACTCATCTTCTATACCTCTTTATCCTGTATTCAGGGTCACGGGGACCTGGAGCCTGTCCCAGTAGGCTTAGGGCACGAGGCGGGGTACACCCTAGACAGGCAATTTGGGAATGCCAATCAACCTAACCTACATGTCTTTGGACGGAAACCCACCAAGCACGGGGAGAACATGCAAACTCCATGCACACAGAGACGGGATTCGAGCCTGGTCGGGAATCGAACCCGGACCCTGGAGGTGCAAGGCGACAGTGCTAACCACTACACCACCGTGCCGCCTATACTCAAAGACGGAGAATAATAATAATAGGAATACTGTGGGAGAGTGGAGACAGTACAAATCAATTGTGCTTAGTCTGAAAGTGCCCTAGGACTTGGGTGATGAACGGAGCGGAAAGATCCTCCGTAGGGGCTGTGAGAGAACTGGAGAAGCTCAAAGTGATCAGGTGTAAAGTCTGGAGGCAAATAGAGCTGAGGGCAGAAGGCATTGGCATGTGAGTTGACCAAGAAGGCACACTGGCAGAGATTTACCAGAAGCTAAAAAGAAACCAGTTCAGATCCACTACTTTATCCAAAAGGCTCAAGTAGACATAATCCAAATACAATACACAGTCCAACCGTCAGGTATTCAGTAAAGGCAGGCAGGATTACCGAAATCACAGGCTGAGATCAGGTCCAAAACAGGCTGGGTCAGGAATGCAGGCGAATTCCAGAAACAGGCAAATGGCTGTAAAGCAAAAACACAATATGAAGAGACAATCTGGCTGAGAAAGAGAAGTAAGTCTGGAGAAGAGTTAATGAAACTAATTAAGAGTTCTGCACTGGAGGAGAGGGAGAGAGAACCCAACTGAATGGTGGAGCTTTGAATGAACCAGCAGGTACTGTAAGAGGAAACAGGAATTGTATGGAGTCATAACAAAAATAGCAAAAGTTCAACACAGGACTGCGCTGGGCTGGTAGGAGTAGTAAGAATGTTTTTGGAAACAAGATACATCTAGAAGCAGGTTGGCTTTAAAATTGGGGGACATAGAAGCAAGATCATTCACAAATCAAAACAGGTTGGCGTTGATCTAAAATAGTGGTTCTCAACCCTGGTCCTGGACGACCTGCCCAAGATGCTTTAGAGTTTCCCCTGCTCTATCATGCTCAGTTGAATTAAAAAAAGGTTTCTAAACTAGATTTCTAAAACTTTCTACCTTGATTGTATCCAAGCACTAGTAAACGCTGGATTAAGTGCATTAGTGTTGAATTATATAGGAAAATTAATTTAGTTTTCCCCCTAACTGTGTTCTGTACAATCAAACGTCCCAGGTTGACTTGAACACCCATCGTAGAGTCAGTTCCACAGGCAGAGTGGTTCTTTAAGGGTTTAAGGATTGTTTAAGTGTACATGTCCATCGCGGTCCTGGTGCAGTAGCCTGAACGCCTACTGTAACACACAGTTGCCAGACTGCTGGAGCACAGATAGAACAGCTGTGATGAGGTTTTTGATCTTCATCCTTCTCTTTCATGGTGAAAAACAAATAGTTCTCATGCTTGCTCTCTCTCTCAAACACACACACACACACACACACACACACACATGACTTCCTCCTCTTTCTCTTTGACCGATGCTCCTTATCACGGTAATTACAGTAATCTAATGACCCCCTCCAGCTCGGACAGGAAGAGGGACAGAAGGAGAGAAAGGAGGAGGTGAATGAGACAAGAGAGTAGAGAGTGAGACAAGTGGAGCATATCTCCAGCTTCAGGCGAGAAAAGGAGGCGGAGGAGAGAAAGTGAAGCTGGTCTTCGTCGAAATCATAGGACTTCTTTTTTTCTTCTCCAATTAAAATTCCAGTCAGGAGACGTTATTTCATTGACAGTCTTCTTGCTCTGCTTACTCTTTTGTGTTTAGGAACTCTAGCACACATTGCGACCTTAGTGTATAAGGTCTTTCAACTAAGAGCTCAGGATGTGTGGCCATCTTGTGCAAAAATAAAAAAAAAGAAAAGAAAATGAAGGGATGCATTTTTTAACATAACCATTAAGTTAAATTTTTTTTAAAAAACTTTTTTTTTTTATTAGTTTTTAAAAAAACATACTTTTAGGGTAGCACCCCAGTGTGACGTCTTAACTGGCAACAGGTAAAAACCAGCTAAGTAATATTAACTAAGTAGCTAAGTAATGTTTACATCATTTACCATGTAATTAGTGCTTAAAACGATTTAAGAAGTTTTGGTCATTTATAACATTTAGCTTGTATTTTGCCATCTTGCTATATAAAATTTTACACTGTGAAAATAATTTTTTTAATCTATATCAATAAAAGAAAGGTTTTGTCTGTACATTAGTCCAAACCTGCTCTTTCAATGGTATTTTTCCGTTTTCTACATTGGAGGGCAAAACCACCCGAAATCTGTCGGTCTCTATGTCAGATTTTGTCACAGCTTATTATTTTTAGCTTTAACCTTTTAACTATTTATACAAACTCTTACGCTAGTAAGTTAAAAAATATCTGTTTTGGGTTTTTTTTTCATGTAAACTTGCTATATAAGTTTTATGAATAGACTCCTAACCTCAGCATTTATATGATCCTGGCTCCTGGCTATGGTTCATGATGACGCAATAACATTTCAAAACAACAGAATAGCCCGGGTGTTGATAGTGTTTTTGTGGTTGGTTACCATCACTGAGATATCATAGCGTCCTGCTGTGGAATTTGTTTCAGTTATAATTTGACTGCTCTCTCTCTGATATCCCTCTCTCATTGTTCTCTACCTCACACGCAGACCACAAACACTTTTCACCCTCTGTATAAACTCATCACTTCAGGTGTTAACAGATAAACACCCTCCTGCTAATTCTTCAACCATACGACGCCCTGACACCTTTACTATCATGTTAAAAAAAAAAACTTTGTTTCATCCTTTTTTCAGTGACCTTTGATCTTTTTTTTTTTTTATCTCCACAATCTTCATTATAATGTGCAAATAATTAAAGAGTGTAGCAGAATTATACTTATTGCATTCGAGTCAGGAGATGCTTATAACATACAAATAAAGACTGTGTGCTTATTGATCTGTTGTGCTACAGTACGTATACAGTACCAGTCAAAAGTTTGGGCACAAGATTTGATTTATGTCCAACATTCCAGAACAATACTGGATTAAATCAAAATGATAAAATGACACATATCGCATTAGGTGATTGTGCCAAGAGTCAGTTGTTATTTTAAGAAATAAAGGACAGCTGTTCTGGGACATTTCTTGTCAATGCATTTCCAAAACCCATCAAGCACCGTGATGATGCAAGACCAAAACTTACCTCTGCTGCAGAGAAGTTCATCTAGAGTTACCAACCTGGAAAATCACCAATTAACAAACAGCACCTCAGATTAGAGAAGTAGCAGATGCAACTCAATATCAACTGTTCAAAGAAGATTATTGTATATTTTTTAAAGATGTCAGCATTGTTTTAAAGTCTAGAAAAAGATTATAATCAGGAAAGCCTATGCAATTAAAAGGGGTGTCTAAACTTTCGAATGGTACCATCCATGCCCGAGTATGCTAAGATGCCATATATTAATGATAATGTCAATAAAAAAAATAAAAATAAGAATAAATAAAATATAATTTTAGCCATCACAGGTTTCCACTCACTCGCAAGTTTTCTACATTAAAACTGGAGAAACGTCAATTGTTGTTAGACATCCAAGGCTGGGATTTTGTTCCCCTAAGATATGAAGCCGGACATCAAATCTTTTTAAACTGTTGCTCATGTTACATTAACTGGTATTATTTTTTGAAACATTTGGAAATAATTTCATCACTATAAACATTATTAGTCTGTTTATAATGAAATACACACACACATACAGACACACACACACACACAATATGCACATGCATGCACACACAAACACATCCAAAGATATTAATTCAATTGAACTGTTTCCATGAGCAAATGAACCCAACATCCCAATAACTTTATGTAATCGTCTGTTAGCAGATTATTCTTGTTACTACCATTCGCTAAATATTGCAAAACAACCAAGTTCCACAGCACACAAGTAATGACATGACTCAATGTTTTGAGAAAACCAATATGGCCACCTTTCATTGGAATGGCTTGAGTGAAATGACATCGTGTGCCTCTTGCTTTTATACAGTACAATGCAAAAGTCACACCTAATTTCTTCATATTTTGATTCCAAATAGCCAGACTTTCTGGTATTCATGATGTAGTCTTGAGAATTTTCTCTGTTCTCTCTCACTTTTGGCAAGTTTCTGTCTCTTGTTTTCAGTCCAGTCTCTGTACCTGACAGTTTCAGGGGAACATTTATTTTTGTTTGTTTGTTAAGCCACAAAGTGACCTATGAATCATTCAAGCACAGAAAAAAACAGTCTACTTTAAAGCATGATCGAGTGAGAAAGATGATGAGACGAGATCAGGCTGGTGATTAGTATACTGGTGATGCTGAATGCTGAGTGGTTGGAACAGATGAGAGGGGAAACGAGGCTGCTGCTTGAGGTTGTTACATAAACAACCAATTTTTAAAAATGTATCTTTAGTCACTCTGCAGCCTGTCACAGTGAAACATTTGTTCCAATTTCTTTAATTTAAACATTTGATTTAATTTAATATGAAGAAATATCAAGAATATTGATATAATATTGATAAAAAATATTTTGCCCACAAGCCCCTCCCTCTTTACTCAACTGGGGCATGATGGGACAGGTTAGTGCCCTTCGCCCCATATTCGCTATTCGCATATCGCTATTGTTTTAAAATATTTATTTTCTGTTTGTCTTCCACCCGATGGATGCATCAGTTTCATACTGAGATAAAAGAACCACAAAAAAAAAAAAAAGTGAAACACATCTAGTATGTTGGTACATCAGGAGCTGTATTACTTGATGATTTCAGAGGGAATATGTTTGCAGCTCACTTCTCGGAGGCTTGCTCAGAACCCAGACACCTGGCTTTGTTCTCTCTCTCTCTCCACTCCACCTTGTTCTCTGAAGTGTTTCGAAACATGGTGCCTCTCCACAGCTGTAAAAAAAAAAAAAAAAAAAAGGCTGACACAAGCTTCCATCTCAAGATACGACTCGTCTAATCTCAAAGTAGTTCTCTCTATCTCCCACACTCTTTTGCTCTCCAAAGAGGAGGATAATCTCTGGAGAGAGAAATTTCAAACTGGCCAGAACGAGGCCAAAGGACTTTCTCTCTCGCTCTGATTCTTTGCTCGTTTTTCTTTACGCTGAAATCAGTTGACAGCTTCAAGACCTGAAAGGTATTTTAAAAAATAATCAACTCGACTAGTGCATGCACTATTTAAACTCTGCGGTAAATAGTCAATATGTACAGCCAAATATACTGTATATACAACAGGTAGTAATTAATTTTCTGTAACAGAGGCACTTCCAGTTGCAAGCTAATTACATTAAGAATGCTCTAATATCATTTATAGTTTATATTAATTGCTAATTCATATACATGCCAGTTTTAAAATCTGTGTTAATGTTAAAATTGTTCATTTTGTGTTAGTTGCTTATTTACTCTTTTTCCAGCATCAGTCCTTCATGACATTTCTAGGAAAGTCTTCAGGACAGGTGGTTTTGTCTTTCCCGGATTCTTTCTAACAGGCTCCGTTTTTTTCCCTGGTTACCTTCAAGAGCAGGGGTACTCAAATATACATTTGAAAGGTCCACTTGCCAAATTTCTATTCAGTCCGAGGTCCGGAAAAATGACAGTCCTATTTCAAATAGAGAACTACAAAAAAAGTCAAACCCAAAATTTCCGAACAATACGCAAAAATGACATGGTAGTCCTTTTAGTGTGAAAAGTGACATCATCTTTGTGCCACCAGTTGTTTGAACTTGGGCTTAAAAGGTGTGAGGACCAGGTGGAGGCACTGATATAAATGTTCATTGGTGATGGAGATGCGATATGTGTTTTTCACCCCGTGCTCATAGCGGAAACGGCAGATTGATAGCAGTACGTTGAGGAAAACATTGTGAGAATTTGAAGGGACATTGTCTGCAGGACAGGAACACCTGATGGAGTAACCATCTGTGTCCAGAAGGTGAGAAGGTGACCACTTTTGATTGCTAGATTAAGCACATTGGTTTTCTGGAATGTATATTTTTCTGTCCACTAACTCTTAAATTCGCAGTTTTCAAAATCAACTTATATCAATGGCCAGCTTTGAGCAGGACATGAGGATATTAAGGACATATTATAATAAACAGAATGAGCAGCTCACCTCTTATATCTTCCACGAGTTGTTCGTTCTTTTGAATCTACTGCACCGCATAGTGTCTATGGGAGTCACGTGACAAAGAACCGAACAACTCGGGACTTGACGATTTGTTGAGAACCGTTCAATACATAGCCTACGGAGGTTCTGCGATGATTTGCGCATGCGCGTCCAGTAGAAAATTAACGAATCACTCTCGGAGACAACTCGTTCTTCTGAGTCACATTAAAGATTTGTTCAAAAAGAACGAATCGTTCATGAACGACCCATCGCTAGAAGACTCGAAGATACATCTCGCGGAAACACCGTTGCGCACTTCATAGAGAACTCATTTGGATTATGATTAAATTAGCATGTTTGTTTTGGCCTCGGTCCAGATTTAACCGTATTTGGGTCCGGATGCGGTTCAAGAGTGAAACAAGAGAACCTGGTGAGGGAAGGCTGTTTATAGCTACTATAATATACCGTAAATGATAACAGGAACTTGTTTCGTGCACTTTCCACAATGTACCTGCAATTGAATGAAAACAAATCTCATTCGTGAAGAAGCACAATTTATTATTATTGGGCAGAACATGGCAGGATTACAGGAATAAAACACCTCAGGAAGTGTTGTTATTGGTAAGTAGTCACTTTGAGATGTTTGCAGTAAATCACACAGTGTTGCATCACACCACTCTGCTCGATTATTTTCCCACAACAGGCTATACTGTATATTTTTTTTACTTACGCAATACATTGAGCTATTCAGAACGATGGCCTTCAGGGTAAAAAAAAAACAAAAAACAATGTCAGCAGGGAGACAGCAGTCTTGGTTGGATTATTTTTGAAATTTTGCAAAATGAAAAAAATAAATAAGAGATGGTAAAAGAGGTATATTCATATTCATATTTCAAGTGTGATATTTACAGATGGGGTACTCTCAGAACAAAATACACTTTTGCAATCCTGTTGCAAAATCCTGTTGCAATCACCTAAACCTATGGACGTTTTCACATTAGGGCCCCTGAACCGTTTCCGAGAACACTTGACTCCAAAGTCTGGGTCATTTTGATCAGTGAGAACACAATCGTTCCGTGCTCGGGAACCAGGCCTGAGTCTGCTGGAAAAGGGAGCCTACAGAATGATACAGCGTACTCGGGCATGGGTGGAATCAGAATATCAACGGCAATAATTCCTACGCACGGAAGTAGATTCACCGTTAAGATGCACAGTTATCAGTGTTCTCCGCCGAAATCTCATTGTGCATGTAGCATGTGGCAATCTCACCCTCTGACCTGATAAAGTAGGGAGGCACGTGAGAGAATATCAGTAATATTAGGCATAGCACGAAGGTTAACTTTCTATTTCTCTTCTTCTCTTGCAGTAATGGAAACTCACAAACCAAGTAGCATGCATACTCAAAAACTGAGAGTAAAAACAACGTGAACGCTGTCAATCATTCCAGGGCATGATAGAAAATCCATTGTGCCTGTATGTAAAAATGCATTATGTTCTTCAGTATCATAGCAGGACGTGACCTTAAATAACTACTATGTTCCCAGTAATGACGAGTTAAAATACCAATGTTACTTTACTTATTTAAGGTTCAATATTTCACTATTTCTTTACTAAGTAAGCGCAGATCTAATAGCTCCCCAAAGTGTGTGTGTGTGTGTGTTTATGCTGAGATAACCTTAAGCTAATGCGTTTTTTCCATACCTCAAACTCCGCCTCCAGTGCCTTCTTATATGAGGTCACAATAGAAGAACTTATTGTGCTTGTTGAAACTCATTTTTTGTTTAGTTTCATGTTTTTTTGTTTCTACAGACCAACTCGAGAGCCACCTGAACGTTTAAACGTGGTTTCCATTACAAAGTGTGTTTTTTTTTCATCCTTGTAGGTGTAAATGTTCATTGCATTTTGTTAGAAAGATTTCTTCATGTCAGTAGTTATGATATCTTAACATCTTGACAGGTAGCAGAAATATGAAGTTTGCAGCAGTGCATATACAGTACAAGTTGCTAATTTCTTCCTATTTTGCTTTCAAAGAACCAGACATTCTTGTATTTTTAAAGCAATCTTGAGGAATAGTTCTCCAGGTTTCCTGAAGGATTTTTCTTCGCTTTCCTTTTTGGCAAAATCCAGTTCGTGGAATTTATTTATTTATTTATTTATTTATTTTTTTGTTAAGCCACACAGTGCACTGTGAATTATTCAGGCATTAAAAAGCTAACTAACTTAAGGCATGAAAGAGTGAGAAATAGGCACAGAGGATGACAGAAGATCAGATCGTGATTGGAACAGACAAGAGGGGAAATGAGGTCGCTGCTGAGATTGTTACATAAACATTAATTACTTTAATTTAATCTACATTGTTTCGTTTCATTTGATGTGAAGAAATGAGGGGTGACTGAAGACTTTTGTACAGCGCTGTATATAGTAGGGAGGATACAAATTTAAAGACAGTAAGATGATTAAAATGCAATTGAAATAGTAGCAACAAAATTTTGTCTGCAGATTTGAAAGACACATCTGGATCATGCATGTAATATTTCCAGTTTATTTCAGATCATGCTTTCTGATTGAACAAGTCTTTTGATCTACGATCCAATAATGGACTACTGGTTTTAATATAATGTAGCACTATTCCATACAATACTTTAAACAGTGACATTTTACATAGTCTTACATAGTTTTACTCTAACTACAGTACATTCCACATAATGTATAGTTTAGGATAGACTTTCAACCCTGAATGAACTAATACTCTGCTGATGCGACTAGTGGTTTGGAGTTCTAATATAACCAAATCAACAAAACCGTATTAAAACAGCAGCAATGTGTCTGTGATTACATTACAAACATTATTGTGATATCACATTTAAGGCTGCCATGAACATACGTTATATTCTCTACATGTTTATGCTAATTCCGAAACAAGTAATGCTTTGTGGCTATCACTTGCTGAGACTAATCTTCTAAAGGCATGTTTTCTTGTGCCACCTTCTCCCCCACTGAACATCAAAAACGATTCCTGTACATTATTAAACTTTTAAGCCAGCACAAAACACGATTAGCAACATTAAAAATGAAGAGCGGAGTCGTAATTAATCTGAAAAGCTGTCTCACACACACACACACACACACACACACACACACACACACACACAGGCTCAGACTAATAACCCCCCTCTACATACACACACAAACACACACACACTCTCACTTGCACACACACACACACCCACATGCATCAGTAACTTTGAACAGAAAATCAGGTTTGTCTTTAACGGTTATGATGATACTCGCCCACTACGGATCTGGTGTCGGAATTAAAGTTTACTCTGCTTATTTTCTTCAAATTGGCCCTTTTAAGTCTATCCCGTTAACGGGCTGGAACAGCAGGATGAATGGCTTCTTTCTGCGACTGTAAGAGCGTTAGGAAGCATGTCCAACTTCAAAGCCAGTCTTAACGCCACACTTTAATTGTATATTTGCCTGCTGCTGGCTCCAAAGCCATCTGATTCTGCTGACAACTGAGCTCAGTTCTGCCTTCTTTTGCTTCGTTTCTTTCATCTTTCTCTCTCGAACTTTTCTTATTTTCATCTGTCTCTCATTTAACACTCTCCAGTTTCTTATTGTTACCAGTCTGTGGGCTGGAAATGGGATCCCTAAAAATATGACTGCTTTGTTTTTAAAAACAACTTTAAATCATTTTTTAAAACTATTTCTAGAAGTAAGACTTCTACAGTAGAAATATGAATATACATAAGGTCTGTAAGGTACCCATATATATCCCGTATCAAAAGTAAAGGCTTCTCATACTCTTGAGTATGAGTAATTGTCTCGTGGTCTTTAACTGCTCCTCCTTCCTGTTTCTCTGTATGATTTTGCTCTTTTCTGGCCGAAGAGCCGTGTTTTCTTTCTTTTTTTCCATGGATGGCCTGCCGATTTTCCTCCGTCTGACTGCAGATGAAGGGATAAGCACTTCAAAGCCCTGCACCAGCAGTTTAACCCCCAGGCTGAAAGTACAAGTGGACAATGCACTAATTGAGGGAGGCGACTGATCACAAGCTCTGTTCAAAGCAGGATGCTCGTCCTTCCCCCAGACGCAGGCCTACTTAACTTTATTAGCTTTCATGCTCCTGTCCAAGCTGCAATCTCACATGCCTTTGAACTCGCTGCTATTTCTTCCTGCATTTCTGCTAACATCGTATTTAAATCAGCACAGAGGGCAAGGCTTATTTATTCTCCTGTTTCTTGTGCTACCACAGAGAAGAACGTTTTCACTTCCAGAAGCAACCTGTGGCACTTTCTGTTGTCCAGGCAATAATAGGTTAGACTCAAGTAGGTGTAACAGGCACATTTTTCACTTAAAAGAATGTCCAAAAAAAAAAAAGTTTTGCGAAACTGACATGAGACCCTGGAGACATGCTTCACTTATCACAAATTGAAAATGAAATGGCCTTCACACCTTTAAAGAAAAGATCATTTAGATATTTTTGTTATGCATTTGGTTAAGGACTGATTTCACTCTTTGATGTGGTCTCACCTCATCACCCACACTGGTGTCAAACACCTTAGATCCTTTCTAAGGAAAAATGTAAACTTTTCATTTATAATTTGAATTCCTTTCACCCATCTTGAACGCAAATGGATTTGGCAATAAAAAACAAAGTCCAAAAAAAAAAGGAATAGGGTATTGTTTTAAGTAACAAACAATCATGTTAGCAAAAAAAAATAAAAAATTTAAACTTGGAAATTTTAAATAAATAAAATAAATAAAAATTACCACGTATGAAGCCGCATTTATAATTGTATCAAATCAGTTTAAAGGGGACCTATTTTGCAAAATATATATTTTTGTCATTTTAGACAAAACAAAAGTTTTGAGAAAACTACATTTCCTGCTTTTTTGTAATTTTTCCTTTTTTTAGATTGGCCTGAGCTTAAACAAACAAATCACCCCCCCACCCCCCACCACACACACACACAACCAATGAGACCTTTTATAAGAAGAGACACTCCCCTCGCTTGTTTCTGAGCTTTTCTAGATCATTTACATTAGACACTGAAACAGCATGTTAGGATAAGGGGTGAAATAATGGGAATATAGGGTATTAAAAAAAA
Source organism: Channallabes apus (assembly GCA_030522415.1). NCBI lineage: Eukaryota > Metazoa > Chordata > Actinopteri > Siluriformes > Clariidae > Channallabes > Channallabes apus. Next base: position 17,372,106 of record CM060112.1, on the reverse strand, counting down.
GCATTTTCTGAATGGTATTTCAGCACTAATTGTAAAATATGAGATGGATGGATGGATGGATGGATAGATGTACATACATACATGCGTACATACATACATACATACATACATACATACATACTTTCTTACTTTAGTGGTTCAGAAGGAAATTCCAAACATCTAGAAGCAATGAGGACAGTAACACAAAGGCATGTTTGTAGTTGTGTTTGTACACTATAAAGCTTAATTATAGTCAATAAACTCAACATAAATGCAAGAGATGACCCAAGTAAATATGGCAATGATAAACCATATGAATATACATAAGTATATAAATCACTAGTATTACAGTATATACACAAGTCAAACGTTTGAACACACCCTCTAATTCCATGATCTTCCATGATGTTTATTTATTTCTACACTGTACAACAATGCTAAAGGCATCCACAATATACATCTCCGTTGAGATGTTTTAATAACTTCTGCCCTGTAAAGTCTTGATAATGGCTCTAATCCGAGGTGCTGTTTGTTAATTGGTGATTTCTGAGGCTGGTCACTCTAAATGAACTGGAACTGTAATAAAAAAGGGAATAAAAAAAGACATAGGAAATAAATTAATTTAATAAATGAATCAAATCTTAAGTGGAATTTCCTTATCATCCTTGTACACAGTACAACAAAATTCTGTTGTGAAACACTCACAAGGTGTGTGTTGTAAAAAAATTTTTTTTTTTTTTTGATGAAATACAAAATGTATACAGTAGAAGAAAAAAGATGGCAAATAGCGTAATGGCTTTGCACTCCTCAGTTCTAACATGAAAGGTGGTAGTACAATGCGTAAGGGTGGAAGTATATACATAATATGCTTTGAATCAAGTATTTTTTTAAACATTACAAGGATGATATTGTGAGTTTTGTTTATAGTTTTTGCCTGGATAAGCTGTTTGAACATTTAAGCATTGTCTAACAGAATTGGCTCACAACTAAAAATAAAGGCAAAGAGAAGACTTGAATGACTCAATATTTAAGCTCAAATTAACTGAAATCAATACAAACATGTTCCACGGGGATTATTTATTACAAGTCTAAGAATGTGTTAAAGACTAAAATACAGTATATACTTACTCCAATCAGCCATAACATTAAAACCACCACAGTGTGACATTGCGTAGGTCACACTGTACATACAGTAAGTAACAAAGTACATAACCCTTCGACGCATCGTTCCCTCATGACTTCTGAAGGTGTGCTGGGGTATCTGGCATCAAGACGTGGCAAATCCTTTAAGTCCTGTAAGTTGTGAGATGTGGCCTCCATGGATTGGACTTGTTTGTCCAATACATTCCAGAGATGATTGGTTGGATTGAGATCCGGGGAATTTGGAGGCCAAGTCAACACCTTAAACACCCGTTCCTTAACCCTTCAGGAAGAAGTTTTGCAGTGTGCCATCCACTGCCATCCGGTGATACCATTTCCATGAAGGATGGAACAATTTTTAGGTACGTTGTATGTCTCAAAGTAACATTTACATGAATGGCGGGATCCAAGGTTTCCCAGCCAGAAATCAAGTCCAGAGCATCACATTGCTTCCTTCCTCCTAAAGTGCATCTGGGTGCTGCCACCTTACAGTATGTCCAAGTAAGCAACATACATGCACCTAGCTATCCATAAGATGTTAAAGAAAACATGATTGATCACTGCTACAATGCAAGCTGCGATGGATTATTTGTTCTGATACCTTGCTATCATACTTTGTCAAACATGGTTCCATGACTTGTTTGTTTCCCCCATTGTCCATTCTTGGACCACTTTTGGTAAGTACTAGCACTGCTTATGAGGGACACCACATACTGTAAGACCTGGAATTCTGGAGATGCTCTGACCTATTCGTCTAGCCATTACAATTTGTCCTATGTCAACAACGATGGTTATTTTTGCCCATTTACCCATTTTTTCTCAATTTCGAGAACTGACTGTTCACTCACTGCATTTTAAAACGATGATCAATGTGATTCAAACATAGCAGCTTAGGTTTCCATTTAAGTTCCCCCAACTACTGATGTCAATCTGTCACCTGTCAATGTTGCAATCATGGCTCACAGAATAAAATCACTCCATGTTCACCCAACAAGTCACAAAGTAGTACAATCTGTATGAGCCTGTTTTTTTTTTGTTTAATTTGTTCATTCATCTTGGTAAAGCATGGACGGCCTTCAATTTCATCTTTGTAACTGCTTAGACTTTCAAATACAAGATTTATACAGTATACAGTTTCTCTAGTTTGTTTCTACTGTTTCTCCACTTGCATACATATTTTTAGGAAACTTTAAGTTTGTTCTCCTCATGCTTTCATTAGCACCCTGTCCAGGGTGTACCCCGCCTCGTGCCCTAAGCCTCCTGCGATAGGCTCCAGGTCCCCGTGACCCTGAATACAGGATAAAGCGGTATAGAAGATGAGTGAGTGATCACTAAAAGTGATGACTAGAAACAACTTGTTTAAGTGGACACTCCGGAACATCTAGAACAGAGTCAATCTGGATTATGTTTCCTAGCAAACTGAAACGGTGTCTAATTCATCTCACTAACAAGTGATATTCTTCAGTTCTTATCACTTTCATATACATGTATGTATTTCATTTTCAAATTTGCATCTTACTTCCACTATTAAACAAAGCTGTGATTTCTGCTGTTGATTTTTTTTTAAATGCAACTTCAAGCTTTTGATTTTTATCTGACCACATTTTTTCCATTAAGTTGATATTTCAGCTCTATCCTGCCAGCTTTTAATAATGAATTAGACAGTTCTTAACCCAATTCCAGTATTTCCAGGAATCTCCTTAGTTGTTTTCTTTGCTTGATTCAGGCCAATAATTTGACACTTCTGAAACAAACCTCTTTTCCATAAATCTTCTAAAATGAGAATCTACTTTTTTTTTAGGGTTAAACGAATTGCTGCCAGTTTAAACATATTAATCACTGCAGTAATTATCCAACTAAAGACTCTTAAGTACTGTCCTAATGTAGTAAATAATGACCTTTTACTGAAAAAAAAATGACTTTAATAATTTGTAATTTTCCTGCAACAGCACACCCTGTGTTTTATTCCTTGTTTATTTGCCAATAAAACAAGATGGTTTCAAGCAACATGTCCTGAGTTTTAACCTAAATCATAGTGTATTTAGCCAAACGGTGGTCCACCATAATAAATCAGTATGAATAATGTTGGATAATATTGTTGTTTGGAGACCGAGTCTAGCAATATAATTTGCCTACACAGTTCACATATACTTGGGGAAAGAAAATGTTGCTGAACAATTTCATTAATTGCCTTCTGGAACGACATCAGTTCCATTTTATTTGTTCTACTGCACCAGACTCGAATTAGCCTCTCTGTAACCTTGTTTTATGGCCACTCCTCAGTGGTCTCTCTCACCTCCTGTCCCGGGCTTTTCAAACATTTGGGGTTCCCCTGTGAAAATGGCAGAGGACACCACAAAGGGGTCGGGGAGAGGTCAACGTTAAAAAAATAAAGGGGAAGAAGAAGCCGTACTACAATGCCTTCTCCTTCGCACCATGGACATGAAATGGCCAACAGGTGCATGTGCATGGGTTAGGAGCACATTTTCTTCATAGCCAGCTCACTGAACTGAGACAGACACTGGTGTGTGGGTTAAGATTTAGGGGACTACCTACGGTGTATAAACCAGGCCTTATTACCCTATATGCTCTGGTGGAATTAATTGTGGTTCTTTAAATGAGATTAAATGTTTTACAGTTGGTGAAGTCTTATGTGCTTAAGAAATAACGTTTACAGTACAATTAGAAATAAAGTAAGTCTATAGATTTTGAGTTTCAAAGAGTTCACCACGATATACAATTAAAGTTAATTTATGCATAATGTTAACAATATTAGAGCTGAAGACAAGCTATAGACTGGCTGTCCAGGTATCAATGTGCAAATTCAAGTATTTTAATGTATTTTGGTCTTTAGAGTTTGTGTTGAACATCAAAGGAACAATACACACTTTGAAGTAGCATGGGGTAGAATCTCTCTCTCTCGCTCTCTTTTTCTCTCACTCTTATTGATGTCATTGGCCACAAGGAATACTATATATATATATTTTTTTTTTATTTAACCTCATGTTTTGCTGTCTTCTATTGGGTTTCAATAGCAACTAGTTAAAATGAGCTAGATTCATTTAAATATATGTTTTTTTTTTGTTTGTTTTTTACTTTTATGTTTCAAATTTCTATTTGAAATAATATATTACACTATATTTAATGTTACAGTCATGGTACAGGATCTTTCTAAAAGAAAATGAGATCAAATTTCATTCAGTATTATAATTGTTAGAGGTTATCAATCTTAGCTCCGTCTGTAAGCTTGTATTCATAAGGTTTTCAAAGAAATTCATATGAAATACTATGAATTTGCAAGTTCTGACTTTACTGGTACCAGCTAAGATCCTGAGGCGGCTAAACAATCTCCACTGCATGTCTTTGATAACCCTATAAAACACTATATAGCTTAAGAAAAATCCTGCCACCCACATTATATGCCACCATCTAACAACTTAGCAAAACCAGGCGTTAAGTGTTATAGGGTAATCCACTTCCATGTTATCATTTTATGACCAGTATTTGCTAATAAAAGTGTGAAATTATAAGACACGTTTGTTCCGGGACATGGCTGGGAGGTGTGACATGCTTTGAAGTGCTCATAGTTACCGCCTCATACCACAGCTTGTTTTAAAATAGCCTGGAGCAGGTCAGTTACTGCTAAACACTTCAAAACCTGAGAGGTGGTGGAAGGAAAACAGGAATGTATATTTAATATCTGGGTGTTTTATTAGTCTTCTTGAGGTTCATTAGGTGTAACAAAAAAAAGACATAGTCAAAGACATAATGAAGATATTAGATGGAAAATGTTAAATTGGTATGTTAAATTAGTAAAATTATAATAAATTATATAAAAGTTAAATTAGTATGTGTTCTTGAAAAACAATAAAATTATAAATATGAGTACTAATATGATGTATTATTAAATATATATTATTATAAATTAATTGATAATATTAAGCACTAATTTGTACTGTTATGTTATATTATGTTATGTTATGTTATGTTATGTTATGTTATGTTATGTTATGTTATGTTATGTTATGTTATGTACATTCCGCTGTGGCGACCCCTTGCCGGAAGAAGCTGAAAAACCAACAACATATTATATTATGCAGTCATGGTATTGATGCCATTATTTCTTTTACTATCATAGTAGTACAGTACATCAAATTATAGCGCCACCTGTTGGTGAACTCTTTCACACAGTAGTATGATTATGGAATCCAAATAAATAGAAAGCCTATGTTAATAGTCGTACAGTCTTTGTAAGAGATGTGCCAGATTTCCTACATCATCAATAAATCAACCCCAAACTGTACTCCAAATGGAGATTAATCACTGGACGGGAAAAACATATAGACAACACGATTAGTAAAGGGGGCTCACTGGGATGCTGTGCATACAGTATTTGTTTACCATGCAGACAAGTGTGTCCTAAGAGCTAAAACAGAGGTCCTTAATGTACAGTAAGGTGCGTTTAAATCTACATGCACATACTGTACAACCTCATTTCCCAAACACATATCTTTAATAATACAATAACATGCACCACATAGTACCTTTGATCCTGATATTGAATTTTCACCAGGCATAATTAGAACCTTGAATTTACTCATTTCTTAAGCAAATAAAAAAATCTTATGCAACATAAAACACAGTACAACTTGAGTATATATAAAGCAGACTAAACCATTTCAGCCACGTAAGAGCTGTGTAAGTGTGTATACAATACATAAGAGCCTGTGTGAGTGTGTATATAATACATAAGAGTCGGTGTGTGTGTGTGTGTGTGTGTGTGTGTGTGTGTGTGTGTGTGTGTGTGTGTGTGTGTGTGTGTGTGTGTGTGTGTGTGTGTACAATGCATAAGAACCTGTGTAAGTGTGTATGGAGACAGTGAGACATTTAGTCTAGAATGACAGCAGCTTGACAAAGTAATGGGATTCTTGTGAAGAATGGATTAAAGGGTCAACAACACAAAAAGGCCCACATGAGTGGCAATCGATGATCAGTGTGGTCACAACCTAGGTCTAGTCCACACTAATGGAAATATTCATTAAAAAAAAAAAGAAAGAACGCATAAGCACTGTTGCAATTTACTGTATGATGAAATTGAAAATGCAGAGAAGATGAAGTGTTTTCTTTAATGATTTGGATTTTCTGTGATTAAATCATGCGTTTATTCTTTTATTTATTTATTTTATTTTTTGTAAAAGTCCTAGTACTTTATATGACTGACCTCTGCATACTCAGTACTGTTATCAACTACACACATCTTTTTGATTGTTCCGTACCCTAGACATCTTAAATCACACACACACACACACACCATATTGAACTGCATGGTAGAAATAGACAAACTTTCATTGGGAAGCTTTTGTAATTTATGCATGTTTAAAATAAGCATTTTTCATAATTGGGGGTAGAAATTAGTTTTTTTATATAAAAAAAAAAAGAAGAAAGAAAAAAGGTGAGTGGATTGCTGATAGTGTGAAAATGCTGTAGAAGGAATTATCCATATCTGGCAACCCTTGTTTCGCTTTGACGTTGGAGAGTAGGAGGAGGGGTGTGTGTGTGTGTGTGTGTGTGTGTGTAGTACTACCCTTTGATATTCTGATACCTCCTCTGCTCAGAGAGAGAGAGAGAGAGGAGGATCCACGGCGTGCTTTGCTTCAGCCCAGTTGCTGAATGGAACACGAGCGAAGCGGCAGCGTCTTTCTGTCTCTCCCTCCCTCTGTCTGTCTCTCTCTATCTGTCTCTGTCTGTCTCAGTGAGAGCGCACTTCCTTCGCATCTGTCCATTCTTTTTCACGGATTTATTGTTTCTTCCACGCACGAGAGGAGCATTTTCCTGGATTATCCCGAATTAGGTTTTTTTTGTGCGTCTGGATTACCGGATTTAAGACTGAATCCCAGGACTACAAGCAAGTCTTCACTTATCTCCACGCGCGTGATGCAAATAATGGTACGAACGTAAAATGCATGTTATTTTTGGAGGGGCGGGGGTTGTTCTTCTGGTTGCTATGACAACCGCCTCGAATGCCTTGTCTTTGATGGTTTGTATCCTTGATAGTAACGATTGCAAATGTAATGTACAGGCTGTATAAGATGATCTTCTGCATTCTGTTCACATTGAGGTTTTTTTGTTGGTGTATAAGCAAGAAATTTGGATTGGAGTTGATGACTTCTTCGTAAGTCGCATCACTTCTGATATTTCTCATAGAGTTCAAAAGTTTAGAGATGCACTTGAAGTTTTGATCTAGATCTGACGCGCTCGCCTCTCTTCTCTCTATAGATGAAGATCAGATGCAAAATTAAAAAAAAAAAAAAAAAAACCACAAGCAACACCTTTGAAAAGTTAAAACAGGAACTCTTTTACATTTTGTGGCCATGGATTAGGGTATACATAAGGAGCGCACTAGACTATAAAACAGCTCATTTGTTGTTATATAGTTTATAGAACGACAGGGCATGGATATAAATTGGCTAAGTTTGGATGAGTTAATAGTTTGGTTCATTCTGTTGAGTCCAGGTCTGTGGAAATGTTCAGTGTGCACATCTTTCAGACTTGTGGTTTGAACAAGTTGCAGAAGCGTAGAAAAGTTGAAACTCCTCGTCGTGTAATGAATGGGCATTTCTGTGTGCACGGACATTTCCAAGCTCCGCTAGACTGAAGCTGATGTTATTGAATAAACGCTAAACACTGTTTATGTTTTTTTTTTTTTTTTTTTAATAAATGGAATAACTCGAGCGCACGCGATGTATGTGTGTTACAGAGTGGCTCGACGCTCCCCGGCTCCTTTCGGCCCTGAGAAGCGATCCGAGGTGCACTTACTTAACTTACAGGCGCGCGCGCGGAGAGGAAACGGAGCCATGAGTCGCGCGCTCATCGAACCCGTGGCCACCAGCTTCCGGGAAGACGCGCCCCGTCCGCCGGTACCGGGGGAAGAGGGCGAGGAGGAGGCGTCGTCGCTGTCGCGGCGCGATCCGTCGGCGTACGTGAAGCTCAGGAGCGCGGCGAAGGCGGCGCGCGCGCCGCGGCGGGACGAGGACGAGCCGGAGGGAAGCGCGTCGCCGGACTCGCCGCTCGCGCGATGGACCAAGTCGCTGCGCGCGCTGCTGGCCGACCAGGACGGCGCGCACCTGTTCCGGACTTTCCTCGAGCGCGAGCGCTGCGAGGACGCGCTCGACTTCTGGTTCGCCTGCAACGGCTTTCGGCAGATGGACCTGCAGGACGCGAAGACGCGCCGCGTGGCGCGAGCCATCTACAAGCGCTACGTGGAGGGTCGCGGCGTGGTGGCCGAGCACCTGCGAGCGGCGACGCGCGCCTGCGTCCGCGAGAGCGTCAAGAAGCAGCGGATCGAGCTGCGCATGTTCGACCAGGCTCAGACCGAGATCGAGGGCGGCCTGGAGGAGAGCGCCTACCGCGCCTTCCTCACCTCGGACATCTACCTGGACTACGTGCGCTCCGGCGGCGAGAACCACGCGCACGCGCATGGCGGCCTGGCGAGTCTCGAGCTCATGTGCGGCTACCTGCCGCCGCTCATCGAGGACAAGGAGTGGAGCTGCGGCGAGCTGAAGGCCAAAGCGCTGGCGGCGGTGGTCGGGCTGTCTGCCGAGACACTGCGCGCCACCATGACCCTGCGCACCGCCGACTGCAGGTAATAAACACAGTCAGACCAATCAGGCTGCCTGATATACGACCACCATGTCCCATCTTACTGCTTATACACAAAGTGCAGTGAAAGTCAAGATTTATTTAGTCACTGATTAGATTATCTGATCCTAAAAGTTAGCAGGTCTTGATCCATCAACAAGTCCATCTCCCGCTGCTGTAGGATCTACTAGACAGTTCAGTAGCTCATTGTTAAAATAGTTCTTTAATGTTCACATCTAAATATTATAGGTGGTTATAAGCATCTTTGCCTGTTGTGTTATAGAATGAATGACTCTGTGTGATGGTTTCTAAGGGACTTCATCGGTTACTCCTTGGTACTAAAGATCTGCAAGTCTAACAGTTTGATTTATCACTTCTAGACAATATGATGTATGTAATAATAACACCTTTATTGTTATATCATAAACACAAAGACCAGAAAACAAAACTTTCGTTTTGATTCGAAAGACGGACCCCGATCCAACAGCAAGCGAGGAAACATCTTCATTCTGACTTGGATGATCTTAGATAACTCTGACAGCTCCTGCGAGACGCTGTAATACCTGCATAATAGCTGCAGCCATCTGGTGGTCTGTTTTGTAATTTTAAAGCGCAGCTATGCAGTGAAATGATACGAATGGTATGAACAGTAGAGGAAGGGGGTCGAATCCTGTCTAATGACTTTGTTGGTATGAAATGAAAGGCAGCAAGTCCAGCCCTGCCGCTTTCATTCGTTTGAGCAGGTTGTTAGAGTGTGAAGCAAATCGCCAGGAGTCGGCACGAGTCAAGGTGGCGAGACTTGTATCCGAAATCGTGGATACGACATTGGCGAAACATCATTACAATTAAAACACAAGTCCATCTGCTTTGACTTAGCACCACAAGGCGATTCAATGATCTGCCCTGGATGACTTTAAAAAAAAAAAAAAAAAAAAACTTTCATGGATGTGAAATTATAGCACTCTCGAACCCAGCCATCTGGTGGTCTGCTTTGCGCTTTTTTGAAGTCAAACTTTGCGGTTCTGAGCCCAAACCCGATACTCAGCACTCCTTTACTGTGGTGTCTATGTATGTACACTAATGTTTGGGGACAGACTGTCACTCCGCACCCATTAGTTATGCTGTTGGAGTGTTTTAAATTGGTGTGTGTTGCATGTCTGAAAGTGTGTGTGTGTCTGTGTCTGGTTTTCTCTCTCTTTCTATTTCACATCTCCTCTCACTTACACACACACACACACACACACACACTTGAGCTGCAGAAGGAAGATATTTTAGTTTTGGTCCAAGATGAAAGATAAGAAGTTTTCAAGGAAGCCTTTGTGTTCTGTTCCGCAGACGTTTCCAAACGCAGCTGCGCCGCACTGACACAGAGCTCTGTGTAAAAAAAATAAATAAATAATAAAATAATAATAATAATAATAATAAAATAAAAAACTCTGGGTTTTCTGCCTGATTCTCAATCAAAGCCTGGTTTTAATAGCACTGACCAAGCCGGTCTTAGTACATCCACACAATAAAGCGAAAGACATCTGGAAACAATTACATCGCAATGCACTTGAAGTTTTTTTTTCTTCCCCCGGTCCTTTGTTGTGTCTTAAAGACAGATCACTGGAGTAAACAGAACGTGGCCGCTCTTTTTCTGGATTTTAAAAAGTGGGCAGATGAAAAGAGCTTAAGCAAGAAGCATGACCAAATGGTTCCAAACTCTGCATGCATATGTGTGTGTGTGAGAGTGCGTGTGCATGCGACTGCCAGCACATACACAAAGTGTGTACGTGTGTGTGTGTCTCAGTGGAGACAAAGTGTCCTGCCTCTGCTGTTATGAGGAGGATGGGGGTGTCGCTGACATAAGGGCATCTCTGCTTCTTCCTGCTGGTGTTTTCACTGAGAGAGAGAGAGAAGGAGGGAGGGAGAAAGGGAATGGGGGGTTTGTGTGTGTGTGTGTCGGTGGGTACAGCCCTCCTCTTTCCCCATGGCCTGCGCCAACTCTGTGTGTGATGGAGTTTTTATCTGACACATGTGGAACTAATTTCAGACACCCCCCCCACACACACACACACACCCATCCCCTCTTCTAAAGAGGCTCCTTCTCCTTTAGAATCCTGTATCTCGCTGCTTTTTGGCCGGTCCTACTTTTGCCTTTTATCTCTTTCTGAAAAATCTCTCTGATAGAGACTAAGCCAGAGCGAGGGAGAGAGACAGAGAGAGAGAGAGAGAGAGAGAGAGAGAGAAGGCCCAGCTGAGTGTGTGCACAGTAGAGTAGGAGGTCAAGCTTGGGCTTATGGCTTTAGTCATGCTGCGCCTCTCTCTTTCTCTACTTTCTTCTCTATCTCCTTTTTTTTTCCTCACACATGACCCCGTGTTAGTGTGTAGTAGGCATTTCTCATAAAGTTCATCTCTCTCTCTCTCTCTCTCTCTCTCGTTCCCCTCCCCTCTTTCTGCCAGGCAAGCAGGAATGCAGCACAGCAGGAGAGAAGAGAAAGACAAAAAAAAAGTTGAGAAAGAGTGAGAGAACGAGAGAATGAGGGAGGAGTGGAAAGAGAAAGCAAAGCGTTGGAGTAGAAGAGTGCGGGGAAACTTTTTAGATCCAAACCAAACAGTGAGGTGGGAGTGTAGACAGCAGAAGTAGGGGAAGTGATTGTTGGTTGTTGACATGCTGAAAGACACATTATTTTATTTATATATATATATATATATATATATATATATATATATATATATATATATATATATATATATGAAGATGGGAGGTGGCACAGATTCATCATAAGTCAGCAGTTGCAGCAATGCGGCGATCAGATTTCTGTTGCGAAGATTGATTGAGGTAGAAAGTGAGAACATTTAACTAACATCGATAGAATCATGACACATGTGCCGTTTAGGATGTTAATCAAAGTGATTACCATTTGAAATGAATAAAAGAAAAACGTACACATTAAGTTTAACAGTAACGCAGTTTCACATCACTATGAACAACTGCTCCTTTCTCCAGCAACAATTTTAAGTTAATAAGAAAAAGAAAACTTGTCTTGCAATGAAAAACAAAGCACTGACACTGGAGACTCAGATGTGTCATACGTTTGTCCTTGTTAAAACAGCGACGAGTGTCCATATAATGCAATACTAGTCCATGCTACTAACACGCTAACATATAATACATATCATTATAAGAGTCTTCGACCAATCAGATTTCAGAATATAATATTGTGTAGCCACTTCTGTATCGCTTCTCTTGAATTTTACCTACCAAAAGTTCAGTGTTAAATAAGTTGTGCGTACAGTTGATATCGTCTATGCGGAAACACTGAACGATAATTGTTTCAAAGTTTTACTTAAAGTGAACATTGGATTCATGTTGTGTTTTCAGGGCTCAGAAACGTGGAGACCCGGCCAGTCCGTATTTCGTGAACTCGGGTCACGCCGTGGCTCCGGCCAGCAGCGCCAACAACAGCGAGGTGTCCAGCGACGCCACCACTGACGACTCCATGTCTATGACCGACAGCAGTGTGTAAGTACAACGCCCTTGCTTTAATCCACCCACTCAAGTGTTTTCATCAATTCGCCATTCGGTTTAAAGTAAATATTTCAACAGACGAGCGTTTGAGTGAAGCGGAAAAGCAGTCACACCTAAAATGACGGCGAAACAGCTGTACTATGATTAGGGAAAGACTGGCAAGGAACTGGAATTGGAAGGACTTTCGGTGCATTTGTTTTTGTAGTCTTGAGTTATTGAGGTTCGACAGAGCTCTTTGCGTAGGTACGGGAAGTAGAGACGTGTGGAGTTTTGAGTTGAGATTTTCCAGGTCTGGTGGCAATGCAGCTGCAAATACTGAAAAAAAAAAGAAACACGTCCCACAAGACCTCCGTTCAGGTATCAGGTGACTTTGGTACAAAAGTTATATCGTAGAGCAATTTGGAGCATTACAGGTACGGCTGCGTTAAGAGGAATAACGATGACTCGGCACATGCCATCTGTCAGGTTATTATGGCAACCACTGAAGAAAGGTTGTAAGTCCTTTTGAAATTGTAAATCTTTGGAAGCCTCATAACACAAGGGAACATTTAGTGCTGCTGGACGTCCTGCTGTCGTTTCATGTAAATCGGAGTCGGATGGCCACACAGATTAATTTAGATTTAGCATACGCCTCAAATTACGGAACTTTTCAAGAACTTCACCTTTCATCTTTTTTTGTTTTTTATTGTTTCATTTTGTAGCGTTATTTACTTTGATCTCCTCCAAACAGGTTTTGTTTTTCTAATCATTATCTCAACGTTTCCTTTTCTCCGGTCTGCATGGCAAAATCAGCCGTTAGCTCTTAAGTATGTCTCGACGAGAGCAGGAGAAGCAGGAGGGGGCTTGGCATAGCTTGAAAGCGAGGCTTTACCCACGCTGCACCGCTGCGATTTCCCAGCAGCCTTAGCGCGATGAGATCAAGTGTCAGAGCGCGTTTGGTCGGCAGGCGTAGACGAGCGCACAGACCTCATTCCTGGACCCGCAGACGACTCACCTGGGGTTCCCAATGCTGGGATTAAAATCACACTCTCTCATCGTGACCCCTAACCCCTTCATCACTACACACACACACACACTCTCTCTCTCTCTCTCACACATACACACAATCCAGGCTCCCTCCCTTTCTTTTTTTTTTTTTCAAAGCAGCCTTACGTGGTTTCAGAGAGGATGAAAGGCCGAGTTGAATGGCGCTCTTGGCCCATTGTTTGGCTCCCAGAGCTTCAGGAGGGAGAACGGGGAGGAGGGGACGGGGTGCGGGGATTTGTGAGAGCAACTCGGACCGCTTTGAAAATTAGTTGCACGACTGAATTGTTGGTGGGGGCATGTACGGCTTCCCCCTGAAGAGAGAGAAAGCGAGAAGGCTACTTTCATTCACTCCAACGTCGCCGTTGTTTTTTTTAAAGAAATTGGAATTATACAGAGCGATCGGCTATCCGTACCGCTAATCCGCCTGTTTGTGTTCGGGTTGCACGCTTTAAAAAGGGTACAGCCGAACTGCTAACACAGCCGACTCCAGCTGAGCGCTACGAGCCGCTAATTAGCATGATGTCATTTGCATAATGCTAATTGGAGGCCACCAGTATTCATCGTCGAGAAATGCACACCACTGAAGGAATTCTCCCAGAAGCGCTAATGTGGCTAGCAGGTAGCATGACCCCGGCTAGCCGATTTGCTTCAGCTTATTGTTTCTCACCATGTACGCACACTGTTTTGCTCGTCAGTGCACAAAGCATTTTCTCTCAGAACTTTCCAATCACCTCGTTCAGTGTACGTTTGTAGGACGGAGGAATAAAATGATTTTCATTCACTGAAGCGATAAAAACCCGTCAAAGTTACAGGGTCCTGCCAAGTTCTTCACAGATGGCTGGAAGTTTGGCAATGTCTTTATGATTTAATTTATTTTTTTTGCCCTTTCATGAACTGTCCGATATCTATGATAGTTTAAAAGGCACGACACAAATTTGAATGACAGTTCGAGATAAAGGCATAACGCCAGGGTTAGAGGTGATCTCAGGACCATTCTTTTTTTTCTCCATTTTTTTTCTTCCCTCTTGCTTATATCTTATTTATGGATTTACTTGGACTCTAGGGAATGCGGCGGTGCCAACTTCAAACATTACCTTATCTTACAAACCGAGCTTTTGATGTTGCTGAGATCAGAGGAGCCGCGAGATGCTGTTGCCAAATGAAGATGGCAGGGAGCGCATATGCGCATGAGTGTGAGATTTCAAAGAGAGAGAGAGAGAGAGAGTAATGTTCGGGATAGGTCACGCTCCGCAGACTTCAGATGTAAATACTGCAACAGCAGTTGACAAAAAAAGCACCTGGACACGAACAAATCGTGACGGAAACTCGTCGATTAGTGCGAGTAATTCCGCTCACTCGACCCCCGAGCGGTTAAAATATTAGATCTTCACTTGCGAATGAGCTCGTCATCATCGTTATGAAGTCTCCCTGCGTGTTTTAAGGATTAGCAATCAGAAAGTGACCCCCTGTCGAGCGGCTCTGTGTTTGCTCCTGCCTTTGATGGCTCTCTCATGCCCTCGGTAGGGGAGAGAGAGAGAGAGAGAGAGAGGGATGAGGCTGACATCGGGCAGTAAAACGGTGGTCCCCAGGGTCTCATCTAAAATCATTAAAGGAGAGGTGTGTCGTGTTGCTAATGCCCTTAATGCTGTAGAAACTTGAGGCAGCGAAGACAAGGGCCTTCAAAGCAAGAAATTCTCCATTACTGGGTCAGGAGGTCGCTTCCAAACCAAACGAGAGAAGATTTCTTCTGTGCTTTAGAGCACTGAAACCTAATGCAGTGTTTAGTCTGAAGATTGTTGTCTTGTGGTCTTATTATTGTTTGTTTTTTTCCTTCTTTCTTTCAAACAGAGACGGGATCCCACCATACAAACAGGGCACGAAGAAGCAGCTACAGCGGGAGATGCACCGGAGCGTCAAGATCAACGGACAAGTTTCGCTCCCCCACTTTCCCGTAAGATCCTTTCGCTATCTTTTCCCTCTTCCCTCCGAGATCAGCGACTCCCGCCGCTGGCAGCTGGGTCGTCTCCCCCCAAGTGGGAGCACTGTTTTTATTTCTTCAAGCTCGTGTTTTGACAGAATATTATATTCTTCCGCTCATTTTCATATAAAAGGCTACAAATGAAAGCCTGCATTAGCATATGCATTCCCCCCCCTCCTCCTCTCCCCTCTTTCAACCCCCCAACACACACACACACCCCTCGTCATGTATCTCCATAGAAATAACGCTCTCGCATCCCTGCTGCTGTTTGAAGATAAAGATAAAGGTTCCGTTCAGATTTTCGATTCGGATTCCGGTCCTAAGAAGATCCGACGCAGGCGAAGGACAGGGACAGGAGGAAAGGCGGGGCGCAGGGGTCAAGTGGTCAGGATCTGGAAGTGAGAGCAGGAGTCGATCCTCAGCACCCTTTGATCAGATCCTGAATGCAGGCAGGCGGCTTGTGTGGCTTCTTTGGTGACAACCTCCAGCCGAGAACCAGACCCCCCCCTCCTTTTCCCCCCCTTTCTACTGTGTGTGTTTTTGTCGCAGTGAACCCCTCCCCCTCTTTCCACTCCTCCACCACCCCTCTCTTCTCTCTGATCTCCCCATGGTGTAGGGCTTAGCAGGGTGTGTTTGGGAGCAGGAGGTGTTGGGGGTGTTTTAGAGATTTAAGTTTGGGGTTGAGTGTTCACTAAGGTCAGAGGTTACACTGGCCAAAAAAATAAATAAATAACATAATGATAATAATAATACCGTGATGCACTGCGGACAGGAAAGTGACGAAAGCTTAGCCGGAAACTTCTGCGCTCTTTCTTCTTCGGAAAAAGAAAGGAAAAAAAACAGGAAGTAGGGAAAAACTATATAAAACTGTCCTGACGTGGCTTATTCACAGTCAGGAAATAGATTACTTCTCCTCTCTCTCCCTCTGATCTCCTACAGCCCGCATTCTCCATCCTCATCCCTGACTCCATCCCTCTCTCTCTCTCCATCCCTTCCTCCCTTTTTTTTTCCTCCTCTTCTTTTAATTTTGTCCCCCTGCTCTTTTTTCTGTCTATCTGGCTTTTATTCTGGGATTTAAAAGCCTGTGTCGCCCCCCCCCCCTCCCCCCCCATCAGCCCCTTCACCCCCACTCCTTGCGTGTGTTTGATGTTTGACAAGGGTTCTTTGAAGCTGGCTGACTTCAGAGCCTCCATGCTGATGGCATGGGTGGTGGGTGTGTGTGCGCACAAGTGTGTGTGTGTGTTGGTCCAGCTCTTTTGCCCAAGGCTGGCAGTACTTTTAGTAGTTGCCATTAAAGGAAAAAGAGGAGAAGTCAGAGATGAAGGGTGTTTGAGGACTCAGGGTCAGGTCAATAGCTTGAGATGGAAGTATAAAGAAACGCACAGTCGTATGTCCTGTACAGCGACCGTAACACACCTTACACGGTACCTACCAAGAGAGCAAACCACTCCGAAATGCTTTACATCAGTTTGCTGTTACTGCATTGCATTTTACCTAGCGAGATAAAGCAGCCCAGTTGAAATCATCATCGTTTCTCTTCTCCCATGCAGAGGACGCAGCGATTGCCGAGAGAGATGGCTCCCGTGAAGCCGTCCGCGTTCGCAGCAGATCTGATCGCCCGTCTGGAGAAACTCAAGCGCGAGCAGGACACGTTCAGCTCTCTGGAGGAAAGGTTGCAGCAAA
Source organism: Channallabes apus (assembly GCA_030522415.1). NCBI lineage: Eukaryota > Metazoa > Chordata > Actinopteri > Siluriformes > Clariidae > Channallabes > Channallabes apus. The sequence goes on along the minus strand of CM060112.1, from coordinate 17,355,148 downwards.
TACAGGAGGTATGCAACCACCACGTCCCAGTATACCTTTATTTTACGTTTATTTTAATACAGTCAGGTTGTAGAACTGCAACAATCCATGATGTTTGCCAGATCAATCATTCCGCACTCGCTCCTTCGTCAAGAACACACACCTCCCGCACCTCATCGCACTCAATTATTGCTTGCTGAAAAGCCTCTTTTGAGGCAGGACCTCAGGGCAGCTCTTCTCCTGAGTGCCTAACCCCTTCCAACCTCTTTAAACCATGTGCCCTCTGATCTTTGAACTCTGTGACCTCTCAGCACCTTATTGGCCTTTTAAGCCGTGCCTGTGATACTGATAAAAAAATAAAAATAAAAACCCCGGGTGTACTTTCTGTTTTTATAAAACCCGAGTTGCAGGATTGTCTCTGACTGGCGCTGCGAGTCTGATCATTTATTAAGGGAATAATATATTATTTTAATTTTTTTACTTACTTACTTACAGACAAAAATGTTATTGTATTTTTATTTATTGAGAAACACTTAGACAAGCCTCAGGAGTAGAAAATGTGTCAAGTTTTGAAGCTAGCAATGCAGTAAATAAGAGAACAGAGCCTGTCAGTGTTTCAGTGCTTTGAAAGAATAAGACTTGCCTGAGCGCTTTGGTACACAGACTGGAAGGATAGTTTACCGTTAAAATTTCTAATACAAGCAAGAATGCCAGCCAACTCACTTCCTCGTGCTCTGTGCATGCGTGTGTAGGAAGAAGAGCAAGACGACAGCGAGTTACCCGCAGTCGTCCCCCAGCAGCCACCCACCTCTCTCAGCCTTCTCTCCTCCGGATTGTGCGATGAAGACCCTCAAGCCATCCTGGACGAGCACCTCTCCAGGGTCCTAAAAACCCCAGGGTGCCAGTCCCCTGGCATACAAGGCTACTCTCCTCGCTCACGTTCCCCGGACCATCGGCATCAGCAAGGCTCCGTGCCCAACCTCTTACCTAGTATGCACTGTTCTGTACCATCCAAGATGCCCGTGATGGCTACCCAGTCGTCCACCAAGCACATCCATCACCACTACATCCACCACCACCACTCTGCTTCACCCAAGAGCAGGGAGGAGATGGAGGCCGAGGCAGCGCACCGAGTAGCGCAGTGTCTAGGATCTGGGTCTGGGTCGGATTACTGCTACCAACGGCGCCACAACTCAGCCGATCTTCAACAAGGGTGAGTTCTGGAGGAACGGAATCTTCTACATGAAAACATAACAACTAGAGCTCATCATAGTGAGGATCTCCTGGGCCTGATTTCCTTCTGCTTTTTTTTTTTTCTTTCTAGGCATACCAGCACATTGTCTAAGCGTCCCAGTAATATTAGTGATGGAATGAGCGGTTGCAAGTCGAACGAAGAGGAAAGCAGCCCGCCTCTGCTTCCCAAAGACGGGATAGTTCGATCACACAACGTGTGGCAGTGGATCCTGGAAAGTGAGAGGCAAAACAGGCACAAATCTCACAGGTGAGTCACACGAGCACACTTTACAGCTATGTATTGAATCTCTACATACATTATCCCTAGATGGTGTACCTCTATATAAATTATAGCTATATACAACCTTTACATACGATATAGCTATAAATCTGTTCTAATGGGAAATTCAAGTTTTCAAAAATGGTCGATTCTTACAGTTCTCAAGGGTTGAAGAAGACACACCCGAGCGACGTATCCTCTAAGACGCCCTTATGGGGTGGTGGAGGAGTAGGCGGTCATGCTCGAGCACACCATCCGGGTCATCCATTCATCCAGGATCCCACGATGCCACCCCTGTCGCCACCGAACACCCTGACCCAGCTCGAAGAAGCCTGCCGAAGACTGGAAGAAGCTTCCAAACCTACTAAACAAAGGTACAGATTCAGAACAAGGAGAACAAGGAGAACAATTTTTTTTAGTCGATCATTAACCTACCATCTTACTTGGTGCATTTAGCATGGCTTCGAATTTGAAAATCACAAAATAGTCCTCGTTGAGTTGGTGCATCCCCAACAGACTTTCCATCGGGTTAGACCGAAACAATTTTGACAGCATCTATGTGAAGTGCAGCCGAACCAACGGACAGCAACACTTTCTTGCAAAGGCATCTAGGGCCCAGAAGTGAAACATGTCAGAATAGTTTGACTGAAAAACCCTGGTTCAGTGTTATTTGAAGCTCAATTCCTTATGCTCGCCTAACGCATAACTCCATCTCTCAAACCCACAGAGCCTCCAGCCTGCAGAGAGAGAGAGTGCATCCGTCTCTTTTCTCCAACAGCAGCTCGCCTCTCATCAGCCCTGCTCTGCAGATGGATGAGTACGTATTATTTTTTCACTTTGCTTTATTTTTCGTTAAAAAAAAAAGAAAGAAAAAGGAATTGGGCGGAATCTGGGGTTTTTTAAACCCACGTAAAGTTTTTATTTTTTATTTTTTTTAGATTTAACAATCCCTGAAATATTTTTGTCACTTGTCTCAGAGTTCTGTGGCGATGTTTGATGTCCAGCCACAGCCACCTGACAGCCAGCATATACACACACATACACACACACACACACACACTCTCTCTCTCTGTCTTCTGAGCTTTAATTGGCTGACCTTTAGCCAGCCAGCTGTCTCAGGGCGAACCATCGCCATCTGAAGCGGCGTTAACAAAGCCCTGGAAGTGAATGAAAAGCTTCACAGCTCTTTTGGGGGCTTGCCCTTTGGCCACCCCTGCAACACATGTTGGTCCAGGCCGGCCCTCTGAGCCTGCCACCGCGCCACTGTGCACAGGTTGAGCTGGACCGTCACGTTAGGATTGGGGGGGGGGGAGGAGGAGAAAGGCAGAATCGAAAGCCTGTCGGGGTCTCTTAGCGAGAGGTCAGATTAGTGAAAAGCCCAGACACTGACACAAAGGCCCATCATCCATCAAACTCGGGAGGGCCCTCGCAGAGCCGTCTCACGCTGCACAACAGCTCGGCCTGCCTTCAGACGCAACCTAATCACATGTTACGCTCGAGAAAAGGCTCTTCTCAGCCTCTGCTGGCTTGGCCTTTCTCATCAAGGACACACTTTCACAAGAGAAAAACCAGCGCGGCATGAAAGTATATATTTAAAAATACAGTATAGATTTCAGTGGGATATATTAATCCAGCTGTGTAACCAACGTCGTATTGTATCGGCTATTAAAAAAGCCAGTAATAATTTATTAGGCTTAACTTAGGATAACAGTGCCCGTACTCAGCATTAACCCTGTAACGTGTAATTCTTCTCCGAAGGTGGAAGGAGCAGCGGCGGCTGAGTGCCGGACACTCCAGCGCCCACTCTGGCTCGGAGCTGGTGGTCACCTACTTCTTCTGCGGCGAGGAGATCCCTTACCGCAGACTCATGAAGACCCACAGCCTCACTCTCGGCCATTTCAAAGAACAGCTCCGCAAGAAAGGCAACTACAGGTACGGCAAACTCGGTTTCTCGATATTTCAACATCACACGCCTATTTGCCTGGAGCCCACAGAGCTGAAAAGAGACCATGTCTCTGTAATTAAGATGAGATGTCTAAGATGAGATGAGATATAATGCACATAATAATAATAATAAAAAAAAAAATAAAAAAAAAAGAAAGCACGTGGAGAAGTAGGGTGGGGTGGAGGGCCAGATTGTGGATCTGGGTCCGTCAGCCCCACTGATTCCCACACTAAGGCGTTCTTAATAAGCACGGCTTCGCAGCCCAAACCCTATTATTTTCTGCCCACTGAGCTGCGGCGTTTGACAGCCTCTCAGATTCCTCCCAGGATTACATCAGCCGCAAGCCATTCACGGACGCACATCTTCAGAGCGGGCCGCTCTTTACAGGACCCGGAGTGCTTTTGAACTTGGAACGCTAAACCTGAACGATCTCAAACAGAGGCTTAGGACATGTCTAGACGAAAAAATTAAAAAATGCTTCGCGTACACGCATTTCTTTTCAGGAAAAGTTTATCTATTTCCAAATTAGTTTTTGCAGTTTATCTAGAGCTTCAATTTCTTCTAAGCAACATTTGTTTAAAATTCATGCATTGAGCGTTAACCTACATAAATTTTCCATATTTTAAAAGCATTAATGTGACACATTAAATAATATTAGTTATATACTAATACTCAATATTGCATAAAATTTCGCCTCATTCATTCATACTTTATAAAATTCTATTTTATATATATATATATATATATATATATATATATATATATATATATATATATATATATATATATATATATATATTATAAATTTTGCAATCAGTTGATTCATTAGACATTCCCCAAAGCTATAAATCAGAACCCTTTACTCTACGTCTTCCATCTATTCCTGTAGCTCTGGGAAACCAGACCATCTTGAAACCAGATCTTGAAAAGAAGACGCTTTTTTTTTTCTTTTCTTTCTCCCTCTTCCTCTTCTTCGTTCCTTTCTTCCCATCTTCTCAGCTCCTATGTTCTCACTTCATCTTCACTTTGCTCTGCTTAGCTTGGCGAGGCTCTGAGATGTGAGGATATGAAGGATAGGATGGAGAACACTGTGATAGAGATGTATAGGAGAAGATGCTTATGTGTGCCAAGGTTACACGGCCTTCGGCGCATCTCCGCGATGCCTCTGTTCCTAATTGAGACGTGCGTCCGGTTTATAGAGAATCGAGAATAAACCGAAATACGGACTACATCAGACTGAGCAAAGCTAGAGAAGTGTAAAAAAATAAAAATAAAAAATGAGGAGGAAGAGAAGGGAAAAAAGAAAACAAGTTTACACACATGCTGCTTGTGCGAGTTAGTCAGCTTTCACCCATAAACCCAGGCAGGCTGTGGAATTCCAAAGCTGCCCCACACATGGTGCGAGTCAGGCATTTTTCCATTACAAAGCCAATCATTAAATCTTCCCTGCTGATCCTTGCTCCTTTTAAAGAGACCTCAGATCATTAGGGGCTCAGCGTTGAATAGGGCCTCAACTGAACTTTCAGTGCTGTCTTTGTGCCAGGGTTATGCGACCCTTGACCTTTAGAACACCCTCGAGGTCACGGTGCAGCTCCCTGGGTTTACTGTCAAAAGGCCAGGGTTTACTGGTGCTCCAAGCACAGAGGGTTTTAAGAAAGGAGTCCAGAAACATTTAGGTATCACCAATCTAATAATGTTATGTTTAATTCGGGAAGCTGTCTAGTCTTATATCCGCCTTATTGACTCGTAGGAACACACTAAAAAAGAATTAGAATTGAGAATTTGTATTCACCAAGCATCTTTTTTCCCCCCCGTTGCAGGTACTACTTTAAGAAGGCCAGCGATGAGTTCGAGTGCGGCGCTGTGTTCGAGGAGATCTGGGAAGACGGCACGGTGCTGCCCATGTACGAAGGGAAGATCCTCGGAAAGGTCGAGCGCATGGACTGAGCGCATGACGGACGAACTTCCTCTACCCAAGCCTGCTGCCACCAGGAACTACGAGGCTAGCCGTCCATCAGACACAAGGACAACAGACTCTTCGGCACAAATGCGTGCCTTTTGAAAACTACCTAGAGTTTAATATATTTGGAAAAAAAAGACTAAATAAACAGAATACAAACCGGGATGCGATTGAAGGAACATTAATACATCGATGAAGATGATCAGAAGACCCTTTTTTTTTAACCACTCCGCCTTAGAAAAAAAATGTAAACCATTGAAGGTGCAGATTACTTCAGTGCGCTGATGCAGCACGTGGACGGAGCCTAAAACATCATTTGCTTCATCTGTTGAACTACATGCATATATACATACACGCCTATATGTGTATATATACATGTGTCCTCGGAAGGTTTTTTTTTTTATTTTTTTTTATACGTATTTATTGAACTATCTATACTATCCTAATTTTCCTGACTCTCACGTCCTCAGAAAGGACACGCTGCTTAAAACGATTGTTTTTGTATTAGTAATGCAACACACACACACACACACACACACACACTCTTCCCATTCTTCATACATCATGTTTCTCATCATAATTTGCTGCAGCGTAAGCTGCCTGTGCAGTAACTACTTTTTAAGAATTTCTACACTAGACATTCCTGGGTTCTTATTGCAACTAAAGTTCTATCAGCAAGTCACTGTTACTGTAGCTCTTACTTTTTAGCTGCTGAATCATCCATATCTCGTCGTCCTGCCTCTACTGAACGCTCTAATATTCATCGGGCAACGTTACCAGGCTCATGCCTCGATATCGAAGATCTTGGGGGAAAAAAAATCTGTATCATTATAATTCTCCAATTAAGCGACCTTAATTAAGGACTGAAATGATGAAATGAAATGTGGCTGTCGGTTACAGAAAGCTCTTCTTGTGGTGCCTTTGTTTCGTTATAGTGTGAAGGGTTTTTATTTAAAAGAAATTGAACTGTTTCAATTGAACCCGTTTCGCACGTGCAATCCTAATTTAGTTTTTTTTCTTTTTTTTTTTCCAATGTTATTCCTATTATTCGAAATCACGTCAAATTTTCTAAAACGTGATGGTTGTGTGGCCCAGACGTGCAGCTAAACTCGATTAAACCAGAACGATTCCTGAAAATAGCCGCAGTTATTATTACACGGATCACAAGACCCGAACATTACAGCTACAAATCAGACAATGTGAGAAACAATCGGTTCACGTCATACGAAAAGCTTCTGAAATACGTCACAAGTTGTGATTTCAGTCGTCACAGTCACAGCGTAGGTTCATTACACACACTGTAGGCCTAATGTTTCGAACGATCCACCGTGAAGGGAGGCGGGAGGGAGGGAGGGGTGGCGTGGGGTGGGGTGGGGTGGTGTGGGGGCTTTTTCGGGGTGGGGTCACTAAAGTTTATTTGATATCAGTGCAGCACCTGTGCCTACATGGACCATACCATGTGCTACCCTGTTTCAGGGTGTTATTATATTCCCTTGGTTTTTAGAAGGGCTTTATGTTTTGAAACACTTTGTAAGCTTTTAATAATATCATTTACTTTTTCTTTGTTTACTTCATTTTATCAAATCTGTAAATTATACATTATACAAAGAGTTTTCAGTTAAAGATTTTACTTTGAGCTATAATTATTGTAATTATTAAAAGATGTAGCCTTTATTATTAAAGTTTTATATTTTTCAAATTAAAGAAAACAACCTCGTCTTGGTCTTCTTTAAAGTTTTTCTTTATATTGAGACTTTGTATGTCATGTAATCCGAACGACGTAGAACCTTGTTACCTCTGAAGAATAAGGGTGGTAAGAATAACCTGGTTAACAAACCATATGCCACAGCATCATAAGGAACATCTTAAGACCTTCTGCCTCTTCACTGGAAATCTGGAGAAAGTAGACGGTGGTGTCCAGGTAGCAGCGCCACCTGGTGTGGCATTCCTTTAAACAGTGCTCATGAGAATGAGATTTTCCTCATGGTATGGCGTGTCACAATAAAGGCCGGATGTCTAGACCTGCTGTGATGTCCATAACTCTTGCGTAGATCATTTTTGTTCATTAGATTAACAATAGATTCTAATGTATTGAATTTATTTGGGAAGCATACTGTACTGTATAAAGAGCTACTAATCCATGATAAATTTATAACAGCCATATCCCAACCCTATATGCCAAGGTTTGCCCTTGTACGTCAGATGTATTTCTGCAATCTGGGCTTTGTTTTTAACCATTTAAAAAAAACACATCTTTACACTGTCATTGAAATATTATACGGTCGATAGCAATTAAAATACGGTTCAAATATTCGTAACAGCTCTACATTTATTGTTAAACAAAGCAGGCTTAAATATAGTTACTGCTTTTTATATTGCAATTCTATAAGAAATCATATTCATCAAAACCATAACTAGCGGTTTACAGAAACCCCCAGACGTCGTCTGTTTTCGGCTTCTTTCACTAGCAGGGGTTTGTGTGACAGACTTAAAAGCCCAGTCCAGACTTTCCCCAAAACCACACTTTCCAGATGTTCACAGGGCCAAGTGGGAGATATAAAATCTCCAGTGGGTTGTGGGACTGCCCTGGGGTCTTTGTCCACTGGGACAGCAAAGTAGAACAGACTAGGGAATAAGCTTCCCTTGTAAGGTTCCCCAAGCTATCAACTGGATTTTTCTCAGTTTGCAGGGCTGGCGTCTAAAAATTGGTCTGAGAACCTCGAATTCGAGGTCTAGAATTCTCTCAGAGAGCTCCTATCTTAGCCTAAAAAGTCCTAGCTGGGAGACTAAAAGTGGCTTAGAAACTGTATGTAGCCACAATCTTCTGAAAAAAAAGAGGGGGAAAAAACAAGAAAACCAAATTGGACAGTAGAGCAGTGTTTACTTTTAGCTTTATGTTCAGTGTTTGGAGAATATTTCTTATTTCTGCCATTTTGTCCTCTGCTATAGAAACTCTTAAAAGTCCTCCTCTCCACTCGTAACAATTTTTACCTTAGGAGCTGTTTTTACAGCTAAGATCTTTCATGAATCATTTTTATCTTTACTAAGATATAATCCTAAATTTAAGGGAAATTCTAAGAAAATGTCATAACTCTAAGAATTTTCTTCGAATTTCGTCACTAGGACCAAATTTTAGGCTTAAGAAGTTTTGTGAACACGTGCCCAGATGCTCAACGTCTTGACTAAACATCGCCATAAGGTGAATGCAATAAAGCTCATGGTACAGGTTCATCACTGCAAGGTCAACTGAGAGTTTAATGGAATGACAATTCAACCGCAAGCTCAACCCAAATCTGTCTATCTACTAAGACACGTTTTACACAAAAAGCTACAATTCTTCATTTGTCAGGAGGTTTATTGATAAGCAATGTCGCTTTAAACCTCGAAGTTTGGGGGTTTGAATCTTGCTTCTGGTCTTGTGTGCATGGAGTTCGTACTCAACAGTACGTTCTCCTGGTTTCTTCCCACCCTCCACAGATATGGTTGATTGGTGTTTACAAATTACCAGTGGTATATGATTGGGTGTGAATGTGTGTGTGCATGTGCCCTATGATGGTTTGGCATCTCATCCAGAGTGTACCCTGCTTTGTGCCCTAATATCTCCGGGATAGGCTCCAGGCCCCTGTGGCCCTACACAGAACAAGGGGTATAGATAATAGATTGATGGAGGTGCAATTCCCAGATATGCTAGTAAAAAGGCACTTTAAAGGGATACACATTTCTGTTTGGCATTTCTGTTTGGCACAGAACCATCACAGATGGCCCTTTCAGAAGGAACATAAAAGCCTGTTAGGGCCCCTAGAGAGATGCCATACATCATGCAGTAGTTGACACAGACTGTATATCTTTAGCATAGATTGGAACTTACCACTATAGTAGTCCCTAGAGAAACATTCTTATCTTGGCCTCAGATCTAGTGAATGGGATGTATGCTGGTCACAGACCCCATGTGCTAGGTTTTGGGGCTCTACCAAGTCTTTTCCTGGACTGCAAAGTCAGAGGTCCTCAGTTGGCATTTAGTTCAGATGGCACACAGGACGTGGGAAAGTGTGCCAAATCTCCCTATCTAATTTGGACAACAAACCCGCTTGCGGAGAAAGTCACCATGGTGTTCCAACCACTAGCGACACCTTCATTAGAAAACCAAGGTCTTAGCAATCTTGGGACCATGAGCAGGATCCTGCAGCATCGTTTTTGAATTCAGCGTGATATAAGAAGAATCATTGGCATACACTATAATAGAAGGGAACGATGTCCTAAGCCAGAGCATCCTGTCTTGATAAGCTGTCCAGCTTTCCTGGGCGAACCAAAACCGATAGTGCCACTGGGTACTGACAAAAGGGTCTCACGAAGAAGATAGAGTTTCAGACATGGCCTTTTTCCAAACTTTAGTTTTTTTGTCTCATAGGCGCTCAAACAGGCCAGCACGAACTGAGTTGGTTATGCACACTTACTCGCTCACACTCTCTCCTTACGCAGTCAATCCCTTCCTCCCATCATCTCTGGGATGCACTCGCTCTGCTTGGCACAATTGTGCACTTAACCTTTGTAGATTTTTGTGCTAGTTAAATCATTCCTTTCATCCCTGCTGTTCCCCATTAGCATATTTAATTGCCAGGTAAAAATCATTTGTTTACAATCCGTGTAATTATTTGATTGTACGGTAACCGTGAGGAATCGGAAGGAGACAGCGAGAGAGGAAGAGGGGATGGAGCGAGGGAGTGCTGGAGAACGAGAAGAAAGAGGAGCTCAGCAGCCAAAACAACACATCAAAGCGTGAGCCTTGATGCCGATTTCATATGGCATTAATGGTTCATGAAGGAAAGAGATTGCCTTTAGGAACAGCTCCCTCATAATCCCACCAACAATCTCAGCGCAGCATAAACATTAAACGAGGGAATGGAAAAAATTGAACCCATCTCTCATAATCCTGTCAACAATCACCAGTGAATGCATAAACATGGGAAACTTCTGCCAGAGAAAGAAAACTTGAGAAAAGACAAAGGGTAAGAAAAGGACAGAAAGGGGTCAGGGACGAGTGTTTTAATAGCTACGTACGGTACATATTTAGCTCCTAATTTTAAACTGAGAACACAGGTATGATTGGCATACTGTATATGATGGTGGTTAGCAGCTCCTGCCTTAAGGGTTATGGGTTCAATTCTCTCCTGGGGTTGGTATGTGTGGAGTTTGCATGTTCTCCCCATGTTTGGTGGGTTTCCTCCGGGTATTTCAAAGACATGCACATCAGATTAATCAGCATTCTCAAAATTGCCCGTGTGTGTATGTGTGTGCTAAGTGATTGACTGGCACCCTGTCCAACGTGTATCCCGTCTCATGCCCTAGGTCTCCTGAGAAGCCCTCGCACCATGGTACAGTACCTGAGTGAACTGCTAGTGTTTTATGATCCTCCCTAATGTAGGTAGTTTTTCTCTGATGGCTTGTGACCATAGTCACTCAGTACATCTTTCCCATTGTACTGAACTTTCAGCCTCATAGCATAGACTATGAATTCAAATCAGTCCCTGCTATATGGATCTGTTCTCACCCAAATGAGGACCGGTTCCCTGTGGAGTCTGTTTTCGCTTAATCTTTCTTTCTATTCATCTCAGGGAGTTTTTCCTTGCCACCGTTGCTCCCGGCTTGCTCATCAGGGACAAAGTGATGATTATAATTTATACATATTTCTTCACAACTCATTTCCATTAGTTTTTCTTGTTTTTGTTTGTTTTCGGGGGTTTTTGGTACATTTTCATTCATTCATTCATTTTCTATACCGCTTAATCCTGTGTTCAGGGTCGCGGGGACCTGGAGCCTATCCCAGGAGACTTCGGGCACTAGGCGGGGTACACCCTGGACAGGGTGCCAATCCATCGCAGGGCACACACACACATACACACACTGACACACCCAATCACACACTACGGGCAATTTAGGAACGCCAATTAGCCTAACCTGCATATCTTTGGACTGTGGGAGGAAACCGGAGTACCCGGAGGAAACCCACCAAGCACGGGGAGAACATGCAAACTCCATGCACACAGAGACGGGAATCGAGCCTGGCCGGGGAATCGAACCCAGACCCTGGAGGTGCAAGGCGACAGTGCTAACCACTACACCACCGCGCCGCCTATTTTGGTAAATTTTTTTTTATTTAATTTATTTAGTTTTATAATTTATTGTTTAGTTTTGATCTACATGTGTGCCTAAAAAAAACACCTACAGTTTCTTCAAATGAAATGACATAACGTATATTATTTTAAAGATGAAAAGTGCCTTGTTTTGTTTAACACCCTAAGCAGCAACCTCATTTCCCCTCTCATCAGTACCTGTATACTAATCAGCTGGCCTGATCATCTTTCACTTGTTTCTCACTGGTTCAAGTCAGATTTTTTTTAATGCTTGAATGATTCACCGGTCACTGTGTAGCTGGAAAAAAAAAAAAAAAAAACATTCCTCTGAAACTGCTCAGGTACAGCGACTGCACTGAAAATGAGAGCCATAAAAGTACTTTAGAAAGCCTGGAGAACCTTTCTTCAAGACTACATTAAAATGCAAGAAAGTCTGGCTCTTTGGAAGCAAAATATGAATAAATGAGGAACGGCTGACGACTTTTGCACAGTACTATATATTCACTATGGTTCAAATGTATTTAACTATTTGTATACTACATCATATTAATACCGATCCAGAACCGGACCGGCTACACCTAAAAAAAAGATGTTGAAAGTTGGCTTTGTGGATTTTCTGGTTTCTGATTAAATAATGTCAACATCCCGATTATATGAATAGAAAATATACAATATTGACTGATATTAAAACTCTACAGCTTGACTTGTAAGAGAAAGATGGATTGAGCCGTAGCTAGTCCTCGCATCCTCTCTCTTCTCACATATTTGTAGAAAATTCTTCAGCTGTGTGTGTGGGTTTAGTTATCCTGAACATTTGTTAAGTTATTTATTTTTAGCAGCTACTTCATCATGGTCAGGGTTGAAGTACATCAAGAGCCTGTCTAGTTGGAATAAAAGATTCTTGGTTTTGACTGAAAGCAACATTTTGCAAGCAGAAGGAAAACATTACTAGTTGGAGAGTTGCATGTGTGCACCTGATCATGTACTAAGTTACGACACACAGCATTTAACGTTCAATATTTCAAGTACTATATAACATTGGCATTACCAAAAAAAAAAACTTTAAATAGAAATCTGATTCTGGGTCAAAGCCATTCAAAAAGATGAAAGAGTTTAGAGATGGAATGTCTTGTACAGTATTTATATGATCCTTCCATTCAGCAACATGCATGATGGTGATGAAGCAGGCATTTACTGTACAGGACATCATACTTTCAGCCTGACTTTTATATTTTAAAATGCCTGGAATCGTTCCAGAACACAACATTTCTTATTTACTGCACGTGGCTACAGATCAAAGGTTTGAATGTAACGATGATAAAAGATCGAGGGCTACAGAAGCCAAACACCTTTCTTAAATCACGAGCTTGGATCGGGATGAGATAAATGCTTTTCGATTACATTTATTAGTTTGCCACATTTACGACTCACAACCGAGACAAAAATCGAATATGAGACTACAGCCAAAGGGAAAAGGGGTTTTATTCAAGAGGTTCTTTCTTATTGTCCTGGGACAAAAACTCAGAACTTTATAGCCACTAGCATTGAACCTCAGATACCAATGCCTCAGTGGAGAAGAGCGAGGGGCAAAAACACTTCATATAAAATGTTGTGAGCACTGGTGTAGTGTCCCGAATGGTGCAAGGTCTGTGAGTGTCAAGAGAAACAGAAATAAGAAGTAACTGAACACATATTCACGCACTCGTCCAGCAAATGATGCCTTTCTCAGGACTTTCTCAGCGAGTAGGGGAAAAAAGTTATTTAAATATATTTACTTGAAACTTGATTATAATGGAAGCCTAACAGTAGTGGTGATGTGAAAGAACACTGTATTGATGGCTTAGTGGTAGGCTGTTTGTCTGACATGTGGAAGACGTGGGTTCAATTCCCAGCCATTGCCCAAACTCAGCAACTGAGTCCCAAGCCTAGATAATGAAATGAAAGGGTTGAGTCAGGCATTGCCATAAAACCTTTGCCAAGTTAACCAGGGCTTGTGATGAAATTTCTCATGAATGGAGGCATAAAACGGACTGACATTTTCAGAAGACTACAAGCACTGTATGCTGATGAGACGCATCTGAATGGTGCAAATATTATAAAGTACATCCTTGATCATGTTCTTATCAAGTAAAACGGCCCATCCTTGAAAATCAATGTATAACTTTTGTTAACTTGTGGAAGAAGCACATTAGTCTCTGGAAACTGTACACACAATTATTCACACGCATCACTTGGCTTGGAGCTAATGCCACATCCCATTTTGGGGCCATTGAAGGAGCTCCTAGGAGGCCAGTGTTTCAGACGTAACAAGCATGCAGGCTCCACCGTACTGAGAAAACTTTCTACCTTCATACTTTCCAAGCTCTATCTACAGTAACACTCAGATAAATGCTTTAAATTAGGTAGTTTTTACTCTCATAACTGTGTTCTGTTATTCTCCCTCACTCTTCCTCTACACCACTTCATCCTGTCTACAGGGTCGCAGGTGACCAGGAACCTAGTCCAGGAGACTTACGACACAAGGCAGGGTACACCGTAGATGGGGTGCACACGTTCATACAGTCACACACTCACTGACCCACTATGCGTAATTTGGGAAATAAACAAATCTGTATGTCTTTGAGGCGGCGCGGTGGTGTAGTGGTTAGCACTGTCGCCTTGCACCTTCAGGGTCCGGGTTCGATTCCCAGCCAGGCTCGATTCCCGTCTCTGTGTGCATGGAGTTTGCATGTTCTCCCCGTGCTTGGTGGGTTTCCTCCGGGTTCTCCGGTTTCCTCCCACAGTCCAAAGACATGCAGATTAGGCTAACTGGGGTTCCTAAATTGCCCGTAGTGTGTGAATGAGTGTGTGTGTGTGTGCTCTGCGATGGATTGGCACGCTGTCCAGGGTGTACCCTGCCTTGTGCCCAGAGTCTCCTGGGATAGGCTCCAGGTCCCCCGCGACCCTAAATACAGGATAAAGCGGTTTAGAAGAAGAATGAATGAATGTATGTCTTTGGACTTTTGGAGGAAACCCTGGAGTACCTGGAGGGAACCCACCAAGCAAAGTCCATGCACACGAGACAGGAATCAAACCAGCACACTGGTGGGACAAGCGACAGTGATAACCACTAAGCCACAGTTCCAAAATTCTATTATTCTGCACAATCAAGCGACCTAAACGTCCCTTTGTAGTTATAAACATTTTGTTCCCTTACAAAATTACTGATACATGAAATGTACTGAGCGTTATCATACTCAAACATTTCTTATATATTAAATAAATATCTCCTTACAGAAAACCTACTGCACTATTGGCTTATCATTATTTACATATTGTCTTATGCAGACAATGAACTGCTGTCTGAACTATAGAGTTATAGAAAACACCTTTCCGACCAATCAGCTTCAAGAAAGCAAAAGTGGTGAGTATTGTTTCTTTTACAAATGACTTTTTAAAGGAAAGAATTTGAAGGAACTGTTTTATGTATATCAAAAAATTCCATGTAAGTCACATGCGTAAACATGACATGGCTATCTATTCATCATCAGTGGTCCTTGTTTACCGAAACCTTTTTTTTTCTCCCCTCTGGATTCCATTTAAAAAACATCTTTTGGGCAACTGTTTCCTGTCTCAGTGTTCATCTGTCTTCCCAGGCCATATCTGGAGCCAGTGCATTCTTCTATGATTATTTTCACAAGATGCCCCCTCACACACAAACCTCCCACCCACCGCCACGCCGAGCAGGCTTGCGTACTCCCATGCCTGTGCCGGATTTGGTCACTTTTTGCCTTAACCACCATAAACAAGAAGAACAATTTATCTGGCAGGAGACATGTTTACTGAAGCGGAGCCACAGCCGTTTTTAGCCGCCTCTTTTTCGTTCGGTTACCACGGCATTCTCTGATCTCTGTATTATTGGATGTTCCCCTGTGGTTGCTGTGGGTTCTGCGTTCTTCCCCATTGTTCTCAAAGCAGCACAGATTCAGAGAATTCCATCTTCGGCTTGTAGATTCGATAACAGGATTTTTATGGCATAGAAAGTCCCACATTCCTGTCGGACCCGCAACACAGAGTGCTTTGTCATGAGATCGATGTGTTTGGCCTGGGCTGACATATACTTTCGAGTTCAGTGCCACAGTTACGGCTGGTTTGGGGCACTGCAAACTAGAGAGGCCTTCGAGTGGCAGTGATGCCGTCGTAAGACCACACAAACTCAGTGACTTCGGTGCTGGTCAGAGCAAGTTTGCGGTGCTGCTTCAGCAATTTCTGACCAGGCCTTAAAACTGCGAAGGGAATTTATACATGTTTTGTTTGACTTGCTTTTTTGCGTGTCCTCTTGTGCACCCCGTGATATGCAATGCACAATTTAGTTCTTCCCCTGAGCCAAGTATAACTTTCCATAACACAAAAGCAGTTGCATATTTTTCAAATTCCTGACTTTGATGTGGTCAGGATGAAGTCTTCTTCTAAAAACCACCCCTTTCTGGATCACAGGCTGGGCGTTGGACCATTTGTGAGACATGTCCCTTGACAGATGAATCACGAAGCATGCTGTCAATGCCGAACCATTAGTGCATTTCGCTTCTTTATACAGAAGTTAATGAATGTCCAGCAGAGACATCTACTGTATAATGCTTTCTTTAAGAGCGAAACGTTGAACATGTTCGATGTTACTCGTGTTGGGTGGCACTGCTTTTCCGCATGCCTACTCCACCACGGCGTGGCTTCCCCAAGCAGCCATCGGGTCTGTGGTCTTACCGCTCCTGGTCTGGCTTTCTGCCATACACCGCTCCTCAGCACATACACACGCATTCCCGTTCAGACCACAGGTTGCTCGGGTAACCTAGAAAACCTGCCCTTCTGAACCTTGTCTTGTTTATCCAAGTTGTATATTATCTAAAAATGCTACTATTTCCTTAATGATGTTTAATAGCAGGTGGGATGGAAGCCGGTCCTTTATGTAAGTCCCAAAAGCTTTTACGAGGTATGATAAGTAAACTTCTGAGGTCACTGGTAAGGGCTAAGAAACTATAACTGCCTTCACTTTCACCATGGACCACACAAGTGCTTGTGGCCTTAAGTTAAAATTTAGCAAATAACAAAGGTGGTCAGCTTTATGACCAATATAATAAAGCTAAATAATACGAATTAACACGGAACATAATTTTGTGGCACTGGTGAGCTCCAGGTGGCACGGTGGCTTCCTGGTTAGCACCCTCACCTTTCACGTCCAGGTTTTTAATTCGAATCCTGCCTCAAGGTCTGCGTGCATGTTCTCCCCATGTTTGGTGGGTTTCCACCGGGTACTCTGGTTTCTCCCACAGTCCAAAGACATGCAGGTTAGGCTAAGTGGCGTACCCAAATTGCCAGTAGTGTGTGACTGAGTGTGTGACTGAGTGTGCCCCCTGATGGATTGGCACCACGTCCAAGGTGTACCCCGCCTTGTTCCCTAAGACTCCTTAGGGCTTCCCATGACCCTGTACATAGGATTAAACAGTATAGAAAATGAGTGAGTGAGTGAGTGAGTGTGTAAGTAAGTGGTGAGCAAAGCAGGACTAAAGACTTGACTAAAGACACCAACTCGTAACTCCTAAACCATGTATTGGCTGATTAACTTTTGGTTACCAAGTGAGTTCCTAGGAACATTTTTGCAAATGTCTTTATTCCAATACACCCTTAACTATCATCTGATTATCGGCACCTTTGGGAGCTTAATCCTGGTTGAGGTTTGTGAAAATCTAAAATGCATATGAAATATCCAGACCTGACTCTAGGGCTTTATCTAAGCAACATACAGTATTAGTCATCTTATTACTGTCTTCTGTGCCTGATCTTGCAACCAGTCAGAAAACTTTGCCTGTTTGACAAAATCCTAAGCTAGGTTTACATAGATAGAAAGGACTAAACATCACTGGTTGATGTTTAGAGCTTGTAATTAAATTAGAATCAATTTAAACTGACATTAAATGATGGATAATCACGAGGCTGAGGCGGTTCATTGAGAAAAACATCTAAACAAAGACTTAAAGAGGCCCCATTTGTTTATCGCCTCCAAAACTTCCCCTGAGCACCTGGGTGTGAGAGCTTTTATGGGTTCCCAGCACTGACTCCAAACACACATGGACCTAAAGCACATCTTTCTTTTACCGTTTTCTTTTTTAAACCACAGTCGCACCTGCTTGAAATTGGGCTTCACCAAAGAAAAAAAGTCCATCTGCGAACCATTTCATCTAACACCCACAAGCAATAAACAGAAACGAAAATCCAATGATTCAGCTAATGAATAATATCTCTTGCCTGCGCTAAGGGCTTTTTAATGGTGAGAAGCCCTTCACTGCATACAAACCCTGATGCTGAGAAGACAAAATCTGCTGGTGTTTCAGTAAATAGATGGAGAAGAGAACAGTCAGAGGAAAAGTACAAGTTACTCAGTCTATCTGAGTCTCCAATAACTACTGGACTCTATTTTACATCAACTATTATAACATCAATTAACATCAACTATTATAGCTGAACCTAACACTTAACACTGTATAAATGCAGATCATTTCCTGCTATCTGTTTCACCCAGATGAGGATGGGTTCCCTGGTGAGTCTGGTTCCTCTCAAGGTTTCTTCCTATTACCATCTCAGGGAGTTTTTCCTTGCCACTGTCGCCCTCGGGCTTGCTCACCAGGGACTATCTGAACATTTTGATTCATACACATTCACATTCCATACAAACTTAAATAATTCTTTTGATTGTGTAAAGCTGTTTTGAGACAATGTCAATTGTTAAAAGCGCTATACAAATAAAACTTAATTGAATTGAGTTGAAGTTACGCAAGAAACCTGCCTTATGTCACTTAAATAAGTGAACACTTCCAGTCTTCCCCTGGGACACATATCATGTATCACTCATAACCAGGTACTTCATTTGATAAACCTTGCTAGTACTGGGTTGGACCCATGTTTGCCTTCAGAACACTCTTAGCTCTTTGTGGCAAAGGTTGAAGAAGGTGGTCCATATTGACAAGATACTGTAGCATCATGCAGGTGTTGCTTATTTGTCGGTTGCACATCAATGTGGCGAATCTCCCATTCCACCACGTCCTTAGTGCTGTTGGATTGAGATCTGGTGATTGTGGAGGCTATTTGAGTACAGTGAACTCATTGGCATGTTCAAGAAACTTGTTTTTCGATTAATTTAGCCTTGTGACATGGCACACAACCCTGTGGTTATAAAGAAAGGGACATGATCAGCAACAGTACACGGGTAGGCTGTGGCATTTAAACAATGTTCAATTGGTGCTAAGGGATCCAAATATGCCCACACAGTTACACCACCTCCAGCCTCCAGTCAAGATGGATCAATGTTTACTTGTCTTGACCTTGTCTTGTCTACATGCCAAAAACCATTACACTACTGCCATGTGATTGGTTGATTAGATATTTGGCATTAGCAAGCAGTTGAACAGCTGAAGTGGCTGATAAATAAATTTAGATCCATCCATTGAACAATCTAGGAACCTCCGTAGTCCAACCAGGGACCATGGAGGCCAATGGTGACCATTGCATACAGTATATTCCCACTTTAACAACAATGGTAGGACCTCCGGTCAACAATCACACACTTTGGGAAGAGAAGCCTAATCTGCATGTCTTTAGGCTGTGGGAGGAAACCCACCAAGCATGGGGAGAACATGTAAACTCCATGCACACAGATCCCGAGGCAGGAACCGAACCTGGACCCTGGAGGTGCGAGGCAAACGGGCAAACCACTAAGCCACAAAATGCCGCTAAAAGTAGATCATTTAGAGATTATTCTCTCATAGACCATCTTGTGACATGCACAGGAGTGTAACTGATAAAAAAGATACGTAAGTGTATACAGTTTTAAAAAGTCTTATCTTTGATATACGTACAGGTAGTTTCAATGTATTGTCATCAATACTTCTGTATTTATTGGTTGTTTCAAGTGACTGGATCAGGAAAACAACAGGAGGAAAAATAAAGCTTCCACTTTCATACTTTTGTTACAGCACATGTGGCTCCGTGATTCTTTATGATGATAATAGAAAAGTATGCTAAGCTTTTACAGGGAAAACAAAACATTGAGAGTGAAGGAAAAGAAAAAGAAACAGAAAGGCATATGGTCCTGGTTTGGTGGTATGATTAGAGGCAGGCTTGCATGTTCTTTCTGACAAACAGGAAATAAACAAACCCTTCCCATGCCCATGCCATGTACTATATATATATAAAATAGCTACTCATCTATTCGTTCAGCAGACATGTTTAACCAGCTTGCTTGCAATATGGCAGAACCTAATCCACACATTTCCGGGTATTTGCTAAATAACAAGCGTCCCTGGGTAAAGAAACAAAACCTAACTGCGGCAAGCTGTACTTTTCGCTTCTTTCCTGCTTAACTTTACATACGAGTTGTAATTACACACTATAATAGTTTATAATCTTATGAAAGCATGAGAGCTATCAAAAAGCACCACTGTGTTAATATAAACTAGGTATTTTTGCTTAAATCCAGACATAGTTGTCGGATGTACTCTGGGTTTAATAGCAAGCTACGGTTAGATGAGCTATTTTTTTTTTTGTTTGTTTTTTTTGCATAATCTAAGCCTGGGGCCAAATTCACTGTTAGCATGTCTTACAAGCCTGACCTGAGTCTGTTGGCAAACACACACAATTAGCTCGTTTGCACACCATGAAGTGGTTTACATAAAACCTTTACAGTGACTATATCTCACTCCAAACATTTATTGTGTCGCAGTGTCTGGAAGTCGTTCCCGCTGAAAAAAGCAGAACACGAAAGACAGCAAAGTTCCAGAAGGCAATGCAGCAATGTAGCTGAGCGGGTCAATAATCCTGGAGACGACAAGCACATGACATGAATGGCAGAGTAAGCACAAAGCTTACAACTGAATCTTTGGGAGCTGATCTGTTTGTGCCAAGTGTACAGATGAGAAGGTGAGAGAGAAGGACAGCTAGACAATGGACGCACCTTTCTGTGTCTTTAGGTACGGACGAATTGTGGAAAGCTAATGAGGAGACAACCTTCAACATTTTAAAACTTGTGGACAGAGAAGTGCACAAAAGGCATTTGAGACCAATTGTTACATTGGCAAGCATTCAAGTCAAAGTGGGATTTTTGATTGTGCAGAATAACAGAACACAGTTATGAGCGTAGGCGGCACGGTCTCCGTCTCTGTGTGCATGGAGTTTGCATGTTCTCCCCGTGCTTGGTGGGTTTCCTCCGGGAACTCCAGTTTCCTCCCTCAGTCCAAAGATATGCATTGGCGTTCCCAAATTGCCCATAGTGTGTGAATGAGTGTGTATATGTGTGTGTGTCCTGCGATGATTGTACAGGACTGTACGGGGGATGTGGCAGTTAGTCTGAGCTGAATTCCTGTAATGTGCAATTGATGTTTATGAACAAGCGTGTGTACAGCTCCCACAGAAAGATGTACCTCTTCTGCAATTTGCTCATAAGTGATTCATTAATGTTGAATCAGGTGCTCCACTCACTGTTCACAGGAAGGACCATAGTGGACTCTGAGCCACCTTCACTGGGATCGTCATTTGGCAATCAACTGAGATATTTCCACCTTAACTAGTATATGTTTTACTGCAGCTAAAAGTCTCCTCACCGTACTGTGCTCGAAGTCTTCTGTAAATGTTAAAAGGTTTTACGCCCTCATTCATAGGACATTTCCTATCATTTTAAATAATAATAACATTTTATTGTATTATTATATTTAATATATTTCTAATATCAATATTATTAGTATAACTGATGTTTTGCTCCAATAGTATATGCTGCCTGGAAAAGTTTTCAACCCTTTTACTTTATGACTTTATGTCCACTGATTCAAAATGATCGATCACAGATTTCAATATCATACACTAACTTTATTGCTGAGATTTGGGGAATGTTATCCACAAATGACGTCCATGCAACTTGATCTCAAACTTCTTTGTTCAGGGAGTTGCACCAGCACTGTTAAAGTGCCTTCACGTCTACATCAATTATTACTTGCTCACGTTTTAATTTAATCCATAGGTAGTGAAGTTAAACTGTTATGCATTCCATCAAGAACATTACATCATTAGATAAAACTCTTATTGTTGGTCACGTCTCTAAGCAAATTAAAACTGTAACTGTGACGTCAGAAAAGAATTATGCATTATTATTATTATTATTATTATTATTATTATTATTATTGTCTTTACAGTTGCTATAGTTGTTATAGAGTGTCTGGCAGTGTTTCCCTACCCGCCCGTCTGTAGATGTGAACCCTCAGTTGGGTGATATTCAACACGGTCCAAACTTCTACAACACAGTGCTATCGCCATTGTGTCTTGGTGATGCCGCAGAGATGAGAGAGATGATAAGGTCACAGAAAGAAAGGAAGGGTTTGAGTTGTCAGCAAGGACACTTTATTTGCCCTGTCTCAATTGTGACTGTGCATAGAGGAAGTCGAGGTATTCCCTCTTTCTCAGTCTTTCTTTCTCAGTAAGCCCCCCCTGTGAAGCTCAAGCCCCAGAGCCATGTATTTGAACTTCACTGAGAACTCACTCTTACTTGTGGGGACCTGAAGTGGGAGTTTGCTGAGTGTCTGCAGGAGGCTTTCAGAAGAGTTCTGGCTCGCCTCCTGTACCTCGCGCTAGGAGAAGCTCACTTTTGTATGATGAGTCAATACACGGATTAACAATTGGCTGCCATAATTTTTTTTTTTTTTTAAGAGGAAAGAAAAAACTAAAGAGGGCATATACAGTAGGAACTTTGTAGATACATGTTTAACATCATTTTAACTGGGTTTTATATGGATAAAATCCATTTGCATCTCCATCATAGAAATTCTTTATATTCAAGTTAAACAAGGACTTTGATCATTTCTTTGAAGGACTTTGATGGACATTTACAGAAGACTTCAAGCACAGTACAGTGATTAGACATTTTAAATCAGGTCTATGTGTGAGATAGATAGATAGATAGATAGATAGATAGATAGATAGATAGATAGATAGATAGATAGATAGATAGATAGATTAATGGATAACTTGTCACCAACTTGCAGAAGGGACGCACCTGTCTGTGGGAACTGTACACACAATCATTCACCAACACCACTTGTACAATACAGGAACTCGCATGGGAGTTATTGCCACATCCCCTGTACAGTCCTGACCTCACTCCAAGCCAATTTCCACATATTTGTGCTAGGAGTTTCAGACGGGAAGCAAGCAGTCTGTTCATGGCAAAGCAAGCTTTCTACACCTTGATGGTATCCAAGCACTAGTCAAACCCTGGGAGAAGTGCATTAGTGTAGCAGGGGAGATTTTAATTCTCATATGTTCTGATATTCTGCACATCAAAAGCATTTCCATAACAACAATCAATCTCCATCTAGCAACATATACAGTATAGTCCAACTAGGGACCATGGAAGCCAATGGTAACCATTGTATTTATTGCCATTTTTACGCCCGTGGCAGGATCTCCAGTCGGCATTTGCATGCACATTTACACACTACGGCCAATTTGGGAACACCATTTAGTCTAATCTGCATGTCTTTGGACTGTGGGAGGAAACCAGAGTACCTGAAGGAAACCCACCAAGCACAGAAAAAACATGCAAATTCCATGCACACAGACCCCGAGGTGGGAATCGGACCTGGACACTGGAGGTGCAAGGTGACAGTGCTACCCATTAAACCACAACTTGCTGCACTACACACATCAGCCACAGAGCAGAAATTTGTCTTCACAGATGACAGACTTTTACATTTTAAGAATCACAACGGACAGTCACATCATGATTGAGCATATTAAGAGATACCAGAGAAGTGGAAACACTCAACCCCTCCATGAGAATCCTGTATTCAGGGTAGCGCGGACCTGGGGCCTATCCCAGGAGGCTCAGGGCACGAGGCAAGGTACACCCTGAACAGGGTGCCAATCCATCGCAGGGCGCACATACATCCGCACATACACACGGGCAATTTGGGAACGCCAATTAGAAACCGGAGTACCTGGAGGAAAATCACCAAGCACGGGGAGAACATGCAAACTCCATGCACACAGAGACGGGAATCAAACCCGGACCCTGGAGGTGCAAGGCGACATGAGATAATGATGATTATAATGAGATAATTGACTGAACACCTTTTAACCTAGTCCTGTAGGTTTCCAGGCAGCTAAAAACATAAGATTGGCCAGCACATTGCAGCTTTGAGTTCCCTGGTGGTATAGCTAATGAGTTTAAGACTTGCCAAACCCTGCAGAGTTTCTGATTCCTTTCACCTGTTTATAGAGTCTTGGGGTCCACATGGAATAGAGTTTTTTCTCTGAGCGGATTTTACAGACAGCTGCTAGTATTACAAGAGAACTTTACATGTTCTGACTTTACAGATACAGCTTTCCATATGAAGTGAAGTTTACAAGATAACTATGGTAAAGCGTTGAGCTATCAGGCACTAATGTGCTGTTGATCCTTCTAACTGCTTTTTATGTCCAAATTCCCTTATAAATAAATATATATAGACATTTACGGACGACTTCAGGCACAGTTCGAGGATGAGACATGTGAATGTCGAACCTGGGCCGAGGTGGCTCGGAGCCCACTGCAGTCGTTCCCGTGAACATAAAGTTAGTGGAACGCCTGATCGTTGAAATTAAAACAAGATAACTTGTCACCAGCTTGCAGAAGGGAGGCATCTGTCTGTGGGAACTGTACACACAATTAGTCACCAAACCACTTGCACGTTGGAGGAGCTCGTCTGGAAGTCCCCCGTGCAGTCCTGATCTCACTCCAAATAATTTACACATGTTTAGGCTGTTATAGAAGGTCCTGGGAAGCCAAAGTGTCAGACGCTGAAGCAAACTGTCTGATCATCTTTCAGGCATACTGAGAAAACTTTATTCTGTATCTTTGTGTGATATGCTAGCTAGCATAGTGAAATGCTGGGATAGAAAAATAAAGGTTCTGTTATCCCACTTTCACTTGAACATCCCATTTATATTAATTGAGCCGTTTTTTTTTACTCCTATTATAAAAAATAGGTTTTTATAAGTTATTGTTATAAGTAATAGGAATAGTAGGAGTATGATATGTGAGACGATAGTGTGGTATTCAGTCAGTATATACATATATTATATACTGTTTAATCAGGATACACAGTATATATTGGTTATATATACAGTATATATCATACTCTCTTTTATATATTATTTATACTTTACAGATTACTTTTATTTTACAGATTACTTTTGTATTCTTTTAGGTTCCCTTTTTATATATATATATTTTAATAAGAAGAGGTAATATGCTGTTTAAAAGATAAACACACAGTAATAGTGTATTTCCTAGAATCGTCGGCCAGTTGCGATGCGTCGCGTAAACCAAAGACGTGGGAAAAGGTATTAAGGTTCATGTGACAAACTCGAAGATGTTTCCATAGGATAACTTAAGCTGCATGGGAAAACAATTATATAGACATGTTTTTCATTATGCTGCAAGGCCTTAAAAGTTTATAGATATTAGGAGCCCACATGATCGTAACATTATTAAGTTTCAGTAAAAGAATAACTACAGCATGACCTATTTCCAGGAGCAAAACAAGCAGTAAAACGAGAGACATGAACATATAAGGCTCTCGCAGTTGCCACAAGTAGAGACGTTTCTTTGATGTGCAGTGTATCAAAGGATTACCAATTTAGAACTGTTTGAACTCCGTGGTATCTTCTGTTCTCCTTCAGCGTGCTTTGTGAAACAAGCAAAGTACGAATTTCAGAAAGCGCTTGCTTTCTTCACAGATGCGAAGCCTCTATGTGATGTAGCACGCCACATCTTTCAGAAATAATTCATCTTCCTTTCTGAACGAGAGTCATCTTTTCATTAGGCCCAGCATCAAGCCTTGGAGCACGTCCAAAAAAGAAAGGCGAAGAAACAACGTGGAACAATGGTGGACTAAAAAAAAAGCCAAAAGGCCGAACTAGCCTTCCCTCTTGAAAATGTTGAAATTAGCAGCTCAGATGGGTAAAGAAAATCAAAGGATTCTGGGAAAAAAAAAAAGGTTTGAAATGTCGAGACTGGGTGTTAAAAAATATTGCAGGAGATAAGAGATCAGAAGGCGACTTTGGTGCCACTTCAAAGCATTGGCTTTGAGAAACTGGGTTAGCGGCGAGCTGATACACCGGAGTGGTGTCCTTTTTAGCTGCTAAGTTTGAGAATTAGCAACACGCAAGGAGGGTTAGTTCAGAGAAAGGTTACCCAAGGTAACGGGTCAGCGACCAAGCTAACTTTTTTGGGCCATCTCCACATCTGACAAGGCGTTTCTCGCTCTTGATACGGCCGAACGATGGCTGGCTTTGAAGTGAACGCTAGCCGCTAGAGCTGTGGGAGCTTCTTCTCTTTATTGGGGCCTGTCAGAGGCATGCTGCGCACCACAGCTAGCTTTAACTCATTAAAAACCTAACACACAGCACACACTGACGGAGCACACAGAGAGCGAAAGCGCTGAGAGACAGATCTGTCATCTTGTCTCTAAACTGGTCAGGATTTAATATACCTGGGTGACTGCATGTGGGACACTTTTCTTGTGTAGTCACAAGATGAAACTTTCCACCTATCATCTTGGTAACATCTGAAACATTTTCTAAGGATTATGTTATTTTTCTATGAATCTGTCGGCAATTTTAACAAATGATTAATTATCAATATCTGAGTAATCATGTTTTATAAGAACTTCAAATAAGTTTGTTTTTTTTGGGGGGGGGGGGTTGCGGGGGGTGTTAGAAATCACAACTTGCTATTATAAAAGTTTAATTTATGTCAACTTAGACATGAGGTGTGGTGTTAAATGGAAAGTTCCGGAACACACAAATAAAATCACTCTGGCTCCAATGAATAGTTGCAATTTCCTTCTACATTAATAAAGATTTATCTTATATATCTTTTCTTTCAAATAGCTGAAATATTGTGCATTCACATTTTTTTTTTTTTTTAGATATCTAACATTATTTATAAATAAAATAAATTATAAACATGCTGTTTTTTGGACTCTATCCCAGGACAATGGATGGATGGATGGATGGATGGATGGTAAATATAGTAACATGAACAAAAGCATGATTAAGTCAGAATGAACACGTTTAAATATGATCGACCTGATCTAGATATCATTTCTATGTTCTGTAAATAGAAAAATGCCACAAAGAATAATTTTACTGAGTAGCGCCCCAGGTCGGTAATTGAATTGCCATGTGCCTTCACCTCTTACGAGTCCCTCTTAGATGCGATTCCATGATTTATGGCCGGCCTTTACATTTAAAAGGTTATATGAATCATCTGATTTATTCTGCCCACTCCCATTTTAGTTAATAAAACAAGCATATAAAAAAACAATTTAAATGAGATCAAACAAGTACAGATAAGAAATTAATCTTTTATCTCTGTGTATATCCAGGACAGACTTTCTTCTCAGTCCACCAAACTTCTCAGAAGATTTGTCTTCTTAATCTTTCAGGAAGTTCCGTCACAGTTTGGCTTGATCTGCATCGCTTTTGTCACTGCATCAAGGCTGCAGCCAAAAGAACAAAAACCAAAGTCCTTGTTTTAGCGCGAGTTGTGTGCCAAGGTCTTTGAGATAGAAGAAAGCAAAATTTGGGAGACAAATTATTTTTTTTTATTCTAATCTCTAATCTCATATTGTTCCAGAGCAACACAAAGGACTACATCAAAACCGACGACTATCAATCTATGAAATGTGGAGCGCAAGGGAGAGAACGGAAAGTGGAGAAGGAGAATGAGTCAAGGCTGAGGAGCGAAGGACAAAAAAAAAAAAAGAGAGAAAGTTCAACGCTCCAGTCCTATCGCAGTTCTTTTGGCTTTGAACTTTAAAACGTCACATCATCAAATGCGCCCTAAGCAATAAACCACGAAGACACGTGAGACCTCGGATACTTTGTTTTCATCCATGCTCCAGATAACCTTTATTAATCTTGAATTTTGAAGCCGCAACCTTTTCTTTGAAGCTCCGGCTGTTGCTTTCCTGTTGTTGCTGTTGTTGTTTAGGTTTTTTTTTTTTTTTTTCATTTGCAGGTTGTGGTTGAGAGATAAAACACTTCTGAGCCATATTAAGACTTGAAAGTCCCTTGGCTATTCACTGGCGCACATTTGATGTTGTTCTTTGCTCCTCGGGCAAATTAGCATATCGTTTTCAAAAGCTGTCTGATGAACACAATGCGTAAGCATGGCACATTTGCTAAAAAGTCACCATTGATGTGATATTGTGTGGCAGAGTGAGACGTTCAAACTGGTGATATGCAGATTGCTTAGAAAGAATGGAGTGTCTTTATTTTTGGGGGGATGTCTATGCATTTGTGTGTGTATGTGTGTGTGTGTGTGTAGGGGGGGGGGGGTCTTTTCCCCCTCAAAAATGTCCCTATTCCTTTTTCACCATCGTTCTTGTTTTCTCTTTCTTCTCTTTACCGCCATCCGCCTCCTGTCTCCTGCATTTAGTTTGCTTTGAATATTGAATGCGAACGTTCCTTAACTTTGTGTTTGCAACGCTGTCAGCCTCCATATCCACAAAAACATTCTACATTGACACGAGGGCCAAAATTTCTCCTTAGCTACCGGAGGCTTTCTTCTCGTGAAGGAAAAGCGAAAGATGCAGCGAAAGGCTGCGAGAAGCTCGGCGCTCGCTCTGAGGCTGCAAATCCGTCATTGATCTATTATTAATTCCCTCTTATCTGATTGCAGCTCTCAGTCAAACAAATTGTGCAGATGGTGCTGTCTAGACAATTTATCAATCTCATTTCAGTCACTTTGCCTTTTATTATTATTATTATTATTATTATTACTATTATTATGATTTTAGGCTGATGGGAAAAATTCATTTCGACGCTGATGGTTAACTCCAGTGACAGATGGGTTTTGATCAGTTTATGATAAAGTCCACAAAATGGCCTTTTAATGTGTGTTTGGAGATGGGGGGTTACCGGAGCAGATGAAAGACACCCCGGGACGGGGCATCTGTGTGTTTCAACCCTTCATTATTAAATCTAATACATGGTGCTAGTGGCTTTGATGTCAAGTGCACAATAGTGTTTATGATGGACGTATAGTCTGGCATGATCCTGTGTGTTTGTAGCAGGGCACAAGAGAACAGTGGGAAATCAGTGATTAATCATGGTCTGGTTTTGATTAATGCGCAGAGAGAATAAGATATAGATGCAAGCAACCTTAATAGACAGGACAACTAGTGCAAACCTAGACACAAAAGAAAACCCCATACGCACAAGGACATTAGGGGAACTCATGCTAAATTAGACACAAAAGGAACAGAGACTAGTAAAACCACAAAGACACAAGGGGAAACTAGAATTTCTGCAAAACTAAACAGAAAAGTAGAAAAGACTGGCAAAAAACAAAAAAAACAAAAAAAAACAAGGACACTGTGGGATCGAATGATATGCATGCTATATGCTATACTAGGCACTAAAAGATTAAAAGTGGGAGGAAAAAACAAGGACAGTAGTGGTGCAAAACTAGATTTTAAAGTACTAGAGTCTTGGGAGAAAAAAAAACAACAACACAAGGGCCCAAGGGGAACCAGAAGAAGTAGCACGAAACTCATCAAATATACTTCCATACTTCTTGCTTAATCCTGAGTAAGCATTCATTATATTTAAGATTAAACAGTGCTGTGGAAATGCTAATCACGCTTGCATTAAGCTTATTGGCTTCATAAATCCAACTGAAGGTACGTAGAGGTCTAGGTCACTGAGTAACATCTGTCCGGCTGAAACACTATTGTTCAGCTCGCACGTCTCCCATTTGCTGTATTAGCATATCAATGCTATCAGTTGACACCTGTTTTTGGTCTACGACCAAAACCGCAACATAAAGACAAGAGGTCAGTCATCTTCCTGTCAAAACTGTCGACAGAAAGGTTTCCGAGCCGCAATAAGCCAGACGTCGGGTGGAGCGCCATCGCGTTTAGCGTCGTTCATATGTTGCTGGAGCGTTATGGGGGAAAGAGGAAGGGGGTGGGGTGGGGTGGGGGTAGGGGGGATGGGGTGGGGGGGTGAGTTTCATATTCATTCACAGCTGGAGATGATGATCCTCCCCTTGGCTCCCTCGCCGCTTTCGTCTGTCATATTCCAGAGAGGAAAGCAACGAAGGAAAAATAAGAAAGAAAAAGGGAAAAAACACCAGAGCATGCTTTTATCCACCTCAAAGCTAGAGGCCTTTCGAGCCAGCGTCAGATACTTAGCGCTTCTCTGCATTGTTCTATTTCGAGACGTCGCTTCTTTTCTGCTTGAGTACTGTATGAGGAACAAAGCGAAATCGCCCCTTCCATCACATTCTTCTGTCACTTCTTTCTTAGCTGGTGGGCGAAAAACATAACGTCCTCAGATGAGTTTTCTGTCTAACTTACTTCAGTAGTTCGTATCATGCTTTGGAAAAGAAGTCAAATTGATGTTTGGAGGAAAGTAGAGGCCTACGGGCCTACTGTACCACAGGAGGGCTTGACTTGGGGCTGAAAATCAAATGAAAACATTAACACTGTTATCCTGATTCTGACAAGTGTAAGCTCCTCGTGTCGGTTTTATTATTACTTCTCTTTCCACTGAGGGCTTCCTTTTGCTAGATATGTAACAGCTTCCATCTGACGTGTGATTTTGGTGAACTGGGCATCAGACCGAAGCTGTGGAAGAGTCCATACTTTCAGAAAGTTTCACCTATGTATATCACTAATCGCGCTTTTCCACTGCATAGTACGGCACGGCACGGTTCAGTTCAGCTCACTTTTGGGGGGTTTTCCACTGGGAAAAGTACCTGGTACCTGGTCCTTTTTTTAGTACCACCTCAGCCGAGGTTCCGAGCGCGCCGAACCGTTACCAAAACGTGACGTGTAAACTCTGCTGGTCACTGATTGGCCGGAGAAAATCGTCATTACTGCGTCACTGAACTTGCGACACGAGACACAACAGAACCGCTATATTTAGAAACAGCCAGAGAACGATCGCACGCACCTTTTTGTATTAACCGTCGGCCTCTTTTGAAACAAACTCCTTCGTCTCGCTGTTAAAAACATCCACATGCCGAGAATGAAGAACACCATGCCGTCGATATGCTCCATTGTTGTGTGTTTGTTTGTGGCGCGTTTACGATGATGTCATGGCAGTAGCAGCGGCGCGACTATAACGACACGTGAGTAATCCCGCCCACTCTAAAGCGTTACTAAACTGCAGTGGAAGCGCAAACCGAGCCGAACTGAGCCGAACCGAAGTGAGCTGTACTGAACCGTGTCGTGCCGTACTATGCAGTGGAAAAGAGGCATAAGATACTTTCAATGACTTTGGTAGATCAATTAGCAGTGCTGTGCAAGTTCTCAAGAGGTAGCTCAAAGTTCAGTTCACACACAATACAATGAACTAGTTCATGTTTATACACAGTACAGGCAAAAAAACAAGGCGCCATTTCAGAAGGGCCAATTTATTACAAGAAAAACAACTAAGGACATTTAAAATTACAGGAAGTGGGTTAAGAAGCCTTGAACCCGTTAGCAAAATCTGGAAGGATAGTGAAAGTAAGAGCATTTGTTAGTGAGACGAATCAGAAAGAAGAGTTGGATTTGCTAAAGAGCATGAAGATTGGACTTTGGAGCAATGGAAAAAGGTTATGTGGTCTGATGAGTTAAAATGAACCGCATGTCAGGGATAGAAGAGAAGCGCATGAAATGATGCACTTATCATGCATAGTGCACACTGTACAAAACTGTACTTTGATTGTACGAGCCTCTGGAGGCGGTGTTAAGATCTGGGGTCGCTTCAGTTGGTCAGGTCTCGGTCATGAACTGGACACCACAGTGTATGCTGTAATCAAAGCTAATACTGATTCAATATAATCTCAGTGTGTGAGTGTTTTCCTCCCATTTGTCACATTTTTGTCTGTGTATTGTCTACTTACTTAACAATGGACAATAGAAAAATACAGCAAACAAAACTGCCATACGTTGAAAGCCCTACCCACTAAGAAAAGTGATAGGTTCCCTTTGGAACCTTTGTGTTCCCTACTCTCTCTCTCTCGCAAAAAAAAATCTGTTTCTGTGATTCATTCATTCATCTTCTATACCGCTTTATCCTGTATTTAGGGTCGCGGGGACCTGGAGCCTATCCCAGGAGACTCAGGGCACGAGGCAGGGTACACCCTGGACAGCATGCCAATCCATCACAGAGCACACACACACACACACTCATTCACACACTACGGGCAATTTAGGAACGCCAATTAGCCTAATCTGCAGGAAACCGGAGTACCCGGAGGAAACCCACCAAGCACGGGGAGAACATGCAAACTCCATGCACACAGAGACGGGAATCGAACCCGGACCCTGGAGGTGCAAGGCGACAGTGCTAACCACTACACCACCGTGCCGCCTGTTTCTGTGATATTGTATATTATTTGTATTGTATTGGATATCGGTACGATGAACAAAGTCTCTGCAGTTCATCATTCTGCATGTTAATGACGCTGACCTGATAAACATTCTTTAGTTGCAAACTGATCCGTACAGAAAAATAATGGCACTTCTTTTAGCATGTGTGCACACAACACTGTCAATCAACATGGACACGTTGGTTGATTAAGTCTGAAATATAATTGAAATCTATAAAACTCGCTGTTTGGAGAAAGTAAACACATCATAAATTCATGATCAATAAAGTTAGCTCTCTTTTCTGAAGTTGTCCATATTTTGTCTATATTCTTTATCTATATTCAGCTTGATTTTGAAAATGAAGTCTAATGCAGCGTAGACTCTTGTCGCCTACAGCCACATCACAGCCGTGCTGATATTCAATACAACTCCCCCACCTCGAGTGTAATATTGCTGTTATACAACAATTCCACAAACACTTTTTTCAATGACTTGTTTGTTTACATATCCTTCCGCACCTACTGTAGCAGAACTAATTAACTGGTGGAGCTGGCGACTGACCGTACGCAACTGTTGTAGTGCAATTAACAGATGAAAGCAGATTTAAATTTCTATTAATACTATGTAGCCAAAAGGTTACTAGAATAAAACATAGGTGGTGGACAGTCCTGTTAATCTCGTATATATTTCTCTTCTTATTTCCACTTATTCTGCTTTAGAATATGAGCTCCATTAAACTTTCTGAAATCGGATTTAATTCCCAAATAGCATTAAACGGAAAGCTGATGTTCTTCCGTGATTGGTTTTGGTAGGTACCTGCTCTCGCCTTAGTAGTATTGATTGTGATTGATACATACTGTTAAACATCTCAGTTCTGTCGCCATCTATTATCATCACTCATGGAAAGTTTCTCATCCAATCAGATTTCTCATTCTAGAACTATTTTTTTTATCTTTATTTATTGATTTTTTTTTTTCGTGATCACAAAGTGGACTCGTAGCCAAGTCAGAACTGCAACATAATTGCCTGACATGACATGAGGCCACTTCATAAATATTCTTTTTTAATGCATTTTTAATAAATGATGTGAAAACTCACTGTGAAACAGCTCCATGGTGGCGGCACTGCTGTAGAGGTTAAGCTCTGTAGCCTTGCACCTGCAGGGTCAAGGGTTTAAATCCTGCCTCGGGTCTGTGTGCATGGAGTTTGCACGTTTTCCTTTTGCTTTACGGGTTTCCTTCGGGTACTCAGGTTTCCTCTTACAGCCCAAAGACAAGCAATTTAGGCTAACTGCCATTTCTAAATTCTCCATAGGGTGTGTGCTTGGGCACCCTGCGTTGGATTGGCACTCCGTCCATGGTGTACCCTGCTTTGTGACCCTGTATGGGATGAGCAGTGAGTGAGTGAGTGAAAACAACATGATGATGTGTTTTCGCCCCTTATCGAAATTAGCTCACAGGGACATACACATGGTTTATTCTAGATTGGGGACAGAAAAATATTTATCATTGATGTTAAAAAAAAGTCTGTGCTAACTGTCAGTATTTTAGAAATAGTGTGGGTGTTCTGCTTTTTAAACCAAACTGCCCACGTACCAGGCATTTTAATAAAGTTTTATTCTGTGTCATTATTGTATTCGACTTTTATGTAGTATGTGCATTTGTTTTCTTTTTCTTTTTTTTTGCTTCTAACATCTTTTGCACTTGTAGGTGTGGGAAAGTAAGCGTTGTTATGGTTATGTTGGTCTGCAGGCCAGCAGTGTGTGCGCAACCGTGGGAAAGACAAGAAAGCACGAGCCAGCCGCTGCGTGCCGGGGCTCACAGCCATGCAGACATAAAAGGATCTGTGGGAGAAAAGGTCTGAGAGATACCAGATGAAAACTGAACACACATCCACACACATATGTACACTCACTCTCTCTCACACACACACACACACACAAGCAACCCCGTTCACACACATCAACAGTGGCCTCCAGCTGTTCTCAGCAGCAGGTGCTCTAGTGTGTATGTGCAGATTAAAAACATAGGTGTATGGGTTTATGGTGTTTGTGTATAGGTGGTACGCATTACACTGGTGTTTGTACTTTATGAAATGCATACTTTGAGCAATAGATCCTAGTTGCTGTATATGTATCTGCGTCATCATTGTGGCTGTTAATGTATGTGCATATATGTATATTAATAATTTTTTAAACATCTCAGAAATGAATTGAAACATTCAGCCAGAGTAGCTAAACCTGAAAGTGCAGCTTCAGTTAAAAATGTGCAAAGCGACACAGAGGACTTGTTACAAAATTAATAATTTCATCTGATTATTTTGGTGCAAAGAGGCAAGAATTTTCCCTCTCAGCAGCAAAACCCAGCATATACAGTACAGTCGTCCCCTCGGTCCACATCACCAGGCTTTATATATATGTATAAAGCTCTTTATTTATATATATATACACACATACATAAAGAAATAATCAGATCTCATTCGTCTTAAGATGTGGTGTCTTAAAGCCGAGCAGCTTGACAGACTGGAGGCACACAGACACGGCGAGGCAAGCAGATCTCTGGCTTTGATGAGACGTAACAATAGCCAAATCCCCATCCAGTTTCTATTTAAGTTACTGAAGCCTGCTGGAAAAGAGGCAACTTTTCCAAAGTGTCTCAGAAGCCGGCGCTTTAGGTGAGCGCGAGGAAGGGGGAAAAAATGAGGATAATGTTTATGCATTAGAATTTCAAAGCGCTTCTTTTCTCAGCAAGAAAATTCAGATTCGAAAGGTTCTTCTTGTTAGAAGAAGATCTGAGGATTTTTTTTCCTTTCCTTCCTCCCTCCCTCCCTTCCTATGCGCTCTCTCTCTCTCTCTCTCTCTCTTTCTCTGTTGGTACCACAAGAGTGACAAAGCCTCATTTGAGCTCAGTATGCTCTGTGTATGTGTATGAATCCGAAATTAAATCCAGAAGTTATAATCCAGGACTTTTGATAAGTAGCCACTTTACAGTATCCTGTTCCAGGTCATGATGCCCCGAAAAAAAGTGGTTGCAAGGCAGTAGAGTTCACAGTCTGTCACAGAGCACCATTAATGCCTGCAGCATGTCTTTTGGACGGTGGGAGGGAACGATAGAAAAGGAACGAAACCAATGAGGACATGAGGAGAACATCTGGATTAATATCTGAGGTAGTTGAAAAGAACAGTAGAGATTTCTCTGTTAAAGAAGATGCACTGCCTGGCCCCAAAAGTCACACACACATTTTATTGGACCACCTGTTGCCTTGATTAAAGCCATGGCATTATTTTGATAAGCTTATGCAATGTTCCAGCACTTATTTCCATCCAGAACAGTCACACCTCTACATAAAGCCTTCTCCAGCACATCCTACATATTCTCAATGGGGTTAAAGTGTGGACTCAGTGGTCAGCAATCCATGTGTGAAAATGATGCCTGAACCACTCTTTCAAAATTGATGGAAAAAACAGGACAGTCAGTATATTCAGTCAGCTGCCCACACAGGCCTGTAAGGTAGGCACTAGGCATGATGGATGAATCACTTCCTCCAAATTTCTTCTCACTCTGACACGCCCATCGCTCTGGAACAGGGTAATCCGATCATCAAACATCATCAAACCAGATGAACTTTATTCCAATGCTCCCCAGTCCATTCTCAATGTTCCCTAGCTAATTTAAACCTTTTTCCCAATTAGCCTCACAGATAAGTGGTTTTCTTAAGGCTACGCAGCTGTTTAGTCCCAATCCCTCTTGCCATTGTGTCTGTAGAAACACTTTTATTTTCACTATTAAACATAGAAAGAAAATAATGGATGTTCACCCTTTGACAGCATCTCGTAATACAGTCCAGCCTAAAGCTCCACATCTATATTTTCAATGCTTTACAGGTATACAGTAGGACAGGAAGAGCTGTACAAACTTATCACCAGAGCTAAATCAACAACATGTTTATTAGATCCAATTCAAACTAGATTACTAAAAGAAGTGATACATACAGCTGGAGAGCCGCTTCTAAACATTATAAATTCTTCACTATATTTAGGTCTTGTCCCTAAATCATTCAAGTTGGCAGTTATTAAGCCTCTTCTTTAAAAAAAAATCTACCCTAGACCATACCAAAATTACAGCTCAAATGTCCACATTCTTACAGGAAAACAATATCTTCGAAGAATATCAGTCAGGTTTCAGACCCCATCATAGTACAGAAACTGCGCTAGTTAAAATCACAAATGACTTGTTCTTAGCTTCAGATCAAGGCTGCATCTCAATACTTGTCTTACTTGATCTTAGTGTTGCATTCGACACTATAGATCATAATATTCTCGTAGATCACTTACAAACTCACATAGGTATTCAGGGACATGTACTAAAATGGTTTAGATTCTACCTGTTTGATCGATACCATTTTGTAGATCTAAACGGAGAACAGAGTGGTGTAATGGCAGTAAAATATGGGGTCCCACAAGGGTCAATGTTAGGACCTCTTCTGTTCTCTACTGTATATACATGCTTCTTTTGGGTAACATCTTTTAAATACAGGTGATTATTTTCCACTGCTATGCTGATGATATACAGTTATACATCTCATCAAAACCGGATGAAATATCCAAGTTGTCTAGATTAACTGAATGTGTCCAAGATATAAAAGATTGAGTGACCGATAATTTTCTCTTAATAAATTCAGATATGTCAGTAATATTACTTATTGGTCTAAAAACCAGTACACAAATGCTCTCACAATTCAACTTGCACTTAGAAGGATGTACTATTACTACCAGGTTGACAGTGAAAGACCTGGGCATACTGTAATATTAGACAGCAACTTGTCCCTTAAAAATAATATTTCCAATATTACAATGTATGGTCTTTTTCCACCATACAAATATTGCCAAGCTTAGGAGCATTTTATCCATATCTGATGCAGAAAAGCTAGTTCATGCATTCATGACCTCCAGACTGTATTGTAATGCATTACTAGGTGGTTGTCCTGCATCCTCAATAAACAAGCTACAGTACAGGTAGTCCAAAATGCAGCCGCCAGAGGTCTCACCAGATCAAGAAAATACATTCATATAAGCCCAATACTATCATCCCTGCACTGGCTGCCGGTAAATTTAGAATTGATTACAAACTAGCATTACTTACTGTACGTACAAGGCCCTGCAGACGTTTTCTGAGACTTTTCAATCTGCAGTGCTCCTTAAGATCACAAAACTCTGGATTTCTGGGAGTTCCAAGAATATCAAAGTCCACAAAAGGGGGTGGAGCAATTTCATATTTAGCTCCTACAGTAGCTTTGGAATAGCCTTCCTGATAATGTTTTTGTGGCTCAGACATAGTCTCCCAGCTTAAAAGCAGACTCAAGACACATCTATTTAGCCATCAGTACATTTAAATGCACATTCTTATCTAGTGCTGCTAATATAATGAATGGCAACTACACTAATTCTTCTCCACCTGTTTTTTCTTTTTCTACCCATCACGAGCCATCTGGAGATTGTACCAGCTCCAGTAGACAAAGGCCAAGCTGCGGGGATCCTAAGGCATCCAGAAAAGGACAACCTTCAGCTGGATTCTGCTTCATGCTGCTCCCGGGCTCCCAGTGATCCAGACCCCCTCTGCCCTCTGCACTTATCTGACCCATTCTGGTGCCGAACTGAACTGGACTCCATGTTAACTTAGACATCTTCGGTTATATTGAACATTCAGCTGCCTAATACACAGTATGTCAGCATAAAATTCCTGCTATCTGTTATGACCCAAATGAGGATGGGTTCCCTGTTGAGTCTGGTTCCTCTCAAGGTTTCTTCATATTGCCATCTCAGGGATTTTTTCTTTGCCACTGTTGCTGTCGCCCTTAGCTTGCTCATTAGGGACAATCTGTCATTATGATCTATACATATTTTTACTTGCTCCTACACATTTCCATAATTTTCTTTTAATTATGTGACAATGACCATTGTTAAAAGCGCTATATTAATAAAAATGAAAATCTCAATATTTGGGCAAATATCAGTATACTGTTTCAAAATATGCATGTAAAGTAAGAGTAGGCGGCGCGGTGGTGTAGTGGTTAGCACTGTCGCCTTGCACCTCCAGGGTCTGGGTTCGATTCCCCGGCCAGGCTCGATTCCCGTCTCTGTGTGCATGGAGTTCGCATGTTCTCCCCGTGCTTGGTGGGTTTCCTCCAGGTACTCCGGTTTCCTCCCACAGTCCAAAGACATGCAGATTAGGCTAATTGGTGCTTCCAAATTGACCATAGTGTGTGAATGTGTGTGTGTGTGTGCTCTGCGATGGATTGGCACCCTGTCCAGGGTGTACCCTGCCTCGTGCCCTGAGTCTCCTGGGATAGGATCCAGGTCCCTGCGACCCTAAATACAGCATAAAGCGGTATAGAAGATGAATGAATGAATGAAAAGTAAGAGTAAAATACATTTTCATTCATTCATTCATCTTCTATACCGCTTTATCCTTCTATTCAGGGTTGCGGGGGGCCTGGAGCCTATCCCAGGAGGCTTAGGGCACAAGGCGGGGTACACCCTGGACAGGGTGCCAATCCATCGCAGGGCACACACACATACGCACATTCACACACCCAATCACATACTACGGTCAATTTGGGAACACCAATTAGCCTAACCTGCATGTCTTTGGACTGTGGGAGGAAACCGGAGTACTCGGAGGAAACCCACCAAGCACGGGGAGAACATGCAAATAAAATACATTTTAAAACAGGTAATTTATCCTTTACAACATCGTCTGTGTAAAAGCATTAATCAAATATCTACAGCACTGATAACAATATCTTGCCCACTGTGAAATATGAAAAATCAAGCCTTCTTGAAACATCATTTAAGAGCAAAAATGCAGCCAAAGAAACCTTGTTAAAAATAAGATATTTTGGCCAAAGATCAAAGATGGGTTAAAAAAAAAATAAAAAATTTTCAGGTGGAAAATGGCAGTCCAAGTGTGAAATCACTCATTTACATAAGACATTATGACTCATCAGCACTTTAGTCATTAGATTTCCAACTAAGCATTATGCCAAGTTTCTAACTCTTAGCTTATCTAAATAAAAATAAATGTTCTACTGCATGTCCATTTTCCTACAGGATGTTCTTCACCGTGAAATATCAATCTTTCTATAACATATGTTCCGACTATTAGTCGTTTAGAAATTCTTGAGGTTCTTACATAAGCTGCATAAAGCATCTCTTGATTTATTAATACCTCCGCTGGCCTAATTCCTTCTTTCGTGTCCTTTTCTTTATCTGGCAAAGCTTAAAAGGAGCAAGAAGGAGGAGTGAGCGATAGCATGCTAAGACGAGAAAGAGCTGAGCGCAGCACCCTAAAAGTGTGATTAGCAATTCGCATGCGTTTTGCCTTGAAATCTACGGGGGGCCTTTGAAGGTTTCTTAATGAGAATGAATCAGGAGCGGGATGGAAGCGTAGTGGAAGCGGAGGAGAAGAAACGGGAGGAGAAAGCAAAGAGCGATCCCGGAGCTTTGATGGCAGCGGATCTCGGCGGGGCGTAACAGGGAAGTGCAGGGGTCCGGGGCTAAGGTGCACAAGGGAGTGGGAGGAGAAGGGGGGAATTTTAGGGAGTGTGTATGCTCTGCAAGTAAATCTATTGCAAGATGGTTTCCAGCCATCATTGTTTGGGCAAGTGTCACATGAGAGAGAGGAAACAAAGACAGACCTGATGAGAATATGATGAAAAAGCATAAAAAGGTTTACAAAGCAAATGATCCCTGTAGATCAGTTAGTCTCCCAACTCCCAACTGGCAAGGAGTCCATTTTCTCAGCTATTCAATCTTGAAACACTTCGAGAGTTTAATCATCCTTGATATAACTAAAACAGTGATTTGAGACAAGGGCTGTTAGTTTTGCCTTTAGACGCTACACAAGTGTTTATACAGTTTCATTCTGTATCATAAGGCATTCCCCAAGGCTCAATTCTGGGTCCCTTTATTATTAAAACTTATACATGCTTCCATTAACTGTTACAATTAACAAAAATGCAATGTTTTTTTCCTCACTATAAAGATATAATATAATAAAATATAACACTTTCTATTTTGACTGGATAAATAATATTATTTTGCTGTTCTACAAAAATAAGACGGAGTATGTTGTTATAGGAAATGAAGCAGAACTTTTGCAACCAGTGACCCTTGAGCAGTAAAATCCTACATATCCCATATTTACACACTATTGCTAGTCTGTACATATTTATTTTCCTGAACATGTGGGAAATGTGTATAGTAATTTTGTGTCTCTCTCTCTCTATATATATATATATATATATTTTTTTTTTTTTTTTTTTTACTATTTGGATTATGCCTTATAACAATTAAAAGAGCTCTCTCTCTCTCACTCACTCTGTAGCACTTTATCCTGTGATCAGGATCACGGGGGGCCTGGCGCCTATTCCCGGAGACGTGCACATCCATCGACTGGCACACACACATACACATAATCACTCACACACTATGTTCAATTTGAGAGCGACAATTAGCCTACGCTGCATGTCTTTGGACTGTGGGAGGAAACCAGAGTATCTGGAGGATCACACCAAGCATGGGGAAAACATCACGCACACAGACCCGAGGCGGGAATCAAATCCAGAACCTGAAGGTGCAAGGAGACAGTGTTGACAACTAAGCCACTGTGCCACCAATTAAAAGAACTGTAGATATAATTCTATAACAACTACTGTATGTATACTATAAAATATAAGAAATACAGTATAATAACCACACACACCTCCAGCCAGAGTATACACCCGCCTAGTGCCCCGAGTCTGCGACCCTATACCAGATCAGCAATATAGAAAATGCACCCATTGGCAGTGCTTCAAATCTTGTGATTTGAATTTAGTGATTTAGAGATACCAGACACATTTAACATTAGTACACCTGCAGATAAAATCAGTTATTTAATCAGGCAATCAAGTGGCTGCAAATCTATGTACTAGATACAGGTCAGTCGCTTCAACTACTGTTTACAACCTCCCCATCTAGGAACCTCTCTAGTCCAACTAGGGACCAAGGGGGCCAGAGGTGACCACTGGAGATTGGTGGTACCATGTGGGGTAGTTTGAGTCTTATTGAAACTACTGGTCTACTCATACACAATAACCTCTAGAGTTTATACATGATGGTGAAAAAAGAAAAGAAAAAAAGAAGAGAATGGTTGAAATGTTTTGACCTGACAAGAAAGCTATGGTGACCCAAATGACCACTATTTACAAATGTCCTTTATTACTAATTAAGTAAATGTTACATTTCTCTCATTTCTTAGAAGTACTTGCTTTAAAATACACTATTTGATTAAAGTTAATTATGTTCACTGTTTAATGTCTTTGTTCATATTGTGTGTAAATATACAATGAGGGAGAGAGAGAGAGAGAGAAAGCACTTTTGAGAGAAAGCTGCACTTCTGTCTTATCTTTCCGAATCAGTGGGAGTTTGGTGACTCTTTGAACCGGCTCAGTTTTGAAGAGGGTTGTTCAAAGGAACCTGTTCGCTTATGAGCCGTTCATCTTCTTCCCTCCGTCTTTTCTCTTTCCTCTGACAGTCTTTTAAATCTGTCACATTCTCCTCCAATTTAGCAGCGGGAATCTTCTTCCTTTTCCCTCACAATGCACATCACAGTTTCAGAACTGCTTAAAAGCTTTTGCCGGCTCTTTTTTGGAGGTTGGGATTAAAAGTTTGCCAATCACACCTGATTATAAGGTGCTTGTGGGCAACTCTGTTCTTTTTTTTCTTTTCTTTTTGTGGTCTGAGGACAAAACTATAAGTGAAACTTTTCTGCTGATAGGAAGAAGAGATGTCGCTATGGAATGCAGGCTAATCCTAATAATCGAGTGTGTCTTCAACTAAATATTAAATTAACATTCACAAAGGGGATACTGTACTTGGAAAGCAAGGATGCTGTGACGAGGTTACTGTTAAAAGTACAGAACACTCATTCACGTCCATCCTTCATCAATACTTCTACCATAATACAACCTTGAACACCTCATTACAAGTCATGATTTTAAAAAGTCTCTGTGGTTAATTTATGATAAATTAGTTGCAGCTGTGAGATTTAATGTTCTTGTGTCTGTAGGCTAGAGATGAACAAAATCTGAAAGAAGACAGTTTTTAATGAGTTATTTTGTACAGCTGTTCCCTTTCTGATGGCATTATATACGATTTATGTAAAAAAAAAAACCTTTGCTTTTAAAAAGTTTTTTTTTTTTTTTGAGCTTTGCAGTGTTTTTGGCGGCGCGGTGGTGTAGTGGTTAGCACTGTCGCCTTGCACCTCCAGGGTCCAGGGTTCGATTCCCCGGCCAGGCTCGATTCCCGTCTCTGTGTGCATGGAGTTTGCATGTTCTCCCCGTGCTTGGTGGGTTTCCTCCGGGTACTCCGGTTTCCTCCCACAGTCCAAAGATATGCAGGTTAGGCTAATTGGCGTTCCTAAATTGCCCGTAGTGTGTGATTGGGTGTGTGAGTGTGTGTATGTGTGTGCGCCCTGCGATGGATTAGCACCCTGTCCAGGGTGTACCCCGCCTAGTGCCCGAAGTCTCCTGGGATAGGCTCCAGGCCCCCCGCGACCCTGAACACAGGATTAAGCGGTATAGAAAATGAATGAAAGAATGAATGAATGCAGTGTTTTTCTCCACTCTGCACCACCAGGGGGAACCATAGAAAAGACCAGAAATCAATATGTTTAGAGGACATGTCTTACCCAGTTCATCAATGTATTTAGAAAAAGGTAAATCTGAATGCTATAATGCTCATATTCTCTGTACAAGGTTAACTTTCAATCAAAATCAACCAAGAACGGACAGATTTTTACTAGGGTTGTTCCGATTCTGATACTGGTATCGGAAATGCCACTGATACCACAAAAAAAATCTGGCATCGGAATCGGCGAGTATTTGAGTCCACGTACCGATCCGATACCATTTTCCTAAACATAACCTATTTATGCCCGCTAGCTTTGCTAGCTTAGCTTACTTACAGAGTGTCACGGCGTGCGCCTGTGATGGACGTGCGTCCAAATTGATAGCGCTCCTCGCTCACTAGTTAGGCGGCCTCCCCCCTCTTTAGGTATGTGAAGGAGCAGGGCAGCAGAATCAGGCAATGACCTATGAGCTATCGACGCTATAAAACACAGCGGGGAGTGTAGCTCGGGGTCTGACTGTTGGGAAGCTGGACTTTGCGACGCGGTGGATTTTATGAGAGACAGTGGCACAAGAGCGGGGCGATGTGATGCGCCCCAGAGACTTTAAAAAGGGGCCGTCTTTGATCTCCGCGAGAGGAGCGCGTGAACGAGCTGCGCGAGCTCCCGCGGCACCTTCACTTCCGCGTAGAGCCCGCCTTCGCATCCCTGCCGCCAAAGGGGAAAAGACCACAGAGAGCCTTTAACCCTTTCCTTACCCATTTTTCTAAATAAATTACCCTTTTTCCTGTAAAAAAAAGTGTCGCCCGTGCACTTAGGGTCGAACCCGTTACACAGGGCTAGTAGTATTTTACTTAAAAAAAAAAAAGAAATATATATATATATATATATATAAATAACACACACACACACACACTGTACAGATACACACCCAGGTATCGGATCAGTAATCAGTACTCGGTATCGGCCGATACCCTGAGCCCAAGTATCGGAATCGGTATCGGGAGGGAAAAAATGGTATCGGAACATCTCTAATTTTTACCAAGGTTTAAAAAGGACTACTGACTACTGACTGCTAGTGACTCTACTCAGACCAAGCTGTCCCTCAACAATCCTATACGGAAAAGGTTGCATTTTCACGAGATTGAAATCTCACTGTGCAAAGGTTTAAATGTCCAACACATGTTCATGTAGAGTTCTCTGGGTTCTTGGTTTTCTCACACTTCCAAAAACATGCCGGTTTATGAGCTGGTGTCATGGAGTGTGTGCATGATGGTGTCCCTCCAAACCAAGTTCTCCAAGGACAGTATCCGGGTCCAACATGACTATGTTGTGCAAGAATGATAAAGCAATCATTAACAAGTAAGACATGGGAGGACGTCAATTTGCACAAACGACCAAAATCAGGAAGGCGGACATATTTTCGTGGTATGCAACTTTTGTGAGTGTAGATCACTTCCCTTTGAAAAAAGTGAGACTTCTGGTGTCAGACTGGTGTTTGAAGAACAGACTGATCTTAGTGGCTGTGTCCATGACATAGTACTGCAGATGATGCCAGGGAAAGTTTTGAGCCAACAGGGAGGCAACATTATGTCAAATAACCACTTTTTACATCCTTGGTAAGAAGAAAAGTGTCTCCGATTTTGGACCTAGTGTTCAGAAGGTGCCAGGTTCAAACCCAAGCATCATCAAGTTGTCACTGTTGGGACCTTGAGATAAATTGTAAGTCATTCTGGATAAACATGCCTACCAAATGCCACAATAGTAATTGGTTGAATTGTGCCACCCACCCACCCCAAATGACACGCCTTCCTAGCTGCTCTATGTAGATCTGGATTCCTGTTCTCTGTTGATCCAGTGTGGTCTTCACCATCAACCATAAGATTTGAGATGCGTCTCTGCTCAGCACAGTTGAAAAGAGTAAATTATTCATATCTTGTTTCTGATGTAGTGAAGCTTTATTTGTGGATGAGGTACAGGTAAGATGTACACACATTAGCATTCAGAAAATCTGTAGCTTCTTGGCTCCACAGATGTAAAATGTCTAGCATGAAATTTACATTTTGGTTTTTTAAGAATGCTCCAGACGACGTCAGTGCCAGATGGTGTGTGTTTTATTTAGGTTTTTATACATGTATACTCCTATGCCTTATTTTCTGTCAGCTTTTGTGGGCTGGATGCTTGTCATCCTAACAATACCTGGGTGTGTGTGTGTATGTGTGTACACATATGTGTATGTGTGTGTGTGTGT
Source organism: Channallabes apus (assembly GCA_030522415.1). Lineage (NCBI taxonomy): Eukaryota > Metazoa > Chordata > Actinopteri > Siluriformes > Clariidae > Channallabes > Channallabes apus. Next base: position 17,310,273 of record CM060112.1, on the reverse strand, counting down.
GTGTGTGTGTGTGTGTGTGTGTGTGTATTAACCCCTGCAGCGGTGTGTCCTCGTTCTGATCCTTTTCTCTGTGTGTGTGTGTCTGCAAAAGTTCTTATTTGCTGACAGCACCAACAGGACAGCAGCACTCATGCGGAAAGAAACTTTTCCACAAACTGTGTGTGTGTGTGTGTGTGTGTGTGTGTGTGTGTGTGTGTGTGTGTGTGTGTGTGTGGGAGAGGGGGGAATTTAGTGCAGAGTTTGGCATCTGGTGTCCTGTGTCTGCGCTGCATCTTTGATCAGCTGTCAAACTAAACTCAATGACAGGATTAAAGAACAGAGAATGGGAAGATGTGTGTGTGTGTGTGTGTGTGAGAGAGAGAGAGAGAGAGAGAGAGAGAAACAGTTGGTCATCGTACATACAAAACGTTTAATCTGCTTTGTCTTTTCTAATTTTCCATCCTCGTCCTCCGTCATGACTGTCTACCCGTCCATCTTATTCTCTTCCATCCTCCTCCTCCACTTCGTTCCTCTTTTTTTTTTTTTTTTCATTTTCCCCCATCACCTTTCCTCTTTAGTTGTCTCATCTTTTTATCATGGTCATGTCCTAAAACTCCTTATCATCCTCTCATTCTTTTTCACTTCTACTTTCTGTTTTCTCACCATTTCAGTCCAGTTTATTTTCTCTTTTACCTTAAGTACTTCCTCCTAATTCAGGAAGACTAGACTGATATTAATAGCTACAGTACTTGATAAGCCCCTCCTTGAACAGGGTCACCCATGGCAATCTGGTCCTAGGTGAGGGAACAGACAAAGAGTGGTTCAAAAGACCTCTTATGACGAATACAACCATTGGAAAACGTTTTCCCTCGCCCGGACGTGGGTCACCGGGGCCTCCCTCTGGAGCCAGGCCTGGAGGTGGGGCCCGATGGCGAGCGCCTGGTGGTCGGGCCTGCACCCATGGGGCCCGGCCGGGCACAGCCCGAAGAGGCAACGTGGGTCCCCCTTCCCATGGGCTCACCACCTGTAGGAGGGGCCAAAGAGGTTGGGTGCAGTGTGAGCTGGGCGGTGGCAGAGGACAGGGGCCTTGGCGGTCTGATCCTCGGCTGCAGAAGCTGGCTCTAGGGACGTGGAATGTCACCTCTCTGGCGGGGAAGGAGCCTGAGCTAGTGTGTGAGGTTGAGAAGTTCCGGCTAGATATAGTTGGACTCACCTCGACGCACAGCTTGGACTCTGGAACCAGTCTCCTTGAGAGGGGCTGGACTCTCTTCTACTCTGGAGTTGCCACCGGTGAGAGGCGATGAGCAGGTGTGGGCATACTTATTGCCCCCCGGCTCGGGGCCTGTACATTGGGGTTCACCGCAGTGGACGAGAGGGTGGCCTCCCTCCGCCTTCGGGTGGGGGGACGGATCCTTACTGTTGTTTGCGCTTATGCGCCGAACAGCAGTTTGGAGTATCTGCCCTTTTTGGGGTCTCTGGAGGGGGCGCTAGAGAGCGTCCCTCCTGGGGACTCCATCGTTCTGTTGGGAGACTTCAATGCTCACGTGGGCAATGACAGTGAGACCTGGAAGGGCGTGATTGGGATGAACGGCCCCCCCGATCTGAACCAGAGCGGTGTTTTGTTATTGGACTTCTGTGCTCGTCACGGATAGTCCATAACGAACACCATGTTCAGGCATAAGGGTGTCCATATGTGCACTTGGCACCAGGACACCCTAGGCCGCAGTTCGATGATCGACTTTGTGGTCGTATCGTCGGACTTGCGGCCACATGTCTTGGACACTCGGGTGAAGAGAGGGGCGGAGCTGTCAACTGATCACCACCTGGTGGTGAGTTGGCTTCGTTGGCGGGGTAGGATGCCGGTCAGGCCTGGTAGACCCAAACGTATTGTGAGGGTCTGCTGGGAACGTCTGGCAGAGTCCCCTGTCAGGACGAGCTTCAACTCCCACCTCCGGCAAAGCTTCAACCACATCCTGGGGGGGGTGGGGGACATTGAGTCCGAATGGACTATGTTCCACGCCTCCATTGTCGAGGCGGCCGACCGGAGCTGTGGCCGTAAGGTGGTCGGTGCCTGTCGCGGTGGCAACCCAAGAACCCGTTGGTGGACACCGGCGGTGAGGGATGCCATCAAGCTGAAGAAGGAGTCTTACCGGGCCTTTTTGGCTGGTGGCACTCCGGAGGCAGCTGATAGGTACCGGCAGGCCAAGCGGAATGCAGCTTCGGTGGTTGCTGTGGCAAAAACCCGGGCGTGGGAGGAGTTTGGAGAGGCCATGGAGAATGACTTCCAGATGGCTTTGAAGAAATTCTGGTCCACCATCCGGCGTCTCAGGAGGGGAAAGCAGTGCACAGTCAACACAGTGTATAGTGGGGATGGTGCGCTGCTGACCTCGACTCGGGAAGTTGTGGGTCGGTGGGGAGAGTACTTTGAAGACCTCCTTAATTCCACCAACATGCCTTCCGATGAGGAAGCAGGGTCTGGGGACATAGAGGTGGGCTCTTCCATCTCTGGGGCCGAGGTCGCCGAGGTGATCAAAAAGATCCGTCGTGGCGGGGCCCCGGGGGTGGATGAGATCCGCCCGGAGTTCCTCAAGGCTCTGGATGTTGTAGGGCTGTCATGGTTGACACGTCTCTGCAACATTGCATGGACATCGGGGACAGTGCCTCTGGACTGGCAAACTGGGGTGGTGGTCCCCCTCTTCAAGAAGGGGGACCGGAGAGTGTGTTCCAACTACAGAGGGATCACACTCCTCAGCCTCGCCGGGAAAGTCTATTCAGGGGTCCTGGAAAGGAGGGTCCGTCGGATAGTCGAACCTCGGATTCAGGAGGAGCAGTGTGGTTTTCGTCCAGGTCGCGGAACAGTGGACCAGCTCTACACCCTTAGCAGGGTCCTGGAGGGGGCATGTGCTTTGTGGACTTGGAGAAGGCATTCGACCGTGTCCCTCGGGGAGTCCTGTGGGGGGTACTCCGGGAGTATGGGATATCGGATTCCCTGTTAAGGGCTGTCCGGTCCCTGTACGACCGGTGTCGGAGCTTGGTCCGCATTGCCGGCAGTAAGTCGGACCTGTTTCCGGTGAGAGTAGGACTCCGACAGGGCTGCCCTTTGTCACCGATCTTGTTCATAATTTTTATGGACAGGATTTCTAGGTGCAGCCAGGTCGTTGAGGGGGTACAGTTTGGTGGGCTCAGGATTGGGTGACTGCTTTTTGCAGATGACGTTGTTATGTTGGCCTCATCATCCTGCGACCTACAGCTCTCACTGGATCGGTTCGCAGCCGAGTGTGAAGCGGCTGGGATGAGAATCAGCACCTCCAAATCTGAGGCCATGGTCCTCAGCCGGAAAAGGGTGGAGTGCCCTCTCAGGGTTGGGAGTGAGATCCTGCCCCAAGTGGAGGAGTTTAAGTATCTCGGGGTCTTGTTCACGAGTGAGGGTAAAATGGAGCGGGAGATCGACAGGCGAATCGGGGCAGCGTCTGCAGTGATGCGGGCTCTGTATCGGTCCGTCGTGGTGAAGAAGGAGCTGAGCCAAAAGGCAAAGCTCTCAATTTACCGGTCGATCTACATTCCTACCCTCACCTATGGTCATGAGCTGTGGGTAGTGACCGAAAGAGCAAGATCGCGAATACAAGCGGCCGAAATGAGTTTCCTCCGCAGGGTGTCTGGGCTCTCCCTTAGAGATAGGGTGAGAAGCTCAGTCATCCGGGAGGGGCTCAGAGTAGAGCCGCTGCTCCTCCGCATCGAGAGGAGCCAGATGAGGTGGCTTGGGCATCTATTTAGGATGCCCCCTGGACGCCTCCCTTGTGAGGTGTTCCGGACACGCCCCACCGGAAAGAGACCCCGGGGAAGACCCAGGACACGCTGGAGGGACTATGTCTCTCGGCTGGCCTGGGAACGCCTTGGGATCCCCCCGGAAGAGCTGGAAGAAGTGGCCAGGGAGAGGGAAGTCTGGGCATCCCTGCTGAAGCTGCTGCCCCCGCGACCCGACCTCGGATAAGCGGAAGAAAATGGATGGATGGATGGATGGAGTACTTGATAAGGGCGGCACGGTGGTGTAGTGGTTAGCACTGTCGCCTTGCACCTCCAGGGTCTGGGTTCGATTCCCCGGCCAGGCTCGATTCCCGTCTCTGTGTGCATGGAGTTTGCATGTTCTCCCCGTGCTTGGTGGGTTTCCTCCGGGTTCTCCGGTTTCCTCCCACAGTCCAAAGATATGCAGGTTAGGCTAATCGGCGTTCCTAAATTGCCCGCAGTGTGTGATTGGGTGTGTGAGTGTGTGTATGTGTGTGTGTGCCCTGCGATGGATTGGCACCCTGTCCAGGGTGTACCCCGCCTAGTGCCCGAAGTCTCCTGGGATAGGCTCCAGGTCCCCCGCGACCCTGAACACAGGATTAAGCGGTATAGAAGATGAATGAATGATGAAGGAGGCAAGAAGAAAGGAAGGGGATAAAAGAAGGAAACTTGAAGATAGAAAAGAGATAGAAGGAAGGAGTGTAGGAAAAAAGAAGGGAATAAAAAAGGATGGATATAAGGAAGTTAGAAAGAAAAAAGGAAGGAGAAAGGAATAATATATGGAAGGAAGGAAAATAGGAAGGAAGGATGGAAAGAGAAGGTGGAAAGGAGGGAAGGAAGGAGAAAAAGTAGAAAGGAAATGGAGAGAGAGAATGAAGTAAAGAGAAAAGATTGGAAGGACAGAAGTAAGAAGCAAGGATGGAAGAAGAAATGAAAAAATAATGAGAATGATAGAAAGAAGGTAAGAAGGAAAAAGAAAGAAGGGAATAAGATGGATATAAGGCAGGTAGGAAGAAAAAAGGAAGGAGAATGGAATAATTTATGGAAGAAAGGAAGGAGAGAGAGTGAAGGAAGGAAAGGAAGAGCAAAAGGAACAGAGATTTTTTTTTTTTCAATTAAGGAAGGAAAGAGAGAGCAAGAAAGAATGAGAAAGAGAAAGAAGAAAGAAAAGAGAGAGAAGGATGGAGGGAAAGAGGGTGAAAGAAGAAAGAAAAGAGAGGGGGAAATGAAAGGAAGAATGTAAGAGAGCAGGGTCAATAAGAGAGAGGCCCCGGGTCCATGCAGTGCCGCTCCATGGGAAGTCAGTGCTGTAAATCCAGACCTAGAACACAATCCTTCTGTGGCTTAAAGACCTGCTGCTCCTGGCAACGCTTCTCCAGATCCCTCAATACACACACACACACACACACACACACCATGTCCTTCTATCACCACTCTAGTCCTCTCTCTTCACTTTCTTTCTCTCTTTTTCTAACTTTCCCTGTTTTCCGTCCTCTCTCTCTCTCATCTGTTTCACATAAAAGAAGGGAGCAGCATGGTCTGGACCCCCCTCCTCAGTCCATCTTATTCTGTTTTCCTTCAAGGAGAGAGGCAGAAAGAGCAACAGGGGGAGAGACCGAGCGCAAAGAAGCCAGGGCCAGCAGGAGGCAGTGAGGGTGAATAAAGATCTGCCCTGTTCAGAGGGCCGGTGTGAATAATGGAGTGGTTGAGAGAAAGAGAGCTTAAGCTCTCCTACCGCACCACAGAAGGAGGCGAATAACTTGGCTACTAGTTTAGCCGATTTTCCCAGGGGCTTGAGCCACTTTAACTCCCTGACCATGGGTGTGGTGTGTTGGTTTTTGTTCTTTTGTTGCTGTTTTTTGTTTTTTTTTCCCGATCTCCAAAAAAAATTATCTTCACCGATCTCACTTCCGGTCGGTGTTTACCCAAATTCTACCCATGCTTGGTGGGTTTTCTTCAGGTTCTACGGTCTCCTCGTATAATCCCAAGACAGACATTACTGCATGATTAGGTGTATAAGACTCTGTGTGTGTGTGTGTGTGTGTGTGTGTGTGTGTGTGTGTGTGTGTGTGTGTGTGTGTGTGTGTGTGTGTTTGTGGACCTATAGGTTCCCAGGGTAGGGTCCTTAGCAACGTACAGTAATTGTCTTTTGTTTTTACAGCAGTGACCACTGGCATGAAGCTGTAGGTCATTGTGGCCGTCCATCGGTTAGTGTTGCTGGTTTGAGTAATTGGGTGGATATTTGTTTAAAATATTCTGCCATGTTCATTTCGTTTATCTTGCACCAATTCATCCCGGTCCGGGCTGAGTTGGAACCGGAGTTTATCGGGTGAAAAACTGGGTGCAAAGCAAGAGAATTCGGCAATTTATTCTAACCAAACCGCTTCCCTCCATGTTGTTGGACAGCGGGGGGCCACGCTGCCCTGCTGCCACGTTTCATCTCGAAACCATGAAATCCTGAACTCGATGTACGGTCGGTGCAAACTGCACCGCCGCCAATGGCGCTCTTTAAGTCTGGGCTGTTTGCTACTTGCATAAGCACACAGAGAATAGGGAAGTCGAACGGTTAATTACACAAACTACACGTGAACCAGACCCTGGCATCGAGGGTCGTTTTGCAGCTTTTGCCAGCTTAGTGCCTTTTGTTGCTCCTCTGGCTGTTCTGTCTGTCTGTGACTGCGTCCTGAAACAGTGGCGACTCTTTGATGTTGCATCCACACACCCCTGCCGTCTCTCTCCCCTGCACGGCGTGACAGAATGTCGCTCTGGTTCAAAGCCCTGCGTGTATATGTGTGTGTGTGTGTGTGTGTGTGTGTCTCTCTCTTTTTTTTTTCTTCTTTTTTTTTTTTTTTTTAAACGATTAGCTCGCTAAGCTCCACATAATGACATGGACTGACTGAAGTGTGCAGTTTATTAACGGCATAAAGGCGATATTATTAGGCCGGTGAAAGACTATTGGCCGGTGGGCCTTTGGGCTGAGCAGCAAGGGGTCGCCAGCGCTTTGATCCCAGTCGCCGCTAAATGCCTTTGTGAAACGCTGGAAACGACAACAGAATGTGAGAGGAGTCGATTATTAACCTCCTTCCTTCCTTTGCTAACAGTACTATTTGTTGTTGGGGCCAATTTTTTTATTTATTTATTTTTTTTGTTCTCCCTAGGTGCTCTCTTTTGTTGTGTCTTTGGTCTTTGTCTTAAGCTTCTTACTAGCATTCGTATTCCTCGCAGTTTATGGACACTTTGAACAGATTGTATCATACACATACACACATACACACACACTGGCACTGCTGAGTGTCAATCATCAGTAATCATAACATCAAGCAATCAGAGCACTGATCATATGCGTCTTATTTATCCACAGGTGTGTTTACCATGAAGCTCGATTGATCGGAGATTTTTATTACTCATCGTCTGTACCCTTTATCCTGTATACAGGGTCGCAGGATTGGAGTCTATTCCAGGAGACTTAGGGAACGAGGTGGCGATACATCCTTTACAGGGTGGCAAGTCATCACAGGGCACTCACACAGACATATGTATTCCCACACTATGGGCAATTTGGGAGCAACTGTGGGAGCAAACCGGAAAAGCCAGAGGAAATCTACCAAGTACAGTAAGAAAAGGAGAACAAGCAAACTCCAGGCGGGGAATCGAACCCATGCAGGGAATCAAACCTGGACCCTGGAGGTGCAATGCGACAGTGCTAACCACTAAGCCGCGGTGCCACTTGGAGTGTTTTATATTCAAATAAATTTCATATTTTTGCCTATTTTGCTTAATTATCTCAATATAATTAGTACAGTCTACAAAAGAAGCATGAGTTAGTGTGTCTATGTGTAATGATGTGCTGCTAACTGTTTAGTATGTTGTATTTTGCACATGAAAACACACATATTGGTGTTGGGTGTTTATTTTGATGTGCAGAATAACAGAACAAAGTTATAAAAGTAAAAACACATCCCTTTATTTCCCCTAATACACTAATGCACGTATCCCAGCGTTCCACTAGTGGTTGGATACAATCAAGGTAGAAAGATTTCTCGGTATGCCAGAGCCATGATCGGACTTCCTGTTTTACTGTACACCTGAAACACTGGCCTCCCAGGAACTCCTTTAATGGCCCAAACATCTGGAAATGGCTTGGAGTGAGGTGAGGACTGTACAGGGAATGTGTTAATAACTCTCAACCGAGTTCCTGTAATGTGCAAGTGGTGTTTATAAATGATTGTGTGCACAGATGTGTCTCTTCTGCACGTTGCCAAATGTCCACAGGAACATTTTAATGTTTTACATCACCGTATCGTGCTTGAAGTGAAATTTCACCATAGTCTCGGTTTGACTTGAACACCTCTTTTACATACATATATGATTATAAAGAAAATCATTGTTATGTGATTCACACATTGTAAATGACTTATGGAAAGATCATTGTGAGACATTAAGAAGAAGAAGAAGAAATACATCATTACTGTAAATAAAATCATGTTTGAAAAATTTTTTTTTTTTTAATCACATGTATGTAAATCACAGTATGTAAAACAAAACACAAAATCATATCAGGTGTTCCCAGCTTAAATGAGTCCTGCTAAAGCATAGAGAAAATGCCTCACTGTGAAGATGAACCTTTGAGTGCTGTTCTGTGTGTGTGCCTCTAGATGGCAGTACAACCACAACATCTGCAAATCAGGTAGGGATTCATTGATCAGCACTACAAGAGCTGCTGCAACAACAGGAATCACCAAAAAAAAAGACAAAAATGGAAAAGTGATGAAGTAATGAAACCACAAAAACCTAGATTTCATTTATATACACAGCCGTGGGCAAAAGTTTTGAGAATTAAAGAAATATTATTTTGCACAATGTCTGCTGGTTCAGTGTTTTTAGATCTTTTTGTCAGATGTTATTAGGGTATACTGAAGTATAATTACACTTCATAAGAGTCAAAGGCTTTTCTTGACAATTACATTAAGTTTGTGCAAAGAGTCAATATTTCCAGTGTTGATTTCTCTTTCTAGACCTCTGCCAATCCGCCTGGCGTGCTGTCTATTAACTCCTGACTGATGGCAGATCATTCTTGCATAATCAATGCTGGGAGTTTGTCAGAATTTCTGGCTTTTTGTTCGTCCACCCGCCTCTTGAAGATTGACCACAAGTTCTCAATGGGATTAAGTTTCGGTCCATGAACCCAAACTTTCAATGCTTTGTTCTCTGTCACTTCGTTATCATTTTTGCCTTATGACGATGTGCTCCATTATGCTGGAAAAGGCATTGTTCTTCACCAAACTGTTCTTGGATGTTTGGGAAAAGTTGCTCTCAGAGGATGTTTTTGTACCATTCATTATTCATGACTGTGTTCTTAGGCAAAATTGTGAATGAGCCCACTTCCTATGGCTGAGAAGCAACCTTACACATGAATGGTCTCAGGATCCTTTATTGTTGGCATGACACAGGACTGATGGTAGCGCTCACCTGTTCTTCTCCGGACAAACTTTCTCCCGATGTCCCAAACAATCGGAAAGGGGATGCCTTTACCCCAGTCGTCAGCAGTCTCAACAGGATATTAGTCTGTACCTGGAGTAAAGTAGCTTATTTACAGCCTGTATGAGAACCAACCCCAGAACAGCAAGTCTTGTAGGGAGTTCCTGGTATGCAGTCTTCCAAAACTGATCCTCACAAGGACCACCTTTGGGAAACAAGCACTTAATGCTGGCTCTAATACAATGGTGTCAAAACACAAAACATACTGTAGTGCGTCTCAGCTCTTTAGTAGCATACTGGGCCTTGACACACTGCGAAAATGCTTTAGGTATTGTGGAGCATGACAATCTGCTCAAGCGTCTGTGGGATGTGCGTACATTATAATCCACACAGGCCCTACAGTATCTTGCAACTTACATTGCAAGATACATTACGAAGCATCTGCTTCCCCCAAAATACCACAGCACACCTTTAGAGGTCAGGTCAAAGCTCCCTTGGTGGCACAAGGAGGAGCGGCCCCATAAATAAACAGGTGGTTTTATTATTATGGCTGAACCTCGTTCATTTTGAATGTTTTGCAACATCGTATAGGAGGCTATCCAGAACTCGGGGTCACGCTACTGGAGCTTTAAGATCTATTATCTGTCGGATCGCACCCATGTGCATCAAAATAAATTCTTAAATATATCACAAAAATGGCATATGAATGTATCAGAATGTTGTATGTAGTAATATAGCAATCAGCCCTGACATAAACACCAATGTGAGGTGAATTGTGAATGACATTGATTATCAATTATGTACCAGTAAAATGACGGCAAGATCATGGACACCCAAGACTCATCTATGCATGTGGGGACCGAAAGCCAGCTCGTATTTAGTATTATTTACACTATAAATAACAAATCAGAATAGTCATTAAGGGGTAAGGGGAATTTACAATCACCAGTGCACCTACTGGCATGTTTTTGAGGGTTGGATGGAAACTGGGGAACCTCCCACGCCCACAAGGAGAACACATGAAACTTCACCTAGTGTGTTACCCAGAGCACAGATTTGAACCAGGGGAAACCACTCCTGTGATGTACAGTACCACTATTTCTATTCGTATCCACATGTTCTCATTAAATAAAAAAACATTTTATATCACTGTATCTTATTACGTAGGAGATGGAGCTTTTACATCAAGCATCATTATCAAAAAAAAGTTTATGCAATCATATATACGGTGTATCCAGTTCCATGTGGAGGTAAAAGTTTGATAAAAGTGATAAAAAAAAAGAGAAAAGACCAGGTAATGAGCTTACTGTGGTTGGGAAAATCCACCCTGTGACAGTGTATAATGTCAAAGTGGATTAGTCAATCTTCAATTTCTTCTCAATTTGCTATTGCTATGGAAACAATATTCATGCTTGAGGTTGTGTCTAAGATTTCCTGTTTTTAGCAACTTAACCTATACCTGGGGATTACTGTCTAAAAATAACATGTAAAACTTCATAGCAGTTTTCTTTTTCTACAGCCTTCGCACTTGACAACCCACGCAAACCTCTGTGTATGCAATACTTAGACACACACGCACACACACGCACGCACACACACACACACACACAAGCTCACATTATATCTAAAAATAAACACACAGGTGTTCAATGGTTCAAACACATTTCAGGAAACAGAGCTGACATTTTAAAATCAGTTCGAAACCAGATCATTACTATTTCAGTAGAACTTTCATCCAGTAAAGAAATCTACTCAGGACCTCAGTGTACAGAATGATAATCAATACAGTAGACTGTAAATAAAAGGAAGGTTTTGTCTGTACGTTGGTCAGAACCCGCACTTTTTTGATATATTTACGTTCCATACATTGGAGGACTAGAAATCTGTCTCAGAAAATATTCTATCTGTCTGTCTGTCTGTCTATCTGTGTGTACGTCCAACTGATTTTGTAACAGCATCGTGCAAAACTGGCTCGACAGAATTTAATGAAACTTACCCAGTCCTTCGGTATTTACCTGAAGTTAAATCTGCACCATAAATTAAATCAAAAACGTTGAGTAGAAGGGACGTTATGAGCCAAATTACCTCACAGCAGCCATCGTTATCTTTAGACGAATACACAGAGTATGCAAAAGACACAGAAACAACCCTAATGCTGAAACATAAATGCATGTAACTTTTGAAAACTGTATCTTCAAAGACATGTAGATAGATCATGGTGCGTTTATTCTTCCTGCAGGAAGTTTTAAACCAGTTTGTCTCATATGTTCCAAAGCAGAAATATGAAGCACCACTATGAGATAAAACAGGGTCTGTTGGAGCAAACATATCCGCGGCAGTCCAAGGTCAGGACGTGTAAAATACCCGAAAGGAGAGTGTTATGCGCTCAACTTAAAATGTTGAGTAAAAGGGATGTTATGAATTATACATAACTTTTACTAGTCGTGTGCCGGACCTAATAATCTACTTCAAACAGGGAGTGTATAAACTTAGTGTAAACAAGACATAAGATACTCAACCTACAAAATTCTTTTTCACAGATGTGTAGTTGGGCTTCAACCTGAGATATTAATATCTATCACTGATTACATTAAAGCTCATCAGCTTATTTTTAGCTTGAATCTTTTAACCCTGTAACCATCAAAGACAGGTACTAACCCTAGTATTTAAAGAAAAAAATCAAAACGGCGAATATTAGGGCTGCACGATATATCGAAAAAATATCGTTATCGCGATAATGGCATGCGCGATAACCATATTGCAAGGAGTTGTGATAAATACTTTATTTGCCAAGCATTTGTGTATTTTATTTATATCTTTATACTTCATTCTCGAACTAACCCCGGATGATCAGAAGACGCCGCGATTAGCCGTTAGCCGCGATTAGCCGTTAGACCTTTATAGATGGTAAACCCAAACGCGGAAGCAAGCGAGTAGGCAGGATAACCACGCGAATTAGTCTAAGGACTCTCACAGAAGGGGAGCAAGGGAAAAACACACATTTAATCCGCGTCCTATAAACACACACTCGAATCAGAAAGTAAACAATCTTTTATATTTCATTTTTGTTTAATAATATATAGAGAATATTTAGTTTAAAAGATGCTCTTGTTTTAAGACACTATTGATGAGTGTACGGTTACATGTAAATAAACAGTAATGTTTGAAAGTAATTCATATTGTGTTGGCAGGTTTATAGTAACAGCAAACCAGAAGTCAGAATATCTGCTGAGGGGTTTAAGTCATTCATAGTGTTTTGAAGTCTAAATATTTGCAACTTCCTTGACATATAGTTTCTTTTTAGCCTGAATTAGATTTAATTACATCAGACGAATATCTATTACCTGTTTATTTTAGTATCATCATTACATATAAAGAAATAATAGACAAAAATAGGCAATAATAATAATAAAAAATGCATTTCTCTAGGGAAATGTTATATCGCAAGAAATATCGTTATCGCAATATTCAACAACAATATTGCATATCGCATATTTTCCTAATATCGTGCAGCCCCAGCGAATACCAATGCTAAGAAGGAACATGTAGAGAAGATAATGTGTGGACGTGCCGGATAGAAGCAGATGAAGAGTTTGAGACACAGAGCAAAACAAGACGGGATCATGGAAGGAAGCATTTATCAGTTTTGTAAGTTACTGTAGGTTGGCCTGGAAAATCAGCTTTATACGGCGGGGAAGATGTGAGAGAGTGAGACTTACAGATGGCGGTAATGCAACTTACAAGGAAGAAGAAGAAACTATAAATGAGACTTTCGCATGTCATAAAAATTCAAGAGACACGTTTTCTACTAAGTGTTACAAAGTGCTCACACTGGAGATTCCAATCATATTAGCGATTACGCACGTTTGTTAAAGTGGAGTTTGTCATACAATTGCCAACATTTGCTGCTGTTCTAACCAATCAAAACTGAGTATTTATTCATTATATTTGTAACACAGATATTTTCTTATAATGGTCGTTTGCAAAGTTAAAAACATCTGTTAAGCTCTATTAAAAGATTGGAAAGTCCTTCATGATCGTACAGGAAGCAGGAAGTTAAACAGAGGTGTGTGCATGTGCAGCAGGCTGAGGTGCAGAATCAGAACTGAGAACCTCTGAAATAAAACAATGCTTGAGTACAAGTGTATGGTCCATTCGTGTATGGTCTTCTAACAGTACTGAATGTCAAAAGTCTTCTGTAAGGCAGTGCTGTCTTTCGTCTGCACCTTCTTTTAGCATGGAAACGATCAGAATAAATAACTATACATCAAGAGACTTGTAAGTTCCTAGGTATGGATCAACTGTCCATTTTATATAATATCCATACTGTACTGTATATCCGTCTCTTCCAGGACAACTTTGCCTCCATGCACAGTTCCCGAGTATGAAAAGAACGTAAATGATATGCTATGGCCTGCACAGTCAGCAGAACTATGTGAGATTGTTACAGTAGATACGCTCTCCACCAGCACCATAATCCAAGAACCAGTTGAGGAAGGATGTTACACAGGACCATTTTACAGTACATAGAATCTATTTCACGTTTTGAAGAGTGAAGCTGTCCGGTGGTTCGTGATGACACAGCGGCATTTTATTTTCCCTAAATTTGTCATCTGTGTCTTCGCACTGAATGTGTTAATGGATAAAAAAAGACACTGGGGCTTTATATCTACTTCCTGCAGTGTAATTCTAACATCCTATGATGTGACAGAAGCCTTTAGCATATATTTTGTGTATGTGATGATGTGTCATGGGTGAATGTTTCACACATTGATTAAAATTCATCGTTTATGTACAGAAGAAGAGTAAAAAGAACATCAAGAAGAACGACAAGAAGAAAGCTGCTCGGATGTGTGCCCACCCCAACTCTAAACTCTCAACCACAGCTTTGAAACGTCGGTTTAGTTTCTGATGGTGAGATAACATTGTTTAAATTTGCCTCCTTCCTTTATCAAACCTTACTGTTTCTGATTTTCATAATTGCTGATCCTTAAAGTAACTGTCCCCCAATACGCCTGAAGAACCTTGTTTGCATAGCTGTCATTTAACCTTTGTTAAGTTCTTTATCATGTTGTGCACCAACTTGAAGGTGAGATGAGGACTACAGTAGAGAACTCACACAAGTCCCGTTCACATCTATTGTATTTAAAGGACGATTGTGTGGCATTTAGAAATAATAGACTTGTGGAAAGCCTGTGGGTTTGTTTTCTGTAGCCGAAAGCAGGAGGGTGAGTGGGAAAGAGGAAGACTGCAGCGCTCTGAAGCTTTTAATGTGGTCGGCTGCACAGGGCCTGCAACGGTACTGAAGAAGCAACTTCAGGAAGTGGGAGTAGGCGTGCAAATATCCTGTTGTGTGTGTGTGTGTGTCTAGGAGTGTATGAGAATGAGAGCAGTGCACACGCATCATCATCATCATAACCAAGTCGAAGGCTGACTGTGAAGGAGTCCCTAAATTACTGGATGGATGTTTTAGATTTGGATTTCTGCAACAACAGGGATTTCATTTAACAATCAGATGGATTATGTGTATAAATAAGAGCAGAAAAGGATAATCACGTTACGTCGTCTACATTTCGTGCACCGGTGGCAACATGCCAGTCACGTTTGGAGAACTTAGCACCCTCACGACTCCGCTGTCAGTAGCTCGTCTCTGCGCTTGGTTCCTCAGCTGCCTCACGTTCAGCCTGGCCTCTGTGAGTTTTGCCCACCAGTCGGACCAAACTGGAAAAGTTCAGAATGCCTTTTTTACCTTCTGCATGGTTACATGGTGCCTTTTCTTTGTCCTCACTTTCCTTGTTGTGGTCATCCATTTCATCCAGTTCCACAACTTGTTACCCCTTTCCTGGAAGAACCTCACGGCCACTGTGGCAGCTCTTGGTGCACTCATGACGTTTTCGGCTTCTTTAGCCTTCGCATGGACCTTAAGGAATCATGTTGACGCCAAAGGCATAGCGGCCAGTGTGAGCTCATGTCTCACTTCGCTGGCTTACGTTACAGAGGTCCAACTGATTCGATTACAGAGCGATGGCCACCAGCGAGGCTACATGGCGTCCGTACCTGGACTTCTCAAGGTGCTGCAGGTCTTTGGAGGAACCATCGGGCTGGTGCTGCTCAGCATCTCCCTACGGGAAGAGGACATTTGGAGGACCTGCGTGCTGGGTGTAACTTACAGTGCGTGCTTGCTTCCATCCTTAGGCACGGTCCTGGTGATGTTAATGGACTGTGCGGCGCGCAGCCCTGTACCATTTGACCGACTTCTGGCTAGCTTCAGTCTGCTGGGATTGATCATGTATACCGTCGGCACAGTTGTTTGCTTCACACAAGCACTCGGGAATTCTAAAAGCCAACTTGTTGTTATAATGAGTGAGACCGTGATGGCAAGCATCACTTTACTGGCATATACAGTGGACCTGGCTTTCTCTCTTAAACTGCTGTGTGAACGAAATTAATGAGGACAGTTGAGGACAGATAAAGCATGGGTGATGTGATTCCTGATTCAGTATTATTTAAACAACACAATTATGTGTCTTTGGTTTATTGTGATAAATTATCATAAAAATGTGAATATTTTCGTGCTGTTTTCTGAGAAATACTATTTAAACTTTAGAATAAATACTGTACAGTAGACTTATATTCTGTCTGATTTGATGACTTGGACTTCCTTATCTTTAATCAGAAATTGAGTTTCCATTTTAGTGCTGCAGATTTAAAAAGCTAATAATTATGCGCTAATACTTAATAGGTCATTTTCACTTTCTTTTATTTAAAAACTGGAAAACAAAAAATCCTGATCTAATGGCACTCTACAGCTTTATTAAACATATTAAGTGCAAACCAGTCAAGACTGACTGTGTTAATATGACTTATAGGAGAAATATACTGTATTTGAGTGCTACAGGTGGCTTATTAGCATATTTAATGTTCCAGGGAATGTTCCTGTTCCAGGTTGTTCATGTCCAATAAAAATTTCCATTCATTTGAAAATACTTCACATGAAGCTGCTGCTGCTTAATAACCCCAAAATGGTAGACAATCCAAGATCGCTTAATCCATAATGAATGTGTTGATGTGTATTCAGTTGAGCTGTTTTGCTTTAAAACAATACATTGGGATCAGATTGGGCATAATTTTGCATCCGATCTGAAGTGCAGTGTTGTTTATTGGGAATCTTTATTTCCTGATATATTTTTTATATTGGTTTTATTGGGTATTGCGTTATTTTGACTAGCTGAAAGACAATAAAATCTAAATTGGATCATTAATTAACATTAATTCATTAAATGTTAAAAGATGTGACAATGGTTCATTCAAGTAACAGTGGAATGATTAGGAAAAGTATCTATTGTTTGGTAATCCGTTTTATTTTCGAAATATTAGCATTTGCAGGCTGGCACAATGGCTTAGTGGTTAGCACAGTCGCCTTGCACCTCCAGGGGCTGGGTTTGATTCCCACCTCTGGTCTGTGTGCCTAGATTTGGATTAGTTGGTTTCCACTGGGTGCTCTGGTTTCCTTCCCTGGCCAAAACCATGCAGATAAGGCTAATTGGTGTTCTAAAATTGCCCGTAGTGTGTGTATGTGCCCTGTGATGGATTGGCACCCTGTCCAGGGTGTACCCCGCCTCCTGCCCTAAGTCTCCTCGGATAGGCTCCAGGCCCCCCACGACCCTGGATACAGAATTAAGCGGCGTCGACAACGATGAATAAGTGATTATTTTTTTGTTGTTGTTTAGATTGTTTGTTATATATGGTTATTTTACTAGCTGGAAGACAATAAAATAATAATTGGATTGCATTCATTAACTCATATCAGTACACTAAAAAAAATAACTCGTTGAATGAGCATAATTAAATTATGGAAAGAATTTCCACGCGATTTAACGACTTTCTTTCAGCATTAAGCGATTTTGTTGGCCCAACTTAATGTTCTTCGGTTCAGTCAAATTAATTTTATTAGGTTCATTTAACTTATTTACTACAGCTGCGACCAACATAATTTGATACTGTTAACATAAATTAATAGGGTTGGTACAACTAATTTTTCAGTTGTAAAGTACTGTAAGTTGATCCAACTCAAGTAAATTTAAATGTCAAGCCCTGGTGGTCAACAGAATTCTGTGAAGGAAGGAAACAGAAGACAAACGGGATAAAACGGAGATTTTTATTTTATATTTAATAAAAACACTGTTTTACACCAGCAGCAACTTACAAATGAGGCCTCAATTTGAAAAGATGTACCACAAATAAGTATTAATCATAGAAAAAAAATTAAACACCAACAGAAACGTTTTGTACTTTATAACTGTACGTTATGATTTTTAAATATGACCGTTAGATCCGGTTGGTCAGGAAACTCCTGAAGTCAGATGCAGACACACTTTCAGTCACAAACTCCTGTGAAAAAATACAGAGATAGATAATCAATTAAAATTCATGATACTTAATTTAGCAAAAGAACAATATTTATACTTTGTTCCTAGAAGCAGAAATTATATAAAATAAAGACATTCATTCATTCATTCATCTTCTATACCGCTTTATCCTGTATTTAGGGTCACAGGGACCTGGAGCCTATCGCAGGGGACTCAGGGCACGAGGCAGGGTACACCCTGGACAGCGTGCCAATCCATCGCAGAGCACACACACAGGTCAATTTGGGAACACCAATTAGCCTAATCTGCATGTCTTTGGACTGTGGGAGGAAACCCACCAAGCACGGGGCGAACATGCAAACTCCATGCACACAGAGACGGGAATCGAGCCTGGCCGGGAATCGAACCCAGACCCTGGAGGTGCAAGGCGACAGTGCTAACCACTACACCACCGCGCCGCCTAAAATAAAGAGATTTTACTCTTAATGTTAGTTTACGTATACGGTACAGTACCACACCACTCAAACACTTTACTGATGCTAAACTCAAACTGGAGAAACTATTAGAGATGAAGGACCTGCTGTGATGTTTAACACTTTCGCAGATTTTAGTCACTACATCACCGAGGAGAACGCACAGATACTTTTGCAGCTCTCGCTTTCTCTCTCTGACAACCTCCAAAGCAAACCTCAAAGTAAGTTTTTTTTTTCTTCTTCTGCACAGCTTGTAACACTGAGTTTATGACACTTGAGTGTTCATTAGACGGCAGTGTGTTCCCAGGACAGTGAGTTTGTTTTACAGTTATCTTGAGGGCCAGGTTCCTTCAAGAAAATGATTCATTAGTAAACAAGAAACTAACATCTCTTTATTAAATTAAAGAGACTATTTCTGACTGTTTCCTTATGTTCTGTCATTGAGCAAAGCCTGAATAAATAGTAAGAAATAACACAGATCAGGTTGAGCTTGTTTCAAATTCCAGCTACGTAGTTCCATCCAGACAGTACTGCTTATTCAGTCCACAATGGCCATACTGTACATTGTTCATTCGTTTTTTTTGTTACATTTAAACAAATACGTTCTTTTTATCACTTATTTTATAGCAGCTAAAAACACCTGCTGCTTCATCAAGACTCAAAATTATGCAGCTTGATTCATTCATTGGAAACTGAAAGTGCAAACGCTGAAGTTCTACATTTCTGAAGACTTTCCTGTTTTGGAAACGTTTATCTCCAGTCTACCATATACAGTTTGATGCAAAAATTTGAGCACCCCCTTTGTTTGTTTTTTCACTTCGCAAGACATTTTGAAAGGGGACCTTTGCCCAACAACATCTGCTAAGATGAGGGGTTTCTGATTAAGACTAGAATAGCGTCGTGTGACAGCTGGGGCACAGGAAGTGCTGCACAGGTAGAAATTCTGGTGGCAAATGTAACACAGTCAGTTGAGAAACCAAAGCAGAAAAAAGCTTCATGAGAGTCTATGAGAATACCAGGATCCCAAAGATACCTCAACATCCAGCATGAACTACTTTAAGATTCCCAACAGAAGTTTATGGAATGTCATTTACATTTACATTCAGTTAAACACTGAAAAAAAATCAGGAAAGATCTTAAATATACTGTACGTGCAAGAACGGGCAAAAATATCTCAGCACTAAAAGCGCTTTGCAAAGATAAAACTGAAGTGGTTAATAATGTATTAAACAAGAATAAAAAGGCTTCTAGCTGCCATAGTGTGTGTACGGACTTAGTGGGGTGTCCACACTTTTGCACATGCAAGTCATATTTTAATGTAATCTATTTTTCACAAAGTCTATCAAATATTGATTTTTTTTTTTTTTTAATTTGCAGATTTTTTTTTAATTAGTTGTTATAGAGTTTGTATTCTACTGAGCCCCAAAAGGGACATGGGTGGAAAAAATAAATGTTGGAGGAAAAAAAAAAATACACCTTGAAAAAAAAAAAAAGTAAGCTAGGGGGAAAAAAAAAATTTCCCCCTCATCCATGTCCCTTTAGGAGCTCCGTAGTATTCTTTTCACTAGAACAATCAACTAAATATACTTATATAACTAATATTCTAAGTATATTTTGGCGAAGGATTCTCACATTTTTTCATACTGTACAACTATATATAACCTGTTGAACTATTGTTTATCTTCATAAAGTCCTAATTCACAATTCCATATATTTTGTATTTAAATCTGTCACTGTTACTGTAAAAATATTCCTATTGTCACCAAAATTGTAAAGTATTTTCCTTATGATAAGCAGTTTTGCTCCTTTAGATCCATAGTGTTGTTTTTTCACCTAGTCTAAATCAAAAAAAAAAAAATTCAAATTTTATTGGTCACATACACAATCATACACAGTATAATATGCAGTGAAATGCTTTATACGACCGCCAGTGACCTTAAAAAAAAGAAAATAAAAGCTTGTACGTAAAATAAATAATCAATAAAAAGGAAATACTGAAGAAATAATTTTAACTAGTAAAATTAACTGTACAATAAGGGCATAATAAAATATTGCAAAAATATAGAAATATAGGGTAGAGTATATATGTATATAGAATTAAAGTGTCAGTGGTTGTGCAAATATGCATGAAAGGTGACATGTGCAATTGTCCAGATGTATAAATATTTAGTGCAAGTGTGTATGAATGTGTCCATGATTGTCCAGTCAGTGTTGTGAGCTTAAAAGATGTTATTAGTCCTGTGTGGAGGTGTGATTGTGATTGAGAGACCTTATCGCCTGCGGGAAGAAGCTCCTCCTCAGTCTCTCTGTGTTGGCCTTTAGGGAGCGGAATCTCTTCCCAGACCGCAACAAAGAGAACAGTCCATTACTGGGGTGACTGAGGTCCTTCATGATCTTCCTGGCCTTAGTCCAGCACCGCTTGCTGTAGATGGAGTGCAGGTCAGGGAGCTCAGTGCGGATGATGCGCTCGGCTGATCGCACCACCCTCTGTAGAGCTCGTCTGTCCTGCATGGTGCTGTTCCCGAACCAGGTCGAGATGTTTCCCGTCAGGATGCTCTCTATGGTGCAGGAGTAGAAGTTCCTGAGCACCTTGGAGGGCAGTCTAAAGTCTCTCAAGCGTCTGAGGTGGTAGAGACGCTGCCGGGCTTTTTTCACCACGGTGTTGATGTGACAGGACCATGACAGGTCCTGCGTGATGTGAACACCGAGGTATCTGAAGCTGTCCACTCTCTCCACTGGGCTCCTGTTGATGACGGGGGTCTGGTAGTTCCTCTCCTACTTTGTACTAAAGTCCACTATCAGCTCCTTTGTCTTACTGACGTTCAGGAGGAGATTGTTCCTCTGGCACCAGTTCTCCAGATTTCCAATCTCCTCTAGGTAGTCCGACTCATCGTTGTTGGTGATCAAACAATGGGAACTGCTAATAGAGGCACATTGGGGCAGGGCTCAATGCCCCCTAAACTCAGTGGAGGAGTAAAGACCAGAACAGGACAAATGGGCTACACTAAACATACAACAATGTCCAATTAATGTATTAAGATTTCATAAATATGCAGATTCATTTTTTTTTTTTTTTACGATCAAAAAAATAACTTGCTCCAACCACACATGATGCTGTGCTGCCTGCCAATGTGGGAATACTGTAGTTACCACCTGCAGGATTATAGAAGAATGGGAACATTTTACTGCCTCAAATGCAAAAGAATTATGGAGACACTTTTGGAGTAAGTGTGGTAATACTGTACATGAATTGCCATACGTATCAGTACGTATCTGAATCGATTTCTTTCTTCCCCATCACTCCATCTTACTAATGTATGTGGTACTAATGTATGTGGTACTTTATAGGACTTTATCAAGCACCAGGGCAGGAACTGTGGCACTTCTCTGGGTACCATGGTAGTACTTATAGTAGGTACAGTACCAAGGTGCTGCTGTAAATACTATGGTTAGTACTGTGGCACTTGGTAGTTCTTGGTAGATACTATGGTAGTTACTGGATACCACAGTGAGTGCCAAAGTTCAGCAGGTATCCAGACAAACATAGTTCATTAAGAGACTTTGATTACATTTACATTTAGGCATTTTTACATCTTATCCAGAGCGACTTACATTTTTATCTCATTATACATCTGAGCAGTTGAGGGTTAAGGGTCTTGCTCAAGGGCCCAACAGTGGTAACTTGGTAGTTGTGGGGTTTGAACCTGAGATGTTCCGAACCGTAGTCCAATGCCTTAACCACTGAGCTACACCTGGCCCCTATTTCTCAAACCAAAATATTTAGGAGCCAAAGAAAATTTTAGGACCCAAAATTGAACCCTTTTCATAACATAACCAAATGAACTCATGTAGCCACTTTGATTTTATCTCTGCTTTGAGTATTGACGTAGAAGCTTGTGTCGAGAAGAAGAGGAGGTTCCAAATACAGCTGTTGTTTCCCTAAGTGAGTAATGACAAATGTGGCCTTGCGGTTGCTGAAATCACATGACTGATTCGTTCAACTTAAGTGAAGGCATGTTCATATGAATGTCTCACTGTTGTGAATTCTATCATTACCATAGTAATGTGTTTTTATTATTATTATTATTATTATTATTATTATTATTATTATTCATAAATCAAGATTCAGGAAAACCAACAATTGTTGCATTTCACAATAAACTTTGCATGTACTGTATTAATGTAAATGGTTGGTTTACATTAATGACCCAGTTTTTTTCCTCTTAAACCCTAGTGTTATTGTGTCTACATGTGTTTTCTCTTAAAGTTTTAATCAATTGATTTGTGTATTGAATCTTTAAAACTGACTGGTGAATGTATTATAATTCAAATTCCATTCAAAAGACCATTCAAATAGTCCAAACAGTGGCTTGTTAATTGTACCCATGTTCATTTTGTTAATTTAGAAAATAAGTAAGAAAAAGAAGCACCTTCCTATTTGTGGACATTTTGAAGAAAATTCTCCCAATATGGTTTTACTTTAATTTACTTTAATAAATTGCTCATATGTAATGAGTGGGAGGCAGAGATGTGTGCAAACATTTCCTTTGCACAGTGGATTTTAAATTAAAACATTTACAGTACATACACAACTGACAAATGATGCAATATTACTTGCAGTTACAGTACATGTCCATATTAATTACACTGATAGCAATGTTAGGACCTAGTTGCAACACACAATTTGTCCACTAGATGTCAGTACAACAAGCTTGTAAATGAAGCTCCAGGTAAATAACATTTAGGTGAAATGTTTGCTGCCTCTACACCAGTGCTGTCAAACTGGACCCAGAAAGGGCCATGTGGACCCTGTAGCAGATGCAATAGCTGATTGTCTATTGAATGGCAAAAACAACTAATTAATCAGGCCTGGCTTCTGCTTAGTTAGAATGAAAGCCTGCATCAACATGGCCCTTTCTGTTTGGCCCCCCTGCCCTACACCTTAATAGGCTTCATCTCACCATCACTATCCATGGGTACAAGGAACTTAGTTGGCTGTACTTTTCTCGCATTATCTAATAATAATCAGAATTATCAGATAATCAGAAAACACTACCAAATTAAATGAATTAAAAGAAGTTAATTTCTTCTATTGTTTTGCAGGTCACTTCACCGATTGTGTATGAACTTGAAAACAGGTCAAGAGCCTATGATAGTTAAATGGTCTGATTAACTGAAAACTTAAATATTTGTTATTAAACGCAGCCCTGCTCCACTATCATGTTCGCTCCTGTACTCTTGTTATGGACATGCAGATGCAGCAGATGGAGAGTCTACAACAGGATTATTATTACTTCACGTTTTGGAACAGTCGCCACTGATGACTGTCTGGATAAAGACAGCCACAAAATACAAACATTATTGTATATTTATACATATTGTACCATATTAGATATGTTAGTACATACAATACTTCTGGTAAGATAAATAAACTTGCTGCAAATTTGTCACAAACTGCATACATCTGGCAACCCTGTGGTAAATAATAGAATGAAGAATGAATTGGTCACTGTAGGTTTACCACAGAGTTAGTAAGCAGTCTACCACAAGTTTTCCACAAACCTAATTTGCATGTGGGAAAAATGAACTTGTGCATATTTGCGGCTACTCTCGCAGATGTTCACCACAGCTGTTTGCTAAAAGGCAAAGGATGATACCTGCTGAACGTTGTATGCAATTAATAGTTTCAACATTCACTATTGTGTTTGTCTAATGTTAAATGCATACAATGGTACCATACTACTTGAATATCACCATTATTCATAAAATAACATACATTTATAACATATTTTTGACAGTATCATGGTACGAGTTCCATAGTTTAGTGATTATCAACCTTAGTCCTGGAGGACACACACACACACTACACATGCTACGGACAATACACACAACGGACAATTTGTGAAGGCCACTTAGCCAAATCTGCATGTCTTTGGACTGTGTGATGAAACTGGAGCACCCGGTTCAGCTACCATCAGTCCTGTTTCATGCCAACAGTAAAGCATCCTGAGACCATTCATGTGTGGGGTTGCTTCTCAGCCAGTGGAGTGGGCTCACTCACAATTTTGCCTAAGAACACATAGATAGATAGAATAGTCCAAAAACATCCTCAGAGGGCAACTTCTCCCAACCATCCAAGAACAGTTTGGTGTCAAAGAATGCCTTTTCCAGTTTGATGGAGTACTTTGTCATAAGGCAAAAGTGATAACTAAGTGGCTCGGGGAACAAAATATTGAAACTTTGGGTCCATGGCCAGGAAAGTCCCCAGACCTTAATCCCATTGAGAACTTGGTCATTTCTCAAGAGGCGGGCGGACAAACAAAAACCCAGAAATTCTGACAACTCCAAGCATTGATTATGCAAGAATTGACTGCCATCAGTCAGGATGTGGCCCAGAAATTAATTGACAGGATGCCATGGCAAATTGCAGACTGTAAACATTTACTATTTTCATAAACTTAATGTAATTGACAATAAAAGTCTTTGACACTTATTAAATGCTTGTGATTATACCATAGTAACATGTGGCACAATATCTAAAAACACTGAAGCAGCAGACTTGGTGAAAATTTATATTTATGTCATTCTCAAAACATTTGGCCATGGCTGTACATACCATGGTAATGTCCAAAATAATATGGTACTGTGGTGGCATGGTGGCTTAGTGGTTAGCACTGTTGCCTTGCACCTCCAGGATCTGGGCTCGATCCCCGCCTTGGGGTCTGCATATTCTTTCCGTGCTTGGCGGATGTCCTCTGGGTGGTCCGAGTTTCGTCCCACAGTCCAGAGACATGCAGATTAGGCTAAACTAGTGTCGTTCCCACATTGCCCATAGTGTGAGAATGAGCATGTGAATGTTGACCAGAGGTCCTACCATGGTGTAATGGGAATAATACAAGGGTCATTATTGGCCTCCATGGACTCCAGTTCGACTACAGAGGTTCCGAGATGTAAAATCTCTCATGCTTATGTAAACAAGAACAAGGTTTTTGAAATATCTAAGAAAAGCACTTTACGCAGTGTAATGTCATGAAGAATCAGGGTAGTGTGTGTGTGTGTGAAATATGTGAATGTAAGCTGTTATTAAAACTTGTACTATTATTAAATGTTATATTGTTATTAAATGTAAGCATATTTAAATACACCTCAACTGAACTAAAAATGCTACACAGAATTTATTTGAAAGCAAAACGTACTCAGGTTTACAATGACAGTACAGTACACCCTAAAAACTCGAAACGTTCGAGTTTCGATTACTTTTGCCTGCGTCAATCCTCGTTGTTTCCTTCCAACTGAAACTCTTTGTCAGTTAGATCTCCCGAACTCCTCAGCCCCGCCTACATGGGTACGATTGGATAGACGTGCTCGGCTCTAACACTCGATTGGATACATATGGCTTGTGTACGGTTACTGTTCTAATTGGACAACTTCGACGTCGCTCACGTTACTGCCCCAACCAAAGAGCGCAAGAAACCATGCGAGGTCGATGTCTCAACCAATCGTATGTTAGAAGGCGGGGCTTATTGCAATGTGGGTGGGAAGAAAACAAATAAACGCCTCTTGTGGGTAGGCTGAGACAGAAAGATTGGAGAAAAAAAAAAGATTTGACAACGGCGCGTGAGGGACAAATACACACACACACACACACACACACACAGGAGTTGGTGTTTGTCTTGCTAACCGTAAACACAACGAAAGTCGTTCAGGTGTTGGGAAACGCACAATGAGGACGGTAAGGTGATTAATTAGTCCTTTATGTGTGAATTTATATGTTTTATAAAGCACAGTCATGCTGAGTGTTCAGCTTCAGGTTTGTTTAACTTGACAGAGAGAAACACGAATGTGACTTTACAGTGTGTTTATTGTGTTTGGAAGTGTTTGTAATGTTTGGTTACACGTCAGCATTTCAAGAATCTGAAAAGAAGTCAATATTTCAACTGTCATATCAGTTATTTGTCTCCATTTCTTTAAAAACACAATGGTTTGGTGGTTATTTAAAGTGGTCACGTGATTTCACCTAGTCTAATGTGTTTTGTGTTATATAATAAGCACATGTAAGTATGTGTGTACACACACACACACACACACACACATATATATATATATATATATATATATATATATATATATATATATGTATGTATGTATGTGTATGAGACATTACAGCAGTTCTTATCTGAATATCAATTGTGATGTGTCATGTGTGTGACATTAGTCAGTGACTTGGCATTTCACTGATCATTATTCAGGGCATACTTGTGTGTGTTGTCTGCCAGGACTCCCAGAGTCACTACACCGATACTAGTTTATAATCCCGGTGTCTGTCTGCAGGATGTCCCTGGTATCACCTATCCTTGGGCAGACGCCGGAGAAGGAGAAGGACAGGAGTAAATGGCGCTAATCTCCAGGTTGGATTCCTTAAAGGTTCTTTGGACAGAATTTGTATTCTGTATTGGAACATTTTAAGAAGAGGGACAGTTTGTTGTCAAAGCAGTGATCGCAAAGTATACATGTTAAGATTTTAAATCTGTCTGTATGCTATAATACAGTGTCCTAATCCATATCATATTTGATATCAATTTTTTTCCCCCTTTCGTATGAATACAGTGAATGATCTTTCACACCTAGAAGGAAGTCTGGAATATTTGGTTTCTTGGTTTGTACTGTGATTTGAGGCTGGTGATGTGGGAAAACCGTTTACATGATGAAACCTTGGCTTCGATTAGAGTGTACAGTATGTTGTACAGAATGTCCTAAACTGGAATATGTTATAAAATAAAAAAACCTTGAAGACTTTCATTTAAAAATTCTGTTCCCGTTGTGGACATTTTAACACCATATTATAGACTGAAATAATTAGGTTGATGTCTGTTTTGCTTCAGTATCCAGCTATCCAACAACTTGATCAAATCTTGACCTTTTATTATAAGACACATAGAAGGGACCTCACATCAGGCTAGAAAGGTTTTCTTCATCTTTAAAGGGTTTGACTGCCAAATTTGTTTGACTTCTTCTTTATTCAGCATAGTCTTTGCAGGAAGAAAGTAAATGGAAACATTTCAACATCATTTTGGTGAAATGCATTAGTGGCTTTTTAATGACAAGGCAATCAAATATGATATAAATTTTCCAGAATTTAGTCAAATCAAACATATTGATATTGTTATCAATCATAATCTTATCACTTTTTATTTATGAACTTCTCTACCATTTGGTGTGAAGCATGAAGACTTCCTGTTTTAGGGGATAAATTTTATTTTCGACAAACAGGCTTCCATAAATTACTTAATTCAAATAGGCGAACATCAACATGCAGTTGGAGCTGGGTGATGATTAACTTTATTATTATACTGCAAGTCTGACCTCATTTATTTGTCACGAGTACCTTACGGCACAGCAAAATTGTTATTTTGCATATCTCAGTTAGGAAGCACCTCAGGGGCAGATAGGGTTAATGGTCTTGATCTAGGGCTCAACAGTGGCAACTTGGCGGTCCTGCGGCTTAAACCCCCAACTTTCTGATTAGCAACCCAGAGTCTTAACTCTTTGAGCCACCACTGCCCCAGTTGACGCACCACTGCCCTATCGCTTTGCATCAATCAAGCACTATTGAGGTTCTACAGTGGTGAGATCTTTTAGAAAGCATTTTTTTATGCTAACATAATTTTTGAAGGTCCTCAAAGTGATATGAACTTGTAACACACCTTGTCTAGTCCCTGGTGTTTTGCAGCTGAACATGGCCATAGTACAGTTAGCTTCAGGTCATTTACAAGTCAAAACTAGGTTGGTCCTGCCTTCGAGAAAAACCGTTACCTCAGAAGTGCTGGTGTGGTCGCTGGTGCTGCTGCCGCTGTCATACGGAGAGGATGTCATGGTGCATTTGAGGTTTGTGTATGCCTCAGAGATTTTATGGAAATTTAACATGGTACAAATGAATCATGCACCTGTTCCCTGGAACTGTAAGCTGTACCTTTATTGACCAGGATACGCAATCTTCAGCTTTATAGCCATGCATAAAAAAATTACGAAAGATACCGGGTGCTTGTATTACTCTTAAGGTGGATTTGTATGGCATATTTTAGTGTTTGTGAAAAAGCAATACCATATTGTGCAGGTTTATTTAATAATATTATAATTAGCTGTACTGTAATTACGGGTAATGTCTTACTGGAATAACTTTGAGACTGCAGTCCTCTACGAACATGTCATGTGAAAAACTTTGACAGGTGCATCATGTTAAGAAAGATCACGCTGTGTTTTCCAGGTAAAAGGTATACCATCTGAATTTGCTCTATACAGCCCAAAGATGGTCAGCAACTTACCACCATGCCCATATATGGGCATTTCCTGAACCGTTACAACAAAGATAAAAAGCAAAGAGTTATGCATTGCAATTTCCATTCACTGAGACCAAAGTGAGCTCCATGAGGATATGGTTTACCTAATTTTAGAGCTAAAGAACCTGAGTGTCCTACACAGAGCCCTGATGTCAACCTCCGTGAATATCTTTGTGATGCACTGGAACACTGACTGCAGCCCAGACATTCTCAGACATTCAGCATCATTGCCTGACATCAGTAATGCTCTTATTCCTGGAATGGGCAGAAAACCAACATATATGCTCCAAAACCTGGTGGAAAGCCTTCCCAGAAGAGTGAAGTCTATTAAATCAGGAAATTTGGTGGAGATAAATTTAGAAATGGGATGTTTAAAAAGCACTCGTCGTAGTGATGGTTGGGTGTCTTTTATACTTTTGGTTATAGCGTATATGTTGGTAAGGATTGTGACTTCCTGCATTACATTTGCAGTTTAAATGAGTTTCTAGTATAGCCTATAAACAGGTCATATTGGATGGTCAACAAGTGATCATAATGAGGGTGAAGGGAATCAGTTTGTAATAATGTAAGTAGCGGGTTTTGTATAGAACATGTGTGTATCATGAAAATAATAAAAATTTTATGAGGAGAGTAGAAAAAAAAAGCACTGGTCAAATGAATATGCCGTGTGAAGCAACAGGTGGTTCAACAGGTGTTATGAACAATGGGATTATTTGGAACAGCAGATGAAATGCTATAATAGTCATCATTACACAAGTTGTTAATCATTCAGTTGATGGAAATGTCAAAGCACTGTTGGAATCCTGACAGAAGCAGTAGAGTTAAGAACGTAACCAGACTTGAAGGTAGAAATGAGAAATAATGATGCTATTGTTTTTTTTTTTTTTTTTTTTTTTTTTTTTGCTCAACCTGACTTAAGTGTTAGATGTTGTTTTCTCGTAGGTGTGTAAATGGATGTTTTCTGTTGCACAGCTTGAGGGTCCCCTAGGTTGATCCCAATGTTATGCCTACTCTCTGTGGATATTTTCCCAATGGGGGTGTTTTTTGTCCCCCCCCCCCTCCCCTTGTTGTTTCCTCTGTCACACCTGGATTGTTTCTCTGTAAATGGCTGGCCTCTGATCTCGAGTGTTATTCTGATTCACACCTTGGGATTGATGAAGGATCCACCATAACCCTGACCAGGATAAAGTGTTTACTCGAGTATTACTGATTTTTGCATTGTGCATTCCAGTTTATGAAAATGTTCTGACATTTTTATATATATTTTTTATAAAACAAAATTGTTAAAGCATTGTCATTTATTCACAACGAAAAAGTCACCAGTAGCTACATTTACATGGGAAATCTTTCGTCAATCTGATTGAAATAATTTATGATTTGAGATTCCTACTTAACTGTTTACATGGACGCTGATCCAATAAGATTTTATTATTTTTGTGAAGCATTTAATCTACTGGAAATATATAATAAAAAAGAAGCTTTTGTTCTCCAACTTTAAGGTCAGTTTTGGCTCCACATCTTTTCCGGTAAATCCTACCTCCTGTTTTATGATTGGTTATAACAATTCAGTCTCATCTATGATTGGTTAGATGCTTTAACTACGTATGAAATAGAGAGCCAATTAGCGTCCAGTGGATGGAAGTACAGTAAGACTGATGGGAGAGAGTTGCATTCATAGTTTTTCGATCTGGAATTTCCTTTCTGGAAACATACAGTACAACGTCCCTTAATTTTACCCCAATCATGCACAGGAAGAATATGTTTATTCCGACAAGAGAGAGAAACGATGAGAGTAAGTGTTTACGTTGATAATATTTACCCACTGAACAGATTATTATGAGGTTTGCACCAACCCTTTCATTCCGATTCTGAATGGGCCAGGTCAGGACAGACTGTTCTGATTGATACCATGGTCCATGTAAATGCACCCAGCAAAGCAGACGATGATATTTTTGCTGTACACTTTTCAGGTGTTTTGCATTGCCAGTTTGGTCTGCATGAATTATTTAAGCTTTTATTTTTCCAAATTAAAACCCCACCCTTCGGAGCACGTCAGCGGTCCAGGCCAGGCAAATTTGCAAACGCTTTTAGCCCAGAGACATCAGGTGCTTTCGGGTGCCGTGATGCGTACAATCAGCTTAGACACTGCATGGATGAGCAAAGCGACCCTTCCAAAGCAAACCCTTGTATCTGTACTCCCAGTGGTTTCTAAACACTGTCAAATATTTGAGCTCAACGCCAAATACAATGTCATCCTGTCGGAGCTAATTCACCATGGGAGAGTTTAAATCACATAACTGTAAATCAGAGACATGTTTTGGTGATCAGATGATGATGATTAGACTGCATTCCGGTTGAATTTGTTTAAAGCGTCTGATAAATTTGGGGGAAAATGACAGAGTGATGGGGAAACAGCAACGAGACAAGACACATTATGTCTGTTTGGTTTTTGTGTCTGCATTTCAAGCCCAGTCCTAATCACTGCACTCTGACCTGACCGTTTGTGCTGCTCCAGTGAGAACTCAAGCATCCCTTAGTTACAGCTTTCTATTTTAGTCCTGAGGCAAACCTGCACACTTTCCTCCAATTAATCAACGTAGGAACGTTTGAAGCAGCAGCGCCTGGCTCTCCTTGTTGATTCGCTCTTTTCTTCTTAGTTACATCACAATCAAGTGTCGGATTGGGCTTGTATCTCAGGTTTGTATCAGCTCCGTCTCAAAGCTTTCCAGATGGGGTGTCTGCGTCTGTTTTTTTTTTTCTTCTGCCTTCTGCTTGATGCAGGACTTCATGGAAATTCTGACTATTAGATTTTTACACGTACTTCGTAGGTTCCTCAAACCCACTGCGATGACATCTGGCGTTGTCGTCACGGTCTAATCCATGTTCGTATAATCGCAAGCTGGAACGGAGGAAGACCTTAACGGTATGGCTTGTTACAGTAGTCTCTGAGGCTCGGTCAGCCGTCTGCATTTCTGTTCTGGTATTTGTGAATCAGGTGTGACCAGTGTGCTTTGTTCCTGACTGAGTGGCAGGCATTTCCTGCTAAACTACTCCAGCTGAATAAAAAAAAAAACAGCCCCAACAAGCAGATGAAGTGTGTAGAAAGAAAAAAAAAAAAAAACCTTCACCTTGTGTTACTTTGCAATTGCTGTAAATTCTTGCCGTGTGTGTTTCTCCTGTTATCAGCAGGTTTTTTGAGCAACTTGAGGAAAGTAAAAGGAGACACACCTGTACTGAGCAGTTTACACAGTGCGCCAAGTCTTACCAGGAGCTGCGTCTCAAATTACTGTGACTCACGATGACTTAAATACATTTACTGTGAAGGATTCAGAGCAAGGGGTTCTAAAAAACGAGTCCAACAATGGAGTGCTAAAACATGCGGTTCCCCAAATGACCACTAAGAGCTGGCTACAAAAGTGAGTCAATACCCATAGACACCCATGTTAAAATGTCCAACTTTACAACAGAAATAAACATGGTGAAAAAACGGTTTTGGTCTCCATAACTCGATTTTTGACAACTGTACAGAGGTGATTTATTTCATCTATTATTATTTTTTTAACCCTTTAGTTAAAATGATATTAACCCATATCTATATGCATAATTAGTGACATGTGATGGCTAGTGTGAAACCGCTAGCGTTCTGCTGTGCATCATTTTAGCTAACCAGCCCACTGGGATCAATGTAGTTTTACTTACAAGAGATGTAGGAGTTGACATGAGGCTGTGCTGGGTAAGTATAATAGAGTTCAATCAAATTAATAGTTAGTATGTAAATTAACAGTAGCTACCTACCTTAGCATTTTAAGATAAAGTTAAGCTAAAGTTGAACTACCTAGCCGGTGGTAACTGAGGTAGCGATAGCCATCAATAGGTTTAGAGGGAGTCAGCTCCTGCCAAGATGGTGACAGCCAGATCTTCAACAGTTCTTCAACAGTCCAGTTCTTATACATTTTATGATTCAGACGTGCAGTAGATTCAGCTGGCATTTTATATGTAGCAAAGATTTAACAACAACATCGAGCTAAACCTATGATATAAATAAATGAGCTAGAGGAAACCCCGCGTCTCCACCCATACCATGGGTTTTACTGGGGCTCCTTCCACGTGCAGATCCTGACACCTGACCCCAGGGTTGCCAGGTTCAATAAAACAATCCAGCACAGAGTAAACCGAAAACCAACCCATGGGTAGTGAAAACTAGCCCATTTTTGCTCTTTTGTCAAATCACACTTGATAACTGCAGGATTTCAATCAGGGCTTAAAACATTTACTATTTCTTTAATGCACTTTATATTAATTTAATTTGGATGGTTTTAGCCTGTACACTCTGCACATACTGAAGAAAAACCATAGTGTGTAATTACATACTGCACATGCTACATATTAACAGATATTTTTGCTTACAAAAATGTGGAAGCACTTTGCATGAAAAATTCTTTGAAATCTGATATGCAAATATGTAATAAAACTGATAAGTATAAACAACAAATGTAGAACAAGAACATGTTGTCCCTGATATACTGATCATTTACAAAGACCATTACAAATATTTTTAGGTATTCCTATTTCTAATGGCCTTTGTAAAGGATCAGAATCTAAAAATAAGTGCAACCCACGGCTCAGTAATCTTTCCCACGACTCGATTAAAAAAAAAAATAGCCCAATTGTGCGGGATGCCTGACCCACTCACCTGGCTTTATGTCTCATTATGAGATAAAAGCTGGTGATGACACCACCTACTGTTACAGTTGATGAGCACAAAAATTTGATGATGACGCTTCGTACTGTTACATTGTCTACCAGTGCAAACACAGCCTGCCCGCCAAACTAACAGAATTTCGGTTTTATTTTTGTAGATTGATATTACGTTGTATTACTTAACATCGATAAATTATGTACTACAGCAGCAATATGCCATAAGTGAGGTGGGATACATCTCATATATTTCTTGATTGGGTACAGGACTTGGCAGGGTTATGTCATCACGCGGTTGAAGATGTGGTCTCGGGCACAGTACGGTCTAATCCGGCTCAGATCGAATTAGATACAGAAACCAGTCGTACTTGAGTACGGAAGTAGATTGCTTTTCAGATGCATCGGTCTCCATCTGAAGTCTGTGTGAGATCTCATTTTGATAAAGGACTGTGGGTAAGAACACAAGCATTCTCTTAATGTTTTTTATGAAATAAAAGGTCATATAAGGTCATATGGCGGTCTTATAAGCATTTCACTGCATATTGTACTGTGTATGATTGTGTATGTGACCAATTATATTTTAATTTGAAATAATAATATTAGGCATAGCATGAAAGTTAATCTCCTTGTGCTCTTCTTCTTCTCTTGTATTTAATGGTGGCTCTCAAGCCAAGTAGAGGCATACTGCCACCTGTTGTATTGGAGAGTGTAAATATGTACTGTAAGTGTCCCTGAGTGCATAGAACTAAAACAATGTGAGCACTGGCCTAATCCCTGGGCACCATACAAACAGATCATGCCTAAAGTAAAAGTGGCTTGTATCTTAATCCAAGAGCTCAAAACCTCTGCTAATGAATTAAATATTTTACTGGTGGTTGCAGAAAGCACTAACCCTTCCCATGACAACCAAAATGACTACTAATACTACTACTACTAATCACTACTGTGTTTCAGTTATAAAATAAGGCAAGTCATTTTTATTTGGTCCGCTGTTCAGTTTACTGGTGTGTGACAAAGAACATACCTGGGTATGTTTTGTGTAATGGGGTTTACTTCCGGTGAATCTTGTATAAGCCAGGGAAAAATGGTGCAGTTGAACTTTGACATGTCAATATGGTGCAGAACCTGACCTCGGGTATCTTTAGAACTCTAATTGGCTGAGAAACGCCAGAGGTGTCCCGTTGCTCCTGTTCTTGTGCATCAACAACAAGACAATAAATGTACATGGTGTTTTGTACGTTCTTAAGATAATTTCTTAAAAACTAAGCATGCATCAAGTAGGGATGTACAAGCATGTGTTTTGTGGTTCATCATAGAACTTCATGGAACCTTTTTATTTAATTCTGTTTGTTTTCCCCCTTTTAAAATTGTGGCCATGAATAGTAATGTGGTTATTCATGCACTGAGGGTACTTAGCCTGTCCATATAATTAGATAGTTGATTGTAAATGAATTAAAAAAATGAAGTAAAGGTGTGTGTGTGAGGGAGAGAGAGAAGAAGGGGCACGGTGTCAAATTACACACGTGCACACACAACGACTGAAACAGAGAGGGAGAAAATGGATCTTTAACCTCTCTAATGAGACTTTCTTCTGCTTTACATATGCACACACTTGTGTTATAAGAAACAGTACACGCGTGCTGTACACATGCACTTACACACAATAATGTTTTATGCGCGCACACATTGGTCACAGTGTTTATAGTAAACAGTACACGCGTGCACGGATGTTGATAATACCAGTAAGAGATGAGCACTAAGACCCAGCAGGGGAGATGATTATCCACAATTCCACAGCGCAAGAGCGAGTAAAAAAAAAAAACATTAGCTCAGTTGTGATCACGTGACGCTCGGCGTCAAAACAAGAAGCACATGCGTGATACATGATGCTCTGTACTTGTAAACCAAGACTTGCTCATTTTTCAAGTCGAAATTCATAAGAAAATCTTAGCATGTCTTGCGGAACACTCGTAAACGGCATTACTCGCAATCCGAGGTTCCACTGTACATGTGTGACTGACTTTGATGCCTCCTTTAATCATCCCTTGTGTATGGGAATAAGCATTATTTGCACAATTTGCTATAGATGGGGTTTTTACTATTTTTCAGAAGTCTCTTCTAATAAATAAAACGCATTTAAAAGAAAGTTATGTAAGAACCTAAAAAAAAAAAAAGTCTAAATACTAAATCTAAATTGACAATAGTTCATAGACATCTAGCCACTTACTCAATCTGCTTGGAAGGATTACCAAAACATTTTGGTTGTGTGGATTTCTACATATTCAGTAACAAGAGCATTAGTGACTTTTATATTGGCATTTATAATGGACACTTTGTTACTTTGCAGTGTAAAAGCAGGGTAGGTTACGTTTCATGTCTGCATGGCCTCAGATTACCGACGAGTATTGCTGATAATCTAAGATTTTTCACATCCCTAGCATTCTGTAGACATTTTTTCTATTATTTCCTTGTCATAATTTGTTCCATTGTTGGTTTATGCTGTATGCTGCCTGCAGTGGACTTTTGTTTAATGTTTTATGTTCCATGTTGTGTTTGTTTTAACAGGGTACTTACTGTACGTACCTAGCACAGTTGTCATTCTGATGGCTGCCATCATTTAATTGTGAAATTTCATCTGATAAATAGCGGAACAACATACACTAGCATGTCATCTAGAGTCGAATGTGTGTCAGAAGTTGGCGTCGGTGCCGACATCTTATCCATTCTTATTTAAAACACTTGAAGAAAGTGAGAAATGTAATTTGAAGGGTAAAAAGCAGGAATAATTCTGAAAGGATGTTTGTGAGGAAATATGTTTTTGGCAGTGGATTTTATATCATTTCAACACAACGGCTTTTCTGTACACTTAGCCAGCCAGCCAAACCCAGCCTTGATGTTCCAGACCAGCAGCATTTTTGCCCTGGACCGAATCCAACATGGCAGCTCGTTTGCACTAGAAAAAGACAAACAGCTAAAGGTTACTTTCTACCAAAAAATGACCAAGATAGTTGTAGAATAAATAGAGAGAGGGTACAAAAAGATAAGGGGTGTTAAACTACAGACATGTTGTCCCTGTGGCATGAACAAGTGGAGTGTCATGTTCATAGACCGGCACCCGCAGTAACAGGACACGTGAGGTGTGATGGTGTAAACTATACTGCCTAACCTGTGTAACCTGTAAGTAAGTGAAACTCTTTTCTTTTGTCCTGTTCTCATTATTATGCTTTTCAAGTGAGTGAAAGATGTTCAATGTTTTTTTCCAACACTTGATGGATACTTAAGGTAGGTGTAGTTTTATATCGTTAATGATGTCCTTTGCTTTGTAGTTTTTACTCCTAATTGCACTAAATTATGTGATGTATAGAAAGTTCACAACCAGTTGTCTAGAAGTCAAACAATGTCGAAAGTTTCTTAAATTAATTTTTGCAAATAAACATTCTTTTTAACCCTATGGTGGATCTAGATTTATAATCTTCACATGCCTAACTTTCTTGTTAGTACTAAGAAATTAATAGAGATAAAAGAAACTAAGAGAAAATGCATTATTGGCAAGGATTCACTTAATTACCAGTTTTATTTAATGTGTGGTCTTAATAGATAGTAATTTAATAGAAAATAGAGTTAATAGAGTTTTTAACCTCCCCTTACCAATGGTGCCAAGAGTTCATTCTGGAACTGACCGTCTATCAGTTTGTAAAATAATATTAGGCATTTTCTACAATAACAGAAAATCCAATACGAACATCGTGTATGTGACCTGCTCTGAGCGATTATCAGGACTTCTGTAATCATGAGTAAGCAAAAGTGAAGGCATGCTCTTTGCTCTGCTTGGATGGAAAGCAAGACATTGCTGACATTGTTTCCGGCTTTCATGGCTCTTGTGTATTGCTGTTTTTATTTGAAAGTTTTTTAAAGGAGGAATTTGTTGTCTCTGGGACAGTTGCAGAAAGAAATGTCCGCACTAAATACACAATGGGGTCAACATTGATGACTTTAATAAAGGATTAAAGTGGAATTAACTTTCTGGTCACAAAGAAAGACACAGATGACAACGAAAAAAATGCCACCATATGAGTGAACTACGGTAGCATTCAGGTCAGCTTGTATTCTCTCCTCTCTAAATTTTAATACTGTCTGCAAGTTAAAAATAGGGTTAAGGTGTAGAAAGATCTCTGGAGCGAACCGAGTTTAGCAGCGTATCTCTCTCTAGTCTGTATTGCTAAACAAGTGAATCTCTTGGACTTTCACTGTCTCGTTTGCCTGCATCCAATTCCAGAGCTGTGTCCTGTTACAAGAGAAAGCAACTATTTATTTCATTTGATGACCACAAATGGGTAACGCTGTTATAAATGTTGGAAAAAACGTTCCTGTAAAAGGTACAGTAACTGTGCCAGAAGTGAAAATGCTCTCATATGCGTGCACATGAATTTAGTGCTACCAAAACTTTGCAGTTTGTAAAATATATGCTGGCCTCTCGCCCCTGGCTTTTTGGGACTTGTATAATAAAAGCTTATAGTTCAGTGACTGCCACATGACATTGGTTCTGTTCAAGCATTAATAAACAAACATTTATTGTGTCGCTACCATAAATAATTTTCTTACATTAAAACCCCGACTGTCTGTCAATTGGGTGCCGTGATTCAGAGCATGAGGTGAAACCCGAGTCTTGAATCAGAGCAGCTCATTTTCCCCATAAAGGTATCTGTCTGTCTATCTATCTCTGGGCTGCCTCTCATGTAGGAGCCCTAAGGTTTTTTTTTTTCATCCCTCTCGAGTGCTTTGGTTTGTCATCAGTTTGTTGGTTAATGAGCAGAAACTTGACTCAAGGCTGTATTTCCACATGGCTTTTCCACAGCAGCCCACCTGCTCCTTCACCAGGCAACGCAGTCTAATGGGACACACACACACGATGCACAGGTTGAGCGAAGCAACCGGTCTTGTCATGATAAGAAGATCTGATACTATGTTAATGGTTTGAGTGAAGTTAATGCATGCTAATTGATGCTAGCCTGAGGAGATACTTGTAAGCTCTGGTTAAACTGGAGACAAATTGGAGTCGGTGTCAGAACAAGTCTAATGGGAAACGTGCGTTGGTGACAACCTACACATTTACAAAGTGTAAGCTTTGCTTTTTTTGCCATACTCGCGCGTGTGCGGCACACACGCTGTTCATATTCTCTGTGAATGCAACACATTCTGCAATGATCTTTTTTTGTTACTCTTTTCAGTTCTTTCTGGAATCGTTGGAAAGCTTCATTGGTTGGCTGACCACCGCGCATGAAACAGTGATTTAAGCTGTTGATCTACAGTGTGATTCACTTTGAATATCATTACCATGGAAATTGCTCATGCTTCATGCTGCTCGCAGTCAGCTAGTTCCAAGATCTTCCCTAAGATCAGACACCTGTGCGAAAGATTTTAGTTCAACAGAATGTATGATTTTGAATAACGCCAGGCAATGTGGAGTTCATTGCATTTCATATGATTATTATTATTATTATTATTATTATTATTGGTGCAATTATCTAGCTTTCCCAGACCCTTCAGTGGCTACGTTCACATTACTAGCCTGAAGTGACTCAATTACAATTTTATCAATTTGTAATTAGTTTTTTTTCCCCCAGTTTGACCCAGATCAGAGTTTTTTTTTTTTTTTTTTTTTTTTTTCTTCAGGGGTGTCTGAATGGAAAAATCTGATGTTTTTTTCAGATCGGATCTGGGTCACATTTGTATGTGGTCGTAGATCGAATATTTTATCCAATACAGCACTGGGAGAACTCGGATTTCATAGCAGTGCTAGCTTCTTCCTCCTTCTCTCAATAAAATACAGCTGACTAACATTTTGATATTTTAAAAGACAAACGCGTCCATATTAGGATCAGTTGTAATTATGAATGTGAAACGTCATGACATGCAAATCTGATCTGATAAAAAGAAAATTCGTAATTGGGCATTATGGCTTGTAATGTGAATGTAGCCAATGAGGGTTAAATGATCCACGAGGCCACACTGTCTGTACAGTATGTGTATCTCTGACCCTATTTGTGAGGCTGATGACATTTTTCCGACCTCATATCAGTTTGAAAACCAGGAACTTGCAGAAGCCTACAACATGCACAAGGTCACTAAAACTGCACAGCTAAGAATGGTGTGAAAAATGTTTGTTTTTGATGGAGAAATGTCACCGCCTGTTTTAGCTCGCTTGCCTCTAGGTTTGACGTTTTGTGCTTTCTGAGATGCTTTTCTGCTCATCACGGTTGTAAAAACCGGTTACTTTAGGTCAAATACACTCACTCTTGTCTTCCTCCTTTGCTGTTTCTCGTAAGTGAGGCATTTCAGCCTCTAGAATTTCTGCTTACTGGATATTTCTTTTCGGGTTTTGCAACATTCTGTGAAAACTATGTACTGTAGTGTTGCTGTGTGAAAATCCCCTGCGTGATTTTATGCGCTGTGCTCCGCCTGCCTCATTATTGGCTGATTGGATAATTGCATTAATAAGCAGTGCATAGCTGTTCCTATTGGAGTGACTGGAGTGATTTTCAAACATTCAGCAGCAGACACATTGGGAGATTTAAATATAAAGTGCCCCTTTTCTGCCATTTTAAAGGTTGCTAATATTGCTTAATCTTCTTCTTTGTCTTTTGGCTGCCACAGCGAATCATCTGCCTCCATCTAACCCTATCATCTGCATCCTTTTCTCTCACACCAACTTCGTGTCCTCTCACTGCATCCATAAATCTCCTCTTTGGTCTTCCTCTAGACCTCTTGCCTGGCAGTTCCAACCTCAGCATCCTTCTACCGATATATTCACCATCTCTCCTCTGAACATGTCCAAACCACCTCAATCTGGCCTCTCTGACTTTATCTCCAAAACATCTAACATGGGTTGTCCCTCTGATGAACTCATTCTTGATCCTATCCATCCTTGTCTCTCCCAAAGAGAACCTCAACATCTTCAGCTCTGCTACCTCTAGCTCTGCCTCCTGTCTTTTCTTCAGTGCCACTGTCTCTAAGCCGTAGAGCATCGCTGGTCTCACCACTGTCCTGTACACCTTTCCTTTCATTCTCGCTGATACTCTTTTATCGCACAACACACCTGACACTTTTCTCCACCCATTCCAACCTGCCTGTACTCGTCTCTTCACCTCCTTTCCACACTCTCCGTTGCTCTGGACCGTTGACCCTAAGTAGCTAAAATCCTGCACCTTCTTTACCTCTGCTCCCTGTATCCTCACCGTTCCTCTTGGGTTCCTTTCATTCACACACATGTATTCCGTCTTGCTGCGGCTAACCTTCATTCCTCTGATTTCCAGAGCGTACCTCCACCTCTCCAAATTTTCTTCCACCTGTTCCCTGCTCTCGCTACAAAGCACAATGTCATCTGCAAACATCATAGTCCATGGAGACTCCTGTCTAACTTCATCTGTCATCCTGTCCATCACCAGAGCAAACAAAAAGGGGCTTAGAGCCGAACCTTGATGCAGACCCACATCCACCTTGAACTCTTCTGTCACACCTACAGCACATCTGACCACTGTCTTAGCACCCTCATACATGTCCTGCACCACTCTAACATACTTCTCTGCCTCTCCAGACTTCCTCATACAACACCACAGCTCCTCTCTCGGCACCCTGTCGTACGCTTTCTCTAAATCTACAAAGACACAATGCAACTCTTTATTACCTTCTCTATACTTCTCCACCAGCATCCTCAAACCAAATACTGCATCTGATGTACTCTTTCTAGGCATAAAACCATATTGCTGCTCACAAATTCTCACCTCTGCCCTTAACCTAGCTTCCACTACTCTTTCCCACAGCTTCATTGTATGGCTCATTACCTTTATACCTCTGTAATTGCCACAGCTCTGCACATCTCCCTTGTTCTTAAAAATCGGCCCCAATACACTTCTCCATTCTTCTGGAATCTTTTCACTCTCCAAGATCTCGTTAAACAAACTAGTCAGAAACTCTACTGCCACCTCTCCTAAGCACTTCCATACCTCCACAGGTATGTCATCAGGACCAACAGCCTTTCCACTCTTCATCCTCTTCAACACCCTTCTCATCTCATTTTTACGCTTTGTTCTCTTTCGTTTTTCTCATTCATCAACTCCTCAAAGTACTCCTTCCATCTTCCCATCACCCTCCTGGCATCTGTCAGTACATTTCCATCTCTATCTTTAATCACTCTTGTAAGAGCCATATCGTACTTGTTATGAATTTGTTGTTGTGTTTATTTTATTTGTTATTTCATTTATTCTACCTTGTTCTATTCATTAGTAAAGCATTAAGTTTGTTACATAAGCCATAAGCTTTAAATTTCTAAGTTATGCATCCATTTTGACAATCGTAAGTTGGTCTGTAATAGAGATGTTCCGATACCATTTTTTCCCTCCCGATACCGATACTTGGGCTCAGGGTATTGGCCGATACCGAGTACCGATCCGATACCTGGGTGTGTATCTGTACTGTGTGTGTGTGTATGTATATATATGGCCATGTAGATTTGGAGTTTTTTTCTCCCTTAATAATGTAAACCTTCATTTAAAAACAGCATTTTGTGTTCAATTATGTTATCTTTGACTAATAGTTAATGGTTTTTGATGAGCAGAAACATTTAAGTGTGACAAACATGCAAAAGAATAAGAAATCAGGAAGGGGGCAAATAGTTTTTCACACCACTGTAAGTCGCTCTGGATAAGAGTGTCTGCCAAATGCCTAAATGTAAAACAATTTGAACCCTGATCCTAAGCTTCTAGCTGTGCTACCTTTCACCTGGTCTCCTGGACACAGGATATCCACCTTCCTTCTCTGCATCATATCAACCAACTCTCTTCCCTTCCCTGTCATGGTCCCAACATTCAAAGTCCCTATCACTCCTACACGCCTTCCTCCTCTCCGTCTTCGACCAACAGTAGCCCAATTTCCACCGGCACCCTGTAGGTCAACAGCACCAGTGGCGGTCGTTGTTAACCCGGACCGTGACCGATCCGGTATGGAAATGATATTTACGATTCGCATCATTGATTTGGCAAATGTTTTTACGTCGGATGCCCTTCCTGACACAACCCTCTGCATTTATCTAAACTTGGGACTGGCACAAGAAGACACTGAATTGCGCCCCCCCATGGTTACATTCTAATATTGCTTAATGAGACTCTTAAAACAGGTTTACATGTATGCAAGGTCAAAAAACACTTTAGTTTTCTCCAAAAATAGATTTAATTTTACCCCATTTCTAAATGAATCGTAAACGACTCGTGTGAAGCAGTTCGAAGAATCAGTCTGTCTAAACCCCTCCTTTCTGTGAGCCCTCACTGCTGTGATTGGTCAGATGGCGTGGTCCTTTATGATTTGGTCTACCGCTACAGCGTGTGTTGGAAAAACGAAACGTCCATTACCTAGGGTTGGGTACCGAAAATATATATACCTATATAACCGGTATGTACCGGACCAAAACAGAACGCAAATTTCGGTGCCTCATTTTGGTGCCATTTAAATGCCTGAACTGTCGATTGAAATTTGTTCTCTAGATTCATATATTTTTGTAAATTAGTAGTTTATTAGATGAAATAAAAAAATTAAAAGCACAAATTATCAGGAAATTGGAGACCATCCGAGATGCGCGTGAATGCAGTAACTAACATTACACTCGCTCTGATGTCAGCAGGCGGTCTACCGATAGCTTAGCATGCTAAATTAAACAACTTGCGTTAAAATGCCTTGAACTTAACGGTCGACAGTGTGGCTGTATTTCACAAGAAAGGATTCCGAAACTGCGACGTGCAGCGAATGTTTTACAGCAGTTGCGTGTAAAGAGGGAAACGCGTCAAATCTAATGAAACATTTGAGGGCAGACGGAATAAAGTTAAAAGCAGAGGGAGGCACCGTGTTTGACAGCTTGCGGGCAAAAGCTGGCAATATCGGTGTGGACGACCCTCAGTCCCAGTCATATCAACTGTAGCAAAAAGGAGTCACCGATTATGATGACTGCACACTTTCCGCAGGTTAGCAGTAGTAGCGCTAATGTAATGTTAATTGCATAATGCAAATCTTGCATTCATGCTAACAAATAGTCAAACGATTTGTAAAATACTCATGTTTCACGGATTCTATTCATAATTATGGCATTCAGGTTGTACTAGTAGTACTACCCCATTTACCATTGTAAAGAAGGCTATACATGTCCTGTGCAGGGCAATAAGTCAGGAAAGGTGTCGTATTTTGCCAGAAAAGGCAAATATGGTGAAATTTATACAAAAGAATTGCTCAAAATTGAAGCTTATATATTCATATATACTTTAAACTTTTAATATATTGTTAAATTTTAAGCATACATTTTTTTGTTTCAGGCACCGTTTTGGCACCGGTATCGATTTGGCACCGGTATAGGGAAAAAAATAGTTTTAAAAAAACGAGTAGTTCTAGGT
This sequence comes from Channallabes apus, assembly GCA_030522415.1. Classification (NCBI taxonomy): domain Eukaryota; kingdom Metazoa; phylum Chordata; class Actinopteri; order Siluriformes; family Clariidae; genus Channallabes; species Channallabes apus. The sequence goes on along the minus strand of CM060112.1, from coordinate 17,266,723 downwards.
TAGTTTGAATCCATTTTAGTTAAACAATCTGAACATTTATTCAATAACCCCCCCCCCCTTCTTTCTCTTTTGTTCTCTCTTTCTTTTCTTTTTTTTTTTTTGTCTCCAATCCTCTTTTCCTGATCCACATAACTGGAACGATTATAACCCACGGGTTTTATACTCGCTCCTGGTTGCTGGCAGGGAAGCGACATGCTTTATTACCAATTTGCACTGTATTACATGATGTCCTTTACAAAAGCGCCTGTGTGGGCACCATGGGAGCCTGGAGACACACTTCCATAGCTCAGAGCAGCTCGGCCATTTCAAAGAAATTTTAAGTTCGTGGTGGGTATCTGTGGTGTCTCCTTTAAACTAGTCTCTGATGAAAAATGTAAAACAAGTTATGTAACTGTGACTGTTGTAAAATACAGACATTAGTATTACTATGATTTGAACTTTGTGCTTGTGGAAAAATGTTGAAAAATTGAGAGTGGTGTCACAAGGCAACCGTTATCAATCATCGATATCAGGTTTGCAAATCCGGCTAGGTACCACGTATCCAGGCTATCGGGTTTTCAATTACAGTCGTCTGATGGACAGGCAGGTTCAGTGCGCTGTTTTGTTAAAGTAAAACACTCCACTTTCGGTATCTATATTTCTTGGTGGATTTTTTTATTTATTTATTTTTTTTGTTTGTTTGTTTTTTTCCCCTGAAACCGACCACATGCCGAACTACAAGTGGAAGGCCGATTAAATGTTTTTTTATTTATTTATTTTTGAATACTTTTTAACCTACATATGTCCTGCCTGTTCTCAAAAGAAACCCTGACCAATCCCATCCAACCGCGCAAACACTGTTGACAAAACAACTTATTAGTTTTCCTGACCTATTTATTTATTATTTTTGGGGGTTAAGATTTTTATATAAACTGTAATAGGCTCGGTAGCAGGATGACATTGTGGTTAACCCTATATCCTCGAAAGATTTTGGCGTGCGTGCCCTGCGATGGACTAACACCTTGTCCACGGTGTACAGTGCCAGTCTCCTGTCTTCATTGGAGACTTCAGTCCCCAATGACCCTGTACAAGATAAATGGTATAGAAGATGAATTAATGTAGTTCATTATATTAAATATGATCATGTATTCATAGTATTGGCCAAGACTATGTTTAAATCTTAGAACGTGTTTGCTCTAAGGTCTGACTCAGTCCTACGCAGCTTTATAGAAATCTGGGTCATGGGTAAGATACTGAAGTGAGACTCTGTGGAAATAACAGCTTTTAAAGCTTTTCTGAGGTCACTTGAGCGATATAAATGCAGTTTGTGTGGAGAATGTGATAAAGATCTATTTTGTGATCTGGCAGTCTCTTGAGTGTGTGTTATCTTCCCAAACCTAATTTACAAAAAGGTAAATCTTTTGCACAGGAGTAGTGATTCCCACACCCTGGGTTTGATAATCGCCAGGAGAAAGATAAACGTGCAAAGTATGCGGTGGCACCAAGGAGTGTTCTTGAAAGCCACTACGTTAGAGTAAACTACAGTACTTTTAATCCTCTTTCGCTCAGTAGCCTTAAAACATCAGCCCAAGCGAATGGGATTACAGCAGCTCAGCCGGGTTAAGCTCATACCCGCTTCCTGTGGACGACTTTTCCCGGCAAATCCCTGACGATCTGTGTTGTTTTGTAAAGAACTTATAGTAGACCTGATGTGTTGCATGTCTTTCTTCTTTCTTTTTTTTTTTTTTTTTTTTTAATTGTTGCTCTGAATCTATGCACAAGTCATGATGAAGGTATGGATGGTGGATTCATCCCTCACCACACTGACTCCAAAATCGAGTAAATAATTTAATACATTTATAAAAGAGATGACCAGTGACTGGAATTGGCTGTTCTTCAGCTTTATGGTTATTAAAAGTTTATGCATGATGGAAAGAAAAAGCTTTCTCAGCAGATCTGAGGCTTTTTATGTGAAAATTAGTCTCAAACACACTCAGTACACACGCTTAGTCCCAGTCTCAAAGAAATAAGTTATTAATTATTTTGGTGGCTGACAAGGAAGGATACGTAATTTTTATTTTAAATTATTTTGTATTGCTTTATATCTTAGCTTTATTCACCAGCTTCACAACTGAACTAAACACAAGGTATAAAACGTCCAAGGTTTTTTTTCTTTTTTTTATATATTTAGTTTTTTTTTTTTTTTTTTTTTTAAAGGTTCAAGGTCTTAAAATTGTAAAAATGTCAAAGTATTATCGAATTGGTGTAATTATAAAATCGAGATACTTTTTCACTTCTACCTTTTCACTAGACTGTGTATGAAATAATCATAAACTTAATCAAATAATCAGAGAAAGGAAAAACTCTATCCCATGTGACAAACACTTTTTTTTTTCTCTCTCTCTCTTTTCAGACCTTTTGTTGCTGTAACGTGCCAAACATACAGTAGAACTGTGTGTAAAACATGTCCATATTGATGCGTTGATTTTTACTGGCCTCACATGGTCTGTCAAGAAGAAACCATGAAATAGTTCCTAATTTTGAACACAGTTTTATAAGAATCATGACTTTTTTTTATTTATTTATTTTAACATCATTATTTATTTGCATTTCCAAGACCAGGCGAGTGTGCTATCAGGACCCAGAGGAATTCTACTTTAAATAAAATACTTAAAATAAGTTATTTTGCATACTCCACCTTAAATAAACATGCAATTTTTTTCAGGTCAAGGTTGTCAATCTGGAAGGCTTCTACAGAACTCATGAGGAACTTGCATGTATAGTTAAGATTTCACAACTTCCTAACCTTTTTGTTTCACACATTTTCTGAAGCAGTGACTGATAAGCCTTTCGCTACTGATCGTTAACCTGGGCAGATCAGTACTGTTAGTGTGTTCTTACTCAGCAAATACACAGTCGATTCTCAACAGTTTGTCTTTTTAATACATTCAAGAAATAAGGTGTTCCTGTTGATGTGTTCAAGAGCATTTAAAGCTTTAATATGTAGATGTGTTGCAGGGTCCATTGGTCTGTTTATTTATTGTGTAACATTTTCATCCAGAATTTTCGATTCAAATAATGAGAGCAGCCAAAATGTATAGCCTAGAGTGCACAATTTACTATATTATTTTATTTATTTGTCCTTCGTTATGTCCTAATATTTTAAGGGGATGGTCTGAGGAATTGCTCAGGCAAGAGGTTCGGACTTATCACAACTAATTTGCAAGTAACTTTAATAGCACAGTGGCAATAGTGGTTCGAACTGTGGCCTCGCGCTTCCAGGGTTAAGGGTTCGAGTCCTGCCTTGGGTCTGAGTTTGTATGTTCTCGCATTGCTTGGTGAGAGTAAGTGAGTAAATGAGTGAGTAATTGCTAGTCTCGTCTCTGATGTCCCGGCTCGATTCAGGAAACTCGAGCCGTTTTACTCCAACCTTGGCAAATCATGTTGGTCACGCATTGTGCACAGGGACATTATTGTGCTGGAACAGGTTTGAGACACTTTGTTCCAGTAGTCAGGTGTGCACATACTCTAGGCCATGAAGTAATGTTGTTGCACTGGTGGTGTGCTCTGTCGCAAACATTTTTGGTATTAGGGTTCAGTTTATTTTTTTGCAGGCCCTGAGTTTGACTGATCGGTTTTCCTACAGTCACATGATGCTCTCTGCCTGGAACTCTGGAAATGTCAATGTGACGTATATGTTGAATGCCAGGCAACAGTGCTGTTGGTCAGCTGCAACGGTATCTCGGGTCACTAGTTCACATTGGATTAAACTTTGTTTGCAAGCTTATATCTTCTCTTACCTTATCAGTCTGATTGGATATCGTGGGGCTCGCATGCATGTGCAGGTGATGATTTTCTCTTATAATGAGGCGAGCTCATAAGGATTAACACTGCACAGTAATTAAAGTCAACCTGCCATTTAAGGCACCTGGCCAGGTGATTTTATTTTTCTGTAATGTTGCTGCTTAGACAGTAGTGCAGTACTGCTTAATAATGTTGAAACAGAATTAGGGTTTATACTCATTATCATGTATGTGTTGTTTTGCTTCAACATTGCATACTGTAGGTAATTTCATTAATTAATTTTTGTTTGTTTATTTAATTAGGGACCACACACTAAGGCTAATTTGCAGCCCCCGTCCCAAGTTAGGCTTTTACACCAAGACAAAACAAACATCAGAGAAAAGAATATACAGTATATTAAAAAAAAAAAAAAAAAACTTTTTTTTGTAATATGATTTCAAATTACAATATCTTTGAAGGAGACTATAACACATTACCCAATGTCTCCATCTTGATATTTGGATGTAAAAAATTTTTTTTTACTTTTAATTAACATGCAATACGTCCGCGGTGTTTGTTTTTTTTGTGTGCGCTTGGCGACAGACCGAATTAAGGCCGGCTCAGACTGTAACATGGCTGAAGAATGGGTGTCATTGTACTTGTGACCCTCAGCTCCCTTTATCATGTGATGATGATAATGCTGAAGTGAGTTTGCTTTTGCTACACTGGGTAAACGATGATAAGGAGAATGTTATCTTGACCCTCAGACGCCATGGGACGAGTGATGAAGTCTGAAGCCCATCAAAATGATTTTGGTGCCTTGAAACTGTTCTGTCTTAGTGCACTATAACAGGTGTGTATAACATGTTTTTAGTTAGCCGATCAGTAGGAATAGAGGTCGATCAAGCACGATATGCATGAGTGCATATAAAGCAAGCTTGGGTGGGTGAGTGAAACATACAGATGTTAATGATTAATCAATTAATTGCTGTTAACCAATTTCAAAATGAAGGTTTATTTTGCATGTGATTTAGCTGTAAACTTGCAGTATGTTAGCCTGGCTATCCTTACTAGCAAGGCTCCTTACTGTACATGCTTGAAGAGATTTGTTTCCTTCGATGAACACTGGATTGAGTCGACCTGCTTATAATCCACTTCCCCTTCTGACATCTTTATTTTTATGGAGCGTGCCGTCACAAAACTGTCTGCCATTCTAAAATACCTTCTGTAAACCAACGGTCCAACAATACAAACTGCCGTATGTTTAAAAAAAAAAAATGGCATTTTCCCATTTTCATTAGCACTTTATATTCTGAAGATATCTACCTTATAGAGTACACGTATCAGTAAAAACATTACAATGCAAACTCTTAGGCCTAGTTTGTGTAGGCTCCCCCTTGTGCCACCTGGGCAGCTCTTGTGGTGGCTGGCACAGAGACTTATTTGCTGCCAGTGTATTATTTTGTTGCTATGGGTGAGGCTCTGTGGATCGTTCATGGTCAGCTTTGACGCTTTTTCTGGGAATTACTGTAGGCTGCAATGGCTTCTTTGTGCGATTGGACCAGTCGGGCTGACCTTTGGTTCCCACAGGCATAAATGAGCCTTGGGAGCCCATGATGCTGTCACCAGTTTACAGTATCCAATAAGTCCTGATATTTTAGATTTTTTTTTTTTTGTCACAATTAAATGAACGAGATCATCAAACAAATTTTAATACTACACAAAGATAACCTGAGTAAATACAAAGTGAAAATCTTTTTAATGATTTCAGCTATTAAACGAGAACAGCTGTCTACACCTACTGCCAGATCTGTCAAATCAAGAAATTACTTAAATAGAACCTGCTTCACCAAATTACTCCAAGAGCACAATGACACGATTCATCCAGGAGCTCACTTGCCTCAGTTATGGCAAGTGAGCAAAAAATGGGATCCATGAGAGAGTTCCAAGGCCAAAGACACTGCTGTCCAACAAGAACACAAAGGCATGTACTGTATGCCAAAATACATCTTGATTATCCCCAAGACTTAAATATTCTGTTGACTGAGACAAAAGTTTCATAAGCATTTCATAAAAAGATCATACCAACAGTCAAACTTGATGGTGGTAGTGTGAGGGTCTGGCACTGCCTTGCAGTTTTAGGACCTGGACGACTTTAGCCATTAATGATGGAACCATGAATTCTGTGCTCTACAAGAAAGTCCTGAAGGAAAAAAGTGCAGCCATTCGTTCGTGACCTCAAGTGCACTTGAGTTATTCAGCAGAACAATAATAAAAAAAAAAAACAGATTGACCTCTCAAATGCTCAAAAATACACAAGGTTTGGGAGTGACCTGGTCGAAGTCCGGACTTCTGCAAAGATGAGCGGGTCAAAATTCCTCCACATTGATGTGAAGGACTCTCTGCTAGTTATCGCAAATGCTTTATTGCATTTGTTGCTCCCAAGGGTGGTACTGCCAATTATTAGAATTCGGGGGGGAATTACTTTTTCACATAGTGCCAGGTAATTTTTACTCGGGTTATCTTTGTGTACTATTAAAGTTAGTTTGATCTCAATCGCTTACGTGTGACAGATATGTCTGTATTTGGTCCATTACATGTTTTACTCATGTTTCATTTCATTGCCACTAATCATTTGTCATCCATGTGATGAGGAACCGTGTGTTTAGTCATTTTAAGCATGAAGTTTTCTCAAGGCTTAACTGCTGTAGTACTGTATATACTGTAAGCTTCGCTTCCTTATCAGCGTCATAGATCCAGTGTAATCTGAACAAGTGATCTTGAATAATCGGGTACATTTGCGGTAAGTGCATTGTTTAATCTGTACTTTTTATTTTTTTATTAATTTTTGCCTTTGGGGCACATAAACTTACTTTGTATAGGAATATTCTAGTACAGATTTTTATATGGTTAATAAACCTGGTAGTTAAATAAGGATCTCAACAAACCTGCTTGATTTAAGTAACTGGTTTACCAGTCCCTGTGGAGACATGTTTGTCCCTGGGTGCTGGACATGTAATGATTTTCCGAATCCATAGCTAAAGGATCTTTCTGCCTGAGCAATCTGGATGAATTGACGATGATTAGGAAAACTAGACCACATCGGTATCATGTTATGATATTAGGGTCTAATGAGGTGCTTTTAGTTTGAGCAGAAATCTAATGTAAATACATTTAAGCCGGGCCAGTTTCTCTGGTCTGGATAAAACATGAGATGTTTCTTTCCTTCCGTCTGTTTCAGGGGCATCTCAGGTCATTCATCGTTTTGATGAAATTCATTACATAAAAGACAAAGGGGTAACTGAATTTTTATTTTTTTTATTTATTTTTATTTATTTATTTATTTATTTATTTATTTTTACACACTTTGAAGGTCAGATCAGATATCAGGTTATTGTATAAAGGGTAGAAATGTAGCATCCCCATTCAGGATGCATTCACATTTTGAAGATGATCATGATAAAGCTAGAACTGAAAATGTTAATTTCTTTTCAGATAGGGATAGTTTTACATGAAGAGTGGGATTAATTATCTGTAATTAGCTCCAGCTCTATATAACCATCTGTTTGATTGTTATTCTCTTACAATCTATCAGACCATTAATGCTTTTGTCTTTCCACACATCTGGAAAGATCACATCTGTAGCTTTACTTTTTGTTTTTTAAACCACCTTCTCAGCATATTAAAATGCAGTGAATCCTTGGATTGCAAGACGAGCAAAGATTTTTAATAAATTCTGACTTGGAAAACGAATAAGTCTTGGTTCACGAGTACCGAGTATTATGTACGTACAGTAGCACGTATGCGTTTTATTTTTACTTTATTTTTAGGTAAAGTACAGGTTAATTTGTTTTATTTTTACTTTATATTTTGTATTAATTATTTTTATGTATTTCTTTTTTGGGGCTGTCGAACGAATAATTTGAGTTTCCATTATTTTTTTATGGGAAAATTCACTTTGGTTTTACGGGTGTTTTGAAATACGAGCCCGCTTCCAGAACCGAATTATGTTCGTAATCCAAGGTTTTCCACTGTATACCTTGGCCATTGTGTTCCTACCAGAAATTATGGCTGTAACAACAACTAAGGAATCATGCGATTATTATGACATGTGATTCTAATCCTGTGATTATTATGACACAGGACATCCCTCTCGAGGGCAGGAAGTGAAATCAGAATGGAGGAGATGGGGAAGTGGGGGGGCTGGGGGGGGGGGTTCCTTTGTTGTGCTAATACAGATTACATTCCCAGAGAAAAAGATGATCACCAACTGTGTTGGACCAAGTACACTGTCCTCATGCACACGTCCCTAGGTTGGGTGCAGCATATAGCTAATTCCCCACACTTCTCCCTATACTGTGCTGTGATTGGCTGACAGCTGGTTTACTTTCACCTGCTGTTTAGTGTTGCTTTATAGCTGTGGTTTTATATCTATTCCATACATGCACACTATCCTGTTTCAGGCCAGGAGAGTTACATCTTTGTGATAATATTTTCTTTAGCTTGAGGGAACAAAACTAGACTTGGTGTTGTTAGCATTAGCTGGTCAGCACTGAATGAAGACATGTCTGTGGTTGTGATCACTCCTTTTTGAGCTCTTCCAGTTCTTTAATTTGGACCATCCTCAATCTCGAACCCTGCTTGATTTTATGTTGGTTTGTCTGCTAATTAATGTGATTAATGACTAAACCCAGGGTTGTTTCCTGAAGCTTTTTGTTCCATACCAGTAACCTTCAAGGCCCTTCGTATCTGTTGTCTGTTTATAGAGCAGCTCTGTTGACATCTCATCTACTGCTAAGGTCTTTACTTGATCGGAAAGAAAAAGGACAATCAAATCAAATAAAAAGACAGTGTGTTCTGTCTAGATACAGAGTTTGTATCTATGTTATGGTTCATTAAGGTTGCGAAGAATATTTGTCCTTCGTGTGAGGGTTTTACAAGTGGAGAAAGATGATTAAAAGACAGAGGTCACGATGGAAATTAACAGCTAGGGATTTTTCTTTATTCTAATAACTCACAAACAGCTGTTTGTCCTCACATGTTTGTAAAAGTCAAACCTTTCTCCACTACATTTTGTCTTCAGAGCTCAGGATTGATTTCACTGCAATACTATCTGGAAACTGCCAGTAAGTGCACTCAAGATCGATACGCTAAGCCTGGTTTAAGTGGCGTTAATTTTCTAGTCAGTCTATAACAATGACAAGCTTGATAAAAAAAAAAATTATTTAATTAAATTTTTTTAACTAAATATCTGGAATTGCTGTATTGGGGGAAAAAAAAAACATACTCCTTAAAATTGTCCTCTGACCATTGAGATTGTGTAAATGTTTGCATGTTTTCCTTAACTAGACTTGATGTCCTCTGACCTTAGGTTGTTTTCTTTTCTCTCTCTCTCTCTCTCTCAGTACTTTGCAGACTCTGAGACAACAGGAGCACCGTGATGGCTAGCAGACAGTGTGGTGATGTCGACCGAGCCCCGCTGTCATCCTTCAAGCCATCTTCTGCTCCAAAATTAAATGTGCAGCGCTCGCTATCCCGAGAGACCGTCAGTATCCATTTCTCTGCAATGGGCGAGGAGGAGGATCAAGAGGAAGAGAGCATATACAGCGTAGAGTCTGACTTGCCGCGCGATGCAACGTCGAACAGTCAAGGAGTAGTAACGGCTTTGGAAGCAAGCGAAGACCTTGTTCTTGAAGGAGATGCAGAGATCAAGTCTGTCAGTAATGTTGAGTCCCTTTCAGGCACGTCAGGTCAACAGAACACTAATAAACAGGAATCTAGTTTTGCATGCTCTGCCACTGCTGGGCCTCCAAAGGGGCCAGGATCCTCATCAGGCTCTACAAACTCCTCACCTTCCAAATCCGTGTCCCTTCCCTCAATAGACAAGACCTTTATTAACCTCATGAAGTCTTTGTCTGCAGATTTAGAGCCCCGTGAAGGAGTCCCCGCTCCCCCCTCTTTGCGACATCGGCAGTTGATGAAGAATCTGGTCAAATCTTTGTCTACAGAGACAACCCAGGACCCAAATCGCTCTTCAGACTCCCGCCTCAACCTGCACCTCTTCAAACAGTTTACCCAACCCAAAGCCAGCGCAAGTTCAGGAGACTCCAAAACTGCTCCGTCGTCCCCGTTAACCTCACCGGACACCCGGACCTTCTCCTTCAAGGTGTCCGAGGTGGAGGCGCGCATCGAAGACACCAAACGACGTTTTTCTGAAGCCATTTCAGATCCTTTGCATTTGATTAGCAAGTTCATTGGAGATGACGCCTCGAGTATTTACAGGCCTAAGCCTCTTTCGTCCAGTGCCACGGAACTGACCAGTTTTTCTGCTCTAAATGGCCATCTTGAAAGCAACAATAATTACAGTATCAAGGAAGAAGAAGGTGACCTGGATGGTGAAGGTGTTACACCAGAGGCACCTGAGCTGGCCTCAGTGGCTGAAAGCAAGACTGCCAAACTTTATGCATCCTCTCTGGGACTGGACAAGTGCTCCATGTCGGCCCTCGCCAAGCAGGACGATGAAGAATTCTGTGAACTTTACAGCGAAGACTTTGATTCCTCTATGGATACAGAGGTGCAAGTTGATCACCCTGAGGACACCAAGACTGGAAGCAGTGCTTCCAAGCCTGTCAGTCAGAGCACAAATACTTTCGTCGAAGATGAGATAGAGTTTGAATCAAGAAGTAGTATTCCACATAAGACTTTGTTAGCTCTGACCATCATTACCTATGGATACTTTATTCTACCTTTGCCCACGTACCTTGGAGGAATGTTCCTGGGTGTTGCACTAGGATTCATGCTTGCCATTGGTGTGGTTTGGCTAACAGGCCCAAAGCTTCCAGGAATTAGACATTTAAGAGAGCGGAGGAATTTATGGAACATTGCACAGTTGGATATCAAAGAGCCAGGCATCTTCAAGGTAGGTCTAGCCTCTAAAAAGTAGCTTCTTACCTAGGATAGTTATGATTAATTTGGTACATTTTGTTTATTTTTCTCACTATTAAGAAGCAGAAGGTTAGAGAATTGTTCGGCTCTGGCATTCACCATCAAGATCATAGATATGCTCACATTCATGACGTTCTTTATTAGCTCATAAGAGCACTCCTACCTCAGGATGATAAAGAGGGTTAATGTTAAACCAGCTGAGAATCTGTAACCCTGGTACTGTGATAAGCTCCACAGACAATGTGTTTTTTCTTTGTTAATATTTGTATAAACCACCTTATTAATATCACAGATCATGACAAGTACAGAATTTGTAAGTGTTAATACTCTAATACTCCCACAAGGTTTATAGAAATTTGTGGTTGTGCATGGTTGTGTAACCATCCAAGTGTTTCATCATGCTTATTGCACAAATCGTTTTGCAGTCGTCCTAGAATCTGAGTGACTTTTTTTGTTTTGTTTTGTTTTCTCCAGTTTTACACAGTTGTGTTCTTTCATTTGTGCATTCTAGTGGCAATAGAGTCCTTGGATCAGTTTCTGTGCAGCATAGTATTGATGCACAGTCAAAGACTCGCTACTCAGTGCTCAAATATCAGCATTATTCTTCATTCCGTTCAAGCCGCCATCCAATTACCGTTGGCTGCAAAGACCTACAGTATAACGTCATGCCATCAGTCATTGCTGTAAGGGAAAGTTATGTTGCTGAGGACCTCAAACTTTTAGCCCTCATATACCCATTTATATACCCTGAGCAATTTGGAAATCCCAATCACTCTACAAATCATGTCATTGGACTAAAAGGGGGGAACCAACTGCAACTAACTGCTAAGCTACAGTTCAATGTTTAACTTCTACTGTATGGTGGCTTAGATTGGACTTTTATTTAGCTAAGAATTGTTTGGCATTAGATTGCATTAGGGCTGGGCGATATGGCTGAAAACTGTATCACGATATCGGTGTTTCATGTCGGTCGATATCGATAATTATTGATATTTTTTATGACCCATTTAAAATAAGGACCAGGAGAAGAATATATTGTATTTAAACATTTCTATTTTAAACTTAACCTTCCTCTTATCATAGTCCCATCAGTTATTAAGACAGAAATGTCAACAACCATGGAAAAATCAAATAATTAAAATGTAAACATAAGTCTAAAGTCACAATGAACACTTAACAATTATCTCTTAACATTTAAGGTGCAAAATTAAAAGAAAATGTAAGAAATGCTTAATAAAGTGTAATAAAATAGTGAAATGCGTTTATTATATCAGGTGCCTTTAGAGAAAACTACAACAAAAATATATTGTTGTAATATATTTGAGTTTGATGTAAATTCACTGGCGGGCCACCAGGGGGCAATACCGCGCTGTATACTATGTGTCGTGTGCACTGAATGCAGTAAAAGAAGAATACTGTTTTTCTCCATGCCTCCGTTTCTCACACAAAAAGCAAGTAATATTATAGATGTTAGTTGTGCATATTGATGGAAACATAATTGTCATACCAAAGAATAAACTACCCGCCAATGTGGCTAGTGAGACTAAAGTTATTACCCGCCACAGCCGAATTTTACCCGCAATTGGCGGGTGCCAATGTCAACGCCATCTTGCCTCCGTTTATGCTTCCTGAATCGCGACCGTACTACTTCCGGGTCCTAGAGCCGGTCGCGGAGCGAGTGCGCATGACCGCAATCAAACTAGCTTCACGACCAGCGTTTTCTTCCGACAGAGAATAAAAAATATCGAACGTTCTATCGTACAAATTTTTTGATATCGATCACGTGTCTATCGCGAAACTTATCGTTATCATTTTATCGCCCAGGCCTAGATTTCATAGATTGTTGTCCTACAAAAAAAAAAAAACATGCAATGCAATGGAAAATGTTGTCCGACAGGTTTTCTAAAGTACTCATTGATGCAGCACTCCTAATCTTCAAGTGAAGAACAACTTAAAAAATTTTTAAAAAAAAAGTTGCCTAGCCTGGTTCTAGAGAAGAAGGCAGCATAGCCATGGCTGGTTGATGGAGGGCTGAGAATTTTTGCTGTAAATGGTAATGTGGGCATCAAAGAAATGTCTCGTGGCATGCCACATGAATAAAAGTGCACACACACACACGTACACACAACTGATTAAAGTTGTGACTTTTCTATAGCACATTTAGACTTTTATATAGCTTAAATATGCTGTAAAATTAAGTGATTCCAGACAGCAATTAAATAAAAGACTAAGAAAATTAAATGTATAAAAAGTATATAAAATAATAAAAAGCATTAAAAACCACAAGTGAAAAGACTGGACAAAACGGAAGATCTAATACTACATACTAAAGATGCTTGAACAACTAGCAAGATTTTAAAATGTCTGCCAAAAGGGAAATCTTTCATTTTAAAAAAAGATTGATTCCTTCATATCTTGGCTCTTGCAATATCTTAGAGCTGTTAAAAATAAATAAATACATTTGTTAACTAGTGCAGAATAGTCAAAAGCAGCTGATCCTTAATTCGTGCCTTAATTAAGTTGAACCATAAATTTTTTTATTATTTTTTTCTCTTCGTGTTATTCATGTACTGTACAAATCATGCAGCTAAAACTCGCCACTAAAATAACCCCAGGGAATAGTGTATGTATATCTCTGGACAAGGGTTGTTGCACTTAAAGTCTGAGCTCCTTGTCAAGATGACGGTTGTGCATTTGTGTTTTTTTTATTATTTTTTTTATGATTTTAATTCAGTTTGCATCGAGTGAAATGTGAAACTTGTCGCTTTCTTCCTGCAGGGTTGGATGAATGAGATTCAGAACTACGACCCGGAAACCTATCATGCAACACTGACCCACTCGGTGTTCGTGCGCTTAGAAGGCTCAACCCTGCGGATCTCCAACCCCAACAAAAACATCACCCGGAGAGCCAGTTACAACGAGCCGAAACCAGACGTCATGTACGTCAGCCAGAAAATCTACGATCTTACAGACAGCAAGGTGAGCGAGAAAAGAACATAACTTCCAGCAAGAGGAAATTACAAGAGAAAGTGTTCAGGTTTTTGAAAAGCAGGCGTTTTCAGGAGTCCCTCCCGCCTCCCCTCCCCAGGTCATGATGCCCGTCTAATTTTAGCTGGTCCTTTTTCCTCTGTCCAGGTGTCCCTGGTGCCCCAGAGTCTCGCTAGGAAGCGGGTGTGGAACAAGAAGTACCCGATATGCATTGAGCTGGCCAAGCTGGATGACTTCATGTCTAAGGCAGAAGCAGTCAGTGCCTCAGACGAGAAGGAGAATCAGGATGTTGCAGGCTTGCAGGAAGGAGGAAGGGTGGCTTCGGACCGTGAACTACCCACCATCTACTTGTTTGGAAGGACAGGAAGGGAAAAAGAGGAGTGGTTCCGGAGAATACTTCTAGCCTCGAAACTCAAATCTGAGGCAGCTAAGAAGACGGCAAGCTTGCCAACGAGCAAGAGCGGTGCGTGTGAGAGCTGCCTCCACTCTGTCAATACTAATATTAATGATGTCAATTATTATAGATGTGTCTAGTGAGCTACATAAATGTATAATGAGCATCCTGTTTGTTGAAATGTATTCATTATGGATGACAAAAAAAAAAAGTATTCTAATGGACAGGAGTTTCTCTTTTGACCGGTTCTTATTTATGGACTTTAAATTTCCCTAATATACACCAAATTTAATAGGCATATGGGACAGGATTAGCCAGATTTCAACAAATTTGGACTGTATGATGTCAAAATGTCTCAAATCCTAATTCCCATAGTGAAAACAGGATGTATGACATGATTCATCTATAGATGATGCAATGTTATTCAAACCCACAGCAGCTGCAAAAATATGTGAGAACCTCCATATCTGCTTTTAAACTCTGTAAATGGTTAAAATACTGATCAGGTGAAGTACACTATATTAAGTACACTATATTAAGTATTGGTTTGCCTGTCTTCACAATGCATATGAACTTGAGTATACATGACAGTGCACAAAGCAAGATCCATAAAGACATGGATGAGCGAGTCTGGTGTGGAAGAATTTGACTGGCCTGCACAGAGTTCTGACCTGAACCCGATAGAACAACTTTGGGATGAAGTAGAGCACAGATTTGCGAGCCAGGCCTCCTCATCCAACATCAGTGTCTGACCTGACGTATCCACTGACCTGGCAAATAGTTTGCTTGACTATTTAGAAAGATCTCACTCTTGAACTTGCATCCCAGGGGACCGTATAGATCCGCTCATGGTTCTGGAAGGTAGAACATACAGCCCCTTTATGTCTTTAGCTATATACTGTCAAAATCCCTGATTATGTCTTTAAATCGCTTTGTACATAGCTGTAGCTGATATTTAAGATGCGTATCTTGTGTCTGTTTAGCTCCAGCGCTGTCCCATAGCCGCAGCAGCAGCAGAGGCAGTCTGGACGAGCTCCTGTCCTCTCAGGTGGCTAAGAAAGACTTGAGTGCAAGTGCCAGGCAGAGGTCTCTGTTAGACTACAGTAGCTACATGGCCAACTACATTGGCAATTCTAAAGCAAACAGTGCCAACACCAGTCCGGGAGAAAGTCCACACAGCAGCCCCGGTGTGGGCAAAAAGGTACCATACTGTACGTGTTGTCATTCGTGTGTTGGTTTGATTTGCGACTTTACATGCATTTTGCTGTGTGTACAAATCTAGTACATTATACCCGCCTGTTTTCATTTAGAAATTTTTTTTTTTTGCCACCATTCAGAATAAACTATTATATCATTTCCAAATGTTTTTAGATTATGAAGGATTTTATTTTTATTATGACGACATAAATGAAGGTCATATGATGGCAAGGGTTTGGGATCATGTGTTTTCTCCCCTTATTTGTGACTTCCTTTTTCCTAAATATGATGCTCATTCATTTATCATAAGAATTCAGATATACAGTACATACTGTATTCATTTCGATCTCTGCATGTGAATCAGTTGCCAAACAGCCCAGTGAAAGAAAAAGAGGAGGAGTCTGTGAGCTGGCTGAACGCTCTGATTGGCCGGATTGCGTGGGACTTCTTCAGGGAGCTGCACTGGTCTGAATGGGTGTCTAGGAAGATCCAGATGAAGCTCAGTAAAATCAGGGTGAGTTTGTTATTTCACTTCGGCACAGTCATGTGACGTAACACTATAGTAAGTTCTGCTTAAATTGCAGCAGAAAAAAAAAATCCCAGCCGGTTACACCATGAAACACTGGTGTGTAAGGACTTTAGTTGATGGGAATGTCCATGCAGGAGACTCGTATTAAGCTCTGAATTGTTAAACTCTTCAGGAAACAATAAAGCTCAACAATAAAGCTGATGTCCGAGACATCAGCATCGAGAGCATTTATTTCCTAATAGGTTCACATTTTCACTTTCAGAGGAAGATGAGAACGAAAAACTGTGATGCTAAAGGTGTACGGGCAGATCTATAAAGTTTTCACCGTTTTGTTATTTTATTTTCCTATAAATGGACACAACAAGGTGTTTTCTTCTTTGCTTGGTGTATTGAATGATTGATCAAGCTGCTGTTGTTGTGTTTCTTCAGTTGCCTTACTTCATGAATGAGTTGACGCTAACGGAGCTCGACATGGGCATGTGTACTCCCAGAATCCTTTGGGCCTCTCAGCCCTCAGTGGATCATCAAGGTGAGAGAAGGGTTTATAAACAGTAAAAATGTTTTGGTACAATTATAATTATTGGCACACATACTAATGTACAAATAGAGTACATACTAAACATAATATTTAAAAAAAAGAAAGTTGTTACTACTGTTATCATTCAATAGTCAACCTCAATTTCTTTCTTCCCTTTTTTTTCTTCTTTTTTTTCTTTTAATGAAGCAAATTACAGACACCGATATATATTTGTGGTTGAACCATTATAAATCTTGGATTGTTGTGGCGTTTGTAAACAAAATCCCTTATCACTAGTCATACTGTATGGTTAATGAAACTTCCTCATCTCCTCTAATGCTTCAAGTGCTTCCTGATTACCCATGGTGTGATCACGCCTGTGTGTGTGTGTGTGTGTGTGTGTGTGTGTGTGTGTGTGTGTGTGTGTGTGTGTGTGTGTGTGTGTGTGTGTGTGTGTGTGTGTGTGTGTGTGTGTGTGTGTGTGTGTGTGTGTGTGTGTGTGTGTGTGTGTGTGTGTGAGACTCCCTTAATCATCTGATCTGATTTTCACTTTTGTCATATGATGACAAAACCACTCATTATCCTGTTCTGTAATAAACTGAATATTAATCGTCAGATGCAGGCCAGTCATTTAAACATGTACACACACGTATACACTTATTCACAATTACATCACACACACCAACACACACTATATTCCATTATGAGGCAGCCAGCTATATTAGACCTGCTTGGCTGTTGTACAGAATCGTGGGCGTTTTCTCGTGACCGGTCTCTGGCCTCTCTTCACTCTGACTAATGCGATGGTGAAACCCAGTGTGTCTCAGTATGACTGCTGTAATACATTTAACTGTGTAGTGGTGAAGAAAAGAAGGTGCGATGACAGCAGCAGCTATGACGGGGTTATTTAATTTGTTGTATTGAAAAAGCACAATAACCCAAGCGGATGCAACAGCAAAAATGCGTAATGTTTACCTGAATATATTGTTGACTTTTTAACTGGACCATTGCAATATCAACAGTACAATTTACTGCAGACTTGTAATTAACTTAAAAAATATATATATATTTTTTTTTTAATGAGCTAGTTTTTCCTACTGTGGGCAAAACAGAGAACTAAACTTAACTCAACTAAAAGATCATCAACTTTGCTTAGCTGCTGGACTAAGTGTAACATGGTACACTATTTAAAACCGCGCCATCCATCCCTGCATCCTCTGTACCGCTTATCTTGTGTAGGGTTCATGGGGGGCCTGGAGCCTATCTCTGAAAATTTATGGCACAAGTGTAAGGACCTGGATTCAGTGCCAACTCATTACAGGGCACAAATAGTCTCCTATATACACACCGTCACACACTACCAGGAATTTGGAAACACCAGTCAAACTACTGTGTGCTCATCTTTTGGATTGTGGGAGGAAAGATACCAGAATAGCTGTAAGAAACCCACCAATTTGGGGAGAAACATGCAAACTACACACACACACACACACACACACACACACACACACACACACACAGAGCGGAGGTACAGTAGGATTCAAACCCCCCAATCGTCCAGGTGCGAGGCAACAGTGTTTACCATTAAGCATATATCAGTAAAATGTTTATATTTTTTATTTTTTAATGTCCATGGCTCTGTAAGTTCCTAATCGGCTGTTAAGATCAGGGGAGTTTTTGCTTCATTTCTCCTTTAAATAATTTGGTGCTAAATTTAGTCGTCAGGAAAAGCTGCGGCGGTTCTAGACAGCCTGAATGTGCAATCACACGACGTTCCCCCACATTACGCTGTACAAAATGGCATAATATTAATTAGTGATCAAATACAGCTCAAATATGTCTCACACACCCACACGCACTTCCTGCTGATAAGGGCTCACCTGTGTTTACCAGGAGGATCATAAATGCATACCGGGTGTTTCCTTCTTCCTGATGGTTTCTCTCGCTCTCATTGGCTGGGAGAGAGATCAAAGAGAGATTTCTGATCGCAGGTTCCCAAATGAGTTGTTTGTGTTAAGTCTAATTTATCAGTGATTTATTAAGCTACACGTAAACAAAGCTTCGTTCTTTCTTTCTGTCTGTGGATCTTTCAGGCCTGTGGTTTGATGTGGAGGTCTCCTACAAAGGCTCGTTCCTCATGACTCTGGAGACGAAGATGAACCTGTCGCGACTGGGGAAGGAGGGAGAGGCTGTGAGCGAGTTTGGAAAAGACGGGTAAGACCAGAGTCAGACTTGTTTATGTCGCCCTCCCGACAGTAAACCAAAATGAATTAAAAATCTCACACTGGAGTTAATTACGCTTTAAATCTGCTGCTAATTGAATAACTAGTATATTGCTTTTTTTTTTCCCCTCTCTCTCTCTCTCTCTCTCTCTCTCTCTCTCTCTCTCTCTGCACTCTGCCTTTGTCTCTCTCCCTCTGTGTGTCTGTCTCTCTTGGTGAGTAACACTCCCATGTTTTCTGAGAACTCTTTCAGCATGTAATGTTTCTTCACAAAATGTACAAGCACCATTTTTTTTTTTTTTTTTTTTTTTTTTTTTTTGTGCTTTTGACAAAGGTACAGTCTCAGCTTCAAGGTGACAGCAGTTCACAGCGTTTAGTTGTAGGATTACATCACCAAAAAGGAGGCCCTGATATATTTTTACAAGAGTCTAATTAATTAGACAGCAAGTCTTTTCAGCCCAAAGCGGTGATAAGTGCAAGAAGTGGCTTGTGCTAATTAATGATAAAAGACTTTTATGATTTCCTCACTCTGCAGGTGAAACATGACCACCTGTGGGAGATTATACTCCACACAGTTCGTTCATGTCTATTTGATGTTATTTTGGTCAAAAGAAGGAGCAAACGTACCACACTGCTTACAGTACGAGATTCTGATCCACGGCCTTAGTTTCAGTCTCTTAGAAGTTGAGACGCTGCCTAAAATCATAAAAGAAAACCTAAAAGGATAAAATATGTTGCACATTTGGTCATATTTCATTATGTGGTTGATTTTGTTTGTCTGCGCCTCCTTAAATCTTCATTGAGACCCTTTACCATGCTTCGGTCCCCCATAATCCTCCATTCATTTCAGTTCAACACGAGTGGATAAAACTCCATGTTTTTGCTTAGTTGAACAATTATTTCTTTTTTCCTCCGTCCTAGATTAGTCTCCTGTTGTGTCTGGATGAAGAAATAAGCTCTGAATTGTTGACGCGTGTGTCAGAAATGACTAAGCTACTGTTTCTATTTATAACCCATAAAAAAATAAAAAAAAAAGGTGAAAGATTAGAGCTAGGGCAATATAATAAACAGTGTGCTGTTATTGATTATTACTAGGCCCCTTCTGACCAATCAGATTAAAGAATAAGATAAACCATATGTAAACATATTTCACTAGTGTAGTTTCTAGTTTTTGGTGATTAGGTCATCTTTAAACTTTAAGATAGTCTCTAATCCAATCTCAAGACATGTCTGAGGTGATCAACTACAGCTGGGTAAATTTTTTGACATAACGTGTATATATATATGTATCTTTTTATATACATCTTAACGTCTCATTGCTGCCCCCTAGTGATGGTCGTCAAATATTGTTCATAAGCTGTTCTTCACATTTTTCAATATAAGCTGGTGTGTGTCTGTGTGTGTGAGTGATTCAGGAATCCTGTTTTTTTTTTTTTTTTTGGTTCACATTCCAGTACATGTCCTTCTGTTGACGTAAGATAAGATATTGATTCCTCAGAATCTGAAAGAGTGAACATGTACTGTAGCCTGGATTTACTTCTTTGTAAGGCTTTGTTTATGAAAATGAATTCATTGTTTGTGTGTGACTTTCTCAGGCACAGGCCACGCACATACTGCCTAGCCGATAGCGATGAGGAGTCATCCAGCGCCGGGTCCTCTGATGAGGACGATGCGACAGAGAACATGGCTGATAAAAACCTGGTGTCTGGTGCAGACGGGTGAGTGGATTTATTATTTTTTTTCTACACCTCTCTTAGATGAATACCATTATCAAGAAATGACTTAAAATAATCGTTATTTTAAAAATTCTGTTTATATCTAGGTAGTTAAAGAACCAGTTCCTCTAACCAGTCACAATCCTGCTTTTCAGATACACTGGGGTCCACAGGCCGAGCAAGATCATGAAATTTGTGGACAAGCTAACCAAAAACAAGTACTTCCAGAAGGCCACAGAGACCGAGTTCATTAAGAAGAAGATCGAGGAAGTGTCGAACACACCACTTCTGCTCACCGTGGAGCTTCAGGAGTGTAAAGGAACGCTGGCTGTCAACATCCCACCTCCCCCCACTGACAGGATATGGTACGCTCCATCAGTCACTCGCTCGCTCACTCACTCACTCGCTCACTAATGCACAAGTAATGGAGCTAATGGAAATGTAATAGCTCGACATGCTTGACCGTGCTGCCACACAGTGGAATAACCTTGCAATTACTGTGAGAGTTCTAAAGTGTACCGTGACGGCTGGTATAAATCTAAATGCACCTCGAAGTACATTATAATGAGCGAATTGGGTAGGAGGATAGCGAGCGCTAACTCGAGCATTAACACCGCAGCAGGTTAAACAGCGTGTCGTGTTTTTCAGGTACGGCTTCCGCAGTCCTCCTCTGCTGGAGCTTAAGGCTCGTCCTAAACTCGGAGAGAGGGAGGTGACGTTCGCGCACGTTACCGACTGGATAGAAAAGAAACTGGAGCAGGAGTTTCAGGTAAGGATCCAAGTACTGTAGATCTCAACTAGCACAGATCTTGTTTCTAAACACCAGAATAGATCAAATGTTGCAACAACAATCCAAAGGTCAGAATGCAGTAACTCGTAAGCTAAGATAGGTTTCGACATCTTGAACCAATCATGCGTTTTCGATCATTTTCACTTTTCGTCTCATCCATATTTAGTTTCAAGGTTCAACTCTGTTGCTTGAGGAATACACGATCACCCATGCCTCATACATAAATTTCCATGTGCATTATTTTCTACAGAAAATTCTCGTGATGCCGAACATGGACGACGTGTGGCTCACCGTTATGCATTCCGCTGTGGACCCTCGTTCAGACGTAACAGCGACGGAGAACAAAGGCGCCAAGACAGTCCCCGAGGCTGACGTTCTACCTCCCGAGGGCCCGTGAAGGACCACAATAATTTTCAGTATTGGCCAAATAGAGAGCTGAGAGCTGATGATGTAGGTATATAGTGGGCCGTCAGAGGTGTTTTATTCCTCGCGGAGCTTTTTGAAGGAAATATGCACGATTGAAAGACAGTGCTGCTTTAATTAATTTATCAACTATTAGGTCTGTTATGCAAGATAGGAGAGTATGTTTGGGGACGATGGATTAACGGGTAACGTAGATGCAGGAAGGACAACGACGACGAGACAATGAGAAGCTATACAGGAAGGTCGATGACTATGAAATATTTAATCAGGTAAAGATGCCATATCTGTGTTTAAGTGCATAAGGCTTCGGTTAATAATGAAGTGTGGCAAGGTGTTCGACTCCACATCTTGGAGAACCAATGCACTACTACGATTTATTACTTGCTAAACACGTGGAGAATCAGATCTGCATTTGATTTGCGTGTGTATTCTCCGAATATTTCTCGTTGCACTAACGGACCTGATTTGGCTCCATCCTCTTTTCTGAAGTTGAACGTGTGGGTAACACGGATGCAGATGGACTCAAAGTCTCGCTTCTGTACGTCATGGCAAACTCTAAGCTATGTAATTTATTATTTTTAATTTTAAGATTTATTTTCATCAATCTTTGGAAAGATTGATTGATCCTGGATCAGTTTTCAGGAGTACTGTGCCTAAATACACTGCTCTTAATTAATTATTATTATTTTTTTTTTTTTCCCCCTGTACCATCAAAGTAGCTATTGTTTTGTGTGTGTGTGAGAGTTTGGAGAAAGAGAGAGAGTGTATATGTCTATTACGGTGTGTGACCAAACAACCTGCGTTTAAGTTTAATACTGTCGTTAAACGCTAAAACAATACGGTGTCAAAAATACGCAGCTGAACATTCACCCAGAATGTCACGGTATATCATATAAACCCATATCGGCAACAAGCTTCCAGCGACACAACTGTGTTAAAAGTGTGTGTTTGTGGGTTTACACGCCAACGGGTCGATACAGTAGGTACGTGCCATTTATCAGCCTCGCTTTCTGTCCTTCCTCTACATCACGTTCTCACTAAAAAACTTTTCCACAGGAGCTTTAATCAAGAGCTGCACATTTTAAGGAAGATTTATGTGGTTCTGCCTGTTAATAACTACTGTGATTATAACACAAACAACACTAATGATATTTATATAAAGATATCCTGCCTAGCTCGGATAACACCAGATAACACACACGCTAAAAAGAGTGATCCAGACTAAACCAGTTTAATAGTTGGAATATTTCATACAATTTAAATGTATGTTTTTTTTTGTTTTTTTTTTTAGACCAAATAATTCTGCTGCCTTTGGAAAGATCTTCAAATCATGAATTATTTTGTCCTCCCTCATTCACTGTGACTCTGATGAATTAAAATAAAGACAAACTGCACCTTTAAATTTTTCTTTCTAGAGAGTTCATCTAATATTGGTTCCCTCGTTACCACTAAACTAAACTAACGTTCCCTGTAAAACTATTTGTTTACTCGGTGTACGTATATACAGAATACAGTATACACAATGCAAAACATTGTGATAAAGTGTAATTAATTTATAAAATAACTTATTGATTCAAATCAGATTTTTCTACCTACATTTTAGCTTGTGCTTTGACCCACACGTCTGCTTGATATGGTGACACGGTCCACAGAATGGCACCTTTTTGAAAACAACAACAACAAAAAAACATGAATACCAGGCGACAAACTTACTTCCAATGAGCACATTTTTTAAAATCATTACCCTTTAAGTAATTCATAGTACTTCTCAGTGCCACTAATGAGTGTGTACTGTGCATGGGTGTATGATAATATGTATGTTCATGATGACACTATAATACGTACAATGAGCAGCGTTCAAGGCAAACCAGGACTTCGTGCAGAATAACACCACCATTATGAGAGCCATGAACAGACTGCCTGTTTCATGTCTGGCCTCCCAGGAGCTCCTTTAATTGAACAAACATGTCGACATGGCTTGGCTCAAGGTCTTGTCTGTGTGGGGGATATGGCAGTGACTCCCAGCCGAGTTCCTGTAATGTACAAGTGGTGTTCATTAATGATTTTGTGTACAGTTCCCACAGACAGATGCGACTCCTCCGCAAGTTGGCGTACAGTGGGTTTTTTTTTTTTTTTTTTTTAAGGCGGCTAAGCATCTCTTCACTGTACTGTGCGTGTAGTCTTTTGTAAAACTACAGGCAAACATTTGTATAGTCCTGGTTTTACTCAAACGCCCCTCGTACTGTATGTGTAAACAAGCCCCTGGATTTATAGGCAAACATTATTTTGACGTAAAATTTACAGCAAACGTTTAAATAGTTTAAAGCCTCTGACTTTGCAGCACTTGTGTATAGTGCACACAGGAGCCTTGAACGGTTCAGAACTCTTGATTTTCCTCATTTGGTATAATGAATTAATCTGATAGACTACTAATTTCAGATTGCTCTTAGGTCTGGTTATGTTCGATCTCCTGCTGTTGGTTTGGTGGCCGTCTTGGGTCTGACAATAAGTAAATAAATAAAATGAAGATTTCATGCAACAAAAAATCCCTATGGATCCAGTCTTTTGAGCCGCCCTGTATAGAATATGCAGAAAGTCTGATGGGAATTAATGTGTGACTTTTATACTGTGTGTGTGTTTGTATAGGTTTAGTGTATACAGTTCATGCTACTATACTGTATATAGATATATTTGATACAAATGAGGATCTTTTACTGATGGAGAGAAATATAATATATGTAATATTTGAGTGTATGTCACACTTATTAATATTTCCCGAATAAGAATTATAATTGAAAAACATTTTTTACATTCCCGATCTATATCGTGTGTATTTGAAGAAATCAACTTCTGTTTTGCATTAAATCTTTAATCTGTTAAAAGAAATGAATGATAGTTTCACATGTAAGAATTTATTTAATTTTTTATTTTATTAAATCCATCTTGTACATCTGAGGCTTGATGTGTTGCATGCTGATAAACAGAGATGATAAAGCTTTAAACACTCACTAATCGGTGTCTTACAGTCACCATTGTGCCATAATGGTTTTGGAAATCCGGGCCTTATTAACGAGACGTTATTATAATGGATTAAGGTTTATGACATAGACAATTAAACAGCTCACAACAAAGTGCGATAGTAATTGCCGTGTTCCATTGGGGAGGATGTTGACTTCAGTGGTTTTCTTCGAGTTTGTCCATAATAAGGAAGACACTGTTCTACTAATGCTTTCTGAATGAGGAAGACCCTGTATTGAGAGCAGAAATGTCCGAAGATGCTGCTCCAACCCGAGTGCCCACGTTTATTTAACGATATTGTGCGTTGAGCATTGTGATCTCATACAACTGGTTATTGACCTAGGCGCATGCATGACAGAAATGAAGTATTGTAAAAAGTTATACTGTGATATACGGTGTGTTTCTTGTGGATCCTGGTACGCTCAAACACAATACTCAATGCACTACTCCAACGCCGATGGTGCTACAGCCGGGTTTTAACATCTTTAGACTAACTTAAAATTAGGAGTTTGATTTGTGTTTATTCATTTGTTTACAGTGAGGAACTGTGTGTACATGCGAGCGTGCGTGTGTGTGTGTGCTACGATGCCTTTTTTCTGATTTTTTTTTTTTTTTATCTGTTTAATCAACACTGTAGGAAATCTGTTAGTCCTATTCCTGATTTGTTTTTGTTTTTTTGCCTTAAGTACTGTATAGCTGGGCATCAGAAGTTGGAACAAGATCAATCTGTATTTCCTGAATCATCAGTGAAAGGAAGTGTAATTTGATGACATCTTATTAATAATGAAGAACGTAACTGCATCAGAAATCTGTGTATGCCAATATGTGTGCCAGACTGTGTCGAAATCAGTGCAGTATTAATAATAGATCTGCTACTTTCCACCCCTTTGGTCACATTATGCCTTCTCCAAACAAGTGTATGGGGAGGAAAAAGCTTGCTTGTTTATGAATCATATGCTTGCTATTGTACAAGTGTCTTTCCTTATTATTAAAATGTTAAAATGTACAAACAGTTGTTTTTTTTTTTTTTTTTTTTTTTTTTGGAAGACTGAATAAAGATTTTTCTCATTTGTCCTGGTTAATAGTGCTTCTTTAATATCATATTTCTACCCAACTTAAAGTTTACTATAGTACAGTAATATTCAATATACATACTGAGGGGACCGGATATGAAATTTCTTTTGCATAACCAGTTTGTGGATGTAATAACAGGGGTGGTGTTACTGTACTTGCATCTTCTTGTGTCCTTATAGGTTTCCTACAGTTTTCTGGGTTTCCATCAACCTCACAGGAACGTGGTCTTTATGGGTGTTAAATTGTCTCTAAATGTAAATTTTTGTACCCATTGTGTATTTCTGCCTTGCTCCTAGTGTATCCGGGATTTGAATCCAGAACCAGAGAGTTACAGCCTACTAAGTCTTTTAATGGAAGTACAGTGATTTGCTGCCTAATAGCCTCAGGGTCCCTTGATCGATCATGGTCTTGGGTTACAGTTTGTGTGGAATTGTATGTGGTGATCTTGTGCCCCTGTGGGTTTCCTCAGGCTTCTCTGGTTTCATTCCAATTTCTCCCTACAATATGATAGTGGGTGAGGTGGCCAAGTTTAAATTGCTTCTAGGTGTGTGTGTGCGCTATCCTAGCTGAAGTGTATTCCTGCCTGACTTCCAATGTTTCTGGGACTGGCTCCAAATCAGTCATGACCCTAAGCAATGGCTACTAATGATAAATGAATGTACAGTATGATGTAGTATTAGGCTTATTTTCTTCTCCCCAACTTTCGCAAGACATTTGAATCTTTTAATGTTACCATCAGGGGTCAGAGTAGGCTGGGACAGTCCGGTACCACTGAAAGAAACCGTGGCCGTATGCAGTACTGATAAGAGGGGAAAGCAGTTGCCTGCCAAAACGCACGAGTCATTGTAAACAACACTTTAGAAACAATTGCTAAGAAGACAAAGTGTATGTGGGATTCAACCATAGGAGTAATTTATAGGGTGGAATTGTAAATCCCCTCCCCCATCAATAATCAAACCCAGCCAGGGCAATGCCCCAATATCATATAATGACTAATTAAAATTTAATTAAATGTTAAACATGATAATGTGATTGGCTTTATTAATTTGATATAATTGACAAGCAAATAATATAATATCCCCTTGCTCCTGTGTGAGATTTTATTGTATCCAACCAATCCTCTGCATCTCCTCAAGCAATAGCATACAAAATGAAAAGCGGTAGAGGAAGTTGCTTTTATTTATTGTTTTAGTATGTCTTACTCACTCATTTGTCTGTACTGCTTCATCCTGTATAGAGGGTCACAGAGGGGCCAGAACCTTTCCTAAGATACTTAAGACATAAAGGGGTGTACAGTACACCATGGATGGGGTGCAAAACCATTGCAGTGCGCATAAACATACACTCACTCATTTGCGCATTATGGGCAATGTGGGGACGCCGAAATATTTGAACTGTGGGAGGAAACCAACCAAGCACGGGGCGAGCATGCAAACTCCAGCCACACAGACCCAATGTGGGAACTGAGCCCACTGAGGTGACAGTGCTAATCACGATGCCACCGTGTTGCTTGTTTTAGCATGTCGCTTCCGCTTAAATGATTGGGGACATGCAAACAGGATTTTACAGAGTTTACTCTGCTTGCCTTTTGGCTGCAGTATATAATACCTGCAAGATTTAACACAAAATTACTTTTGCCCCTTGTTACCACCACATAAAAAAAAAAAAATCAAAAGAAAATCTGCATTTGCAGTCCTTAACCAGTAGATGGCACTGTATGATTCAAAATATCCCTCTGTTTTAGCTTCATTGTGTAGTTAAATGACTTGAGTATGCGGAGGGTGCTATTAATTTTGTATATAAACCATGCAGTTTTCCAACGTTGTCGGTTGAATGTTTGAACAGTATCTAAGCAACCAATACGTTTATACAACGGAAATGTGCTTAATGCGGACGCACGTGCCCACATGATGGCTCATCTGAATGATAAAACTCATGATGAAATGTTGTATCGCGCGCACGAAAGCGATTGGTTGAGTTTCCTGTCTCTGGTGGGCGGGAACGGGGACGCACGCGCGTAGAGACAGTGTGAGAGTGAGTGAGGGGGGGTGTTTCCTTCAGCCCCGCGTGCTCATCATCGTTGCGGAGCGCGCTCTGGCAGAAAAAAAAAAAAAACCTGCAGTAAAGTATCGCGTCGTCGCTGAGAAACAAGCGCGCGCGCGCGCAGTTCTTCCTGCTCTGACACCCAGAACTTATTCTCCCGCATCCTGCACGAGGAGCGACCCGAGGAGCTCGCGCACCGACCGTTATGTGCTCGAAACTCGACCGTTAAACGCACGCGACAAAGCAAAGCGTTCCTTCTTCTTCTTCTTCTGTTGTTTTTTCATGGCACGCGCGCACAAAACGGAAAAGCTATATTTATATGTGTTTTTTTCTTTCTTTAGCATTGTGACAGATTGAGTGAAGAAGCTTAGCGACCGCCTCCGCGTACTTCACACACATCTTGCTAGTGCCACGAACACCGTACATACCGCGCTAACAGTTGTTTCGAGAACGACAGCATATTCTGGTTGGCTGTTTTTGTTTGTTTGTTTGTTTGATATTTACGAATAGAAGATAAACCGGCTTCACTTCAAGACGCGAGAAAAATCTCCTCAGCTCCCGGTGATATTTTCTTTTTACATCTTCAGCTCAAGTTTCACACAAGTTTCGACTCTCAGGCTGGGAAGATGTTGATGAAGGAGTACCGGATATGTATGCCCCTGACTGTGGAAGAGGTAAGTTCTCCTCAGCGCCTGTAGTAACTCGGTAATGTGGTAAATTATTCCTGTCCGTTTCCACACCTGGGTTTGGGTTCAGGAGGTCATTCGATTCAGCGGTTCAGGAGTCGGTTCTGTTCTGTGGTTCCGAACTCTACAGGAGACGTGAATACCGGGTGTTATACCTGAGTCTCAGCTGGACAACCAGGAATCCAGAAATCGTAAAGATTCGTGCTGTCTGTCCGAGTGACTCGTAGTGATTTGTAGTTTGGGTTGCATTCTTTAAAAATGTTGTGCCGCCTCAGTTCTATTCAGTCCGAACTGGTACTGGAGACGTGAATGCCGTTTACCTGAGTCTCAGTGGGACAACCAGGAATCCACAAGTCAGGAAGAATCTAGGCTCAAAGTCGTGTGGGGTCTGTTGGAGTGACCCATAAGGATTCAAGGTTGCTATAATGGGCTTTGCTTTTTTTCATGCTTGAAAAATGATTTATTGACTTTTCTTTTTTAAAATAATGGATGTTATGTCCGCTTTAGGTCCACAGCTATTACGTTCATATTTAAGCATTTGGCAGACACTCTTATCCATACAAGCAAGAGAGGGAGAAAATTCCTCCACAGCGATGGCAATGAGTCTTTCACAGTCACTGCAAATGCTTGATTTGCCACAAAGGGTGACACAACCAGTTACAGTATTCGGGTTACTTTTTCCACAAGGTGGGTTTGGACAGCTTTTCCCCCTCCCATTAATAAATGAAATCATGATTTACCAACTGCATTCTGTGTTTACTCGGGTTATTTTTGTGTAATGTTCAAATTTGTTTGATCTTCATTTAAGCGTCAAATATACAATAACAAAAATCAGGAGGGGGCAAATACTTTTTCATGGTACTGTAAGCGCTCCAAATATAAATGTTTTTCTTGGGTGGGGAGAAACCGATATGTAGGTGTTAAGTCGTCGCTTTAAGCTTGACAGTGTCTCGGCTGAAAAGACCTCTATAGGAAGTTTCATTCCACCACCTGGGACTGTAGACAGTCATAAGCTGTCATCACCAGCCAGGGGCAACAGGAACTGGAGATGGGAACAAAATGCCCCCCCTCCCCCCCATCATTCATTCATATTTTTAAAATTACTTTTATTTGTTTGCATTAGCGCTGATAAAACATTGCAGTTCCGCTGTACTCCTGCAGGTGGCGTGCTCTAAACTGCTCATACTGCTTATATTAATATCAAAATCTGGATACTTATGAAGTCGTGAATCGAATAGACACCTAGGTATTGTGATATCGTATCCGGTGAGTCCCAAACGGAAACCTACCGAGACATACATCAGAGCTCCGGTGTACCAGCTACTAGCTGTAGTCGCGCCCGTGACCAGCCACAACAAAATCTACAGTTATGAAGTGCTATGAATCTGGGGTGGCGGTGCCGTGCCACATGACGACCAAACGCTGTTTTACGTGAAAGTCAGTTATCGTAGGTCAGAGAAAAACATGGATGTGCAGTGGAGGAAAAAAAAACATTCATTTAGGACATTGCAGGTCCTCATGCAGACACATTCACACCCAGCGGTAACGTCGTGTAGGGTGATCAGGTGAGTTTGCAGTGTTGGAGGAAACTGGATGCTGGGAGGCAAAGCCAGACTTCTTACCGAGTGTAACCTGAGTTTGGGATTGAACCAGCGATTCAGAGATGTGACACAGCAGCAGCAGCACCACTGTGTCACTCTTAAAGGAAAAGTCAGCACTTCTAATCAAAACTTTGTTAGACTTGGCTGATGTCTCCTCATGGTCTTCTAGAATGATGTTCTGTCTGCAGAGAAAACAAAAATGTCTGTCCTTCACACACAGACACGGTTGTGTAAATGAGAAATAAACCAAGTGGTGCAGACTGAACCTCACAACACGATGAGGTTTTATATTAATAGTGATTAGTTGCTGCCTAGTGTTTGCTGTTGAATTCAGTATCGCTGATCTCTTCTTTAAATCTAGCACGGGACGTTCAACAAGTGTACAGTCGTGGCCAAAAGTTTTGAGAATTACATAAATATTGGAAAAGTTGCTGCTTAAGTTTTTATAATAGCAATTTGCATATACTCCAGAATGTTATGAACAGTGATCAGATAAATTGCATAGTCCTTCTTTGCCATGAAAATTAACTTAATCCCAAAAAAACCTTTCCACGGCATTTCATTGCTGTCATTAAAGGAGCTGCTGAGATCATTTCAATAATCGTCTTGTTAACTCAGGTGAGAATGTTGATGAGCACAAGGCTGGAGATCATTATGTCAGGCTGATTGGGTTAGAATGGAAGACTTGACATGTTAAAAGGAGGGTGATGCTTGAAATCATTGTTCTTCCATTATTAACCATGGTGACCTACAAAGAAACGCGTGCAGCCATCATTGCGTTACAGAAAAATGGCTTCACAGGCAAGAATATTGTGGCTACTAAGATTGCACCTTAAATCAACAATTTATAGGATCATCAAGAACTTCAAGGAAAGAAGTTCAATTCTTGTAAGAAGGCTTCAGGGTGTCCAAGAAAGTCCAGCAATCCTAAAGAGAATTCAGCGGCGGGATCGGAGTGCCACCAGTGCTGAGCTGCTCAGGAATGGCAGCAGGTAAGACTTTTGGAAGATGGCCTGGTGTCAAGAAGGGCAGCAAAGAAGCCACTTCTCTCCAAAAAAAAAAACATCAGGGACAGATTGATCTTCTGCAGAAAGTATGGTGAATGGACTGCTGAGGACTGGGGCAAAGTCATATTCTCAGATGAAGCCGCTTTCCGATTGTTTGGGACATCTGTAAAAAGGCTTGTCCGGAGAAGAAAAGGTGAGCGCTACCATCAGTCCTGTGTCATGCTAACAGTAAAGCATCCTGAGACCATTCATGTGTGGTGTTGCTTCTCATCCAAGGAAGTGGGCTCACTCACAATTTTGCCCAAAAACACAGCCATGAATAAAGAATGGTACCAAAACACCCTCCAACAGCAACTTCTTCCAACAATCCAACAACAGTTTTGTGAAGAACAATGCATTTTCCAGCACGATGGAGCTCCGTGCTATAAGGCAAAAGTGATAACTAAGTGGCTCTGGGACCAAAACGCTGAAATTTTGGGTCCATGGCCTGGAAACTCCCCAGATCTTAATCCCATTGAGAACTTGTGGTCAATCCTCAAGAGGCGGGTGGACAAACAAAAACCCACTAATTCTGACAAACTCCAAGAAGTGATTATGAAAGAATGGGCTGCTATCAGTCAGGATTTGGTCCAGAAGTTGATTGAGAGCCCAGTCGAATTGCAGAGGTCCTGAAAAAGAAGCTCCAACACTGCAAATACTGACTCTTTGCATAAATGTCATGTAATTTCCGATAAAAGCCTTTGAAACGTATGAAGTGCTTGTAATTATATTTCAGTACATCACAGGAAACAACTGAAACAAAGATCTAAAAGCAGTTTAGCAGCAAACTTTGTGAAAACTAATATTTGTGTCACTCTCAAAACTTTTGGCCACGACTGTAGGTCCTTCATGTTAATACGAAACTACGATTTCATTCAAAACCTCAGCATTCCGCATATCAGCCAGCTGTCTAGATAGATTTGACGGCGCAAAGCCGATGCTGTGATGTAAAGGCCGTTAAGTCATAAGATTTTTAGCTTGATGTTGTTTTGTACTGTTTGTGCTACACCCTGCACTTTAAGCATTAAGAAGAGCTTTGGATAAACACCTCTGCTCAAGCTGCACAGTGACTTGATCAGTGTTAAGCACAAAGACTAGACACAGTCACACCTAAGAGGTGGTGGACACACCATAAATTTTATCACATAGCCAAACCTGGAATGCATCGATTACTAAAATGTTTTTCTCAACTTGGGTTTAAAGAAGAAAAAAAAAAAAAAGGTTGTAGACCAGAGGTACAGTCAAGATTTACAGTGCAATGACATCATGATATCTGTTTTGTTATTTGAGCATTGATTTCCACCGGTGCAGTCGCTCTTATCAGGACGCTACACATTGCACCCGGGGGCTTGGCCGGACAACCACTTCCTGTTCTGGAGAAAGAGAGAGCGAGAAGCTAAGAAGTTCAACAGTGGCAAAAGGAAGTGTGCTCAGCTTCCTAAACCAATCATAACATGAGACGAGTGACGAGAGGGAAAGCTGCGGCCGGAGGAGCCGACTGACTCCAGGTGTCTCTTCTGGCCACTTTATTAGGAATAAGTGGTGCAAAACGCTAAAACCGTGCTGCTGAAGTTTGAGAAAACGAAAATATCGTCTGGCGTGACGTGTTAAACCGCACTTTCCACCGCGCTCTACCACGATCATCACAATATCTTTTGTTCCTCCTAAGTGCATCTAATCATCTCGCAGTGGCACAACTCCTACACTTGACTTGTTGCTATGTGCAGGATTTAACTTTGGATTGAGAACGTGGTTATTTTTTATTTTATTTTTTTACACAGAGCATTATAAAACTCATGCACTTATGTAATGATTTGGCTCATAAAGCTAAAGGCCTGCTTCTTGAGGCGTTTATGGAAAAGCGATATCGGAGAACTGAATTCCGCCTCATGCTGCATAAGAGATGTATGTGCCAGATGGTGGTCCTCCTTGAGGAGGCTTCCTTGTGTGCCTTCTCAGCCGGTAGTGCGTATGAAGGAACCGCCGAAGGTGGATAGTGGTGGACGTGTGTGTGTGTATGAACAAGATAGGGAGTTGTGAAGGATTGTTTGATTGCACAGTCATGTTGTGAACAGCTGGTTAGTTTGGCACCTTATCGTGCAGCGAGGCTTCAGATTGCAGCTACAGTATGCTACGCAGCAAAAGGGTTGTTTCATAGTGTGAGATTTTGAAGCAGTCAGTGCTTAAAAAAAAACAAGCATGCTGAAAAAGCGAGTACGACGCCCATGCGAGAACGGCAGAGGTTCAGATTTCAGCCGATCTTGCCGTCTCACTTCTTGTGACCCGGTCTATACTTTGGATTGAGTTGAATTAATCCTAAATCGATCGACAGAGATTGTTTCAGATCTTCTGGCCACCGTAACGTCTTATTCACGAATCAAACCCACGAATGTCCTCAGCCTTTCAGTCTTTCATTTCTATAAAAAACAGCTCAAATTAAGGATTAGTGCTCAGCCTGTGCAGTCGGCTGTAATCCTTTCTAATACATGGCACATTTGTTGCGAGAGAAAAAAAAAAGAAAATTAATATAAGCTCCCATTCCTAAGCTGTGCTTCGGTGGGAACCGCCGCGTGCGCTTCTCTTATCGCTGACTCGCACAGCTCCCGCCTTATCAAGCCCTGAGTGGCGTCATAGAAAGCGAATGAGTCACTGAAATGGTACTTAGCGTAAATCTCAGACTGTGTCAAGTGTTTATCAGCGTCGGAATACAAACACGGGCTATCAGGCGCGCTACAGATTGCCTCACTCTCACCAGCGTTCAGTCACGGCGACGGGCAGAGCAGGACACGTTAACTTTAGACATGTACAGATAAATCTGTACATCATCCAGGCATTCAAGTGTGCACAATATTGTTATCGGGAGACACAAGTTGTTGTTTTTTTTGGCTCGGCAGCATTTTTTTTCCTTTCAGGGAATAAGGCAGGGTCATGACCTACTGTGCATGTCTTGCACAACGATGAAGATCTTAAACATATTGAAAAACGAATGATGTGCCACAGCAGAAGATTACTATTGTTATTGTTGTTGTTCTTGGGTTGCGTGGCATTGCAAGAGGTTGCATTGCTATATCTCACAGCTCCAGGCTTCCATGTCTTGTGTTACCATCAGTGTGGACTTCCCCATGTTCCCTCTATGTCTGTGTGGCTCTGTGTGGCTGCAGGTTCTCCAGTTTCCAAAATGACATGTGATTGGTCACGCTGCATTGCTCCCTAATGTAAATGTGTGCTGTATGTGGATAAAAGCTGTGAGATTCAGAATTGATTCACACTGTTTAAATTATTTAGGTAAACTTCCAAACATGAAACCAATGTCTAAAATGAATGGACTGTTTAAAAGTATACCACAGTTTTACCAGGAAATAGAAACTGCTCACATCTTCTGCAAATAAACTTTAAACCTTGGACTGCAAGCGTTGAAGCATTCCTGAAGCATGTTTGTGTATCAAAGCACTCGTATATCAAAGCTAATTTTCCTTATGAGAAATAATGGAAACTCTGCCGATTCGTTTCTCAACTCAAAAATATTCAGATAAAAATAATCAATACGAAATATAAACGATTACCCACAATCCCACAGCGCTTGCACGCACGAGAGACCATCGGCTCAGTTGGGATCACGTGACTCTCGGCAGACAAAAGCGCATGCGTACTATGCGTTCGTTTATTTCAGTTAAAAATTTATTACAAGTTTTTGCTCGTGGATGAGGACCGAGTTTTAAAATGGTGGCAGAACACATTCCTCTTCCCGTACCCGTCCCAATCCATGGTATGAACAACTGTCTGTCTACAATGAGGTGGTGCGCGCACACACACACACACACACACGCCCACACACTCACTGTTTTCACTTACATTATGCATACCATGTTAAATCAACACGTTAATGGTGTGTAATGTTAATTTCTTTCACCAAGATAATATTGTTTTATCTTTTCATTTCAGTCCTGTATGCATATTTTGGGTGTGTACTGTACTTCTTCAAAAGCTATAAAAAAAAAAATAGCTGCTTGAGACAGAAATAAGACAAAAATAAACTTTAGCGCTATTGAATCGAATCCGCACTGCTGAAAAAGGTAATGGAATCAGCAGTCCACCTGTGATTGACAGCTCTAAGGTGGACATGTTTGCATGGGATGGACTGTTTCCAGGATACACTCGGGAGTCCATCTCAGCTGAATGAGAACCGTACACGTAGCATTACATTTCAAGATAATAATTTGGATTACGATTACTTTTTATGCGTGTTCCTGTAATTGCCTGTGATTTTACGCCTCTAGTAAGCATGTGCCGGTAATTAGTTATTGGATACGAACGCACCGTTTTAAGGGAATAGAAAGGAAAACATCATCAGTGTTGCTGGAGGGAGGAGGCTGAGCGGGTACGCGAAGTGACAAAGGAGAAGGAAAGTTCATCCAGCATCGCATTGTTTAATGTGTGTATAATGTGTGCAAAGATTAAACGATTATGCCTTTTTTTAAAATGACTTATTATTTATTGTCCCCCGGTAATGCAGAGGATCTAAATCTGATCTCGCGAAACAATGAAGTCAAACCACATTTCCCGAGCAACTTTACGGCTTCCGAGAGTCACGCAGGATATTTTTAGGCACCTGACCGCATTTGCACGGTTGTCTCCACCCATTTCCACCGCTTGGTATCAACAAGGACGACTCTGATTCGATCAGGATCCCATTCGAGATGTCTTTCGGAGGTTTCGTTTGGGCGAGAGAGACCATTACGGAGAGGTGTGGACAGCATGTCATTTCCTTGATGAGCGCTCTGTTGCACTGGAGCGAGGATCATCGTCTAATGGTGATTCATTCCACCAGGCTCTGACTTTATACACACACACGCACACAAACACGGCACAGTGCTACTCTATTAAAAACATCTTCTGCGAACAAGCTGACTTTCATTCAGTCTGGCTTCTATATTAAACCCTACGAGTGAGCCGCGGAATAAAATGATAGGTGTGATTGTTCACAGCATTGTGTGTGGGTGTGTGTGTGTGTGTGTGTGTGTGTGAGAGCAAATTAATTGCTAAACTTGTTTAGAATTTTAACATTATTTGAGGTGACGTAAGATGAGTAATAGAATACATCATGATGGTTTTTGGAATTTTTGTCTGTTTGTGCTACGCATCATATAAAATCTACTGAACAATTTTTAACAGGGTTTTTAATGAGCTTCTAGGCTTATTAGGTAACATATAGGCTTTGTTTCATTACAATCGGCCCAAGGTTAAAGAAGATACGCT
The DNA here is from genome assembly GCA_030522415.1 of Channallabes apus. Lineage (NCBI taxonomy): Eukaryota > Metazoa > Chordata > Actinopteri > Siluriformes > Clariidae > Channallabes > Channallabes apus. The sequence continues at coordinate 17,230,517 of CM060112.1, read as the reverse complement.
CATTCTAAATTTAAATTAAAAAACGGCCTTATATTAATAAAAAATTGACATTGGAGAAATCATTAGTTCATCACAAAATTTAACAGATGAAGCTGTATATTTTTATTTATTCATTTTTTAAAAATATGTGCTTCTGGAGTGTTCAATTGAAATCGATTTAATAAACGTGACCTCACCCCTTCGTTCTGCACGCGTCACGGTAAAAGTTTAGTTCATTCCAAAAGTCAACAGATGGCGCTCTACCTTTTTTTTTTTTTTTTTTTTTCTTTCGCAATTAAATTCTTTGTCCAACTGTCAGCATGCTTTTGTATTCCCTCATCAAAAATGTTTAAGGCTGAGCTAGGCACCATGAATGCACTGCTGTCTTCACTTCTTCATCAGAAGTGGACCTTGGAGCGAGATCAGGACTATGGTTGATCAGGAGGATGCTTTAACGCCTGAGAATAAAGTCTTGATCAGAAAACGCTGATAATCGAATTGGTACCTAGGTATCACAGGGCTCGCAAAATTCAAACATTCCTGGTAGCCCTTCGGGCAGGCACTCTTCAGTTTTTGGTATCCCAAAATAAATTTAAGTAGCCCAAATAAAAAAGATTATTTTTAATGTATAATATTGTAAAGGAAACAAACGTCAATCAAAAAAAAATGTTAAAACACAAATTACAACTTTATAAAAATTTAAATCATCAACTCAAATATTTAGTTCTAATTGAACAGACATTTCTATGAACTTGTAAGAACTGTGTAGAAGATGAATCAGTCTGTGGCCGAGTCTGAATCTGAAATTTCCACTGAAGTCACGGATGAGCAAACACCACTCTACGTTGCTTTTTGAAGTTTGCAAAGACTGTTAAATTTTGCCAATGGTAGTTCACTCTTTGCAACATAGTACGCTGTTCTAAACATCTTTTTCAGGACTTTGTTGTGCTTGGTTTATTTTTAGTATATTTTTTGCAATTGACGTTTGTTCTGGGAAAGATGCTGCAGACTGAGCACCACCTCATGTCTTGTGATGCAGATATTTCTCATGGGCTCTGATGGGGTCTTTCCTAAAGTTACTGGTCCCATTAACAAACGCGCCTGTCGAGTCAGAAATTGAGGAAAACTCAAGACACACCCGGCAGAACATAACACTAGGGCTGCAACACCTAATCGATAAAATACATAATTATCGATAATGAAATTCGTTGTCAACGAATGCCGTTATCGATTAGTTGGGCTGCTCACGTTATTGAGGAGCGCGACCACAAGATGCACAAACACACACATATACACAGTCTCTCGCGCAATGGAGGTTACAGAAGCATTTGCAGGAAAAAGCACGCGCCCCAAGTCCTCCAAGGTATCGGAGCAATTTACATTAAACGCCGCTTATCGGGCGTTAAAATCGAGCGGTTTTCTGGTGTTCGTAGTGTCCAGTGAGCGCGGATGAAGCGCCGAGGGTTTTCTACACATAGGAGTCAGTGAGAGAGTTCACACGGTCTTTGGTGACGTGCGTTTGTCCGCCTGCGCGGTTATACAGGGTTAAAAAAAACCGTTGCATGCAGCTTTTTCTTGGCTTTCAAATCCCGACGAACCCAAGGAAAACACTTCTAGTGCGTTTTTTTCACGTTCATTTTACGCTTCAGAGGACCGGAAATAGCCCATGATCCTACACGCTATACAGAGGGAAATGCGGAAAAAGGGCCAAATAAACAGAGTGAACCCAGTAGCAGCAAAAAAAATTTTTTCTCTCTCCCCACGTCGCCGTATTACGAGAATGTCTTGTATAGCAAAATGGTCTATAATAGCAATATATATATTGTAGCGTTTTACCGCCAGAAAGGATGTTGGAGAGACGAGTGAGTTTGCTTGCTGCCCAATGCAATGGCTGGGAGTATTTTATTTACTACACAGCACTGTATAACATGAGCAGCACATTCACTGTTATAGCACACAGAGAGAAAGCACACACGCACACACATACAGGTCAAGCACACACACACTCAAACTTGGCCGAAGCCGCTAACCTAAACAAACGTCCCTAAAAGGGTGAACACATAGCGAAGGCATGACGGTCGTCAACCGCCGCCCCGCCCACGCCACTATATATATATATATATATATATATATATATATATATATATATATATATATATATATATATATATATATATATATATATATAATTTTTTTCAAAGTGCAAATGACATTCTGGTTCATTCCAAAGATTTTTTTGTTCAGTGGGGTTGAGGTGAAGGCTTTATTTGAGCAAGACATTGTTCACTTTGTGGCAGGTTGTTCTTAAGTCCGATGAAGTGAGTCTAATATGCCTTTGACACGGATAAACAATATAAAGCATACCAATCCACTTGACTAAATATCTGTTTCCTTTCCCCGCACTTGCATCATGTGGGCAAAAACCGTAATCGTGTCTAAGGAAAGTTGTTGTCTTTGCGCCTTTAAATCACGAGGGGAATCCTGGACGCCATTTTGTCTCAGAGCTGTTTTCCACTGTATTGGACTGTGAATTTTGTTGAGGATTTTCCCAAATTAGGATTACTCACCATTAGGACAGCTTTACAGGACAGCCATTTTTTAAATAATCGTGCTTCCGGACTGATTTATTGAAACCGGTAAAGCCAACTAATTTCTCCCGCACCCCCACATGCGCACACATACAATATACCGGACTTTTTACATTTTATACATTGATACATGAAAATATTGTATACAGTGGAACCTCAGATTACGAGTAACGCGGTTTACGAGTGTTCCGAAAGACGAGCAAAGATTTTTCTTTGCACGCTCATTCACTTACACCAACACACACACACTTGCTCGCGTTTACAGCCCCCCTTCTCTCAGGTACACAAACACAGCAACTCTTCTCTGTCGCGATTGGTTTCAAAGGTGAGGAGCTGGTTAATTTTTTTATTTTTTTATTTTTTTTACTATACAGCAGTGATTCCGTTAGTATGCACTCATGCGAGTGTGACTAGCGTTCTTCCTTGCTAATTTTTAAACGGTTTTAAAAACGGTCTCTCCGTTTATGTATGTATGTGCGTGTGTGTGTGTGCACGCACATTTTACACACGCACACAGCACCTGGGTGCACAAACGGAAACACTTATCTGTCAGGATTTATTTTTACGTTTTTTTTTTTAAAGGTAAAGTGCAGGTTAATTTGTTTGATTTTGTGTTAATTATTTTTATGTATTTATTTTTTTGGGCTGTAGAACGAATAATTTAAGTTTCCATTATTTCTTATGGGAAAATTAAATTTGGTTTACGAGTTTTGGAATACGAGCCCACTTCCGGAACGAATTATGCTCGTAATCCGAGGTTCCACTGTAATTGTAAATATTGCTATCTGGTTCACTGAAGTGTTGAATTATTTTTGTACAATACACATGAACTACTTCCGTGATTTGTTTGCATCTATGAATGTATGTACGAATTTAGTAAGTCGGATGTTCATAAGTCCTGTATATTAAAATTAGCTGCTTTTGCAGATGGGCCACATTAACTGAATCTGATAAGAGGTTAACAGGTTGCTATCTGATCTGAGGTCAGTGCTTGGTCAGTGGCAGAAAAATCCCGGAGAGGGCAATAACTGTGTGATGATTTTTAATTTTTTTTTCTTCCCCAGTTTTGTTTGTGTTGGAGGCACAGTGGTCTTGGCTCTCGCCGTGACGAGATGTAAACAACGTCTGTTACAAGTTAATTTTTCCACGACAGGGTACTTCATGGCCACAGCTAAACACAACAGCTCAGGGCAAGAGCTTCCAGATCACCACAGCACGTCCTGTGTAATGTAATTTAGAGGAAGTGGCATTTCATCTGCATAAATCTGTAAGAGCTAATTTAAAATTTTTTTGTTATTTAATAAACCTTCAAGACAAATGTATTCATTTCAGATACGTCATGTCTTACGGATATAAACAGAAATTATGTAGGCGTTTCATAAAACCAAAAAAAATTCATGAACATATGGCGAGATAAATATTTGAACTTCACAGTTACAGTTTTGTGGTTTAGTTTTTTGAGAGTCGAGACATGCACGTTCTTTTTGAGTTATCTTGGTTGAAATGTCCACCTCCTCCGCAGATTTAGTTTCTTAGCATATGATCGTATGAGTGACTTCACCTCACATCGCTTCAACGTGCACAAAAAGCCCAGAAGCAGCCCTGTATCTCGATACTCCCAGCTCTGTACTTCACTGTGGTAGGGATCATATGTACGACTCGTATTTCTCCAAACTCGACATACTAGATAATTACCAAAGAGCTCTAGTTTTTTGTTTTGTTTTTGTTTTGTCTGCCCATATAATTTAGTCCCAAAATAGGTCTGATTTGCCTGAATGCAGTTAGACATGCATCTCTCAGTAACTGGAGCAGTTCATTGCTTATTGTTCTCTGTGTCGCTTGTTCCTGCTGCTTTCAGGTTGTCCTCTGAAACACCCCCCTGCCCATCATACGACTGCTGGCTTTCCTCTTAAATCTCTAATCGTTAGTCTGTAATCTTTAATTGGTCGATTTAATTAATTGAATTGATTTGATTCACGCTTTTTAAAATCACGTAAGTCAACTTACGAAAATATAAATGGTTTAAAATGGCGTGGATTGTGCGTCTTCATCCTTGAGTTTATGTCCAGGTAGTTCAATACGATCATCTACAGGATTGGAGTCTGGAGCAGAAGACTGTCAATAAAAAAACATTTCGCTTTGTATGAGACCTAATAGTTAAACAATTAACAATACAAGATATACAGCATTTTGATGCTCATTATGAAAAAAGCGGGACGTGCAGTAAAACCTCCTGCGAATAAAGCTGTAACACAGATTGACATTTATAGAAATGATGGACTATGAGGCTCTGAGGATTTTTAAAGAAGGCCGTACGTCCGTGATCCCGGTCAACGGCCCGCTGCAGTCGTTCCTGTGAACCTACAGCGAGTGGAACACCTGATCCTTAAAAAAAAAAAATAATAATTTAATTACAGGGAACTCGTCACCAACTTGAAGAGGCGTCTGTTAGAACTGTACACGTAATAGTTTATCAACACCACTTGCACATTACAGAAACTCGGACAGGAGGTTCCATTCACATATTTGGGCCATTTAAAGGAGTACCTGGGAGGCCAGCGTTTCAGATCATGGCTCAGTTCGATAATGGCTCCGGTGTCCTGAAAAACGATATACATCACAATATAGCAATTTGTAGCTGAAAATGCATAAATAAAAATTCAAACACAAAGAAAATGTTTTACATAATGTAATTTTATTTAAACTGTGAATTGCTGGGGTTTGCCACAGTTTTTGACTTTGGCCATATTCGTTTGGATGTTTGGATTTCAGATGATAGAAAAGGTTTGACGTGTTTCCACCGCTTGTTAAAACAGTGCACTTGCGTACCTTGCAAATCACGTTCGTATCACTTTTCTTATACCCAAACCAATTCCACAACACAGACGATGCACCTCTTTTCTTTACAATCCCCTCGCTGTCGGTTTTGTCACATGTAAGCAAACTCACTGCTGCTGCACCGTCATCTTCCATTGTCGAAGTGTATGTGAAGCCAAACACATCAAAAGTGGGACGAAACCGCGCCACCCGATTGAACCAAATATCAACGCGACAATCTGGATAGCGCAGAGATGATCTGGTTTATTTGCACAGCCCGGTGGATCGCGCAGCGCGGATTAAATTGAGCAGCGCTGCTCGAAATCACAAACCTGCACGACCCACTGTTTTTTATCTCAAATGTCAGGACTGTTTATTGTTTCCACCTTGCCTGGTTTGTACGTGCGCATCCCAGCGGGGTAAAATGTATTTCGATGGTCGGTGCAGTCTATTTCTATCAGCGTCGCGCAGGTTTGTGATTCGAGCAGCGCTGCTCAAGTTGGTCCGCGCTGCGCGATCCACCGGGCCTGGATATTTGTTCTGCCCGCGCCGGCTCAATCGGGTGCCACGGTTTCGTCCCACTTTAGATGTGTTTGGCTTCCCATAGAAGTGAATGTGTATTGCGTGGTTACGTAACGTGCAACGTCACGTGATCTCAACCATGATTAAGACGACCAAAATCTCTACCGGTTGACAAATTTCAACCGGTTAACCGTGTATACCGGTATATCGCCCACCCCTAATACACATTAGTGCTTACCGAATTTAATTGAATCAAATCGACAATAGCGACGCTCGAAAATAAAATCAGATCGAATAAGACAGCTGTTAGTCTGAGAGCATTTTGTGAAACAGCTATCCAAGGAAGGATTAGCTTCGCTCCCATGAAATTTCCGCCTCCATGTTATTACACCAGGTGTACGGAAAAGAAAAACCAAAAAAAAAGTTTTTTGCTTTGCCTTAGTGACATTTTCCATGTAGATTTCCATGTTGTTTGTTTTAAAATTGTCCCAGAAGTCATTAATTTAGCCGTAAACTGCAGTAACGGAAATATGTTATTATACATTTTCAGGACGCGCATAATCGTTACCCAAGTTTTCATTTTCCAGACCTTGACTTTAAGTTTATTGCATGTTACCCGTCAGATGAGTGAAGGAGGGAGTCTTTGCTTGGCCTAAGATTGAATTCCAATTCAGAAGGTTATGATTTGATTATAAACTAACCCATGATGCACCTTCATTACTCGAGTTGTTGTTTTTCTTTTCCCCAGCATATTGTTGTTGGTGTCTGAGCAAAAATACAATGATAAGATAGATATTGTATTTCAGCCTCAAGAAGAAAACAATCCGCTAATCTATTCGCTTTGATATGCTTTCTGTTTCGATGATCTGAAAGGCCGAAAAAAAAAAAAATAAATGTTGTTCTTCCATTGTAAACTATGGTATGGTATAACGACGGTTAGACATTTAGTAGTGCTGTGTGATCGCTACAGCATATGCTTAATATGCGTCTGTTTTAAGCCAAAGTGCATGCTGTACTGGTCTCACCCCCCCCCCCCCTGTTCAGATAAGTTGTTTTGCTGTCATGCTCTGTTGCCCCATGGATTCGTGCCTCTTAGCATTAGTCACCTGGTTGTAAAAATGGCCAAAGGGCTGAAACTCTTCTAGTCTGTGGATGGGTGTGTTGATGCTAACAGGAACATCTGGTGTTGATGTCCTTTTGTTCTGAGGCCATGTAGGGATGAAATTCTGGCATCCTTTTTAACAAGCTAGCACGGGAACTGTATGTAACAGTAGCCAGCTCAGGTTAGTGTTAGCTTCGAGAAATAAAAGTGCTCTTATTCAGTTCGATTGAATTCAGTATATAAACTGTAGCCAATGAAACTGACAAAAGGAAATTTACAGCGATAATGTTCGCCGTAGCCATCACAGATTTTCCAAGAACTTTTGTTGTAAAATGAAGTAAGGACAGTGATTTGACAACCTGGCACCTTAACACGTCACGTTTATATTTCTTTCTTTCTTTCTTATGTGCAGATGACATAAAATAAACAGGAATTAACAGGAAAAGGTGTATATATAGATCTGTATATATAAGTCTATACAGATCAAGCACAGTAAGTCCCCGACTTACGAACGAGTTCCGTTCCACGAGCACGTTCATAAGTAGATTTGTTCTCAAGTCCGACAAAGTGAGTCTTATATGCCTGTGACACTATGTCGAATAAACAATTCAAAGCACATCAGTCTACATGACTGCATTTCTGTCCCCGTTCCTCACACTGCCAACAAAAACCCTAATCGCGCTTAAGGAAACGAATCTCGCACATCAAAGTTAAGTGTGTTGTCTCTGTGTTTTAAAATTGGGTGGGGAATCCCAAATGCCATTTTGTCTCAGAGCTGTTTTCCACCGTATTGGATTGTGAACTCTGTCTTGTTGTGGAAATAAGGATTATTCACCATCAGGACAGCTTTACAAGACCGACTTATTTCTCCCCCCTCCCCCCCCTGCACACAATATACCAGATGTGAGACATTTTATACATTCACTTATAAACAGAAATTTTTTGTTATATAATTAATTGTAAATATCGGTATCTGTTGCACTGCAATGCCTATTTTTCGTACAATACATGCGAGCAACTTGATCCCGAAGTAGAACCGCAGTCCGTTCGTGTCTGTGGAAAGTCGCAACTCGAATGTTTGTAAGTCGGGGACTACCTGTATAATGTGAAATTTTTTGATAAATATTTGAATACTATATTTATTACCATGTTATATATTGATGTATGTGATATTATAATCTACATCATACTATTTTTCTTTCCCTGAAGTGTGTATACATTATTTCGGCCGACCCTGTAGTTACCTTTTAGAACTTGCTGTGTGACGTGAAGCAGCAAAACGCGTGACAGCATGCTCCGTAACATACACTAACATAATGACATTTGTTGGCAGCCATAAAATAAATATGAATATAAAATATGGTTTCTCAAATCTCTCACAAAGATGATCTTGGCACCAGAATTTAAAGCCTCTGCTCTGAAAGTATCTGAAAAAAAATCTATTGTAAAATTACAAGGTTACATCCTTTATTTGATAAAAGTACACACAGTCGCAATCTTTAAAGGCAGGAAGGTCATGAAATGTGACCTTTATCATGATGAGCTGAATCTCATCAATATGCACGATACACACTCATCATCTGTACTTTTCTCTGTATGTCACAAATCTGTTTTTGTACAGAATGGGCTTTAATAAATTTTATATAAATATAGAAGTCACCTAAAGTCGAACTAAAAATCATGTGAAAATAAATACCACAAAATATATCGTCCATCGTAAAAGTGTGTGTGAAGCAGAGACTAAACAGACATTCTAGTGTATCAGACACACACACACACACACACACACACGCACACCAAAATGGTAAATGATAAATAGACATGCATGGCAGTAATTATACGCAAACAGACACTGTTTCTTTTCAGGAGATTACATCTCAGTTCAAAGCTATTTGTTTTGTGCAGAAATGCAGCAGTGCGTCAGTAGTAAATACCTCAACCCTCTGTGTGTGGAGAGGGAGAACACACACTTACTATCCTGTGACATACCTCACTGAAAACTAATGAAGACATGATTGGAGATGAAGATCTTCGAAGACATGTTGATTGAAGGCCAAGACCTACAAAGACTTGTTGAAGACGAAGACTTGTGGGAGACGACGACAACTTGTGGAAACGCACCAACACAAGGCGTAGCCCATACTGTAGATTGCAAAGTATTGCAAAGACTAACAAATACTCGTTGAAAGACGAAGGACTTGTTGAAGACTTGTAACGCTTGGATTTAGAAAACCGCTTGGTTACAAAAGAACAACGGATTCGGGAATCTAAACTGGGGCTTGAAAACAATACTTCCGGTATTGCGCAACCGCAGCTGGACAAAACACGACGCGACACAAAACAATTATAATAAATTAAACCAAGTGTATTAAACAAGACAGACAGATAAATAAACAAACACGGTGCACCATAAACCAATATATACAAAATATATACAAATATAATACAAATAGAAAAAAGTGTGTGTGTGATGTATGCGGGTGTGTGTGTGTGTGTGTGTGTGTGTGTGTGTGTGTGTGTGTGTGTGTGTGTGTGTGTATGATAGTCCAGTGTCTGAAATATGGCAAAAGTTATGAATGGGTTGAGTTGGAGAGATGGATCGATCTCACCAGATGAAGATGGTAGGTCTGGGAGATCGAGAAACGGAAGGAGCTGGGTACTGAATGAAATTAACAAAAGGTAATCCTCAAACAGGCTCTCAGTCTCAAACGATATCGCTGTCTTCATCTCTCCGTGCCGGCTACCTCGCCGGTTCCGGCTTTATGCCAGATCATGTGACCCACGTCACTTCCGGGTTCCCATGCGTTGCGATCGCGCATGCGCGGGAACTTGCCCGTTGACCAAACCACTGTCCATGGGGAAAAAGAAACCGCTAGGGCACGCCTTAGGCCACAGGTGAGCAGCATTAGCTCCACAACCAATTCCCTGTGTATGAAGGAGTCCCTTTTGTGTGGCTGCGCTACATAGACCCCCCCCCAAGCTTCCGGCGTCTGAGGAGAATGTCCGCACAAGCACTTTAAATTCGCCACACTCTAATCCTCGGCTTTTTGTGGGTAGCCCCAAGACATTGTGTATTTAATTGGTCTTTTGTTTTTAATCTCTGCTGGACCCTCCCACTTGGGCACTCGCTTAGCAGAACATCTTTTTGTTGTGGAGGAGGGAGGTCGAGTTTGGATCCACACCAGTTCTCCCGGTTGAAAGTGCGCTGCTTTCCTCCGGGTATTTTGATATCTGGCATGTGTGGATCTGGATGGTTTGTCTCCTTGTAGGCCCTCCTCCGTGATAAGTCTTAGTCGGGGTGGTGATGGATGTTGTGTCTTGTGTCGTTGGCAAACGCTGCAAGCTTTGGTATAACGCCAGACGTCTTTCCGCACCGTCGGCCACCACGCCACCTCTAATAGCCTCAGCAGGGTTTTCAGTTGTCCCCAGTGTCCTCCCAGTGGATTGTCATGATAGTATTGAAGAAAGTTTCTTTCTCGCCCCACTGGATCTTCCTCAGAGCTATCAGGTTTCCTCCTGAGACAGAGGGCTGGGTGATCATTGGTGGAGTCTCCCAGGCGTTGCCCCGGCAGCTGTACCGGAGACCTCGGGTTGTCTTCCTCTTCGTCGAGGTCGTCATCCAGTATAAACGCCGCCGTGAACGCCTGTTTAAAAGACTGCCAGTCCTTTACCTTGCCTTTCTCCGTCTTCCACCAACTGAGAGCAGGCCCTCGTAGAACCGTGCCGAGGGTTCCCAGCAGCTCAGGTCGGGTCAGGGGTCTGATCTTTAGGTACTTCTCCGCATTCTCGATGAAGTTCCTCACCTCAGCTGTCTCTGACGCGTCACAGAAGGCTGGAAACTCCACGCAGATGGATGGATGAGCATGAAGAGAAGAAAGTGGGGAGGAGAGCAGAGCCGAGGAGTGAGCGGGAACACCAGTAGGAATGTCGGCGATGGCATGAGTGCTTGGTAGCTTTACCTTGGCTGTCGCTGTAGTGGTTGGAGTGCTGGGACGATGTTGTGTATGAGAGGGTGTAGGGGTGTAGGCCTGTAACCTGTGGGCGTACAAGTGGGACGCAGTCTCTTCATCCGGTTTTCCCAGATGGCGTCACGTCGCAGAAAACAGTCAACGATGGCTCTCTCCATCTTTTCGAGAGCCTCCTGGCAGTAGCGCTGCAGCCCTTCCAGGCTCGCGTCCACTGCGTCACGAAGACTGATTTCACGGTTGAGACTGCTGTCCAGGGATTGTCTATAATCCTGCTCTATGGAGCTCACTTTATCAGTAAGCGCCACCATGTCCATCTTGCATTGATATAGTTCAGTTCGTAGTGTGTGCACTACTTCAATATCAGTCCCATGAACAATAATATCATCATCATTATCGTCATTATCATGGCTATCTGATATATATAAAGAACTAATCAATGAAGTTAATTCAGTTGTAGGGTTACGGCGTGTATAAAATGCATCCTCTACACCAGCCAGCATGTTATTACCTACTACAGAGTCGGCCTTAGCAGCACTACTAGCATTAGCCTTAGCATTAGCTTTAGTACTAGCATTAGCGTCCATCTTGTTCAGCCTTGTTACACAAAACCGGAAAATATCCCAAAATACAGATTCCCCGTACGGGCCACCACTATGTAACGCTTGGATTTAGAAAACCGCTTGGTTACAAAAGAACAACGGATTCGGGAATCTAAACTGGGGCTTGAAAACAATACTTCCGGTATTGCGCAACCGCAGCTGGACAAAACACGACGCGACACAAAACAATTATAATAAATTAAACCAAGTGTATTAAACAAGACAGACAGATAAATAAACAAACACGGTGCACCACAAACCAATATATACAAAATATATACAAATATAATACAAATAGAAAAAAGTGTGTGTGTGATGTATGCGGGTGTGTGTGTGTGTGTGTGTGCGTGTGTGTGTGTATGATAGTCCAGTGTCTGAAATATGGCAAAAGTTATGAATGGGTTGAGTTGGAGAGATGGATCGATCTCACCAGATGAAGATGGTAGGTCTGGGAGATCGAGAAACGGAAGGAGCTGGGTACTGAATGAAATTAACAAAAGGTAATCCTCAAACAGGCTCTCAGTCTCAAACGATATGCAGCGCGCTGTCTTCATCTCTCCGTGCCGGCTACCTCGCCGGTTCCGGCTTTATGCCAGATCATGTGACCCACGTCACTTCCGGGTTCCCATGCGTTGCGATCGCGCATGCGCGGGAACTTGCCCGGTGACCAAACCACTGGGGGAAAAAGAAACCGCTAGGGCACGCCTTAGGCCACAGGTGAGCAGCATTAGCTCCACAACCAATTCCCTGTGTATGAAGGAGTCCCTTTTGTGTGGCTGCGCTACAGACTAACGAAGGCGCACCAGTGGAAGGCGAGGACATTTTGAATGTGAGAAATATTTTGGGACAGAATATATAATAACATCTTTGTACAGTAAGTCACCTCCTCTAGTGCCACGATCATAACAGGTTGTGAGTGCAGCCCAAATAATTTAAACAACTTTCAAGAATAAGTAAGAATAACCAATCTGTTGAATTTGTTGTTCTTACTTGTTGTTCTCACCTTAATGTCCACAATAAAAAAAATGTCTGCTCAACATGCAGCGTCAAATATTGCAAATATTTCATTGTCTATTCAGCAAATGTTCTCTACTGTGGTGTACAAGGTGATGGACATGCAGCCAACAGAGAAACACTATGCAAAACAAATTGTCAGTTAATAAAAAAATGTTATCATCAGTTAAATTCTTAACAGCAACTAATCGATTGATGTTTAATCATCAGCATCTCTAGGAATCCGGTAGTCGTAGTTAGAAACTACTAGAGTAGTCGGGTAATGTACGATATGAATATCTGCACGTAGTCAGAAAGCAAAGACATTTAAGCAAAAAAAAAGAAAAAACTGAGCTATTTTGTTACATTACAAAATAATTAATTGGATTTTTTTAGATGAATAATATGCTTAGGAAGGATTTATTTTTTTTAGCCTTAATGTCTGAACTAAGGCTAAGATTAGTCTTGATGCCATTCGAATGCAGTTGGTAAACAACTGTGCCGCGTTGCACCATTCTCATGAACATTAAGTAGTCTGGTATTTCTGTGGTACAAAGCATGGGGCAATCTGGAGGTGCATTAGCTCAGCAGTGAAACACGGTTAATGATACAAGATGGACCGCAGCTGGAGATCCTGACATAAATGGTAGAGAGAATCTCAGTGACAAGCACCAAGTTTCCAAGAAAGTTAAATGGTCTAACATTTTGTTCTCCTTTTTATTTGTTTGTATTGTCTCAACTTTTCACATTTACATTTATCTATGAGAATCCCAGTGCGGTGAGGCTTGAAGGTGCAGGCTGGTCCACAAGAAGTTGGGAAAGATGGTGTTGATGGTGGTGCAGCATGAAGCTCTGGAAGTCGTATACAGTAGATGAGGAGATGTGAGAGAGAGAGAGAGAGAGCGAGAGAGAGCTGGACAGACTGAGGGAATAAATCACTGCTGCATCACTTATTTTTAGGTAGATTAAGCAAACGAAAGGCACAACATATGTTAGATGTTTTGGAGATAAAGTCAGAGAGGCCAGATTGAGGTGGTCTGGACATGTTCAGAAGAGAGATTGTGAATATATCGGTAGAAGGATGCTGAGGTTGGAACTGGCCGGCAGGAGGTCTAGAGTAGAGACCTGCAAGATTCTGTCCCGCTCCCGCAAAAATATATATTATTTCCTCCAGCTCCCGCCCGCAAAATCCGGCAGGTAAACATATAAGTAGTTTTATTTTTTACTGCTTCTTCCCGCTACTCTGTTATTTGTTTCAATTGCTTCCCTTTTGAGTATATATAAAAAAGAAACGGAAAATAAATGTTTAGTTTTATTTGAGTTTGATTAAATGGAATGATGAACATGGACACGAACGAGGAGCTTTTCAGAACATAGAAATACAATCAGAACTGTTAGAAATAGGCTAATAATTTTGCAATGAAATAAAATAATAATAAACGTTGATTTCTCAAGTGGTCAAACAGAAAAGCATTTGGCCTAATACTGCTTCAGACATTGAACTTACGTTGTCCTTATTTCTCAATAAATAAAAATAAGTTCCGACCTTGCGCCTGTAAATTGTTTTTATTTTTATTTAGTCGTTCTTGTTGCTTTTGTGCAGTAGATAAATAATATAGTATTTGTTTTCAATAAATTAATTTTAAGATAATTGCATTTTGCGGGAGTCTCGCGATTAATTTTATTCTCCCGCAACTCGCACATACATGAGGACCTTACCGCACCCGCAGTCACCCATCAGATCTTGTCCCGTGCCGTACTCCGTGAGCTGGGTCCCGCGGTACTCCCGCGGGAGTGCAGGTCTCTAGTCTAGAGGAAGACCAAAGAGGAGATTTATGGATGTAATGAGAGAGGACATGAAGTTAGTTGGTGTGAGGGAAGAGGAAGCAGAAGATAGAGTTAGATGGAGGCAGATGATTCGCTGTGGCGACCCCTAAAAGGGAACAGCCAGAAGAAGAAGAAGAAGCAAGAGAAAGCTAATGCTGCATTTGAGTTAAGGTTAGGGCTGCACGATATTAGGAAAATATGCGAAATTGTTGTTGAATCTGTTGTTAACGATATTTCTTGCGATATAACATTTCCCTAGAAAAATGCATTTATTATTATTATTGCCTATTATTTTTTTTATTTATATGTAATGATCATACTAAAATAAACAGGTAATAGATATTCGTCTGATGTAATTAAATCTAATTCAGGCTAAAAAGAAACTATACGTCAAGGAAGTTGCAAATATTTAGACTTCAAACACTATGAATGACCAGGGTTCGTATGGTCATGAAAAACCTGGAAAAGTCATGGAATTTTAAAATGGCAATTTCCTGAAAAAGTTTTGGAAAAGTCATGGAAATTTGTTTTTCGAAAATATCCGTGTACTTGAATTTGTTTAATTGATAATATTGGTTTTCAAATTGCAATAATTTTTTCGTTCGGGCGATCAGTCACATCACGTGACATGTTCTCTGCTTGGGGCAACTCAGTTGCAGCTGAGCAAAAATAAACAAAAAAAAAAAAAGGTCATAACTCCAACTAGAAAAAAAAAAAAAAGTTCAGGAAGTCAAATCCAACATGGCTGCTTACTGAATCGATAGGAAACCTCTAATTGATAGATAGTGTATGTACAAGTTACTCACTCAAGGTAAATCGAATGCAGCATGAATCCCAGTACACAGGGCGGCATTGTGGGAAATAGAAAGAAATAGAACGTCGACAAATGTTATAAAGTCATCCCCGGACTCTGAATATCAGAAATTTATTACACGTTTTTATCTGCATGATTTTTCCTGTACAAAAGCTGCACGTGCCTCATGAATCGTAAGACGCATCAGAAGGCCAGGGCACTCGCAGTTTATACCCGTTTATAAAAGACCATCCTTAAACTGTTTGAGTTTTTCCATAAATATTTATCTACATTCAGATATTCAGTCTGCATTTGCACAATTCCCCCTCCTACAGTACTCTTACCCTGAAGCCGAACCCAGATTCTCTTAAACCCTCTGACCGAGAATGCTAATGCACTCAGGCGTGCCGCTCTCCACACTCTCCCTTCTCAGCCCGGCTCAGTATTCTGGGAATTAAAAAAAACAAAAAAACAAGCTGAATACCCCTGAAGTGCTTTTTGAAAAAACCTCTCGGCTACGGAGCTCTGTATGAGATCTGTTGTTACAGAGGGAACACTGAGTTACAGTCAGTAAGTGTCCTCACGCTCCCTGGAAAATAACACGCAGTATTCACTCTGTACAAAGGGCTCAACACAGAAACTTTCATTTATTTATTTATTTTACCTTCTCCGGCAATACCGAGAAACACGATTTCTTAAAAATATGAAACACCACTCCTGCGCCATTAAATAATAAAAAAAACACACCAGGTTGCTAAATGATGAGTCTGAAGTAAAAACTGATAACGGTGACGTCGGTGCTTCAGGTGTTGAATATTTCATATTCAGTGTGTCTCGTCTTTTAAGTGCTTTAAAATTTTTTTTTAAATAAATAGATAAAACAGCACATAGACCAGAGCAATGTTGAGTTCTCAGCTCTGATTGTTAGGGTTGGGTACCTATATAACCGGTATGTACCGGACCGAAACAGAACGCGAATTTCGGTGTCACTTAAATGCCTGAACTGGCGATTGAAATATTTGTTCTCTAGATTCATATATTTTTGTAGATTAATAGTTTATTAGATTAAATAAAAAAATTTTTAAGCACAAATCATCAGGAAATGAGAGACGATCCGAGATGCACGTGAATGCAGTAACTAACGCTACACTCGCTCTGACGGCAGCAGGCGGTCTACCGCCATCTTAGCTTGCTAAATTAAACAACTTGCGTTAAAATGCCTTAAACTAAACGGTTGAAAGTGTGGCTATATTTCACAAGAAAGGATTCCGGCACCGCGACGTGCAGCTGATGTTTTACAGCAGTTGCGTGTAAAGGGGGAAACACGTCAAATCTAATGAAACATTCGAGGGCAGACAGAATAAAGTTAAAAGCAGACGGAGGCACCGTGTTTGACAGCTTGTGGACAACAGCTGGCGCTATCGGTGTGGACGACCCTCAGTCCCAGTCATACCAACTGTAGCAAAAAGGAGTCCAGCGGTTATGATGCCGACAGCAGCCTTTCCACAGGTTAGTAGTAGGATAATGTAATGTTAATAGCAAATGGTCAAACGATTTGTAAAATACTAATGTAATATAGATTCTGTTTATAATTGTGGCTTTCCAGCTAGTGACCCCATTTACTGTACCGTTGCAACGAAGGCTATACATCTCCTGTGCAGAGCAATAAGTCAGGAAAGGTGTCATATTTTGCCAGAAAAGGCAAATATGGTGAAATTTCTGCAAAAGTATTGCTAAAATTTGAAGCTTACATATTCATATGTACTTTAAACTTTTAATATATTGTTAAATTTTAAGCATTACATTTTTTGTTCAATAAAAATGTATTCTTGAGTTTGTAAAGTATCGGTTCAGGCACCGTTTTGGCACTGGTACCGTTTTAAAAGTATTGATTTGGCACCGGTATCGAAAAAAAAAAAACCCAACCCTACTGATTGGTCAGAAGAATGATGATGATGAATGTCCTCTAATAGAAGCCCTGACTGTGATAAACGTTAACTTCATCTCAATGCACCCATTCGAGTACGTTACTGTTTCTATAGTAACGGCTCATTCGTTCAAACTTGCATAGATTGTTAAAACAACAAATAAAATGTTTTAGTATCTCACATAGCAACAATCCTCCTATAATTGTAAAATATAACTTTTTTTTTTTTCCTTGAACCATCGTTTCTGTATTTCCTGACGCCTAATTTCACCTTCTTTCTTATCCGGGATTCGGGACCCACCAGGCCTTCATGTTTCGGGTGGTGGCGGGGCTCGAACCCCTGACCCTCCAGTCAGCAGGTCAGAGCCTCAACTGCCTAAGATGGGAACTATTCGAAAATATTACATTTCTGTCAAGAAATATTAAATATTGTATCAATTTTGTCAAAAAAATGTCAATGGGGTTTAAATGTCAATTGCATAAAATGACGTTCAGTGCTAAGACCTTGGTAACAGAAGGACTCATTAAAGATGTCCATCAGCTTGGAGCTCGCGGCCGCACAAGCACACGGATGGGTTTTTTTCCCAAACCGCACTGGAGTGTGTGTGAAGTGGCCGTGTTATCATGCGCTCCCCCTTTGTGCTGTCCGGTACTTCATGGGTAATTCGTCCTCCATCCTAATTTGTCCTTCTGTGGCCTCTTACACTCCAGTGGTCTTC
This sequence comes from Channallabes apus, assembly GCA_030522415.1. Taxonomy (NCBI): domain Eukaryota; kingdom Metazoa; phylum Chordata; class Actinopteri; order Siluriformes; family Clariidae; genus Channallabes; species Channallabes apus. The sequence goes on along the minus strand of CM060112.1, from coordinate 17,212,683 downwards.
AATAATGAGGACTCATTCTGTCTCCACATTCATCCCGGTCCCTTGTGTGTGTGTGTGTGTGTGTGTGTGTGTGTGTGTGTGTGTACCGTTCAAAAGTTTTAGAACACTTTCTAACTCCATGATGGTTCCTGATTTTTATTTCTATCTACATTGTAAAGTTTTGCTGAAGGCGTCCAAAAACTGCATGAATCTCCTTTGAACAGTTGATATTGAGATGTTTCTGCTACTTCTGCTCTGTAAAGACTTCATAACGCCTCTAATCTGAGCTGCTGTTAATTGGTCATTTTTCAGGCTGATAACTCTAAATGAACTTCTCGTCTGCAGCAGAGGTAGGTTTTGGTCTCGTCCTCCTGGTTTCATTATGGTGCTTGACGGATTTTGCAAATGCACTTGACACAATACTGTTCTTGCAAGAATTATTACAGAAAGGCCGACCTCTGTGTCTTACAATAACTAACTAGTTGTTGTGTTATTTTATAGTTTTGAAATCCCCAGTATTGTTGTAGACTGTAGAAAGTAAATCACGAAGTAAAACAAAAACAAAGAAATTTGCAAGTGACCCCAAACTTTTGAACGGTAGTGTGTGTGTGTATTTATTTATTTATATATATATATATATATATATATATATATATATACATACACACACATATATACATACAGTTTATATGTGTGTACATACAGTTTTTCTTTGATTGTCCTGCTGATTTGGTTTTGTCCAGTCACACTCTTGGTCCACGCCACCATCACTGGCATCTATTAACATGGGAGGCTAGCACACATGGTTCCTTCAAGGAAGGCGACAGACACCGCAGGAACCACTATTCACATATTTCACATACAGTACGTTTCCATCTATAAGAGCCTACTTGTTCTCTTTTTTTATTTCTTTTTTAATTTTTTAATCCAACTATTGTAAGGTCCTCACTCCAGCAATTCTCATCCACTTTGTGTCTGACTGTGACTTCCATCACACAGCCTTACTTTCTTCCTGCCTGCTGACTCCAATGAAAAAACTCTTTGTAGTGAAGTACAATACTTTACAATACTTTAAACAGAACATACGTAAGTAAAAGTAAAAAAAAGTACACAAAAAAATCTACTCAATTACAGTAATGCGAGTAAATGTAATTCATTACTTTCCACCTCTGCTTTTATTCTACGTAAACATATCAGAAACCCCAAATGCACAGTGTGATGTCTGAAGCCTCCTCATTGAAACACATCAGCAGGACTTTCTTATAAGCGGTTTTTATTTATTTATTTTTTTTAAATCAGTCCAGTGCTGTTTCTGTGCTGATCGACGCTGCTTTAGTATTAGTATTAATCCTCCTGTGTGTTTTTAAACTGCAGCCTGTTCACTGTACCGGTTCTTTCTGCCAGCGCAAGCGTGAACTGTCCGCTAGAAGTTAATTAATCGCAGACGGCAGATGAACAGATTGTTAAAATAAGGGTCAGACAAATATACTTGGTCGGCCCACAAAAATATACTCTGTGTGAAATAAAACGCACACAAAAATATGGCATGGATTTTTCCATGCTTAATCTTGATCGTGTAATTGATTTCAAGTCATTCAGTTCAGTTACAGTATTCACATTGCACTCTACATATGTGATATTCATGCCGTTTATCTTCTCCTACCACCACACACACTCGTAAACAAAATCTCTGGCCCACTGTGTGTATTAGTACAGACAGACAGACTCTTTGCAGTAGGTTCCACTGGGGACAGTGTAGTGGAAATTCTGACTGGATGTTTGTTCATGACGTGTGGTTTAACATCAGGGGAAAGAACAAAGTCAGCGCTGATATTTTTGGTCTTAAACACGCACACACAGTCCATACAGACATTATAAAGTATTTGATACATTACAATCTTGTTTATAAAATCCATGACGCTTGCTTGCTCATGCTTTCCTTTATTTCAGTGTTCGCTGTTTGGGTAGAGCTTCCGTGTGACAAACATGGCAGCACTTAAGTTCAGTTTAATAAAAGTTAAGCGGTTTTTTTTTACTTGAAGTATGAATGTAAACTCGTCTACTAGTTTATTTTGCGCAATACTTAAGTACTTAAGACAAATATGTTAGCAATCGTGCCTCCGTTTTGCACATGAATCCAATTAGCTAATCTCTCTTCCACTGTTTAGTTTATGCACTAAGAGCTCTGCCTGCTACACTGTTACTCTCAGCAACTCGCAGTTTCTTCATGTTAAATTACATTTAGTAAAATTATGGAGATTAAATTAAAGAAATGGGAACAAACGTTGTGCATTACTGCGACAATTGGACAACCTCAGCAGCAGCCTCATTTCCCCTCTCGTCTGTGTCCAAACACACCGCATCACCAGTATACTCATCCACCCGTCTGATCATCTGTCATCATCTGCACCAGTTTCTCACTGGTTCATGCCTTAACATGTTAGATGTTTCTTTATGCTTGAATGATTCATAGGCGTGGTTTAACAAACACAAAAATTCCTCTGAAACTGCTAATGTACTGTACAGGGACTGGGCTGAAAACGAGAGGCAAATACAAATGAAAGCCACATAAGTTCTTCAGAAAGCCTGGAGAACTGTTCCTTAAGAATACATAAAAAATTACTGTAAGTCCACAACATATGAACGAGTTCCGTTCCGAGAGCCCGTTCGTAAGTCGAGTATGTTCGTAAGTCGAGGTACGTCTAGGTAGCAGGATACAAACACAATCGGCTTTACACCGTGTAAAACTAGCACGTCCCATGATCTTTTCCTTGTTATTTAGAATTGTGCCGATGGTCTAAAGATTCATGTTAAAGGGATGGGCTACGTCTATCTGACATCTTTTACCTCGCTGCATTCTCTTAATTATTTCTACTATTGTTATTGCCTGGTGCTTCTTAGCAGTACCAACTTCATCGCCGCTGCTTTTTTTACACTCGCTTCTAGACACCCTGGGATACACGCTGCACGCACGTGACGATGTCACTTGGTGTACGGCAAAGTCTGGCTATTGTGGAAAGAAAATATGAAGACATAAGGGGTGTCTCAAGACTTTTGTACTTTTGTTTATAGATGCGTGTGTGAGTGTGTGTGCACCTCGCTCCATGTGTATGTATATATACATAAGCATTTATCTGGACTGTTTATATTTGCTCACTTCTTTAGTGTTCATGACTAATATAAGCCTCTCGCTGTTCAAACAGATGCTTCCTGCTTCCTCCCTTCCACTCTCGACATACGTCACGGCACTTTAATGCTGCCAGACTCCCAGCGAGGCAGCGCGGCTCTCCTTTAACCCATAGCAGCTGGAGCTCGCCGTCCTGCTCCTGTGGCTTGCTTTGACGTCGGCACGAGCTGATGAATAATAACATCGCTAATGGAAACCAGTGGAGGAATGCTGCGAACACCCCCCATCCACCCACCCACCTACCCCCACCCATTCTCTCCATTTTATTTTGTTCTATTTATCGCTGATGAAAAGATTCAGGATATAAAAAGTTAAATAGATTTTTTTTTAACATTTCGAGTAATCTACGTTTTTTTTCTCACACATGACTGGTACAGGAACATTACAAGGACGTGCGTTTTCTTAGATACTGTATGTCGTGTCTCGGGTTCGACGCAGGACACTGAGAGAATAGCAGTGACGATCATGAGGCCTGATCCATCTTGCTTGCCATGCTTACTTCTGTTGCCCTTCAGTCGGTTTACACTGCGTTTCTTTAGAGGGTGTATGTTTACCGATCCGAGCTTCAAAGCTGCCCTTCTCAAACACAGATGGACTCGTTTTGTCTGGGTCTGAGCCTCAGGCTTTGATGATCAGAAACTTTTAGCAGGGGAAAAAAAAAAAGGAACGGGGTGGAAAACAATTTTTCTGAATTATACCCGATCTCGTCTCGTCTTTCATGTCTATTGCAGTGTTTGTGTTTCCACATCCACGGTTTTTTTTTTTTTATATCATGATCCTGAATACGTCTCATGAGCTTGCACCGTTCTAAATGAACCGGTTATAAACCAGAAGCTCACAAAGGACTGTAAAAACAGCTAATACCAAGATTGCGTAGTCTAAAATATGGCACCGTTAAAACTCCACAGAGGAGGGATTTACCACAGCAGGTATTTGTTCTGCAGTGCAGCCGAAGCACCGTCGAGTTCTCCACAGTTATTGGTCAGAAGGTTCATCTTCTATAGCCGCAGTCATTACTGTGCTTGTTCTGATAACTGCTAGTTTCTATAGTAACAGCTAGAACTGTGTGCGATTTAATCAATTATGCCGGTTAATTGATCTTTTGTTGGTTGATTCGAGTAACCGTATCCATGGCTCATTTTTCCTTTTGGAATTTATTTACGCTATTAAAACCGAAAGTTACCTTTTGTTCATATAATCACCATGTGCATAGAAACCATATATATTCATCTTATTTTACAATGTTTTGAAGCTCGTTAATCCAACGTAATGGTCAGTTTTTCAGATTCCCACCAGACTGCGATTAATAAAGTGCTCTAACAGAGTTAGGGGGGGAAAAAAAAGACCAGTTGATCGACCTGAAGTTTGATCGATCAGCCGATCAGCCTATAAATGACTCTGTACTGAGCGCAGAAGCTTCTGAGTGCCACAACAGAAACGCATTTTTAATAATGGCGTTACATTATCACAAATCTCGCACATTAAAAGCCTCTAATCTCCAAGTCTCCAATTAGTCTCAAACTCACTTAAATGCACACAATTACTCCAGTCTCAAAACACAGCAAGCGCTATGTAGTCGGAAATCACGTGCGTTAAAAGTCGCATGTCGTCGTTTCTTTATAATCCTACACGTTTTCATTCCGCGTGTGTGCCACAAGTGTGTTATTTGCTAAGTTTTTTTTTTAAATAATGATTGTAGCGAATGACGGAGATACGTGCTGCTCAGTTAAATGTTAAACTCATGTATTTCAAGTTGAACTATCTATCTATCTAACCATCTGTCTAAAATTCCTTGATATACAGTAGTATATACCACAGCTTCTGCAGAAAATGGAAACCTCTTGCATCTCCCACAAGTACATATTATGAATAGGATTATGGCTGTTTTTCTTCTTCTTTTAAGTTTATGTGCGGTTGGTGCAGTACTGCCACCTACTGGACCGGAGTGTGTGGAGCACAGAATTTTCAGGGAAACCGGGATCTCTGTTGCTTTGTACAAGACATTTAAACAAACACCACCACGAGTAATTGTTCTTTTTTTTATTTTATTTTAAAAGCCCCAAACAATCTAATTGTGAAACGAATCAACATTGTTACTATGATACACAGCTCTAGTAACACTTTCACGTAGATTTGTCCTTTTGTTTTTTTGCAACACTGTTGCACTGTAAAGTTGTAACTTTAGTTTTTCTCCGTGGTCTTCCAGGATCGAGTGTTTTTTGCGGATTCTTAACAACACAACATGCTGGGTGTAGGAGTTTTTCCATTCCATTTTTTTTTTTTTATAAGGGAGGCCAGTGAGAGGACGATTGTTAACAGCTGCTGTAACATGCAGTAAGTGTGTTTCGTGTACCGTGGATATTGCACAACAATAAACTTTTTTTTTTTTTCATCATTTTAGGACCTAGTGGTTTTATTCTGGCGTTTGAGGATTTAGAGTTGAAAACCTTGATTCTAAGAAGGTCAGAGTTTACAGTTGTGGTTCTGTTTGTTCCGTAATTTTCATAGTGGTTCTAAAATGTGTCGACTCAAATCATCAGTAAATATAAAAGGAATACGAGAGACATATAATAATGTACAGAACTAGAATTCACATAGTGGTTTGTATTTAAATCCTAAGAATGACGAAGATGATAGCTGAGAGATTCTCACAATTTCATGTGTTGCACTAAATTGTGACCGGGCAGGTGGGGGAGGGTTAAAGTAACTTGTGTTAAGAGAATACATTTACGACCCTAAAAAGTGGTAGTACTTTGTAGTGGTGGTAGTTTGGGAAATCCTAAAACCAAAACCTCTGAAAACAAGCTGAGACACTGCGGTCAGTTTTCAGCTCAGCAGTGGTTTAAAAGTGTCAGCTCTTGATCACATCCACAGCTCACAAACAGATATAACATTATTATTTTGCTGAATAAATATTCATCCTTCATATCCTGCGGCTTATAGTCGAGCGTTTCTACACGGTGTTTTGAAACCCTGGATGGAAACCTAACAGATGGTAAACACATCGTCCTGTTTTATGAGTTGTTTGACTTTGGAAAGTGGATCTAGGAGTAGCCTGGCGTCTGGGTTTGATTGTGGGGGCGGGGGATGGGGGCAGTTCGGACCAAAGTGTGTTACACGCAAGCAAGCCAACAGGAGATTTAGTTAAATATGCAGAGGCTCTCTGTGAAATTTTGAAAGGTTGGTTATGTGAACTCTAACAAAGCTTACTCATCCTTCTCCAAAAAAAACCTACTTCCTCCTGTGTCCTCCAAGAGGATGTTACTCCCACTTCCTGGATGGTGTTCAGTATTTCCTGTTCTCTACGGAAATCCCTTTTTGGGTGTTTTCACACTTGGTCCCTTTCATCCTCTTTTGTGGACACCCCCAACTGAACTCTGACCCCTCTGGAAGAAAGTAAACTGAGACCACCTTGGATCCGTTTGCTTAACCTGTGCACGTAACTATGCTTAACGACGCGCACTCCAGGTCCACTTGCACTCCAGGCTTGCCGTGTATATGTTCCTCATGCTGATGTTCTGGGATGTTAAAACAAACAAACAAACAAAAAAATCGAATACAGTCGACCCCTGAAATTTATGTTAATATTTATGTTACAAAATTAGTAATTATTTCGTTCTTAATAGTTTAACGTTAAAAAAAAAAAAAACATGGAAAATTATATACAGCCACGACAAAAGCCTTCGGTTCACGTAAGAAGTGGACCAGAAAGAAAATAGTCTCCTCTTACGAATTAACTCACAATGTGAACACAAAAAGAATCCATTCTCTTACTTTCTGTTGATCCATTATGAGTTTGGATTGTTTTTAAACAATTGTTTTATAAAAGGATTATAAGTAGTAAATAAATAAATAAATAATCAAACATGCTGCATTTACATTTTACTGCAAATTTCTGCCGCCTACAGACTTCCAGACCTGCTCCCGTTCTCCATTAGACCATCAGATTGATGGCTTGACAGATGGATTGGTGTTAGTCCTACATCATGTAACACCTAATCACTTATCTAAGGGGCTTCCATCATCGATCGAGACTCCTCAAGTCGCTCGGATGGATGTTAGATTGTCAGCATGATGGAAAAACCCGCCAAAACTTACAGCTACAAGTCCACCACCCGTGCATATTCTTACTTCTCTCGAAACACTAGTGTTTGTCACACACCCGAGGACATGTCGGATGAGACGAGGCATCATTTCTGTTTTCTAGACTGCTTGTGGAAATCTTCATCATATTGCTCTGTGCCTGGTCACTGGAGCATACGACGGCTTTCACACGATAAACGGAAGGATGCAAAACACCAAAGAATGTGTGAATTCTTTCACTCGTGTTTACGTCAGTCACTATGTACCAGCGGGACGACTCGGCTACTTAGCAACTCATTTAGCAGTTTAATATCTTGCATAAGAAAAAAGAAAAAAAAAAACTCTCATCCTAACACTGCTCTGAGGCTGATACAGTCTGTGCCATGTGCAATGGACAGACAGAGAGAGAAGGAGGAGATAAGGATAGATGGACATACGGTCACCAGGGATCACCCCGATACGATGATATCACCACACCTAGGTGATGTCTGATTCAATTTGTATTACGATTCCATAAGGAATATATCCATATCACGTTTTAGTTTTTTTTCCCCCAGGTTGTGTTACAGTTCTGAGGAAACTTGACAAATAGTTTGTTAATGATGTGCTGCCTGCGAATGTGTGAAGAGTTTAGAGTGTGACATCTGGAGGATTATAGAGCGTATATAAATAAAAATATATATATTTTAGAGTCAGTGTGGCGATGCATGAATTGCCGCACAAAAGAACTGCGATACTTTACTGAATCGATTTTATTTTTTTATTATAACTCACCATATAGTGGCCGTGCAGATGGACAGTGATGGATGGTCATGGATTGATGGATGAATGAATTACTGGCTGTACATATGTATGGATGGATGAATGACTGGATGGGCATGCTGAGTGGTTGATGGATGGCTTGATGGATATACAGATGAAGGAATGGATGGGCATGCAGAATGCGTGGATGGATGAACATGCTGAGTGATGGATAGATGGCTTGATGGATTTAAGAATGGATGGATGTATTGATGATTGGGTGCGGATGGATGGACATGCAAAGAAGGAGGCTGGATGGATGTATGGATGACTGGATGGATAGAAGTATGGATGGATGAGTAGATGATGGCTTGACGGATGAACACATTAATAGACGAATGGGAGGTTACAGAGAGGTGGTGGAATCCATTGATGGAAATGGGGGTAGATGGCTTGGTGCACATATGGATTGATGGACATGCTGATTGATGGATGGGTGGCTTGTTGGATACACAAACGAAAGGACATGTGGATGGATGGATGGCTCTCAAGGCAGGTGGTTGGGAGGATGAATGTAGGGGAGTGGAGATGAGTTGACGGCCATGAAAGTGGATGGGTAAATAAGTAAAATAAAAGAATGAATGAACAAGGAAGCTGAAGACGACGGACAGACGCCTAAAGAACGTAGTCTATATATATATATATATAGGATGGGAGGAATGGAAGACAGGGAGACGAATATGGATGGATGAAATGACTGATGGACGCAGTAATTCACAGGTGAATGTATGGACCTGCAGGAAAAACGGATATAGGAATAGGTGCACGGATGGACAAATGGATGGACAGGTGGATTCAAGGTTTTTCCAGAGCTCTTGGCAAGTGTTGCGCTCTCTCTCTCTCTCTCTCTCTCTCTCTCTCTCTCTCTCTCTCTCTCTCTCTCACAAAGTAAACAGTGGTGACCAAAAAGCAGCATCAAAATGAATATATTAATTAACATTACTTGAAGGTTCATAGCTGCAGAAATTCAATAAAATGTAATTGTAAATGATGATGATAATATCTGCTCTCCACTTATGACGGACTTCACCAGAGGCAGAAAGGCAGTTTACTGTTAGTTGTCTTTTTCTCAGGATTTGTGCAATAGAATCATTTCACATCGTTTCATGTCTGGAAAAAGACTTAATGACCCGAGGTCATGAATTGTTGGTTAGAAAATCAAAAAACATGCAGTGAGCATCAGTACATTGTTTTTAAGTCCGGGCAGAGACAATTAACCAGACTGATGAGCAGAAAAGCATGACCGAAAAGACAAGAACTCGTAACCGGATGCATAAGGCAGATGAAGACCAAAACACGTTCAACCAAAACCAGGAAACTAAGGTCACTGTGACTCGACAGTTTTTGAGATTGGTTGGGGGAACCGTTTTTGGTAGCACCGTTATGGGTCGTGCTCATGAACCCTGGGACCCACGGGAGCTCGGTATGCTGGGATTTACTTCCATTTGAAACCACACATCCTTCAATATCAAGTCATCGCTTCTCACGACTTGTTCTTGGTTTCTGTCAACGAATCCCTGCAGTAGACCAGAGCCTGTGGTGTGTTCGCAAAAAAAAAAAAAAAAAACACAGTGATATGAGTAAATTGGATTTTCCTGAATGCCTCACTGGAGTGGGGAAGAAAAAGCACACCATTCCGTCAATACTTTCTGACCTTGAGACTTACACACACTTCTGTTCTGTCATTTACCTCCCATGATGCTTCACTTGAAGGCCATTGAAGCAGATGATCTGGAATAGAATTGTGTTGTAGTGAATCATTGGTTTCTTTTATATCTCATGAACCATTTAATTGAGTACTTGCATATGAATGGGTTTTCAAGTGTTTTTTTTTTTTAACAAGTGTCTATTTAATGTGAAACATTTCTAATGTGTTTAGAGATTCTGGTGCGTGATTAATGTATTTACATCAACGCTAATAACATCATGTTAGGGAAAAATGGAAGTAATGTCAAGCATGTCGATAACAGTGATGCTACAATGCTAAAATTCGTGTTTTGATACAATCATAGCTTCTCTCTGGAAAAAATCATCATCTTTTTGTGCATCACGGAATCTCTCTTATGCTTTTGCCTTTTTTGCAATTTTGCAAAAATGTGATGTTGCGTTGTTGTTGAACAGATTCATCTCCCGCACTGCTACAGCCTTTTTAACTTATTTTTTTTTTCTTTTCCCCTCACGTGGGCCGTTGCTACAGTGCACTTACTAAAGAACAATTACTACACTTGGACACAAAATAAAAAAGATTAATGCCTTACGTGCACGCGCACACACATGGACACAACGTTTAAGTAAACGGTACACACGCACACGGATGTTGACTATACAAGTGATGCGTGCGCAATGAGACCGAGCATGGAAGGCGATTATCCACAATCCCACAGAGCGAGAGAGAACTATTGGCTCAGACCTGATCACATGACACTCGACAGACAGAGCATATTGTATTTTAAGACCTTGTATTTCAATTTTAAATGTATTACAAATTTTTGCTCGTTTTGCAAAACACTTGCTGACCAAGTTACTTGCAATCCAAAGGTTTTACTGTATGTTTCTTTGTGGTTTAAAATGTACTTTGTTAATAATCATAAATGTAAAAAATACATATATACAGTACTGTGCATAAGTCTTAGGCAACTGTTTTTTTGTTTTTGTTTTTTTTTTTACATTTTTAACCTCCATTTCAAAGTAGAAAATCACTTTCCTTCTAAAATCATGCCACACAAATATCAGAAATGCACGTGGCTGTTAAATGATTATAATTATTATTATTATGGAGATTATTTGTAGATAACTTGTTTTATCTAAATTGGGTGGCGAAATGGTTAATTAATAAATAAATAAACCTGCTTACGAAGGTAATATATTTTACACATTGTAAAACTGGATTACATTAGCCTACAAGCTCGAGTACAAAAAAAAAAGAAGCAACCTTTAAATAGCACACTGTTGTGGGTGAATAAAAGTGTCAGTTTTATTTTTGGTCAAACCTTTCATTCCTTTCAGAGCTTGGGCTTGAACTTGCAAAGTATCCGTCATAACTGCCCTAATCACCAGGGGTCATCACGGTCTAGGTGACGATTCGATTTGTATTGCAATTGAACGCGTATCATGAGTTACTGAGTTTTTTACAATTTTACAATTTTTTACAAACATGTCTGTTTTTTTTTTTTTTTTTTTTTAAAAACAGCAGTAGTATTCCACTGCCAGAGTTTTTTGTATGCCAGAAGAGAAAGCAGCACGTTATATAACCGACACTTTTTAGATCGAATATGGAAGCTGGTGGGTTTTTCATGCTAAAAGCAACAGTTGAAATCCTCAGAGTTGGCTGTGGGTGGATCTGGAGGATGATCTGTCAGACTTAATTTTTCTTCTAAAACTTCACAACTTGTACCTGTAAACTTTTCTTTCTTTACATCATCTGTTTTCATGCACAGAACTGTACATGTATATGCTATAACAAGTAAACAAATCCTGTTTCCACGCCGTATCCTAACATGGTTAGATGTTCTGTGAAGTAGACGACGCTCTTGGCCAGGTCATGCACTTTTTAGACCTTCCCTGATATTCCCACATGCTCTGCTTTTCTGATTACATTCAGTGAGCTTGAACAGGAGAAGATGTTTGATTGGTTTACAAGCTACTCCAGAGGAAGATTTTTGTTTTTGTCCTGAGCAAATGTAGAAGGTACAGCGATAAACTCTATAAAAACCAACTCTTCCACACTTTGAAACTGCGTGTACACAGCGGAATTGACGTGTTTAGGCGCCCGACATAATAATTGAAATATCTCTATTTCCCTTCAGGCGCCGCCTCTTTACTGGGGTCGTCTCACAAACACGTCACTGCTGTCAGCGTTGTGCTTAAAAGGACAGATTCCTATTAGACAGACAATATACATATACACATAGCAACAGAAATAATATTTTTACGATGCTGCTATGGTAATGTTTTCATTTAAACAGTGCAGCACTGAAAGACTACGTATGTATTAGCACAAAAGAAAAGCTTACATTGCGATATTTTAAGTAATAAAGGTATAATTTACTATTTAGTCCTATTTATCCATTTATCTCTTGTGAGGAAGTTTGAATTTATTTATAAAAAAAATACCATTTTCATATTCATATTCATTCTTCTTTTATAACAATTATCTTGTGTAAGATGAGTTCAGGAGAATTGGGGCGCACGGCAGAGACACCCTGGACAGGGTGCCAATCCATCACAAGAACACACACACACACACACACACGCACACCATGGGCAATTTGGAAACACTAACTTAATCTGCATGTCTTTGTACTGTGGGAGGAAACCGGAGTGCCTGTAGGAAACTCACTAACCACAGGGTAGAACATGCAAACTCCATGCACACAGACCACGAGGCAGGACTCGAACCCAGGGCCTGGTGGTGCAAGGCGATGCATGTTTCTCAGGGTCGACTTTTTCCTTCAAGAACATCTACAGGAGGAAAGAAAAACAAGACCTGAAGCCTTTATTAAACATGAGTGTCTGTTTCTTTACGCTTTGAAGCTCCAGAAACTGAAAAAAGTAGCTCAATTTATTCGGCCAAAAGAAGAAAATAAAAACAGAAAGGTCAGAAGTGTTTAGAGTCTAAGGAAGTCTAAGAGCATGCGTAGCATCTGCTTTTTAATATCGCAGAACGCAGGATTTCAGTTGGTTTGATTTGCTATTTTTGGAGTCGCCCTGATTTCGCTACGAGTCCCTGAATCGTGCAGATGTGTCCGTGTATAAATAGGTTTAGCTCATGCTGGGTTCATGTTACGGTACTTGCACTAATTGCATTTTAATTGAACCTGTTCAGTAAGCTTTTTTTTTTCTTCTTCTTCTTTTTAAAGAAGATAAATTGGTTTTGAACCGCAATGTGGCTTGAATTAGCGTGCATCCAGCGCATGAGTCACGGTTATTTCCTGAGAGAGAAAGAGAGAGAATCCTCTTTATTAGTCAGGAAAGGAGAGGATGGAGCGATAGATCGCGTAAAGGTTGCCGGGATCACCTTCCTGGTCAGGTTTCCCCCCCCGGTGCCGTGTTTAGCTTTTTTAAGCCGAGTGCTCAGAATCAACATAGCCGTGTGTATACACTGTGGTCTGAGGCCGGGGGTAGGGAAATGAGTGTATTGGCTTTCAGCATTGATTAAAGGACAGCCTTATGAGGTCAGTTCTTTTTGTGTGTGTGTGTGTGTGTGTGTGTGTGTGTGTAGGGGTATTTTTCTTGCATTTATTTGGCTCCACTTTTGCTGACTCATCATGTTTTAATCCTACAATGACCTCATCATCCTTACAAATACAGAGAGAGTTCGAGAGCTTTTACAAAGTTTTATTAACATTCCAACTGTAGAAGAAAACGACCCTAATCTTTATTGTTAACGCACACACACACACACTGAGACGACAGACATTCCCATGGTTACAGTCGCCCGGTGACGGCACTGCTGCCGCCGAGGATCTGGCAAGCGTGTCCTCGTAAACAAGTCACTCGGAAGAAAGAAAAAAAAACGCATTCCTGGAAAACCACTAGCTGTCACCCGACAGGAATTACGTGACGAGCACACAAAGGCGTGGGAGAGCGGGAACGCATCGAACGCTCGTTTAACAGTGCAGCGCATGTCCTCGACCTGACCCGGGGAGACGTTCGTAGAGAAGGGTTTTAGGTCGCGTTCCGTGAAGCTGGGACGCTTATTACAAACCTGACACGATTCTGAATAACTGAAAAGTGAAACACAGAACTGGATAGAAAAGGAAAAAAAAAAAAAAAAAGAAGTAGAAGAACTTAAAACGACTCGGCTCAACGAGTGGAATTTTCCATCACTGAGGGAGAAAAGCTGTTTGATTAAAGTCTGAAATTCCCGTTTCTGTGAGAAACATCTTTTTGTAAACGAAGCTCTGTGTATAAATTACCGTATTAGTCATGTGAGCCTGGTCGCGCTTGGATACCAGATTAAAAAAATTTAAAAAAACATCTGGGAACGCTTAAGCATGTGGAATCGCTCTGTAATGCCTCGCGGTAGCGTAGGAGATGAGAACGGCCCTGGCGGACGCTCCGCGTTGAAGTATTTGTCGGATACTCGTGTGTTTTGAGGTCCGTTTTGTTTTGAACGGTTACCCAAGTCATCATGGTAACAACCCTAGCGACGGTAACACCGTGTTTAAAGTGAGAGACATACTGAGGCACTACAGTAGATGACATCATATGGTGGTAAAGATCCGATTTCGAGCCGCAGACTTCTTCGATCACAGGGCAGCGTGTAAAAAAAGCTATAAGTAAAAAGTCGACTCGTGCACGACGTATCGTTAACAGGGAGAGTAGACGGGATTGAAGCGGGCGTCAGTTCACTTCAGCGAGCACTAGTTAGTGATGAAGTGTTAAACAAGGTGCGATATCACAAACCAACACCTCCACAGCCGGTCCAGAGCGATGCACGGCTGTCTGTTCGAGGTCTCGTGCTCGGGCAGGACGTCTAATTCACCTGCAGCCCGGTGTTTAATTTCTAGCATGAACACTTCACACAACAAATTGTCCTTGTTGATGATGACGTCATAGGGATGCAACTGCAGTCAGGTTTATTTCCGACACCGCCCACCCTTTAATCCTGACTCTCTCCCGTTTCCCACCTCCTTTTCCGTTCCCACCCTAACTCACTTACAGTAATCCATTCGTGCATTTTCACACATTCCTCCTCCCAAGTTTCATTTTCTCATCCCTGCCCCTCATCTTCTTTCTGTTTTTTTTTTCCTTCTCCTCTATCCACGACTCATTGACATGCCGGATGTGCGTTTTGGTAGTTAACCTGTCTTTCCCTTCCCTCTCTGGCCTACGATCGCGTTTCACATCCCACTCGCCCATGTAACGTTCGCGCTGATGGAAAGCGATGTCGTCACGTCTTCTACACTACGCGGGGAATGGAAGGAATTTTGGCACCGCTGTGTGATCGCGCTTCCTGCAATGTGTGTGTGTGTGTGTGTGTGTGTGTGTGTGTGTGTGTGTGTGTGTGTGTGTGTGTGTGTGTGTGTGTGTGTGTGTGTGTGTGCGCGCAAGAGAGAGAAATGTGGGTCAGCATGTGACTGCATATTACTGTACAGACACGTGGAGATGCGTCTTTGTCCCATCTCTGACTTGAAGATTTGAAGAGGAATAGAAATAAATAAAGCAAATGTATAAAAACATGAATGTATAAACATTTTTGCTGTTCCTTCATCCAGAGGAAAATTCTGTCCAGTTTTTTTTTTTTTTTTTTTATTTAATGTTTTTATCCAGAACATTCCTTATCTAAAATATCATCTAAGGCGAGTGAGTCTCCCAGGCGTCTCTTCACCAGCGTACGCTCACATCTCTCACACGGTCGAGTAAAAAAAATAAATAAAGAATCGGTTTAATTAAGCTCTGCTGGTTTTTCTTGTTGCCTCATCTGCCAGTTAAATCATTTTCAGGACAAGGGACAATCGCGGCTTATAGGGACTTTATAGGGACCGGATTTGTTCTGAGCACACATCATGTGACGTTTTTTATTTATTTATTTTTTTTATTTTGTGCACATGCTAAATTACACGCCATAAAATCGCCTCGTCTGTGTCTGATGTTCATGGCCGGATGATTTATTGTGCAAATATCATTATCACTACATCAAACCATGTAGTTTTGTACTTCTTCTTCTTCTTTGTTGTTCAAAACAGCGCCACGTCATATCTATTTTAAAGAACCTATGCATACTGTAAATATATATATATATATATATATATATATATATATATATATATATATATATATATCTATCTGTATACTGTATACGTATATTTATAGACTGTATCTCCCGGGACACCCGAGTCTCACATAGCTCATCTTTAATTTAATTGCCAGACTTGCGCTCGTTAGAGGTCCATGTGAAAGTTAGTGTAATAGTGCATTGCGCGTCAGATTGCTTGGCCTGCGTGCGTGCTGGAGAGTCTTGTGACTGGTACGGCCACCGTGTGATAGCAAATTGCTTTCCGGCTATAAATAAACCTGGGCCTGCTGACCTCACTTTGGCTCTCTTTATCTCTCTCTCTCTCGCACACACACACGATCACACACTCGCGCATGCAGCTCTGCCTCAGCCGTAATGATTCCTTCGTGTTATGTAACAGAACAGAAAAAGAATGAGAGTGAGAGAGCGAGGTAGAAAAGGATGGAAGGTAGGAGAGGAAGGAAAGGCTGAGTGGGTGGAAGATGGAGAGACAAAGGAAACAAGGTGAGACGGAATGTTGGATGAAGAGAGAGAGGGAAGAGACATGGAGGATAATCTGTATGTCTAGCACGCTGCGATTTAGATTTAGATACGTTCGATAAATATATAATTTGATGCGTTATGTAATGTGTTTTTCCATGCTTAGCCTCGCCTCCGGGGCAGTCTCTGTTTCTCTCTCTCTCTCTCTCTCTCTCTCACACTTACACACACAGACGGGCACTCTCCTTCTCTAGGTTGATTACACTTTGCCTTTGCATGCACCAATTATAAATACATTTCACACAAAATATTTAACTTAAACATAAAAATATCTCACCGTTTTGGAAGGAAAAACAGCATGCTTTATTATAACCACGTCACATGCGCGTCTTTTCTTTCAGTGTCATCCGTAATACAAAGTTACTGTAAAGCGTATCCACCCCGTCTACACTCACGATTGCCTAGTGATGCTCTGATTGACATGGCATAGAACAAGCCATCCTGGTGAACTACAATGTCTATTTATTTATTTTAAAAAAATTCTTGTTGTTTGCATCTACAAATGTTCGTATCTGCTGAAATGTTTGTAAGTTGGGGACTACCTGTACAGCTGCTAAATTACACGCCATAAACAGGGATCCGTGTTCAGGACCACGGTGTGGAAAAACTTCCCTAGAATACGTCGTCGTCGTCACGACGTCCGTCTCTTCCTTCATCCCATACACTTCACCTTCACGGCCATCGAAAAACAAAACTCTTGACGCTGTCTTCATGATATGATCTCAATAATATCAGACAAAGCGCAAAGGCTGACTTATTCGTACCCTTCCCCTTCTTTGTGTTTATTAGTGGATTGCAAACCAACAAGGTGCACGTGTTGCTGTGCTTGGGTATGGAATAATATTATTAATGTGAAACGGTAAAGCTGTAAAGATAAAGGTACATGGAGGATAGTTTAAAATTGGGAAGACCAGTCGTAGTCCAGTCTGTGGCCGACATTTCACTATACATACGTCGCTATTGCAACATTGGTCACTTAATGAATTTGTGATTTATTCTAGAACGGTGGAAGACCAGAATAACCGAATCTTGAAATTATATTTTATTATTATTATTATTACTATGACATTATAGACATTATACTGTAAGTATAGCTCTTTCGTTCTCAATTAAAAGCAGTCCATTAAAAGCATTCCATTACTCCATCTTTATCTATCCGAGTGCAATGATGAGAAGCTCAGTTGATCTACATTAATGCTATCATCTACACAAAAGCCTCTATTAGCATGATTTATCTTCTGATGTCTCATAGACCCATTTACACACATTTAAAAAGGCTTTTTTGTTTTTGTGCAAATCGGATGCGAAGGCAGCTCGAGTCCTTGTGAACGGATGCTGATTTATTTTTACTCTGACACGCTCACGTCTCGTGGCATCGCTGTGACTACTGCAACAACAAGTCTGAGAAGTTCGGGCCTGGAGTCACGCCATGGTTTGGTTTAGACTAGAGCGAGCCCCGGACTGACACCTTCAAGTGTGTTTGGATCTGTTTTGGAGCCATCGAGCTGCCCTGCAGAGGAAACGCCAGCACGTCAAGTCTGTAATCTTATTGTATCGGTGCAGCATTTTCTTCATGAGCATGACTCAGCATAAAGCAGGGTCGCAACCGCCATTGTGGTTTCTGCTCATGGCTGCTTAAACCATAATATATATCGACAGCATTCTCTTCACTGGACATTTTCAGAAGTCAGAAATCTGATTGTTGGTTGTTGTTTATTTTTTGTTCTTTCATTAATGCAGTTCAGTTTACTTACTGTATAATGGACTACGATGCAGTTTAAAAATCACATTATACTCTCATTTCCTTCCATTAAATTGGCTCTGCAAGTCAGCGTAAGCACCAAGGAGCATCGCGTACGTCTTTGGAAATGTCACATCATGTCATGGAGGGCTCAATCGAGATTTACCCAGGCCACTGGGTATTAAAGACCTTTGAAGCTTGTGCTCATTTTGTCGCTTAATCCTGCTCACTTCAAGGGTGAAGTCAGTTTGCGCACCTCTTTTACTGCTGACCACAATGGAAACAAAAAGAAAAGGGGGTGGCCTGAGCAAGCGGCAGGTGTATGAGCTCGGGTGTCGTGTGGTTTTGCAGCAGTTTGTCCTCCTTTCTGTTTCATGCCGTCACTCTTGTTTTGCAGTCTTCTGTTTTTGTGTGTACAAAAGTCATTTTGCATGCAGAGACGAAAAAGAAAAAACAAGTATCTTTGACAAAATCCTTTGTCAACTTATTATATATACACTAAATGGGGACAGAGATTTAGTCAAGTGAGTTGGGACACTTTACATTGTTACAGTATATTCGTGTCAAAGGCCTACAAGACTCACTTTGTCAGACTTAAGAGCAAATCTGACTTACAAACGTGCTCTCGGAACGGAACGTGTTCGTAAGTCAGGGACTACCTGTACTAATACCAAAGCACAATCTGCTTTCAGTTCAGCCTCAATATTTTCCTTGATTCCTTCTGGAAAATTCTTTTTTCGATTTTAGAAACGTCCCCCCCCCCCCCCTGCCCATTAAAATTGTTCCGTTTGCAAGCTTTCAGTTTGCTCTGTTATTATATTTTCCGGCAAAGAATAACTTGATTAAAAGTTAAAATTAAAACCCTGGTCTTTTTATTCAGCATCTCACTGAGAGCTTGGTCTGAGTGTGTATGCATTTGTATGTGTGTGAATGGTTTTGAGATGGTTTAGAGATTGTGCTCACCATCTGTGCACCACCACCATCATCATCATTATTATCATCATCATAATCTCACAGCTTGCAATTAAGCGGATCTTTACGTTCTCTTGGTGGGGGACAGAAAAAAATATAACAACTCCCCGTACAGTTTTTCTAAGCAATCCGGCTCGCAACTCGGCCTCCGCGGAAGACGCTAATGGTGTCCCATTAACTCGTAAGTGCTCAGGGTCGTGGCTAGAGAGGGAAGTGAGTAAACTAGTGCGGAGGAAAAATTGGCTTGTGTGGTTATGGAAAGGGGACAGCGAATGGCTCACTTAGGGGAGCGGGTTTAAGTGGAGTCTCCGATACACTATAACTGTTAAAGAAAAAAATATATACATATATATATATACACATATATATATGTATATATATAATAAATAAAACACTGACTTGTTTGCTGCCTTCAGGTTCTCACACTAGCCTTGAATAAAAGCTAGCATGTGACACGATTGTGCCGAAAAAATGCATAATTGGTGCTTAAAAACATCAAAAATGTGTTTTGCTTTGCTGGTAAAATAAAATAAAACCTGCTTCATAAGTAAGGATTACAAAACACAACAAAGAGGGAAAAAATAATAATCAGCATCCTCATTCGTCTTATGATTTCAGGTCGCCTTTAGTTTGTATCACCTCAGTGTCATTACACTTCAAATAAAATAAAATAAAAAGTCTCTCACATACTAATGTTCTATTCAGCTGTGTTTAGATTTGATCACGGCACACAACGTGGTGTTCAGTTCATGTGAAAATGATTCCTCACACTCCCAGACCCTGGAACTCCTTTCACAATTTCCAGGAATATGCCTGTGCGATCAGGAAAGAAATAATTCCCTAGATGCGATAACCTGGTCATTTTATTACATTCAGGTCGTCCGCTAACTTCTCAGTTGATTTCATTGCCGCTCTGGAATAGGTTCAGTCTGGTCTCATCAGATCACATGATCATTTTTCCATTGCTCCAAAGTCTGATCTTTATCCTTCCTATCAAACTCGGGTCTTTTTTTTCCCCCCTAATTAGTCGTACCTGCTTAGTTCTCATCACATTACTATGCGACTTCAAGTGTTTAACCCCGGTCTCCATTCATGATTTATTTTAGACCGGAAACTGAGTACAAACCCAAATACGGGAAGCTGAGAGAGGTCTTTATGAGAAGTAACGTTGATGCGCTTGTGTACAATCATAAAGACGAACACAGACGCGATCAGGTCGCTTGCGGCGCACCTGAGGCTCAAGGCCGCACAGAATTCATAGCTAAGGTGGGTCGCTGGAAAGCGGACACCAAGGACACTAAGAGCCACTCTGTGACGTCACAAATACGCGAAGATGTCTCGCCGGGCGACAGCGTGTCACTGATAACGGCACCATCCAGAAGGTCCGTAACTTCTACATCATCATTCTTCTTTGAAGAAGTTGATTATCGCTCTCAAAGTGGAAATGTTTAGAGAACAGACGCCGGAGTTATGACATGAGGTTTTACAACAAAGTCTTGTTTTTTTTTATTTTTTATTATTGTTTTGTTTTTTCTCCCCGCTTGTTTTTTTTTTTTTTTGCACAGCAATCCTAAATCATCATTCAGTTCAGCAGTACAGTGAAAATCTCGAGGGATTAAAAAAAAAGGCGACTTTGAAATAATACTCATGAGCAGTGTTAGTGATGATAAAATAATATCAGTAGCCTTGAGGAATACCAGGCACCACTCGCTGCAGTGTCGCAGCGTGATGGAAGACAGTACATCTGTGAGGCAGTCTGGGAAAACCCTTCATGACGGAAGGTGTCACTTCTGAGAATGAATTAAAGATGAAATCAATGAAATCTTAAATGCGCAACTCCTGAAATATACACGTAATAATCATAAAGGTTAACGGTGGAAAATGAGATTAACATCAACTTTTTTTCTTCTTCTTTTTTTTAACCATTATCTTAATCAGTCTCTCTCTCTCTCTCTCTTTGAGGTAAATGTCAGTCATTACGTGGAACACGAGGCTGTTGTGCCCCAGTAACTGCTGATTAATTCCAATAGTTTTATCATCGTTCAGAAACCTTGATTAAAACCCCGACACTGCATCAGGAGCTCACACTGAGCTTATCGTTATTGAAATATCAACTTCAGACAATTTTGACCACCGCATGAGTCAAACAGTCTCATTACTAAATCTGATTTTCTTTTTTTCTTTTCTCACCAAGCATCAGAAAGTGTTACGGTCAGCATTCGCTATGCCGCTGTGCTCAGCTCGGGGCTTTGAGATTTGATCCGCAGATCTTTACGTCATCAGATTTCACGGTGCCGCGGTCGGTAATTAAATCGCTCCTCTTTCGCTCAGCATCGTCGACTCCCGAGCCCGAACTGGCAGGGTTTTGAGCTCATTATCGACATCGACTGCGGCGATCAGAATTATTGGTATTGTTGGGTAAAGATTATGCGGATCAATAAAGTATTTGACCTGTCAGTCTCAGTCTTGACTGACAAGAGGAAAAAACTAATGACTTTATTCTTTATTCTCCAGTCTCCTAGGAGAAGTCCAGACTCAAGGATGAAGTATTAAATGCTTAATGTAGAGGTGACAATAATAATATTAATAATAATATTAATAGGTGTGTGTGTTTAAAGCTGATAATTCTGCCATACCAAGTGATGAAGCTTCTAATTTTTTGTGGGTTTTTTTAGTTACTGAGTGACTCTCCCTGCTGTACCTACAGAGTACAAACGACCGCTGTGTATATAGACGTGTAAAACTAATAACCGTCTAGAGTCCTCACTTGCAAGGAGGACTATTTTTAGCTGTTGGTTTTTCTCACCCACACACACGTCCGCACCCGGTGCTGCAAAACATATCGATTCACATTCATTAACGCCGCATTGGCCTTTGTGCTAATGATATTGCAGTCATGCAAACGAGCACCACAGTCAGTTTCAAAAGTTTTGACATAATGCACATCGTTTAAAAAAAAAAAAAATTTGCATGTTTGTTTTATTGTAGCAATTTTTCATTTTGTGCTGCTCCGGTCCAAACAGCTTTATGATGCAAGTAATTAAAGTGTCACACGTGCGAGAGAAGAGAGCGCGGAGGCAGAACATGTTCACCAGATCTTATTGGGTTTTTTTTGTTTGTTTGTTTTTTTTGTTGTTTTTTTGTCTCTCTTTAAAATTATTATTATTATTTTTTTTTTAATCTTCTCTCCTGTTTTTGTCGTACCCTTGATTCCTTTGTGACTTATGGAAACCTCCATTTAGAAATCGAGTCCAAAGTGACCTTAGAGACCAGAGTCAGTCCTGAAAGCAGGATTGCGCCAAGCTGAGAGAGAGAGAGAGAGAGAGAGAGAGACCCTCTTTGCTCCAGCTTCTGCTCCACTTTTACGTCAAAGTCACCTTAGATTCAATGCCAGCCAAAAATACCAGGCTTCCACGAGCTGCTACGTAGATGGAAGGCGGTGACCCGCGGTGACGCAGCTAAAAAGAATCAGACAAGTTAGGTTAGGGTGTTTGTCCGGAACGTTCTAGGTTAAAAAATAAATCAATCAATCAAATCACATCATGATCTGCAAAATAAAAGATATTCCTGCTGATGTGGCTGAATTTTGGTCCACCAACAGCTTGACGTCCTCGTGATACCGGCGTGAATCATGCTGTGGAGATGCACAAGAGTACTGTACGTCTAGCGAATAGCCCAGCATCGCCGTCGGAGGTGGAGCAAGGGTCGGCATTGTGTCCTAAAAAAAAATAATAATAATACATTTTTTTATTATTTGTAATGTACTGTATGCAGATTTTTTTTGTGTGTGTGTTAAAAGAGATTAATGAACTGATTTGGCTGAGGCGTACAGATTTTCCAAATCTGAGGAGACCATGTATACAGGAAAGGGCTGATTAGGATGATTAAACAGCGGGGAGAATAAATAAACGCACCATTAGTCACCAAAGAAAAGGGCGCTACAGGACATAAATGTAGGAACGGAACTGATTTGCATGAAATGGCGTTTTACATTAGTTTACTCTGCTACAGAAATGTCTCAACATTACCTCGTTCTCTCTCTCTCTCGCTTGCTGTCTCTTGCTCTCTCTGTTTTTAATCAAAGTAAAAGAGGGCACTTAATTTACAAAACTAATCCTGTTTCACAAACACTATACGAGGATATGAAATGACACCGCGCGTCGATGTGTGATCTCAAGTGGTTAAAAACTTTAAGCCGTACTTAACTTAAATTAGTGAACGTTAAATCCAGTGTCATATGTTCATTCCTCTTTCTATTGATGCTTGGAGGAACAGGTCTAAAACTCTTAAAACTCTTGGGCGAGTGTGATTAAAGCAGTAGTAGCGTGTAACATATTGAGCAAACTAGACACACACACACACACACACACACAAGCTCCAGACGAGAGCATCAAGATCGAGAGCACCCTCATCAAGAAATCCAGATTATGTTCTATGCTAATTCAATAAGCACCCAGACACATCTATAACTCCGCCCACGCCCCACCACACACACACACACACACACACACACACACACACACTATACACCATCAACATCCATCCATGTAGGAATCTCTGTAGACCAACCACGGAAACCCACCAAGCACAGGGAGAACATGCAATGTCATGCACACAGACCCAACGTGGGAATCGAACCCAGGACCAGGAGGTGCAAGGCGACACTAAGCAAACGTGCCGCCAAACCCACCCAACCACCCACCCGTTACCTACCTCCAGCAGAATGTAGGAACTGGATCGGCTGTTCAATCTAATCATCTGTAATTTAGATTTTCATTATTTTAGATGTAATCGTGTATATATATATATATATATATATATATATATATATATATACACTGTTGAATATACATTCCTATTGAACAAGTACTGAGAGTTTTTTTTTTTTTTTTTCTGCTTACGTTGATGTGTGAGATATGAAGCTTGGAGGACAAATACCACACGAGTGTGTGTGGCCGTTCTAAGGTTCAAATTAGCCTACTAGTTTGTTTTTGGAAACAAACCAACCACACGTATGAGGTGAGAAGCAGAATTCATACTGCTGACTGCGCCAGAGTTCATATTTCATAAGTTTACATGCACAAAGCATTTAATCAGAATGTAACTATAGTACTTTGACATGTGCAGAGGTGGAAGGTTAACAGTTTTCACGTACTTGGTGGATACTTTTGACTCCACTACATCCTACAACAAACTTCTGTACTTTCTACTTCAATACATTCCCGCATGGCATTGCATCATATGTGGGGTATTTCGAGCAGTAATATTCCCACATTTGCTATTATACGATTTGTAATTGCAAACATTCCCTTCTCTTTGTTGAAACACTTAGTCCTGTAGCAGGTGTTTGAAATAAGAAGTTGAGATGAGTTCAGACAGCGACAAAAACGGCACACTTACTGTTCGGAAGCGCAAAGAGGGAGTGACTCTCTTACTATGACTTAAGGCTAGAGTTGACAAAATACAAGTTCGGTATTTTAATTCTTTTAAAGGTGAGTACTTTTGTAGTAGAAATGGAAATGGAGGACTTCTACTTTTACGTGATATTTTATTCGGGGGTATCTCTACTTTTACCTAAGTATAGGTAGTCCCCGACTTCCGGTATAGGTAGTCCCCGACATTTGAGTTACGACTTTCCGCAGATAGAAAACAGACTGCGGTTCTACTTCCAGGTTCAATCACTATATCGCAATATATATCTGTGTGTGGGGGGGGGGGGTGCCGAAGAAATGAGTCGGCCTCACTGGTTTCAATGAATCAGTCTGGAAGCACGATGATAGAAAATGTCTGTCCTGTAAAGCTGTCTTGATGGTGAATAATCCAAATTCTGGGAAAATCCTCAACAAAACAGAGCTCACAGTCCAATACGGTGGAAAACAGCTCTAAGGCAAAATGCCATTCAGGCGTTTTAAAGGCACAGAAACGACATTTCATGAGCGAGATTCATTTCCTTAGGCATGACTACAGTTTGTAGCCACTTGATGGCAGTGTGAGGAAAGGGGACAGATTCAGTCAAGTGGTTTGGTAGGTTTTACATTGTATATTCGTATCAAAGCCATGAAGACTTACTTTGTCAGACTTAAAAACAAATCCGACTTACGAACATGCTCTCGGAATGTAAGTCGGGGACTACCAGTACACTATTTGTGTACTTTGCCCAACACTAGCCATGTGCAAAGTGGTACTGCATTCTGTGAAGGGTTTAATTTGTAACAGAAGATGGAGAAGTAGTAGTATTTCTCTTCCCGTCTATTACTGATAAATGGCGCCTTCAGGATTATGATTATTACAAGAATTCAGCCCCACTTATGATGAGTTTAAAGCTTTTGAAACACAAAATGGTGAGCCAGTCAGAGACCGAGTAGATGAAATTAAAGACAGGTGGCAGAGAGTTGTTTTCGCAGAGTTTACTGATAAAGGATGGAAGTGAATTTTCTCTCCTGGGAAATTAGATCATTATTATTATTATTATTATTATTATTATTATTGAAGTTATAATAATTTTTTTAATAGCCCCTGTGTAGAAGTGTTGATTTGTGTGTGTTTTTGATATGGTGTCCTTGGATTAATGGCACCTGAAGCATGAACGGATTAGGAACAGACCGGGGCAGTTGTTGCCATGGACGCCCTCAATGTCCTCTCACATTCTCCCTCCCTCTGTCTCTCTGTCTCTTCCATCAGAGCGCAGTACATCAGACACATTATAGGACTGAATAAGAGATCATTACTCTGTTAGAAAACTCAACAGACACATGCTCCTGTGTGCACGTCTACAGCATATCACAAGACACACTTGTATACGTCCAGTCTGATCGATTCTCTTAATTGCAGTCCTGTAAAGTGTGCCACGTTCCCCCTCATCAGAACTGCGCAGTGTTTCATCTATATTTTTAGATCTGCAGCACAACAGCAATAACGGAAAGAGTATCGATTTCTCACAGCCTCCAGCCTCGGGATTTCACGGTTGTGACTCCATCGTGGGTGAGACGTAGGTTGAACTGCCGATCTCATTACGTATGCCTCTTCCAAACCAGTACCACCATCATTATTTCATTTTATTTTTAGTTTTATTCTCTTTTTAAATAACCTGCAAGGCGATGCTGATTTTAATCATTCATTCTCTCTTCTCTTTAGCACTCTCCCTCTCTTTCTCTCTCTCTCTCACCACTCTTCTGCTGAGTACACAAAGCGAAAGTAGGTGATAAATTATTTACGGGCTCTCAAGCCACCGGCTCGTGCGCCCGGTTTCCTATTTTTAGAAGCATCTGGCTGTCTCCTGGGACTTCACCGAGCACCGCGAGCAATCATGGCGCAACAGATCCAGTAATGGACACGGCTGCCGCAGGATCTGCGGCTCGCTATGTGTGCTTCCACTCACGCGTGTTCTCATTAAAATAAATGACACATCCTGACGGGTAGGGATGCTGTGACTTCCATAGAGTGCAGCACAAACCACAAAGGCTTTGTTACCTCTTTATATACCATGCTGTTTGGAGTACGTGTCAGGAGTACAAACGACAGTCAGCGAGGTCATCTTTACATCCTTTGTTCCTTTCTTTTGAACAGAAAATTAAAGTGTGTAATTACGCCTTAAGCACCCGTTGCATTCAGCCTCCATGACTATACATTGTCACTTTATCTCTCCTTCTTTCTCTCATTCTCTCTCTCTGTCTCTCGGTCTGTGTGCGACGGTAATATTTAACCAATTTTGAACCCAAATAGTGCTGTTGGTTGTTGTTTGCAACTTTTCCGCTGATGCAACTCATTTTTTTTTCCCCACTCTGTTATGTTATCGAACATCCACCTGCTTAGGGAGCTGCAGAGCTCAGTAAAAAAAAAAACTAAAAAAAATGCTGAGATCAGGAGAAAGGATGCAGAGGTCAACACTTTGGAAAGTTTACTTATACACAGGAGAACATCCAGCTAATCCCAGCTTAGACCAACGTTTAAGAAAGACCAGCCTCACCTGGTAGATGCATAAAATATTAATCTGAATCCTTTGTGTGTGTGTGTGTGTGTGTGTCTTTTAGTACAGGATTGGGCAGTTGTATATGATCAGTAAGCACAGCAATGAGCAGAGCGAACGAGGAGAAGGAGTGGAGGTGGTGCAGAACGAGCCCTTCGACGACCCCACGCACGGCCACGGCCAGTTCACAGAGAAACGTGTCTACCTCAACAGGTGAGACGTCTTCTACTCTCTCTACTAACACACAAACACACACACGCATATATGGATTTGAGTCAGCTCAAAAAAATGGATACATTTCAGGAAAATAAATTTATCGTGTTTATATGTTGATGTACAGTGGTGTGAAAAACTATTTGCCCCCTCCTGATTTCTTATTCTTTTGCATGTTTGTCACACAAAATGTTTCTGATCATCAAACACATTTAACTATTAGTCAAAGATAACACAAGTAAACACAAAATGCAGTTTTTAAATGAGGGGTTTTATTATTTAGGGACAAAAAAAATCCAAACCTACATGGCCCTGTGTGAAAAAGTAATTGCCCCCTGAACCTATTAACTGGTTGGGCCACCCTTAGCAGCAATAACTGCAATCAAGCGTTTGCGATAACTTGCAACGAGTCTTTTACAGCGCTCTGGAGGAATTTTGGCCCACTCATCTTTGCAGAATTGTTGTAATTCAGCGTTATTTGAGGGTTTTCTAGCATGAACCGCCTTTTTAAGGTCATGTCACAACATCTCAATAGGATTCAGGTCAGGACTTTGACTAGGCCACTCCAAAGTCTTCATTTTGTTTTTCTTCAGCCATTCAGAGGTGGATTTGCTGGTGTGTTTTGGGTCATTGTCCTGCTGCAGCACCCAAGATCGCTTCAGCTTGAGTTGACGAACAGATGGCCGGACATTCTCCTTCAGGATTTTTTGGTAGACAGTAGAATTCATGGTTCCATCTATCACAGCAAGCCTTCCAGGTCCTGAAGCAGCAAAACAACCCCAGACCATCACACTACCACCACCATATTTTACTGTTGGTATGATGTTCTTTTTCTGAAATGCTGTGTTACTTTTACGCCAGATGTAACGGGACACGCACCTTCCAAAAAGTTCACCTTTTGTCTCGTCGGTCCACAAGGTATTTTCCCAAAAGTCTTGCCAATCATTGAGATGTTTTTTAGCAAAATTGAGACGAGCCTTAATGTTCTTTTTGCTTAAAAGTGGTTTGCGCCTTGGAAATCTGCCATGCAGGCCGTTTTTGCCCAGTCTCTTTCTTATGGTGGAGTCGTGAACACTGACCTTAATTGAAGCAAGTGAGGCCTGCAGTTCTTTAGATGTTGTCCTGGGGTGTTTTGTGGCCTCTCGGATGAGTCGTCTCTGCGCTCTTGGGGTAATTCTGGTCGGCCGGCCACTCCTGGGAAGGTTCACCACTGTTCCATGTTTTTGCCATTTGTGGATAATGGCTCTCACTGCGGTTCGCTGGAGTCCCAAAGCTTTAGAAATCGCTTTATAACCTTTACCAGACTGATAGATCTCAATTACTTTTGTTCTCATTTGTTCCTGAATTTCTTTGGATCTTGGCATGATGTCTAGCTTTTGAGGTGCTTTTGGTCTACTTCTCTGTGTCAGGTAGCTCCTATTTAAGTGATTTCTTGATTGAAACAGGTGTGGCAGTAATCAGGCCTGGGGGTGACTACAGAAATTGAACTCAGGTGTGATAAACCACAGTTAAGTTATTTTTTAACAAGGGGGGCAATCACTTTTTCACACAGGGCCATGTAGATTTGGAGTTTTTTTTCTCCCTTAATAACGTAAACCTTCATTTAAAAACTGCATTTTGTGTTCAATTATGTTATCTTTGACTAATAGTTAACGGTTTTTGATGAGCAGAAACATTTAAGTGTGACAAACATGCAAAAGAATAAGAAATCAGGAAGGGGGCAAATAGTTTTTCACACCACTGTATATCATAATATTGTAATAACAACAATAATACAGAAATATGATATCAATATAATGTACATCATTAATATTTTTCATTTCCTGAAGTGTGTGTGTGTGTATATTTATTTATTTGGTTTGTTTGTTTGTTTTGGGTGACTAATATCTTTGCGCTTAATACATCGGGGGACCTGAAACCAGTCTCTGCCTGTCCAGACTCTGTCCGATACCGGTCTTTATATGTCTGTAAATCTGATTTTGTCTGTCCATCTGATTTTTGTCACATCATCAAGTAAAACTGACTCAGCAGAAATTTTATGAAACTTTGCCAGGCCTTCGGTATTTCAAATTAAGTTGAACCTGCGCCAGACATTAAATCAAAATGTCCCTGAGTAGAGGAGACGTTATGAGCAGTCCTCTGTGCCAGATTACATCACAGCATCCATTTTTTTTTTTCTCCTTGGAAGTGGGCGTGACTACGCGTCATTCAACACAGCCAATCAACGCGATAGTTCACGGTGGATACAGAGTATGAGGAAGACACAGAAACGACTGTAATCTATAAGGCTTCCAAATCCACAGAAACAAACGTGTGATGCAGCATAGATCACTCCAAAACAAACACGTACACTATGAAAACTGAACCGTCAAAGATGTATGGACAGATGGTATGTTTATTCTTTAAAACCAGTTTGTCTCGTATGTTCTGAAACTATAGCGATGATAAAAGCAGTCACATGAAGCACCACTATGAAACGAAATACGTTAGAGACGTTAGAGCAAACATATCTGCAGTGATCCGAGGTGTAAAATACCCAAACTGAGAGCCCAGTGTTATGCGCTCAAATCAAAATATAAAAGTGATGTTATGAACAGTTATCTTGACAGACTTAATACTCTAAATCAAGTGTATTTGGCGAACGACTAAACTTGGCATAAACAAGGCGTAAGACCTTACAAAATGTTATTTCTTCGTATTAATAAGTTCAATTAATTAATTAGAGAGTCCTGCCGTACAGAAGGACAGACAGACGTGTAAGTGGGTTTCAACCTGAAATAATAATATCACTGATTACATTAAAGCTCATCATCTTATTTTTAGCTTTAACATTTTAACCCATTTATAAAAACTCTTTACCCGACACCAAATTGCGCGCTCCAAGGTTTGTTCCGGGGAAGACTCTCGTGTGGATGTGACTCATACACAGTGCAGCTGGAGCAGCTGACCTCTCCTGAAATCAATGAACAGTCAAGGACACGATCCTCTCAGATAAGCACGCTTTTCAAGGTTTAAGAGCAGGAAAGAGTCGGCTACAAAGGGGTTGAGAAATAAAAGGTGAATTAAAAGGAAGAAAAGAGAGCTTTCACAGGCAAAGAATTAATCAGAATTAAAGACAAGGTGGAGAGACACATAAGAGGAGGAAAAGAAAATGATATAAACAAGAACGACAAATGAGAGTGTTTAAAATAAGAGAGTTGGACTGAAATAGGAAGGTTTTGTCTTTTGATTAATTGAAGACGGAACAGCCGTGTCAGCACTGTGACCGCACTAAGCTTACACACCAGTTTTTCGAGTTGGCTGCCCTTTTAAAAGAAGGTGGGCTGGACGGGATGAGGAGGGGAGCGGACCGCACAATGCGTTTATCGTTCTCTCTGGACCGTAGGGCCTCGCCCGTATTAATCTGAATACCAATTTTTTTTTTTCCCTCGATTTCGACCAGAGACTTGATTTCGTCCTGACTATCCATTCAAAACAGAAGACTCGGTAAAGGTCCCCACGTTTTATTGTTTATTTAACAAGTTAACACAGGTCTCAGAGCTTCACCTAAGAATGTCTGTTGATGTTCCAGCTGAAATCACCTAGGAACAACAAGCCTAGGAAAAAGGGGGAGGGGGGGTTCTTCTTATGAGGTCATAAAAGGGAAAAACCTGATTGTCTTGCTGAAACCCCAGCCAGTGCAAAAAAAAGGCACTTTCTGCTTTTTCAATAACTAAAATTACTTTTTGCTTATAAGCACATATGTTTAGGTATTAAATGCATTTGTCCATGTTTGTGATTACAAAAGCAATAGTTACATTTACATTTAGGCATTTGGTAGATGCTGTAATCCAGAGCGACTTACAAAAAAGTGTAAAATATTTACATATGCAGATTAGAGATTGCAACTTAACTGTTTGCATTGACACTGTCGAGGTGTATATGCTAAAACATTTCATCAGAATTTAACTTGATGGGTCAAGCTTACCATGTTTCCATGTGCATTATGATTCCGCCTCATTTACGATCGGTTATATGGCATTCATTACCCCTTTCTCAGACAAAAAAAAATTTAAATCAGTGGATAGACATAAAGACAAGTGGGAGAATTTGTTCTGACAGAGTTTGCTAAAGGAAGCACAATTTCTTGTCACATCACCTAACGTTACCTCTATGTGGGCAGAGAAGACTTTATAAGACTGTATTTATTCTAACAGTCTGATCGGTTGTTTACTTGGCTAATATTTACCTATTGAACAGATTATCAAAGGTTTACACCTCCGCTCTCATTCTAATCAGGGGCGACCAGGACTCATATTTACTACACGTCTCGGAATAGGAAATCGCTCCTAAGTGGCCAGATATTCTCAGAATGACGCCATTTCGATCCTACTTTCAGGAGTAAGAGCTATTTATTAAGATTCTTAAAAGTAGATGTAGGAGAGCTCTGGAGGTGTCCTGATTAGATGGAGGAAATGTTCACGCTGAGACGCGCACGGAGGAGAGACGTTTTAGTAACACTAGTGACAGGGAGCTCATTAATGATACGTGTGTCTCAAGTCTCATTTATTTATATATAGTCCTTTATGCTACAACGTAGACCAAAGGACTGAACATCCAGGACACTATAAAATAGAATAAAATCTAATACAATACACAACATACAATGGCAAAGTCAAGAATTAAAAGCGACAGAGTACAAATACGTTTTAACACGAGATTTAAAAACCTCAACTGAGGATGCAGATCTAACATCAGGGGGGAGCGCATTCCATAGTCTAGGACCAACAACTGAAAAGGCTCGATCCCCTTTTGTTTTAAGGCGAGTTCTCGGTACAAACAGCTGAAAACAATTGGAATACCTTTGTGCTCTACAAGAGTTCGTGGACAAAAACTGAATACTTGTTTTTTCTTTTATCGAGTGCAGTATGCACAGTAACTGTCATCAACATGTCCTATGCTGTCTGCACAGGTGACTGATACTGTAGGTTTTTTCAGTAGCAGCAAAGATGCAGTGACAAAGCCGACAGTGATGGAAATAATAAATTAAACTCTCACAGCAACCGCAGATCATGTATCTATAAATTTCTCACCCACACAACGTGACGACTAATGAAAAACAGACTGCAGTCGTGGAGTTGTAGGCATCATCCATGGCGGACACATTGAAATAATCATATTTATCTACTGTATACAATTTTATATATTTATACATTGAGCATGCAGACTGACAGGTGGCATCGATGCTTTTTCAAATTGTCTTGGGCAGATTGATTAGGATATCGTCATGCAGTCGAGTCACATCTGCAAGTTTTGTCCGTGTGCATAAAGCTCACAGTTTCACTTTTCCATCGTTTAAAACTACAATGTGTTTTTCTACTTTGCGGCTCTAAGCGTCAAAAAAAGTGACATCACACGCTTTCCTTTGGTGCAGTCCCACTCCTCGCTGAATGAGTAGGAAGCTTCACAAATAACTAGTAGAATCCACGTGAACATCCCTAGTGCGAACAGAAACACTTTAACATGAAACTCGCTTTTTCGTTTGATTAAAAAAAAAAGGTGTGGAAATTCTTTTAGAATTAGAAATTAGAATTTTTTAATTTGATTTCAAATATCAAGCAGTTTATTTTATACAGCCACCTTATCATAAGCGCTGGAGTTTGTACACACGTGCCTTAAAGTATGTAATGTATTCTTTCACACGGTTTACAGCACTTCATGGTTTTCTCTTTCATTTATCCTGTGTTCTTCTCTCTCTCTCTGCTCTTTTTCTCAGAAAGGCAGTTTTTTTTTTCTTTTTTTGTTTAATTGGTCGTAAAGTACCAGATAAAACAAAATTTTTTGGAGAATTTTGGTGCTTTGGTTTGTCATGCAACGCCAGGCGATCCACACCAAGTGCCACAGATGCTTCTAGATCCTCATTAGCAGGCGTGCTTAGAAAGGGCAATTTTCCAGCAGATATCCCACCACCAACTGGACTCCAATCTGATCAGCTTATCTGTTAGCGTTGGTGTTAGAGTTAGCGGTAACGTTAGCCAGCAAGTTACGGGTAGGTGATTAATGAAGTTTAATGAAGTTGTGATTACGGGGGTGTTCTCCCTACTGTGAGCATGTGAAAAAAGAAAAAAGAAAAAAAGTTCAGCCAGCGCCAATAAAAGCTCTCTGGTGTGAAAACCGTGGGTTTCAGAACCGAGCCGTTGCCCTCAGAAACTGCCGCAGTGTGCACTGCCAATTAAAGAGTGCTGTGTGTGTGTGTGGTTTTTTTTTTTTTTTTTTTTTTTTGGTGGCTCAGCTCTCAAAATGAGGCGCAGTCGCCTTCAAAGAGCTTTGAGTTTAATTGCTTCTGATGTTGCCAGTTTTGGGGGCTGAATTCAGCCTCGGCCCACGCACTCCAAAGAAGCATGTACTGTTCCTGGCAGGCTGTAATAGTCATGCATCTGTTAAAGCGGGCAGAATTCACTGGACCCACAGGAACGTGGAGACGCGCTACTGTACATCGTGACTCCGTATATCAGGGACAAGCATCAGACTATACATTCACTCGGGGACCTGGTTTAATTTTTATTTATTTATTTACCCCTTTCGAATGTATAGTTTGCTTCGATGAAGTAGCAGTGTAAAAAAAAAAAAAATAAATAAATAAATAAAAATTTTAAAAAACCTACACAAGCATAAGCACGGGTTTCGTGCCTCTCTGTTCCAATTAAGGAGGTGTGGCCTCCGTCAGTGGCCATCAATCAAACCTTTTTGTTTTAAGACTGAGTAGGTGTTAAGGTCCTCTAATTTCCTGCACTGCTACTGTACCTGGTTGTTATGGATGTCATTTTGGTGTGTGTGTGTGTGTGAGTGAGTGAAAGCAGGTTGTGAGTCCTGAGTGGAAAGCAGCAATTCATTTAGGATTATGAACCCCATCACTCAGGCAGCACGGATCATTCTAGAAAGAAAGTGGGAGGAGGGTGCATATAAAGAGGGGGATAAAAATTATTCAGCACGTGTAGGAGACTACGAGTAGGAAAGAGGAGGCCGTGTGTGTGCGCGTGTGTGTGTGTGTGTGTGCGCGCGCGTGTGTGCGCGCGCGTGTGTGCGCGCGCGTGTGTGTGCGCGCGCGTGTGTGTGCGCGCGCGTGTGTGTGCACAAGAGAGAAATGTTATTGCACCCCAGGCCCTGAATCTCTTTTTTTTTTTTTTTTTTTTAAGAAATACATCTTTTTCTTTTGCATTACGCTGATAAAAATCCATTACGGAAAAAAGATCGGCGCTTATGCCTTGGAGTCTCTGAGTTTGTCATAAAAGACTCCATTATGTCCAGTGGAACCTTTTGCCAGTGCTGCCTTCTTTTTTTTTTTCTTTTTTTGCGTTAGTGTGAAGGAGAAGTAAAGCAACAGAGGTATTGCAGACTGATTACTTACATAACAGAAGAGAGAGGATTTTATCAATGATTACAGGACATGGGAAATGGGCCATTCGTTTTTTTTTTTCCCCTTTGTCGTTAAAATGTCCTAACATTTTGACCATGGGGACATTTTGACCATGGGGACATTTTGACCATGGGGACATTTTGACCATGGGGTTTTTCTATAATCGTTTGTGTATTTTTGATTGTCTCAGTGCGCAGTCAGGCGCAGGGGAAATTCTCCAACAGCTGACTGGCATCCAGGTCTGACTCATTTTTGCATTTTCTTTCTTTTTCAGATCAAAACCACAGAACATTATGTTTCTATTGAAAGCTTTATTTATTGACACACTGACCGTATTTGCTTTTTTCCATGCAACCTACAGTATGGTTTGTTACAGTAATAACGAACACTGCTTATCAGGGTTTTTTATTATTATTATTATTATTATTATTACCGCTATTTGGTCACTATAATTTTCTTTGTCATGTTTTGATTATTGATCTGAACTAAAGTCTTTTTTTTTCTTCTTTTTTCTTTTTTATCTGTTCACAGCAAACTGCCCAGCTGGGCGAGAGCAGTGGTGCCCAGAATCTTCTATGTGACAGAGAAGGCGTGGAACTATTATCCTTACACCATCACAGGTACTGCTGTCAAACTGAACCCAAGAAGAATAAAGTAGGAATGTAATCATCAGGATTCACATCCTCTCAGAGGAGGAAGCACATGTTAGTCCTCACCTTCCTGGTCTGGTAGCTGTAATGCAATAGAGGAGAACCCAGATAATAGGGTGGGAACTGGCAAAGACTAAATTGGATTTCCACCTCCCACCCTTAGACACAGAAAAAATGTTCCAACACTTACTGGCCTTAGAAACCCTGCGCTGTAATACGCTGCGCCTCAGCG
The DNA here is from genome assembly GCA_030522415.1 of Channallabes apus. Taxonomy (NCBI): domain Eukaryota; kingdom Metazoa; phylum Chordata; class Actinopteri; order Siluriformes; family Clariidae; genus Channallabes; species Channallabes apus. The sequence goes on along the minus strand of CM060112.1, from coordinate 17,177,182 downwards.
ATAATGAAGGGTGGAGGAAGCTGCCTCGGCTGCAGTGATGATGATGACTTTGAGTCTGAATGAACCTCCTACATTGCCTTACTGTAGACAGATTATGGCTATGAAGGTGTGTACTGCGGGCACGTTAATGGCCACAGTTCCTCTCACATTCTGATCAGCTATAACATTATGACCACCCGCTTAATAATATTGAGTAGGTCCCTCCCTTCCTGTATTACATCTAAACAGTAATGCACTGTGTGTTCTGAAACTTTTCTATTGGAACCAGTATTAAACTTTTCTTTAAGTGGAGCTGCCGTAAGTGGAGCTGAGTAGTGGTGGAGCAGGGGTGGGGAAGAAGCAGAAAAGGGGTGGAGCAGAAGCAGAAAAGGGGTGGGGCAGAAGCAGAAAAGGGGTGGGGCAGAAGCAGAAAAGGGGTGGGGCAGAAGCAGAAAAGGGGTGGGACAGAAGCAGAAAAGGGGTGGGACAGAAGCAGAAAAGGGTGCAGGGGTGGAGCAGAGACAGAAAAGGGGTGCAGGGGTGGAGCAAAAAGGGGTGCACGGGGTGGAGCAGAGACAGAAAATGGGTACAGAAGCAAAGCAGAAACAGGAAAAGGGGGAGCAGAAACAGAGCAGGACTGGAGCATAAGCAGAGCAAAAACAGCAGGAGTGGAGCAGAAGCAGCCTGGAAACAGAGTAGAGAGTGGAGCAGAAGTGGAGCAGGGATAGAGCAAATTCTTATTAATGTTAAGTTTGAGGGGGAAAAAAGTGCAACAGTCAAAACAGCCGAAATAGACTTATTAATTATACATTTTAGACTGGCGAATTGTTCCTCACCAATTTCTAAGGTTCTGTGAGTTATCAACTGTCTGATATGCCTGAAAGAGCGCAGCACTCTGTATCTCTGACAGCATTAAACAGATATTTGAATTACCATTCTCTATTACTTTCCTTGAAAATGTATTGCTTTTTACATTCCACCAATCACGGTAATAGTGGGGTTTTTTCTGTAGCAGCTCAAACTTGATTGGCTCTGATTAAATCCTTGTGAAAGTTCAAAAAAGGGTCAGAATTTCTTGAGAGATCATATACAGTATATATGTTTATAATAAGCTGATGGTTACTATGGATATTTGCACATCGATGGAAAAGCACAGAAATGAACGTTAAAGTATATACATACTCTACCAGTCAAAAGTTTGGACACACTTTCTGGGTTCTGATTTTTATTTCATTCTATATTGGAAAATCACGCTAAAGCCCTTCAGTATATACAATAATCTCCTTTGGACAGTTGATATTTGAGATGTCTCAGCTACTGATGCTCTGTAAAGCTTTCATGAGAGCCAGTTTCTTCATGGTTCTTGATGGGTTTTGCAAATTCACTTGACACAATACTGTTCTTGCAAGAACTGTTCAAGAACAGCTGACCTTCATGTCTTAAGATAACAACTGACTGTTGCTGTTGTTGTTACTTAATTACCTGATGCCATATGTGTTTTTCATAGTCTTGAAAAGACAATTCAGTATTGTTCTAGACTGTAGAAAGTAAATGTAAACTTGTGTCCAAATGTTTGCCTGGTACTGTGTATACATACTTGACATATTTTAGCTCCACCTGGTGTAATTTGAGGTCTCTGAGCGATAGCAGATTCTGTAGTTTCTGCCGCATGGTTCCCCCCATCACCCTCCTTTTACCCCTCCTGTCTCAACTCCGATTGACCTTGAGCTAAATTCACGTCACCACAAAATTCGAAACAAGTCATATTATTTTTCTCATAGCGGATTAATCTGTTAAATGCCATTTTAAACAGGACACAGTATTCTTGGGCGCTTGTCAGTTCATTCGGGCGGGATGCCCAAGTATCATCATGTGTGGGAAACACTGCTGTTATTTTGAGTTGGTTATATAAGGACCAAGGGAACTTTTTTCAGGAACATTTTCAGGTGCCAGAAACTTTTCTTATTAAAACTTTTAAGTTAGTTCCTGTTTAATGAACAGTAAAACTTGAATCTCACCATCATGGCACAGTTTGTGTCAAAACAGTGAGGGCTCTTATAATGTCCTGGGTGCATAAAACTGGAATTCATCCAGAAACCATAAAAGTTATTGTTTAGACAATGGTTTGATTCTGTATTTGATAAGATGCTAATTTAGTTTTCTGCTTTTTCCTTTCCTCTTATCTGCTCCTGGTCCTGAATACTCAACATCCCGTGGCTGCAGAATACACAGTAAGTTCAGTTTCTCTCTTTCCTTTGTCAAGACATGGTTTTCTACTAAATTTACTGCTGCAGTATGAATCAATTAAGCGTTATTATACGAGAAGACATGCTGTTGTATTAAATATCAGCACTGCTGTTATTGCTTTTATGCAGCAGTTCTACAAATGCATTTCTTTTATCAACACATTATGATTTGTTTGTTTATTTAACCAGTTATTTTGTTCCCCCAACACATTCTTTAGTGACTGGCAGAGTAGTTTTATTACCGGTACTACTGTATGTAGCCAAAAGATGTGGAGAATAAACCATGAAGGTTGTGGACAGTCCTGAGAAACTTTGGAATACAGTGGAACCTCGGATTACGAGCATAATTCGTTCCGGAAGCGGGCTCGTATTCCAAAACACTCGTAAACCAAATGTAATTTTCCTAATTTTCCCATAGGAAATAATGGCAACTCAAATTATTTGTTTAAATATAAATACATAAAAATAATTAATACAAAATATAAAGTAAAAATAAAACAAATTAACCTGACAAAAACAAAATAAATCCTGACTGATAAGTGTTTCTGTTTGTATACGCAGGCGTGTCTGTCTGTGTGTGTGTGCATGTGCGTGTGCGTGTGTGAATGAAAGAGCACAGAGTCAAATTACGCATGCGCGCGCGCGCACACACACACACACACACACACACACACACACTCTCTCGCCTTTACAGCCCCCTCCCACCCCCTCCTCCTCTCGGCTTCCCACACACACGCACACTCTCTCCCTTACACAGAAACTCTACAAGCACTAAGACCCAGCGGGAGAGACGATTAGCTACAATTCCGCAGCACAAGAGAGAGAAAAACCGTTGGCTCAGTTGTGATCACATGACGCTCGGCGTCAAAACAAGAAGCGCATGCGTGATACATGATACTCGGTGCTCGTAAACCAAGACAACGCTCGTTTTTCAAGTCAAAATTTATTAAAAATCTTTGCTCGTCTTGCGGAACACTCGTAAACCGCGTTACTCGTAATCCGAGGTTTTACTGTATTAGCTAACTTCCGGGGCTCGGGATTAAATCCCAAATAGTGTTCAATGGGAAAGCTGCGGCACTATGCATGGTGTACAATCCCAATCCACACACCAAGTAGTGCCCTTAATCAGGAGTTAGAGAACGATTTGGGTTTCACCCTTGTGTTTTAGAAGCTAGTTAGCCATGAACAGAACAACACGGACGGTCAGCAGCAGTTCAGAGCAACTTACTGAACCAGTTACTAAGGAAAGAAAACCCTCTAACGACTCCCCCTCCTATTCTCACTTTCTCACTTGTTCATATAACAAGCCTTTTCAAACAGGGGAGGATCCTTTGACCTTGGAGGACTCAAATATGAGGAACTTACCTCAGACTGAAGAAGCTACTTGGATGTTTAGTGACGCATACAGTATCTACTTAACAAGAAAGACGTCCGGGTTGGAATAACTCAACTTTCAGATAACCACCGGAAAGGCTGAGAATCTTCACAGACATAATGAGACAGTTTTGCTTAAGATGTCATAGCGTTATCAACTGTGTTTTCTTGCTTCCTCAACCGGCTTCTCTCTCCTCTTTCCAGTACTACAGTAGTACAGACCTATTTTCACCCATGCTGGTGGTCGACTGTTAGTGTAATTAACGAATGTTAGAACACCTGTGACCTAGAGTGATCCATATAGTTAAATGTTCCATGCTTTATTATCACCACTCTTGTGAATGCAACTCCTTCTGTCAGATTATTCTGAACTAATATACTGTATAGTAATTTTCACATGCGGGCGGTGGCGTATTGGTTAGCACCGTCTCCTTGCACCTCCAGGGTTCGATTCCCGGCTCTGTGTGCATGGAGTTTTCATGTTCGTGCTTGGTGGGTTTCCTCCGGGTACTCCAGTTTCCTCCCACAGTCCAAAGATATGCAGGTTAGGCAGGTTTAGGCTAATTGGCATTCCCAAATGGCCCGTAGTGTGTGAATGGGTGGGTGTGTGTGTATGTGTGTGTGCCCTGCGATGGATTGGCACCCTGTCCAGAGTGTACCCCACCTCGTGCCCTAAGCCGCCTGGGAGAGGCTCCAGGTCCCCGTGACGCTGAATAAAGGATAAAGCGGAATAGAAGATGAGCGCGTGAGTAATTTTCACTAGCTGTAGTGATTAGCAAGACATTTTTAGCGTTTAAGCGTAGCTAGCTATAATTCCATTGATCAAAGGTATTTATTTATAAGGACCAAGGGAACTTTTTTCAGGAACATTTTCAGGTTCCAGAAACCTTTCTTATTAAAACTTTTAAGTTAGTTAAAACTACTGCACTAATGTGCAGTAGTTCCTCTTTGTCTGAAAAACATTCATTAATGAAATGCAGAAAACCTGTCCATGTTGCAGATGTTAAGTACCAATGCAGTACTCAATAATGCACTTGTGTTTTAATCTTTATTAAAAACACACAGCTGAAGAACTACCGTTCAGTTTTACCTCAAACATCAGAAAAAATGATCTGAGCGAAAACAAACAAACAAACAAAAAAAAACATACAGCAAATGTCAATTCTTTTAAATGAGAAGTGCCAGAGGAAAATCTTCAGACCAGTTCGAGGTGACTGTAGGAAGTCAACAGTAAATTAAAGTAAAAGCCTTTCAGAATGCATAACGTGCCAAGGTTGAAGAGCGATAGAACGATAGAAGACCACATCGGTTTGCACTCCTGTCTGCCAAGAGCAAGTACAGGCTCACTGGAACCGGACTCTTCTAGAAAGACTTTTGACATTTTTGTCCAGTCAGTATTTTTACAGTTTTGAGGCAGACTGTATTAATATCATTCCAGTTCTTGGTTGTTAGGGGGGGGGGGGGGTTCATGTTTTTTTGCTGCTGTTTGATTTGTTGTGATGTACTCCAGTTTCCTCACACAGTCCAATGACATGCAGTTTAGGTTAAATCTGTCCTGTCCTGTTCAGTGTGTACCCCGCCTCGTGACCCAAGTCTCCTGTACACAACATAAGAGGAATAAAAGATGAATGAATGAATGATTAGCATGTTTCAGCAAGTATGGGTATTCCTATTAAAGTGGCCAGCGAGTGCACACGCTGTTATTCCACAGACGTCATGGTGATGATATTTAAAGATCTGATTCATTTTTAACTGCTGTTTTCATGCAGTGTTCGGGAGCCGTTTCTCCCACTGACATCCTGCGAATCCGGATAAATGAGTTTGAAATATGTTTGCATCACGGTTAACGTCTCTTAAAGTTCGAGAGAAACTCTTCAAAGTGACTCACGGTTATTTCTGTATAGCGTGCTGGGGGTGGCTGGGGTGGAGCCTGAGGGCTGAACAGGAAGACACGGTGACTCACCGAAGAGAAGAGACAGTCCCCACTTTCAAATATCTTTTTCACTGTCATTTATTACTTCTATCATTTCTTCTCCCATCTCTCTCTCTCTCTCTCTCTCTGCTCCCCCACCCTTCCCTCTATTCTTTTTTTTTTTTTTTTTTCCGCCCACACATCCTAAGGTGTCATTTGCAGCAACTTTCTTTGCCATAAAGGGGTTACCATGGAAATATGTCTTCTTGTTCCTATGTTGTTAATCATAGCTTTAATGGTCTTGTACACGAGATCACACAAATCACAAGCACTGATTTAAATCAGAATGCATCTCGTGTTCAGGTATGTTAGTTTCAGATTGCTCATTTATGCAGCACGACGATTACAACGAACATCAGATGAACAAGCATTCACTTCCTATAGCCGGATGAAGTGCGATTCTGACAATGGAGCCACGATGACGAGGCATTCACACTGAGATTTTCGCAACTCACATGCACACTCAATTAAATGTAGTGCACAGACAGGGTCCAGGCTCTCAGTATGCTCACTGGAGTCAGCTAGTTGCATGAGGCTTGTAGGAACAGTGAGGATGTGGTGATAGGCAGAGGATAGTATTTGCTTTAGCAACTACACTAAGACTAACGAAAATCCGAGTTACGAATTTTCCATAGAAACGAACGGACCGCGGTTCTATGAACAAATCACTGAAGAAGCTCACGTGTATTGTATTAAAAATAGACACTGCAGTGCACCAGATATTAATATTTACAATTGTATGCAATATTTATAATAATGGAAATGCTGGACTACTTTTACTTGATATTTTATCTGGGGTATCTCTACTTTTACTTAAGTACAGGTAGTCCCCGACGTACAAACATTCAAGTTAAAACTTTACGCAGATTCGATTAAATAAAATTAAATTTTTGTATAGCGCTTTTAACAATTGTCATTGTCGCAAAGCAGCTTTACACAATCAAAAGAATTATTTAACTTTGTATGGAATGTGAATGTGTATGAATCAAAATGATCAGATAGTCCCTGGTGAGCAAGCCTGAGGGCGACAGTGGCAAGGAAAAACTCCCTGAGATGGTAATAGGAAGAAACCTTGAGAGGAACCAGACTCAACAGGGAACCCATCCTCATCTGGGTGAAACAGAGAGCAGGAAATGATCTGCATTTATACAGTGTGTTAGGTGGCAGCCAGTTCAGCTATAATAGTTGATCTTAATTGATGTTAAAATGGAGTCCAGGTAGTTATTGGAGACTCGGGTAGACTTGTAGGAAATTCCTGTCTTGAACTATCGAGCAACCGCAGCCAAGTCAGAGAAACAACTGTCAACACCAGTCGAGCCCAGAACCGTCTTCATGGTAGAGTGAAACCGTCCCCAGATACCAGACGCATCCGGGCAGATGGGAATAGGCCGTGGGTCTACTTCCGGTTCAACTGTGAAAGTAGCTCACGTGTATTGTACAAAAAAATAGACACTGCAGTTGCAACAGATACCAGTATTTACAATTATATACAATATTGTCAATGTTTATGTGAATGTGTAAAATAGCCAAAATCCGATATATTGCATGTGTTGAGGTCCGGGAGCAATTAGTCAGCCTTACTAGGTTCAATGAATCAGTCTGGAAGCACGATGATAGAAAAGGTTTTGTCCTGTGAAGCTGTCCCGAGTTTACAGTCATATACAGTGTAAAACAGCTCTGAGACAAAATGGCGTACGTTCAAGCGCAGTGAACACTGTGAAGCGCTGTACCTCCTGACCTGGTTTTAGGAAGGTTTGCTGACTTTTTGGGCCATATGATGGCAGTGCGGGCAAAGGAGACAGGTGCAGTGCTCAAATTTAGCCAAGTGGATTGCTTTACATTCGTATATTCATGTCAAAGACATCACAAGACTCACTTTGTCAGACTTGAGAACAAATCCGACTTACGAACATGCTCCCGGAACAGAACTCATTTGTAAGTCGGGGATTTACTGTACAAGCAAAGCAACTGTGATTAACGTGACACTTTCTCTTTACTTTAATTTTCAGTGTTCATTTTTGCCAAAGTTCTCCATCCACATAGAGACCAAGTATGAAGACAACAAAGGAAGCAATGACAACGTGAGTACATTACACGAGCATGTAGAGATTTATCTCTCCTTCTAATTCTTAATAATAATAATGAATCAATTTTTCCCAGATGCCTCCATTTTCTCCTTTTCTCATTTCAAGCCATGTTAATGGATTTTGTCTCGCAGCGTGTGTTAGCCCACATGCTCTTACAAAATCGATTTCTGGATTGAGTAAGCGTTTGGCTGGCGTACAGTTGAGCAGATTCTTCAGCTCGTTTTTCAGCGTCGCTGTGAGCGAGTTTCCTCAGAGCATGCTTGATAAGAAGAGTAAATAATTTTGTCAGAGACAAACAGTGTCTGTCTAACTGAAGTTAGGAAAATAATGTCTTTTCAAAAAGTGAGCCAAATTGATGAACAGATTTAAATTTGCAAATGTTTCTTTTTCTCCCACTATGTGTTAGCAAGAAATCCAGTCCATCATGTCCCTCTAAAGCGGTTCTTTTTCTTCCATATGACAGAACACACACACACACACACACACACACACACACTCGCTCTTAAACTGTGTTGGACTTATAACACAGTCAATCCATAGTTCACTTGCTACACACACTATCTCTTTTCCCATATCTCTTCTTTTCAGTCTCCCTCTGTCTCTGATGTACTACGTCTGTGTTGTAAAAGCTCAGGTATTGATCAGGGCTGACCGTGCTGGACCCGAGGGCGGTCGGGGAAGCAGCACACACTCACACACAGCTGAGATCCCTCAGCCCACAGCATCTCCATTTCACTAAGAACTTTTACTACTGCAGTTTTTGTTTTTAAGAGCCTGATGCTGTAAATGATCATATTTTATTAATGAAAAGGTCATATTAAAAGTTAATTATTCGAAGCAGCAGTAGTCTAGATAGAGTCTCGGTCCAACCTCAGAACACTGGGTGCAAGGCAAGAATAAATCATGGATGTTCATAAGGCATCATACAGGTGTGTGTGTGTGTGTGTTTTGATATACAGTATTTTGGAACAAAGATACGTTTTTGCCATTTGGCCTCTGTACATCACCACATTACATTTTAAATGAAACTCTCAATTTTCAGGAAATACAACCATTTTTATAAACACACACATACATACACCCTGTGGCTCATAAATAAGGGAACAAACTAACATAATTACAAACATAAGGATTGCCTTTAGTACTTTCGTAGAAAATCCTTTCGCAGTCAACGACTTCCTGAAGTCTGGAATCCACAGCCATGAATAAATACTGAGTTTCCTCCCTCACGATGCTTTGCCAGGCGTTTAGTGCAGCTGCCTTGTACTGCTGTTTTTGGATCTTTATGCCTTCAGTCTTGTTTCAAGTAAGTGGAAAAACAAGATCTATTGGCCTGAGATCAGATGACTGACTTGGCCAGTGAGGAATATCCCATCTCTTCAGTTACTATTAAAAAAATACAGCCAGTAAAATAATACTGGCACTGCTTTACATATAAAGCGAGGATAATAATTTATGAGGTACAGGAGAGAATTTCAGTGGTGTAGTTAATGCAGTTCTGGAAAGTCTGGGTGAAATTCATCCAGAAGCTTTTCCAGATACCAACGAAAATACTGATGCATGTTGGGGGGAAAAAACGTACCAACAAAAAAAACAGAGGCTTATTTCCAGTATCGCAGGCTGGTTTTGCAATGCGGCGATTCTGGGATCCTGAGACTCCTTGCTGTTTATCTCAGCGGGAGTGAGCGTCACATTTGCGGGGGACTCTCTTATACCCAGTGATTTTCTCGCATTCAAAGAGTACAAAAGACTAAGGGAGCTATTGTGCGTGTTATAGGCAGCGCAAACCTGGCACGCTCTCTTTACTGCGCTCTATATATATCTCTCTCTCTCTCTCTATCTATCTATCTATCTATCTATCTATCTAGCACAGACACTCTTCCAGCTTCAGACGCATCTTAATTCATGTTTGATTCACTGGATGGTGGTTATACATGTATTCGTAGTAAAAGACTTATTTTGACATTTAAAGTGCCTTGTATAATATCACCAAAGACCAAACCCACAGCGCCCTCTAGTGGGAATACTGCAAAAATAATGCGCCATGGATCCCAGTAGAACACTGCAGGTTTTCACCACCAGTACTAATTATACTGATTACCAGTACTAAATATAATCAGATCTGCATCGTGTTGATTATGAATTCAGGATTGATCTCGTCAGCTTACATGTGCGAGGACTCGTATAACGAAGTCCTGTTGTCTAAAGCATGCTGTTCTTCTGGACCCGTCTATAAAAACATTCATTGCTATTTTGGAAATTTCTGTCTTTTTATTATTTAGGTTATTTTTTCGTTAGTTCGTTAATTATAATTAAATGAGGATTAACTACAATAAAACTTTAAAAAGAATTACATCTTCATGCAATGTGCAAGGGAATTAGGGCTTTATAATACACTATTTACGGACGTGATGATTTTTAAATTGGATTATTTGCTAATGGAAATTTTTTTATATACATTTGTACATATGCACTGTGTGCTATGTGTCGATGATCTGCTTTATCGGATTTGTGTTGTACATTTCACAGGAATTTTTATCTATCGCGCTGTAAGATCACTAGTAGTACTGTAGTGCTTAATGTCTCCATCATAGTTAGAGTTGACATTTTAGATTGAGACTAAATACAGTGATTTTAATCAGATATAGCTCAGGGCATTTTACCGTAATTACCATCCTACATTGTCTCTTAGTTACTGACTAGATGTCCCAGTTACTTTAATGCACTAATGTACTGTACACCGTGTTCATTCTCTTATGTGTAATTTGTCTGTCGACTGCATGTGTGTGTGTGTGTGTGTGTGTGTGTGTGTGTGTGTGTGTGTGTGTGTAGATATTTGAAAATGAGCTGAAGGAACAGGAGCGAGAAGTGTGTTTCATAGATATCGCTTACGATGAGATTCCAGAGCGCTACTACAAGGAGACAGAGGTGAGAAATCATAACCTCTCCTCTCTGAGGATGTCATGTAATGTTGTACATGTCTGCAGTTAACATGGAGGAGAGGATAATGGATAAATGTGCAGCTCTGGATATTTTGATTTAGGAAATCTAGTCAAGTGGTTTGTAAGTAAAATGCTTTTTGTTTTAGATCATTCTCTTTTTAACGCAAGTTAATGACGATAATGAGTAATGATGAGTAAATGCTTTCAGTATTTGTGTACAGTATGTGCATGCTGTGCTGTTTTGGCTTTTGTTACTTTGATTTGAAAAAGAAAAACAACTCCCATCGTACACACTGTCGAAATGTCAGAGATTAACATTATGTCACTAACCCATCAGATCTTTTGGGCTATTTTTAGCATTTATAATAGGTTTTATAATTATCTCTGCTCCTCATTCATTCAAATGATTTTCCTTTTAAGGAATCACTACACAATTGGGAAATTTGTCCAGAAGCCTGTTTATATGAAGGAATATTATTAATGCTCAGAAGGAAACTCAGTATAATATTCATTTGTACAGGTTAATTTCTCATGCATATACACCCTATTAAAATAATAATTATATGCAGGATCTGCGCTACTTCAAATCAGAGAAGACGTCTCGCGGCATGCTGCAGGAAGGCTGGCGGGACACAGAGACTCCCGTCATGTGCTCCTACAAACTCGTCACCGTCAAGTTTGAGGTGTGGGGCCTCCAGACACGCGTCGAGCAGTTTGTACACAAGGTACGCTTTCATTATGCCTTTAGACTGGATACCAAGTGCTTTACAGTATATGGCATATATAATAGTTTGCAGTGATATCGATGAGTCTGAAATTCATATTTTATTCATCACTCAACATTTAATTCTGTAAATATAGATCGATGTTGTGTAAGCCAAGGCCCTAAACTGTGTCTGTAGGTATTAAATGATACGTAAATGATGCCAAATACTTACTTTGTTCTCCATATTAACTTTCTATTATTTCATTTAGGTTTTCTAAATACAGTAAAACCTCGGATTACGAGCAACGCGGTTTGCGAGTGTTCCGCAAGACGAGCAAAGATTTTTAATACATTTTGACTTGGAAAACGAGCATTGTCTTGGTTTACGCTTCTTGATTTGATGCCGGGCGTCACGTGATCACAACTGAGCCAATGGTTTGTCTCTCTCTTGCGCTGCGGAACTGTGGGTAATAGTCTCCCCTGCTGGGTCTTAGTGCGCGTTTCTCACTGGTATAATCAACAACCGTGTGTGTGTGTGTGTTTTTCTTTCTCTTGCGCTGCGGATTGTGTGTTGTGTGCGCGCGCGCGCGTAATTTGACACCGCACCGGTTCTCACACACACACACACACACACACACTCTCTCTTGTCTTTAGTGTGTGTCAGTGTTTGATTGTGTGTTATGTGTGTGCGCGTAATTTGACACCGTGCCGGTTCTCTCTCTCTCTCGCCTTTAATGTTTGTGTGTGTGAAGCAGAGAGGGGGTGCTTCACTCACACACAACCGGCACGGTGTCAAATTACACATGCGCACACATATAACACACACACTCAGCAGCGCAAGAGAGAGAAAAACACAGATACACACACAGTGCCTGTGTGCATAAATGGAAACACTGGCACGAATAATTAGAATTTCCAATATTTCTTATGTGAAAATTTACTTTGGTTTACAAGTGTTTTGGAATACGCATCCGGAACGAATTATGCTCGTAATCCAAGGTTCCACTGTACAGGCATTCTAAATACCAATTTTTCATGTTTATTCATTATTGTTACAGAAAGGTTCATCATTGTACGCGAGTGATTTCAAGTTTAGAACATCGTAAACAAATAATCTCATTCATGCCTCAACCTCACCGGCATTTTTATTTCTTTTTCAGAGTATTCATTCAGAAATATTTGAACTGTTCTCTAGTATAAGAGAACTTAAGTTACATTTTATTAAATTTCTTAGTAATTTTATTTTATTAATTTTATTAAATTTCCATCCTACAGGTGGTGCGGGACGTGCTGTTGCTGGGTCATAGACAGGCCTTTGCCTGGGTGGATGAGTGGATCGGTATGTTTCAGGCAGGGCTGCATTATACTAATTATACACATTATGCTAATGTGAATAGCAGCTTGTTAAAGCGTTAGGTCATGTGACAGGAGGTAAGTGCAATAAAAGAAAAGGCTGATGCTGATTAAAAATCATTACTCTCATCATATTCGCCTGTAACGTTTCTCCGTCCTTTCTTTGATCTTAATTTAATATTACCTTTCAGGCTCTTTAGCATGATGTATGATCCTGAATTTGGTCTTTAAATACATGGGGTTTTTTTTGTTTCTTTCTTTCTTTTGCCTGGGAATGTTGCCCTTTATGTTCTCTGCTTTAATGTTCTACACTGAAGGATGGTAAATATGCACTTCTTCAGGTTTGCCGTCTCTTATTCTACTTCTCCGTTTCTTTTTATTCCGCTCTTTTCTTCCAAGAAATCTCTCAAATTTTCTCACTCATGCCTGGTGATCCCAGGGGTTAAACAGCTGGCTCTAACATCCTCTCACCTCAATCACTGACTAACCGGCACCAAAAGAAATCCTCCTCGCTCATTCTTCTGGCTCGACCTTTAACACTGAATCCTAACCCTGTGACACCACCACCATGCCCCGCCCTCAGTGTTCCTAACTGAAGATGTGGTTTTTGCCCCCCATGGTTTCTGCCCCTACCTCCCCCCCCCCCCCCTGCCTTTGCAGATATGACTTTGGATGATGTTCGGGACTACGAGAAGCACATGCATGAGAAAACCAACATTAAAGTTGGCTATGAACAGCAAGAACAATCCACCGATTCATCTCCATCTCTGGATGGCTTAGGAATCCTTGACAAAGTCAGCGTATGTGTGGATTTCTTTTTAAATATCTTCTTCCTTAACAAGATCCAGCCTTCTGCCCCGATTCACTTTTTCTTTTTTTTATGTAGCAGTGAGTACAATGATTATCATCACCTGAAATAAAATCCCAGATCCTCTCACTTTCTTGACCGCCTAACTCATAATCCATCCAACCGGCTTCATGCATTCCGTCATCATTTGGTTTAATGTAACTGCTGGTATTATTATAAAAGAGCTTTTACGAAATGTCTTTTGGTTAAAGTGTGAAATCATGAGAGGTAAAGAAGCTGGAGGGGAATGCAAAAATAATGCAATATTACAAAAAAACAACAACAGTTTTAATGGAAATTTAACGTATAGATTTATTCCATAAAATTACAGACTCAAACTCTTTTTTTAATTTTTATTTAATATTTCTTTCTTTCTTTTTTTTCCATTTTTTTTAAGACATGACAATGGATGAGGTGAGAGAGTTTGAGCGCAGGATCCAGGAGGCCACCAACCAGAAAATCGGCATGTTCCCTCCGTCCATTTCCATTGGCGAGATGCCGCTCTCATCTCTGGCGCTCAGCGGCCCGGCCAGTGCTCCGTCCACCCCGCTCTACACCGACGCCCCCGAGTTCCTCTCCGTCCCCAAGGAGCGACCTCGCAAGAAATCCGCCCCTGAGACGCTCACTCTGCCCGAACCCGGCCAGTCTATGCCCGTCCCAGCCCCTAACCACGCCTCTCTCAGCCCTGCGACCAACCAGACAGAGTGATTGGGTCTGTGCCACGCCTCCTTGTGACTTCTTCCTTCAGTCAGGATTTTGTAAACACGATTCACTCACTTGGCTCCTTCCACGTGCAAATTTTTAAAAAGACTCCAGTTTTCTGACCATGTAAATGGGCTTCCTCGCTTCAAGGTAGCCTCTGACTCAACTGTTTATATTTTCTCATATTTGGATACAGAAATATTCAATATCTACATTCAGTTATTGTGATGTTTTTGCTTCTTTTTTTTTTTTGGTCTTAAGATTAAAAAAATACATATATACAGTATATATAAAACAGACCATAAAGTCTACATATGATGGCTTGTGCTAAAGTACTTATTTTTTTTTATTTCACTCATCCTTTTCTCATAAAATTATTGAATATGATTAGGTGATTACCTACCTTGTGGCTTAAATACGGTTGCCTTAGCAACGACAAGCAGTTATCCATGATCAGGATCATGAATCAACACGAGGTATCATTTCAAAGTAAAAGTTATACATTTTTTTTATTTTAATTTTCCAACAGTAATGTAAAATGATTGACGAGACCATTCCTTTTCTATCTATAAATGGATTTTAAGTTAACGGAATGAAGGAAAAAAAAATTAAACAATGACCTTAAAAAAATTTTTTTTTAAGTAAGATGTCAATATTCTATATTATACTGTATTTGAATTAGTTTTTCAGGTATACAGTGATTACATGGGATTGGAATAATCTTTTTAATTACGAGCTGCGTCTTTGAACAAAAAGCATCTCAGAACATCGACAGAAGACAGAAGATAAATAACTCTCAGTGATTCAAAAGTCTGAGGCCGCTAATTATAATTCTGGTATTTTGCATTAGTTTAAAATTTTATGGCAATTTTTTTGCGTTAAAAAGTTGTATGATCTGCAACAACTTGAGTAAAGTAGAAAAGTTAGAAGTTCAGAATTTCTCGTTATTTGATATATTGCTTTAATGGCAGTGTGTTCAAATTAAACTTTTATTTATCACATACACAGTCACACACAGTACGATATGCAGTGAAATGCTAATTCCTTATATGGAATTAACTTAGTGTGATTTCAGACTTCTGGACTCTTGTTTTTATTTTATCTTTTTTTTTTTTATATTTATTTCAGAGTAGGTTTCCCCCCCCCCCCACCCTCATTTCCATTTAGCTATATCCACACACATGCATATCCACCTAATCAGAACGCCTCTCAGGTCTTCATTGGTGCCAGCCTTTCCAAAGCAACGGCAGGAAACAATACAACGTCCTCTCTCAGATAACCCAATAACACAGCCATCCAGGATTCCAGGGTTTTGTCTTAATAGATGTGGTACATCTACTTTTCTGCATATGATAAAATGGGGGGGTGGAGAAAAAAAAAGTGTGGAAGCAGCTTATATGACAATCTGACCATCAACCACAGCAAGGGAGTAAAGGATGCTCATAGAAAGAGTGTGCAGTAGAAATATCTAGCAGTGATTAATGTGAGAATTAATACACGAATGCCACAATTAATTTTTTTGTGTGTGTGGGGGGGGTTCTTTTTTTTTATTTTTTGTACTCATCTGTAATATCAGTCTGGAGTAGGACAGAATGTTTGATTGAAGCAAGCATGAACGTCTGCATGTATGAATGGAATCAATATCAAGTCTAACCTTTCCTGATGTCCTTTGGATGCCTGATGATTTTGCCTTCAGCTTTTAGAATGGCTCCAGATGCCAGTGAACAGAGAAATACCTCCCCCCCCCCTGCATGTTCTAGGTTAAAGGCAATGAAAAAAAGTGACCCAAGGACTTGGACTTTTCCTGGCTGTACATGTATAAGGAAAAAGAAAAGGTCAAAACAAATTGCTTTCTAAAGTAGCTGCTGCCCTTTTGTATGTCGTCGACGGAGTTTGTTAAACTCTGCATGGACTGTTCACAGGCGCTGTAGGGTTCTGTGTATATGCATTTAAGAGGCAGGGACTGCTGTTTCGATTTACATATATATACATGTAGTGTATATATAGGGGGAAAAGTTGACTGAGCATGCTCAGAGTGAAACAGCGGCTCCAACAGTGCCTCTGCATGTACATGTAAATATGTCAATCGATAGATCTCTATACAGATGTTTTCACCATGTTTAAACATTCTTGGAACGATTATAGAGTTTTTCTTCTACGTTTCACTTATTTTGTTTTTTTATTTTAGTTTTTTTTTTTGTATCTTGATTTCTTTAATGACTGGGAGGAAGTGTGAAGCACCTTGAAACCTATTTTACAACTTGCACCCAGAGCCATTTCTTAAATAAAAAAAAAGAAGAAAAAAAAAAGAAGGAAATACTTGACGACGCTGCTACTTGAGTCTTTAATACCGTCCTAAACTTACTGATGCAGGGAATAGTTCTTAGTTTTGAAAAACAGTTTGAGGGTTTTTTTTTTCTTTCCTTTTTTAACTAGAGTAAAAAATACAAATGGACCCAGTGTTTAATTCCTGCTGAAGCATGTGCAAGAAAATTTTTACATCGTAGTAATTGCTTATGAGAATTAATTATCACAGTATTGCATCAGTTGCAATGACAAAAAAAAAGTTATTATATAGCAGGATTATCTAAAACTAAAACAAGCCTGAAACTATTTTGGAAATTGAAATGGGAGACACCCTTTACTTCTTTCTCTTAGTCTTTCCTTGGCAAACCGTAGTGTGCACTCATTTCTGATTTGCAATTATATAATGCAACAGAAATTGTTCTCTTCATAATGTATACACTTTGTGCATGTATAGTTTTTCTTGATTTATCAAAGTCTACACTTGCAAAACATTAATTCAATATAATTCCATTTATTTGCTTTACTGCAAATTTAGCTTTTTTTTAATTTTTATTATTATTACTAGTCTTATAAAATCCACCAAATAGGTGGAATAAATATGCTCCTACATAGCCATACAAATATTTAATATACCCTTGCAGAGGAACACCAGTGGTCCTGCCAGTTAAATGATAAGACCTGGAGATGTACAATTTATGGTTAAAAGACTTCACAGTTACAGTCAGTGATTTATACAGTATGTAAAATGTTTTGAAAAGTAAAATTGCAAATTCCTGTTGAAACAATCAGTGTCCTCCATTAAAAAAAAAAAAAAAAAAAAACTAAAAACATCTGGAGATCCCACACAGAATGTGCCAGAGATCCCAATTTCACTTTTAAGCAGATTTGCACACTGATCCAGAATTATTGAGAATTATAATAAAAATCACTGACTGAACCTTTAAAGGGATACTTTGAATGTTTAATTTTGATGTAAGCATATAAGTACATTACCATAGGTCTTAATCATTATAAATGTTTCTGCCCTGCACAACAACAATGAAGTCACCCAGAACGCACTGTAAATGCAATGTAAGTCAATTCAGAGCCAAATATCACAACCCTCTTTATGTTTTATGGTTTCCAAAGTTCAGCTGAGACTCACGTGAGGCTTCTGCAGTCGCGTTGAGCTAAATCGATCGAGTTGGAATGCGTTTCTGCACTGAACGAGGGTTGTCGAATTTAGCCACAATCACTTACATTATACTCGCAAGGGTATTGGGGGCTCAGTGGTAGGTTTTTTTCTAATCGAGTTCCCACCCAATGCCCAAACCCCAGCCACTGGATGCAGTGCCGGTCCCAGACCCGGAGAAAATGGGAGGGTTGCATCAGGAAGTGTATCCACTGTAAAACATGCGCCAAGTTATATGCGGGACAGATGGTTTGCTGTGATGACCCCTCAATGGGAGCAGCCGAAAGACCAAAAACAACTTGTGTCATACAGTATTCACGTTCTGGGTGACAAAATTCACATTCAGTGTGCAGAGCAGGAAAATCTTTCAAACAGGAACTATTGTAATGCAATGCACCTCAGTTCTGAATTTTTGAGCTTTAAGACAGACAGGGACTTGTTCCTGTTAAAGGTAAGAAATTGTTCAACATTAAAAAAATTCATTATTAAAATAAGAAACCATAGAGGAAACCGGTTCATCTGCTGCTTTCTGAATTGCAGGCTTTGTCCTGAGCCGTGTCCAGAACTGCTCCCTAACTACAACATGTTGCCACATTAAATAATATTTTACTGTATTTTATGATAAAAAAAAAACATTTATTGTGCTGTGTTTATTAAAGCTAAAATTGTTATACCTGGAATCCTGATATGATGTTTATTGACATTAATGGCCATTTATATAGAACAATGAGAAGTGATGTTTATATGACACACAGCATTACAACTGGTTTGGATTCCGTGCATGAACAAGTAAAATCTTTCTTGACCAAGTAATGATTTTTTTCGAATACATGGACCATTTTATTTAAAATTTGTTGCCACGGCATTAACAATGTGTTTTACCCCAAACAAACCACTGTTTATTATCCCGAACACATAATAGTATTATTGTGGAAAAATGATAATTACAGGTGGTTTATCAGGCAACATTTGTGTTCAAAAGCATTTGACTGGAAGTCTGTACGAGTCAAAAGGTAGTAAAGGAATCTGAAAATTCTGTTCAACACATAAGATGGAAATAATGATTATATTTTGCAAGGTTCTTA
This sequence comes from Channallabes apus, assembly GCA_030522415.1. Lineage (NCBI taxonomy): Eukaryota > Metazoa > Chordata > Actinopteri > Siluriformes > Clariidae > Channallabes > Channallabes apus. Next base: position 17,158,411 of record CM060112.1, on the reverse strand, counting down.
TTGCTGCTTTAAGAACATTCCCTGTGTGTTTTATTTGTCAAACATGAATTTCAACCCCTGTTAAACTCTCAGCACGGTGCTTGTGTACTTCTGCGCCATGATGCCAGGAAATGATTTCTATTGTGCTTCTGCCTGAACTGGGTTTGTAAATAAGATTTTTGTACAGTTCCTGCCTTTTGGAATAGATATTTTGTTTGCTTGTACAGTACATCCAAGGTTGTTATTTTGAACTTTTCTTGCTTGACTTGTTTTAACTGCAAACTCCGTTCTACAGAAATGCCTAAATCGTCAACAAAAACGAGGCGGATTAAATTTGAATGTTATAGCCTTGCTTTTTTTTTTTTTTTTTTTTTGGCTTAGTTTCGTTGTTTTTGGATATTTAGATTTTTGTACGTTTTGATAAATAGTGATTTGGTTCTTGGTGTTTTGTGGTTTGTTCTTTACTTCCTCTGTGGCCTGTTTTCAATCAGTAGCAATGAGGTGGTTTATATATCTATATATAAAACTGAAAATTTACATCTATTTTTTATTTAGCCATACTTGAAATCTAAATATCACATTCCCTATTTGTCAAATTTTGATAAGTGTTCACAATCCAGCAGGAACCCTAACAATGGACGAGCGTTGTAATATAGTTGTGACAACGTTGTGATGAGGTTCACCGTTGAGACAATATTGTTTTTGAAAGTTAGAATGACAAATTTATCAATACATTTATGTTAAAATAATGGTGAATTAATTACCCAAAAAACAATGTTGCAAATACAAACTCAAATAAAGGAAAAATGTAGCATTTATGCCAATTAACAAACATGGTCCGTTATAGTAAGTTTCTAACAGGGTTGATCAGAGATTGGGACGGACACAACAGCTTCCCACACATATGCATCTCATGTCACACGTCTCTTAGTGTTGTAATGTTACCTCTTAGTTTCACTTTCTTTCTGAAATACTGAGGTGCATCTTAACTCCTGAATTACTGTCCTGTAACGTGTCCTGTATCACATCCATGTTCCACACAACCGATCTCAGAAGCGTGTTTTCTACCCTTTTGTATTCTTTGACAATTTAATATTTTAGTAAGTGGCTGTTTCTTTATTTATTTGTTTGGTGCTCATTGCTATGTACATTTACGAGCATCCTCAGTAAGTTCCTAGGGGGTCCAGTGACCATCCGTTTGGTATTAATATTGTTTTGATGTTGATCGTTAGTAGTCATCATTCTAACTTTCTAAAACAACCTAATATTAAAGTTGTCCCAAAATTTGTAACATTGGCAAATTACAACAGCACAACACTTTAACAACCGAAAATTCCTGCTGGGTTTCCCTCAATTACAGTGAGGTGCATATTGATATCTATATTTTTTCAAATACAATGTTTAGAATGCCATGATATTCTTACTTTGATTTAAGATTCTCTCACAAGATTTTGCGATATTTCCTTTTAAAAAAAAAACTGTTTACCTGCCTCAATGTTTCAAAACATCATTATGCTTTTTGCATTTTGGTTAAAAATTACAATGGAACTATGGTGCTTGTTTTAAACAAGCAAATAGGACACTAATGTGTAACACATGCTGATTAATAAAAATAATAATAATACCATGATATAAAATTTACAAAACTATAATTGAGTCTAACTTTAGAGAGGACACTGGTTGAAAATCAATATGTGCAACTATAAATTTATTCAAAACCGAAACACCCAAATAAACATTGTCCAAGCAAAAAGCAGGGAATTATGCAGTGTGTTGAATATTTTTGAAAGCAGTTATTTCATCTTAATTAAAATAATGTGAGAAAAATAGCTTTTATGCTCAGAATTTAACATTAAATTTAAAGCCATACTATTAAAAATCCTAACAGGCTTTTTTAGTTTTGGGGAATGTCCAGGTTTAGTCTTTATTTATTTTTTTATAAGTATTGAGGGATGAATTCTTAAAGTCTTTTTTGGATTTTAGGGTTTCATTCCTCAAGTCTTTCTTTGCCATCTAGGCCTAAAGGAGAGGACCAAAAATTTTCATTTTGTTTTAGCTATAAATTTCTGGTGATGTCATGCTGCCTCCAGAGGCAGCTTCCTCCCTGATAAGAGTCCTCATCCACGGCCGAGTGTCGTCCTTTTTGCCTTCTTTAGGTTCCTGTATATTCTGTTCTGATCCATTGTAACTATTGTTTTCCTAAATCTTGTAGCAAATAAAACTTGACTTGCTATGACGTTGCTTGTGTTTCTCAAGTTATTATGGAGGAGATGATATCATTCATGTGTGTTTCTTACAAATGGAGGATAAGTACGGTGGCCCTTTGACAAATACAAAGCAAAAACCTTTTTAAAAATCTAAGCATATTTAAAAAGAGAGATGCTGCAAAAACAGAATAGTGTCGCATAGTAAATATCAGCAGCTATTGTATTTAACTGTAGTCATTTAAGCATGTGTTGATTTTTTTTTTTTGTGTTTATGTAATAATATATAGCACAATGGTTACAATAACCTCAAAACAAACAGTTCGTTTTGTTTATTTACTGTTAAATTTATTAACCCCTTTTAAACTTGCAGGTTTTTATGATGTGAAGACATTTTACAGAGATAGATCATGTCTTGTCAGCTGTACTCACGTCCTTAACTGGTACTTCTTTCAAGCACCTCAATCGTTAGACAACACTTAATCCATTTTTGTAGTCGTCTAATCATCAGTATTTGGTGGTTTTATTTCTCTCTTCCTTGCAAGAATGTTCCAGATTTATAAAATACTTTACAGGATCTTCTGTGCAGAGCCCTTATTGGGTTATTCCAAAGGTTTTTAACAGGATTAAAATAGTAATCCCAAAAGTATGGTGGTGTTCTGGAACTGTACTATTGTTGACTTTCATTGTCATGCTAAAAGGATCAATCTTTTCTCATCTTCATTTCTCACAGTTTTTATGCCAAGATAGATTCAGTTGTATGAACAATATCCTCTATTTTGTCTTGAATAGATCCCTAATAGATCTCAGCTGAAGAGACGAAACCACATAACATGATGCTGCCGACACTGTGCTTCATCCAGGGCGGGATTTTCTTTGGGTGGCAAGCTTTCTTGTTTTTGTGGCAATAATATATTTAAAATTATACCCCAAAAAAGTTCTACCATGGTCTTATCAGATTATAGCATGTTTTTAATTATTCGGTTGGAGGTCATTTGAGCAATGTGGAATATTTTTGTCTTTTTATGAGAAAATGCTTGTGTCTGGTATATGTATGTGTGTGTGTATATATATATATATATATATATATATATACACTCCTGGACATTAGGTGGCAGCAGTGAGTAACCGCTGCCGCGGATTGGCTCGTGCCCTCTCGCTGTGTAATCTCGCGATGATTTGTAGGTGTCGCTCAGAAACATGGCGGCGCTGTATGAGGCGTACACGCTGTGCGGGCTCGTGCCAGCGCAGAACTCGGCGCACTCGGGGATCCGCGGGATCGAGGCGGACGGAGACGCGGACCGCGTGATCGTCACCGACTGCGCGCGCTCCGTCACCGCGTACAAGGTAACACGCTCGCGGCGGAAGCACTGAGGCAGCGCGAGGGGGAGACGGGGCCGGCACGCGCTGCTGCTAGCTAAGCTAGCTCGCTCGGCGTGTAAACACATCGAGGGGTTGAAGGAAGGCGCTTATTACAGCTGTTTAATCTTTTCATAAACTCGTTCGTAGAGTGTGAAAGTTATCTTTTTAATAGCTGCTTACTGGATTGTGGTTAACTAGTTATCTGACTAGATGAGCAACTTAACCAGAGGAAGAGAAGTTGTGTATCACCTGGCTGAATCCCAAACGGCGTGATGTCTCTCTGTGAGCACCTTACACCCTCATTAGCGCACTACAACACCACCGGAATGTGGACTACACTGTATACAAATGTCACATCAGTATAATAAGTAGTGAAACACTCAGTCTCGAGTGGTTTTAAGGAAAAATAATCAACGACAGGATGGTATAATGCAGTTCCACCACAAAGCCAACTACAGCAAATGTCTATTCCTCTTATACCAGTTTGAGCTCTTTTAAACTAATGGAACAAAATGTTTGGCTTTTTAATCACTATACAGGACAGTGTCATTGAATTACAGGAAAAAAAAAAGTCATTGTTTGTCTAATGGTTTTCCCACAATCGAAAACATACTGAATGTTTACAAAGTCCTGACCCAGGACACCTCGTCCTTAAATGTAAAAAAAAAATTATAATAAGTAGGGCTGCACGATATATCGAAAAAAAAATAGTTATCGCGATAATGGCATGCGCAATAACCATATCGCAAAGAGTTGCAATAAATACTTTATTTGCCAAGCATCTGTGTGTCCAAATTTGACCAATCAGATGGGCCCTTACTATGTTTATACCCGCTTTATATATATCTTTATATATATATATGACACGGTAAACCCAAACGCGGAAGCAAGCGAGTAGGCAGGATAACCACGCGAATTAGTTTAAGGACTCTCACAGAAGGGGAACAAGGGAAAAACACACATTTACCCCGCGTCCTATAAACACACACTCGAATCAGAAAGTAAACAATCTGAACCGACATGTGTGAACTCGGTGACTAAGCTGTATGAGGTGGTTTGTTTACTCCTCTTATACTTCCGGGTTCGCGCCCGCATTACTTCCGGGTCCTAGTGCCGGTCGCGGAGCGAGTGTGTGTGTGACAACTAGTATTTTTTTTTCTATTTAATTTTTGTTTAATAATATTTTTATTAAAAAAAAAAAAAAACAGGCAAGCCAAAGAGAATATTTAGTTTAAAAGATGCTCTTGTTTTAAGACACTATTGATGAGTGTACGGTTACACGTAAATATAAAGTAATGTTTGAAAATAATTCATATTGTGTTGGCAGGTTTATAGTAACAGCAAACCAGAAGTCAGAATATCTGCTGAGGGGTTTAAGTCAGTCATAGTGTTTTGAAGTCTAAATATTTGCAACTTCCTTGACATATAGTTTCTTTTTAGCCTGAATTATATTTAATTACATCAGACGAATATCTATTACCTGTTTATTTTAGTATGATCATTACATATAAATAAATAATTTAAAAAATAGGCAATAATAATAATAAACAAATGCATTTCTCTAGGGAAATTTCATATCGCAAGAAATATCATTATCGCAATATTCAACAACAATATCGCATATTTTCCTAATATCGTGCAGCCCTAATAATCAACTTCTCCATGGTGAAGGCAGCTCCTCAACTAATCATGTTAATGTATAGAAATAAACCCTGAAGTTGTTACCGCAAAAAAGAAGAAAAACCTTTTCAGGATGATTACAGCTAATGCTGTAGTAATTTAATGATGTATTCCGAACGATCGTGATTAATGATGCAGATATTTCCTTGACATTGGATCGTATATTCTGACATGTCATCACTTTGTCCCTTATACACTGTCTGGTCTAAAGAAAAACAGGTTGCCATTTCAGAAGGATCAAATTATTGGACTACGTCAAGCAAACAAAACAACTAAGGAGACTTTAACTTACTGGAACTGACTTAAGAACCCTTCGACACATTATGAAAACGTGGAAGGATGATTTTGAACCGAGATAATGTAAACACTTGAAGTTGCATGGTAAAAAAAAATCAATAGTGAAAATCAGATGTGCTTAATAGTGAAATTGATGGTTTTTCCATATGTCTGAAAAGAAAGGCTTGAAGTTGCTAGGGAGCATAGAGTTTTGAGCGATGGACAAAGTATGATTAGTCCAGCTTCAGAGTGAGAAGGGATGCGCATGTAGTGTCGTACAAGCCTCTGAACGCCGTGTTATGATCTGTGGTTGCTTCAGTTGGTCAGGTCTGGGCTCAGCAACGTTGTGTGAGAATAAAATGAAGTCAGCGGGCAATTTGAATGACTTGGTTATCTCATGAATTTAGGTTTTCTTCCCTGATGGTACAAACATATATTTCCAGGACTCAAATTGTGAAAGTGGTTCTGGGAGCATAAGGAATCATCATGCATGTGACTTCTTTTTGCGCCAAGCAGAGTAGAATTCATCCTTGAGTTTATTGGGATTATCAGTAATAACTGCTGACGGTGTGACTCGAACAAGTAGCGTTGCTGCCTGTAGATACAATGATTGAAGCATGTGTTAGAAATTAAAACATTTCCAACACAAAATGTCATTGCGCATTAATCCTGTTGTGTGTTTACTCTTCTCAGGTTTCTGATCAGAAGCCACTGGGCAGCTGGGCAGTGAAACAGGGTCAGCGTTTGTCCTGTCCTGCTGTCTATAACACACAGACCAATGAATATGTGGTCGTTACAGATGAGAAGGTAAGTGAAAATCGGCTAAAGGAACAAGAAGAGAATAAAATATGACAAGTGTGGAGTTAACAGGAATGAATAAGTGATGACGTGAAGTGATGCATGGTGTGTGGAGATAATGTTACAGACTGTCCTTCAGTGTTTTTCACCTTACTACATATCCTGCTGTGTTTTAAATAAAGTGAAATGATGTTAATCAACTATTAGAAAAATTAGATTTTTGCATTATTGTAGCTGTAAATATTGTAGCTCTGTTATACTGTATATCTATTTGTCTGTCTGTCTAGTTATTCTCTCTCTCTCTATATCTCTCTCTCTCTCTCTCTCTCTCTCTCACTGGTGTATCTCCTCATGATTTGTTTAGGTAATTAGAGTTTGGAAAGATGATGAACTCAGTCTTGACAAAGCCTTCAAAGCAACAGTAAGTGTCTTCTACTTGAGTATGGTCGATATCTTAAAAAAAAAAAAAACTTGTGTACACCTGTTGAATTACATGTGTGTTGAACAGGTATCAGCTGAGATCTACAGAGTGCACTCAGCCCCAGAGCAGGAGCCGGTCGTTCTGTTTCGATGTGGTGCTGTCAGACAACTCGACTCGCTCCTCGCTGCTCCTCAGCAGCATGTAGAGGAGGTTCTGTCACAGGAGGAGGTCATCAGGTGAGCTGGCTCAACAGAGCTGTATAATTGGAAATGCCCAAAAAGCAACAATATCACACTTTTGATTGAAAGTTAAAGGTGCTTGAAAAAAAACAAATGTTTCCTATGTTGTTGGCGTACACTGTGATCACTTGTTCAGGTTTGCCAGATTTAGTGATATCCCTCACTCCATGCTCAAAAAGCCCTGTAGAGGTACTTGCTTTAAATGAAATATCCTCGTTTTTGTCTGCAGGTGGAGTACTGCAGTGCGGGCGAACCAGCGACTCATCCTTCTTTTCAGCACAGAGCAGGTACACCACACACACACTTGCTCAACTACAATTATATTTCACCAAATGAATTCATACCCAGTATAAGTCATACCCACGATAAGTCGATTAACGTGGCTCTTTTATATGGTCTCTCTTTGCCTTCAATAACTGTAACTAATCACCAGCAGAGTTGACGATCGCGCCAGCGTATGGCGAGAGTTGTAAGATTTGCTGTGTTGTGTTTCAGAAAGGAGAACAGTTCCTGTATGTCCAGAGGTTCAATCCTAACACTCTATCGAAGCACAGGTTGGAGATGGAGCCTGGAGAATCGGCTCCCCTCAGCTACACCGCTACCTACAGAGACGGAAACATACACCTGCTTTACCTGTGTACGCTTCCACCTGTCTTCATGTCAACACTTTATCTGTGACTCTGTGTCCTCTTACTAGTGATTTAGGGTTTCATGGACTGACCATTTGAGTAGAAATATTCTAATATTAGGATAATTCAGGTTAAATTAAAAGCATGATTGAGAAATACTTCAGTCCTGACCAGTCCTTTTTTTTTTTTCTTTTTTTCTTTTTCTTTCTCCTTTCTTCTCTAGTACGTAGCGGCGGTGTGTATGAGAGCATCCTGGTGGCTCAGCCTGTGGTTTCTGCACCGGATGAAGAAATCCACCCTCTGCCTCGCTCTCTGCTCTTACAGCTGCCCGCTGGAGACGATGAGCTGAGCTGTGCCTCGCTCCTGCCTCTTGACCAGGCTCACCTGGCTGTGCTGGGAGTACCGCATCCCTCAGCCAGAACTGGGAAAGGTACCTCACTCACATATGCATACGCTTACATTTGCATTTAGGCAGACGCTCTTATACAGAGCAACTTACAAAAAGTGCTTTGAAGTTTACATCACTGGATATAGATACTTGCACTGATTTACTAGGTTACTAAGTGCCATCAATCAAACAAATGCTTTATTTTATTTTATTTTTTTTTTTTTTTTTTGCCGGGGGGGGGGGGGGGGGTTAATCCACATTTCGAGTAAGTAGTTTAATCTATGTTAGGGTTTTTGCATTTGTTCTAGTTTTATTTTTTTTAACTGGTTGTCTCTTGTAGATTTCCTGTGTCTCTGGAATACACACTTTCAGACACTGCAGGCTGCCAGAGAACTTCCAGGCAAAATATATGGCCAGGTCAGACACACCTGTTATGTATACATGTACATATAACTAATAGAATTTAATAATCTAGATCATATGAAATGTATATGTTGGGTGTTCAAGTCAAACCAGCAGGACTTGTGATGAATCTTCTTGTGAATGAAGGCATTAAAACAGAAGACTTCAGGCTCACGGTGGTGAGAGTCTTGAATATAAAACATTTGAATGGCGCACATATTTTAAGGCCGTTCCCAGCCAAGGTGGCTCGGAGCTCGCTGCAGTTGCTTAACGTCCCATAGACATTCAGCGAGTGGAATCCTTGAAAATTAACAGAACTTGTCACTAACTTGCAGGATATGCACAACTGTACATTCAATCATTTTATAAACACCACTTGCACATTACAGGAACTCAGCTGGAAGTGATTGCCAGATTCCAACATTCCCCTGATCTCACTCCAAGCCATTTCCAAATGTTTTTCCTCATTAAAGAAGTTCCCGGAAAGCCACCAATTTAGACGTGAAGCAGGCAGTCTGATCGTGGCTTTGGCATACTGAGGAAACTCGATATTCAAGCACTAGTGATGAGCGGCTGGTAGTGCAGCAGGGGGTTATATAGAGACTTAAAGGGATTTTTTTTTTTCCCCCTCTGGTATCTGACTTTTGACATCATCAGGAAATCAAAAGTCCCAATTTGACTTGAACACCGTTTGTATTATATTGTCACAGTTTGCATTTTGTAGTTGTTCATTTTCATACATGCAAACTAAATGTTTCATTAAATGCGTCCTCTTTTATGGTGTTAAATATATTGTTATGGACATTGAATATTCTATGATAAGGCTAACTGGGTTAAATACCTAATACTGAAAATGTTAATTCTGAGGTGCTGTGGCATCTGTCTTGTCTATGCAGATGTGGTGTTACTCCAGCAAGCTGTTTGTGTGTCATGGGAAAACCCTCTCTGTGATTCCCTTTGAGTGTGAGAAGTCCTCTCTGGCTAATGCCATCGGGAAGCTGAGACAGACCAGCGCTAACGGTAGTAATAGTAATAACTCCCACTTGGCACACTGATGCGTGTATACAGTGTGTCTGCATCGACAGCTGTGTTATACAGCAGGAGTAGTCGAAATGTACGAGTCGAACTAATTTTAAAATGCATTGCTACTGCCATAGACTGATAACTATTACGAATGGTATATTTATGATGTACTATATGACCTATTAAGAAGGATATTGTGAGTTTGTATCAGTAAGCTTCTTTTTGTTTTCTTTAATCTAGAGAGCAAGGGTCCAGCGATTGTGCCATCCTGGAACGATCTGCTTCATGGCAGCACGACGCAGACGCAATCGAAGACCCGGACTTTGTCCACGCGCAGGACTGTAAGAGACATAGTACAGTATACAACTCCTTCTTGGACTTATTTATTTATGATGAAGAAAACACTATCTAAAGCTTTAATCTGGCTCTACATTAACTCATGCTCAGATTATCTAAATATGCAAATTCACATTTTGGTCTCAAAGACTGTCATGTTGCCAGGTTCTCACTTTTCATGCAGACTTGTGCTAGCGTGTGTGTATATAGAGCTAGGCTGCTGAGTATAATACACATTTATTTATTTATTTTATTCCTCTTTATATACACACATGAGGGATGTTCAAGTCATACCGGGACTATTGCTTATTCAGAACGCTGTTGTGAAAATAAAAATTATACCTTAATTTCTCTATATAATCCCTTGCTACACTCGTACACTTAACCCAGCATCTCAATAGTGCTTGGGGGCTTTTAAAGTAGAAAGTTCTCTCAGTATGGCAGAGCCAAATTTGGACTGCCTGATTCTCATCTGAAACGCTGGCCTCCCAGGAACTCCTTTACTCCCAAGCATGTGGAAATGGCTTGGATTGAAGTCAGGATGACATACAGCATATATAATGTGTTATGGATTATGGTGTGGTATGAAATCTCTGGAGTGAAAATACAGCTGGTGTCACTGCGTGCACTGTTTTACTTCCTCTGTAGAAGACGAGCTCAAAGCGCCAGCAGTGTCTAACAGTCGAGCAGCTGACTGAGAACATAAAGGTAATGTGTTTAACATGTAGGAAATGTATATCCATGGGCATTCAAGGTGTAATTAATAAAGGCTTTTCAAAAGTCATGCATTGTTCTTAATGTGTGTTTTGATGTCTGCGTCCTGAAGGCGAGCGCTGTACCGGAGGTGGAGAGACTGGTGCAAGAGTTCCTCAGTGGAACGGAGCAGGAGGCGTTACAGCTCTCGGCCGGAAGGTTGGCATGCGAACTAGTCGCGTGGGGTAAAGAAGAACCCGGGTTCTACCCTCACACTGCCCTCCTGCAGCTGGTCGACACACAATACCTGTGCCACAGGTGAGAGAGTGTAGTAAAGACATCCAGGGACTTTAAGTTTCTCAGCCACTTTGTTCTTTGGGATATGTTTAATTCTCTTCATCGTGCCTTTCTGTTTGTGTGTGTAGTGTGTGTCCTGACCTGCTGATGCTGGCTTTAGAGAAAAGTGACTTCCGCCTTTGTCAGCTCTGCCTGCAGCTCTTTCCTGATATTCCTGAAGCTGTTACCTGCGCCTGTCTGAAAACTATCCTTAGGTGAGTCACTTGATGATGAATCCATCCGAACACCTTCCCTGCTAGTGGGAACATCACGTTCAGTCTTCGTTTCAGCTACTTGATTGCATGATCTCTTGGTTAACAGCTTCCTTTAGTGTTGTCTCCATGTTTTTGACACTGTCAACATCTGGAATACATCCTTTTTCTGTGTCCCTGAATCGTAAGCAATATTTACTGAATCAAGTGAACAGAAAAGGAGGTAAACATGGATAAAACATCGAGTTGAAGCAGACTTTTAAAATCTGTCTCTGTTGTTGTCTCTCTCTGTCTCTCTCCAGTATCCCAGACACAGAATTGGAGCACGTGGATCTGGAAGCAGACAGTCTGCTCTTCATGAAGGCTCTCACCCAAAATCCAGACTCAAACACAGACGAGCCCAACGGCTTCTGTCCTCCACCGGCTGACGAGGAAAGCTGTGACGTTCCCTCAGAAACCCCAACTCTCAGCTCCAAACCCTGCAGAGACCCACTGACTCTGGATATGAGCTGTCCTGTGGGAATAAACAAAGGAGCCCTACTGTATCCTGACCACCAGCTTTCCTTTCAGCCTTTCTTATGTGGATGTTGTTGTATTTTCTTTTATTTTTGTGAAACTGCTTTGAGACAATGACCATTTGTTAAAAGCGCTATATAAATAAAATGGAATTGAATGTGATGATCTAGATCTTTTAGACTCGAGTGAGATCGTTCATGTGTGAAGTCTTTCCTTAATCTGGTTTTTAGTAACGAGGTTCTGCAGACGCCGTACAGTGACAGTCTTCTCCTTCCCCATCTAAAAGACCTCAGCGTCTCACAGGTTATAGTAAGTACACAGAACTGTGTGTGGCTTTATATGCAGATTCCTGAGCTGAGCCAAAGGACAGAGGTGCCTCTGGGTATTTGAACCTTGGAAGAAAAATGTAAATGTTGAACATTGAAATTTAATTAATTGTGTAATTAGTGGGTAATAGTGGTAAAATTATTGTTTTTTCATCAATTAGCAAATAAACCAAAAATCATAAGGATGAAAGTACCCTGGGTCACCCCCCCCCCCCCCCTTCTATATAATGTGTTAATGTGTGTGTGTGTGTTCAGCTCCTCTTGCAGTACCTGAGGTTCCTGTACCTAAAATATTCTCAAGATGCCCACTCTCGGATCCGCACCTTACGAATGCCAGCCATAAATCAGGTCTGTTTCTGTCCGAGGCAGACGCTCTCATCCAGAGCAACTTACAGAAATGCTTTAAAGTTTCCATCACTGGATGCGTACTTGCACTGGGTTACTGGGTTTATCAAGGTGTTTTTATTTATTTATTTTAAGTATTTATCTTGGTCGTGGATAACAAATCATAGGTAATTTTATTAAGATATTATAAAATTGGAGAATTCTTACATTCCTTAAATCATGTTCTGTTTATGAATCAAAGGTTATTTTAATTCAAATATTGAATTCACTGATTTTTACCTCCTGTGTAAACGCAGAATTTTAATCGCCCTGCTGCTTCAAGTGTGCAACTTTTTGTTTGTGTGTGTAGATTTTGGACTGGGTGTGCTTGTTGCTCGATGCTCACTTCACAGTTCTGGTTTTGGCTCCTGAAGCTAAGAGTTTGCTCTCCGGCCTTCACAAGTTTGTAAGATCACAGGTAAGTCACTATTTCCAGAATAGGTTCAACCTTTTCCTTTTTTTTTTTTTTTTTTTTTTTTATTATTGAAAGATTATTCCATTTCTAATTTTTACCAGGAACAATTTGCACTCGTCTTAATATGATTGTTTCTATGGTAACAGATGCACAGAGACTTGCACGGTAGAAACTGTATAAAAAAAAACAAGTGTGTGGATATTCTGTGAGGAGATATTTTACATTCAGTTTTATTCCTATCTTCAGGTGAAGTTGTTCTCCGAACTGGGAAAGATCGAAGGAAGCCTGGAAGCCCTCAAACAATCTAAACAGTCCCAAGAGGTGGGCCAGTATTCAATAGAGGTGCTCGAGCTCTTTTAGTCGACTTGTACAGACGCTTTTTAATAAAACAATGATGACCTTCAATGAGTGGGTTTTGTCTTGATTGATATTTTTATTTATATTATTTTTCTTTTTAGTGGGTTAATGCTATGCAAAAAATATTTAATGTCTTGAAAAATAACTCTTTGGACAACCAGGCTAAGATGTGTTGATTTCTGAATTATATGTTTTGACTTTGAATATGTATTTCCTTTTCCATGTCGGTTAGAAGGAATTAATTTAATTCATGTAACTGGTGTATTGGGGAGTTATATTTTTCGATACTTTGAGCATATGAATTTTTATTTTATTTATTTATTTATTTATTTTTTAAATCCAGACATTCATAAAAAAAATGCTTAGTCTGTCACATGGTGGAATATTGAGGTAAATTCATTAGCAGATTTTTTTTCACTGCCCGCAAGAATGATTATAGTGCTTATTCTGTGTAAACTTATGGTGGAAATTCAATTCATATTGAAACACCAAAGAGGAAGTGGGACATTTGACCATCTGCCATCGAAAACCACAACCATTTGAACCAGATAACCTGCAGCAGATCTCACCGGGTGACACTTCTGTCACCTAAGAACAGGAAACTTAGGTTACAGTTCACATGGACTCTCAAAATTGGACAATAGTAGACTTGTGTGGGTGGGACATTGCCTTGTCTGGTGAGGGTACTCGCTGGTTCTCCTCACACTGCTCCAATGTTTCGGCAGATATATTATTACCTCACAGTATGACACAAACAGTGATGATGACCGTCTACTGTTACACTGCGAGAGACGCCCACTACACCGGCTGCCCAGACACCAGCGACAGGCCAAACTGAATTTTAGTTTTATTTGCTGTATATAAATAATAGATGGCTGAAGAGGTTTACCTGCCGCTTTGTCCGTGTGCAGATCCTGATGCCTCTGTGCGGTCAACTTGTTTGATCCACTCCCAGGATAATAATAATAGTAATAATAATAATAAATAAAATTGAATCTAAGGAGCACATGTCCTATGTGACAGAATTCCAGTACCCAAGAAAATGGTTATACAATTGAGGTTAATTACAAAATGTAAATATTGTACATATTATGCTGTGTAGGTTTCAATGAGCCGCCTGCAGCATCTCCTCGTGACCTCCATGTCCATCTGAGCAGAAAAATAGTGAGATTTACAAGTACAAATCATTTTAAGAAACATCATTTACTGATGTGCAGTACCTCTGTGAAGTCAAATTCCCCATCACTTATGAGGTAAAGTGCATACTGAAAAAAAAGACATTTAAAACCTTTTAAATTCTGTGGGTAAGTAAAAGCCAGCTATAGTCAAATAATATATTTTAAAAATGCGTTTTTCATTAGATTTCTGATTTTTACACTATATATTGTGGATAAATCTTGTGTTTTGTAAAAGGTTTAATATTCCGATAAAATAATGAATTATTATAAACGTTATAAACAAACTTTACATTTACTTTCAACGAAAACTTACATCTTTTAAAAGTAATTACTCGATTTCACCACACGGTGGCAGCAAGCTAGGGTGGCGCTGCAGGCAGGGGCTTTCTCGGAGCTCGTGCGTGGAAAAAAAAAAAAGGACAGACGTGCGCATTAGCGCCTCCTGGTGCCCATTTTAACTCATAACGTTCACCAGTTAAAAGTTAAGGCAATGCGGGTGTTATAAATACTGTAATTGAACATCATAGTCACATTGATAAAACATGAGTGGTCGACTGTTCAACATAAGAAGAACAAAACAAATACATTCAAGTTTAATAGTATTATTGTTTGAATAATTTATTGACTAAGAAGAAACAACACTAGAAAAAAGGTCCAAAATAACTAAATAGTTCATATATATGATTTTATTATTTCACAATAAACGTAGGATTTATAAGTGTAGGATTTTGTTTTTGCATTCAAGTCTAAATGATGAGTGTATACTGTACGCTTGTTGTACATGAAACGCCGTGCACTGCTTGTGACGCTGGTCTATTTATATTTGCGGTTTGTTTTGTAGTGTTCGAAATTATTTCGCGAATATTACATTTTCACTTAGAAAGTGTCAATTAATGCGGCATATTTATGTTTATTAATCAGTATTAATAGAAGAAGTAAAAAAAATAATAATAATAATAAAAACTCCGTTGTCGGCAGGATTCGAACCTGCGCGGGGAGACCCCAATGGATTTCTAGTCCATCGCCTTAACCACTCGGCCACGACAACACATGAACACACAGTCGTTCCTTTACAATTTCAATGTAACGTTGATACATTAGAACAAACTCAACACATACATGTACATTGTTATTCTGTTTATATCGCGCTAAAAGAGTCCCTGACAAGGCGAATCTCGTGAGAGTTTCTTTTAATTCAGTAATCTTTGTACTGCAGTAAAATTCGTTTCATATTTGAAGGAAAAGAAAATGGTATTTAAAGTAAATACGAATTAATAAAACAATTGGTAACTTATTACTAAGCAATTGATTAATTAATTGATTACTAAGCAGTGGAACAGTTTCAGAAATGTTTCTCTGTAAGCAAACATCACCACAAGAACTACAACTCCCAGCATGCGTCACGTTCACCTGAGGTCTGATTGAACACAGCTGTTCTTAATTAGTGCACACTACAGAGGGGCCTAAAAATCTATACACACTAACATGACAAAGTATTCTGTTCTGACGGACAACTGACATCTTTAAAGGAAACATAAATCTACAAACTGCTGCTATAACTTGATTCGAGTTTTTAAAAAGTGTAATAACTGTGTAAAAAAAAAAAAAATAATAACCCCTGGCAAAAATTATGGAATCATCCCTCTCAGAAGATGTTCATTCAAATGTTTAATTGTGTAGAAAAAAAAACAAGCACATACTGTACATGCGACAAAACTATTTTCACTCAACAATCCAAACTTCTGGCTGTATAAAACACTTTAAAAAAAAAAAAAAAAAAGATAACTATAGTCAACGACAACTGTTTTAACAACTCAAACAGAGGAAAAAAATATGGAATCACCAAATAAAAACACTACTTGTACTTTGTTGCACCACCTCTGGCTTTTATAACAGCTTGAATTCTCTGAGGCCTGGATTTAACTAATGTCCAACAGTATACTTCATCAGTCTGTCTCCAGCTTTGTCTTATTGCAGTTGCCAGATCAGCTTTACAGGTTGGAGCCTTGTCGTGGACCATTTTCTTTAATTTCCACCACAGATTTTCAATTGGATTAAGGTCCGGACTATTTGCAGGCCATGCCATTGACATTATATGTCTTTCCTGTAGGAATGTTTTCACAGATTTTGCCCTATGGCACTATGATGCATTATCATCCTGAAAAATGATGCTACCATCACCAAACATCCTTTCAACTGATGGAATAGGAAAAGTGTCCAAAATCTCAACATAAACATGTGCATTTATAGATGATGTAATGACTGTCATGTCTCCCATACCTTTACCTAACATACAACCCCATATCAATAATGATTGTGGAAATTTGCATGTTTTCTTCAGGCAGTTATCTTTATAAATTTCATTGGAACGGCACCAAACAAAAGTTCCAGCATCATCACCCTGCGCAATGCAGATTCATGATCCATCACTGAATCTAACTCTCATCCAGTCATCCGCAGTCCAAGATTGTCTTTCTTTAGCCCACTGAACCCTTGTTTTTTTTCTGTTTAGATGTTAATGATGGTTTTCTTTTGGCTTTTCTGTATGTAAATCCCATTTCTTTTAGGCGATTTCTTACTGTCCGGTCACAGACATTGACTCCACTTTCTGCCCATTTGTTCCTCATTTGTTTTGTTGTGCATTTTCTGTTTTCAAGGCATATTGCTTTAAGTTTTCTGTCTTGGCGCTTTGATGTCTTTCTTGGTCTACCAGTACGCTTCCCTTTTACAACCTTTCCATTTGATTTGTACTTGGTCCAGATTTTAGACACAGCTGACTGGGAACAACCAACATCTTTTGCAACATTCCATGAAGATTTACCTTCTTCAAGAAGTTTGATAATTCTCTCCTTTGTTTCAACTGACATCTCTCGTGTTGGAGCTATGAGTTATGTCAATCATCTTGGTTCAACACATACCTAATGTGTGCAAGCATTCTTTTTAACTGTAGACTAATTAGCAGTTGTAATCAGATACAGGTATTTGTTTTAGAAATGCAAAGTGCATGGTGATTCCATATTTTTTTCCTCTGTTTGAGTTGTCAAAACAGTTGTCGTTGACTATAGTTATCTTTCTTTGTTTTTTTTTAAGTGTTTTATACAGCCAGAAGTTTGGATTGTTGAGTGAAAATAGTTTTGTGGCATGTATGTGCTTGTTTTTTTTTCTACACAATTAAACATTTGAATGAACATCTTCTGAGAGGGGTGATTCCATCATTTTTGCCAGGGGTTGTATATGCTCCTATTTGGAGTGTTTCTTTCAACAATATTTTTATTGATTTTAACAGGGATAAAACAGGGTAAACATGTAATATTTTAATGCAAGTTTTATAATCCCCTTATAAACCCTATAACACCCACCCCGTCCCTCCCCGACTCCAAGCCAGTTTTACAAAGATATGAAAGGCTAAACGCCAGGCATTGAGAGAAACCAAAAAAGAAAAAAGAATATGGAGCTGGAAGTTTTTTGGTTCTACGTGCAAAAAAAAAATAAATAAAGAGGAATAAAAAGGGGAAAGAAAGCAAACAAACAAGTAATTAAATAAGACAGGAATCAAACTATAAATGTATATGAAAAAAGTGAAGGAAGGGCCCCCACACCTGTTGAAATTTAAAGTCTGAGTACTGAATTGAGTAATGAATCTTCTCCAGGGACAGACAGGACATAATATCTCTGAGCCACTGGGCGTGAGTGGGTGACGTGGCATCCTTCCACTTGAATAAAAGAGAACGCCTGGCCAGGAGTGTCGCAAAAGATAACAATCTCTTTTTGGCTGGACTTAGACTCTTACCCTCTTCTCCAGTGACACCAAAAAGAGCAATCAGAGGGTCTGGTTCAAGATTGCAATTCAATATGAAGGACAGGGTCTTAAAAACATCCCTCCAGAATTTTTCCAAATTCGGGCATGTCCAGTACATATGAATAAGAGACGCCTCTCCGCTTTTACATTTATTACAGCAAGGATCAATGTCTGGGTAGAAACGGGAGAGTTTAAGTTTAGAGAAATGAGCCCTGTGTACAACCTTAAACTGTAATAAAGAGTGGCGGGCACATAAGGAGGTTGAGTTGATAAGTTTAAGAATAGAATTCCAAGTATCATCTGATAGTGACAGATTTAAATCGTTCTCCCAAGCAGTTTTAATTTTACACAGAGGGGTGTGACTCGAAGCCATCAATCCACCATAAATAGTGGATATTAGGCCTTTACGCAGCGGAGACAAACAGAGGAGGTTATCTAGAATGTTTGCAGCAGGAGCCTCAGGGAAATTTGGTATTAAAGAGCGAATGAAGTGTCTTACTTGCAGATATCTGAAAAAATGAGAATTGGGTAAGTTAAACCTTTCGGAAAGCTGTTCAAATGATGCAAACTTATGGTCAACGAACAGGTTTTTGCAAAGCTTGATGCCCTTATTGTACCATTCCTGAAACACTGAGTCATGTAAAGAAGGTTGGAAGAGATGGTTAGAGACGATAGGACTGGACAGAGAAAAGCCCAGAAGGCCGCTGTGCTTTCTGAACTGAGCCCACACTCTCAAGGTATGCACCACTACTGAGTTATTGATTAATTTAATTGAGGGGATGGGGAGAGCAGATCCAAGGAGTGCAGAGACAGAGAGATTTTTGACAGACTTTATCTCCATTTCCACCCAGGCAGGCCGATTAGGTTGGTTATGAAAATATGACCAAAAGATGACAGATCGAATGTTTGCTGCCCAGTAGTAGAAACGAAAATTAGGTAGAGCCATGCCACCGTCTCTTTTAGATCTTTGAAGTAGGGACTTATTCAATCGTGGATGTTTACCTTTCCAAAGGTAAGAAGATATAATTGAGTCTAACGCGCCAAAGTAAGATTTGGGAATAAAAACAGGTACAGACTGAAAGAGATATAAAAATTTAGGGAGAATACTCATTTTAATGGCATTAATGCGGCCCACCAGGGACATGGAAAGTGGTGACCATCGTCCCAAGTCCTTTCTTGTTTGGTTCAACAACCTAATAAAATTTTCTTTAAAGAGGTGTTTATGTTTCCTTGTGATTGTAATACCAAGATAGGTAAACTGATTTTTCACAATGTTGAATGGGAAATTGTGCATACCAGTTGTTACTGCTGTATTATCTAGCAGAAAAAGTTCACTTTTGTGCAAATTTAATTTATATCCTGAAAAATAGCTAAATTCCCTGAGCAATGACAGCACAGGTGGCAGAGAGGAGACTGGATTCGATAAAAAAAGTAGAAGATCATCTGCATAAAGGGAAACTTTATGTTCTTCTCCCTGCCTCCAAATCCCAGATATATCTCTACAGCTTCGGAATGCAATTGCTAGTGGCTCAATGGCGAGGTTAAAGAGCAATGGGCTAAGGGGACATCCCTGACGAGTTCCCCGCTGAAGACTGAATGGTTGAGACTGTTGAGCATTTGTCAGAACTGAGGCAGTGGGGCTTGAATATAATAATTTAACCCAAGTGATAAAACTTGGACCAAAATTAAATTTTTCTAAAGCCCTGAATAAATACTCCCATTCCACACGATCAAAAGCCTTTTCAGCATCCAAAGAAAGGACACACTCAGGGGTCTCCTCTGATGGTGTGTACAAGATATCCATAAGGCGTCGAATGTTAAAGTAAGAATAACGATTTTTAACAAAACCGGTCTGGTCCTCAGATATAATTGAGGGTAGAACATTCTCTAATCTACGAGCCAAGACTTTAGCAAGGATTTTAACATCCACATTAAGAAGAGAGATTGGTCTATATGAGGAGCACTCTGTTGGGTCCTTATCCTTCTTTGCTATGAGGGTGATGCGAGCCTCATTAAATGACGCAGGCATCTTACCTTGCTTGAAAGATTCAGATAGAACCAAAGCTAGTTGTGGTGCAAGGTATGAGGAGAATAATTTAAAAAACTCTGCAGGGAACCCGTCAGGACCCGGGGACTTACCAGATTGCAATGAGGAGATAGCTGAACTGATTTCCTCTTGTGATATGGGCTCTTCTAATCTTAATCTAGAATCAGGGGACAGTGTTGGGATATTTAGTTGAGTCAAGAAATTCTCAACTGCACTATGGTCCTTTGGGAACTCAGAAGTATATAATCGAGAATAAAAATTCCTGAATGCATCATTAATTTTAGAATGGTCCGTAGTGATGGTACCATCCTCCATCCGAATTTTCGTAATTTGTTGCTGTGCTCTAAATCCTTTTAACTGATTAGCTAAAAGTTTCCCAGATTTGTCACCATGAATGTAAAATTGGCTCCTACTCTTTAATAATTGCCGTTCAATTACATGCGTTGAAATAAGTTCAAACTTAGTTTGCACTTCTACGCGTTTTTTATAGAGATCGGGGTTTTTAAATAGAGCATACTGCTGGTCAATTTCTTTA
This sequence comes from Channallabes apus, assembly GCA_030522415.1. Lineage (NCBI taxonomy): Eukaryota > Metazoa > Chordata > Actinopteri > Siluriformes > Clariidae > Channallabes > Channallabes apus. The sequence continues at coordinate 17,137,876 of CM060112.1, read as the reverse complement.
ATTTGGTTGGTCAAATCTTTTCGTTCTTTATATGCCTTCCTTTTCATATTTGCAGTGTATGAAATTATCTGTCCCCTGAGGTAGGCTTTCAGAGCATCCCAAACAACCAAACGTGACACTTCAGGTGTTTCATTTGTGGTGAAGAAAAAAACGATCTGGTCTTCCATAAATTTTACAAAATCGTCCTCCATCAGCAACGATGAATTAAAGCGCCAATGTTTAGTAACTTGAGGGAGATCGGGGAGTTTTATAGACATAACAACTGGAGCATGATCTGATATCACAATGCTCTGATAAGCACAAGAAGTAACCATTGGGATCAGTTGATTATCTATAAAGAAATAATCAATTCTGGAGAAAGTATGATGAACATGTGAGAAAAAGGAGTATTCTCTCTTTTTTGAATTAAGGAAGCGCCATATGTCAGAGATACCAAAGCTGCAGAGATAGGACTGAAGTAGCGTAGCGGATTTACTCAGAGGTATAGGATTGGGAGATGACCTGTCAAGTGATGGATCTAAACAGCAGTTAAAGTCTCCCCCTAATATGAGAGAGTATGAGCTCAGATCAGGTAGAAGAGAGAAAAAATGTTCAAAGAAGGAGACATCGTCATAATTAGGGGCATATAAATTAGCCAACACTACATTAGTATTAAATAACTTCCCTGAAACAATGATATAACGACCTTGTATATCCGTAATAACATTATGATGCTCAAAAGAGATGTTTGGGTTAATGAGAATCGAGACACCCCTAGCTTTGGCCTGAAAGGTTGAGTGGTAGTGCTGCCCACACCAACGTGACATAAGGCGAGAATTATCAGAACTGCGAATGTGAGTTTCTTGTAAAAATGCGATTGCAGTGTTAAGTTGTTTAAGGTGTGAGAGCACCTTCCTTCTCTTCACCGGATGGTTTAAACCCTTAACATTCCAGCTCACAAAGTTTAAAGAACTATTCATTCTCCCTGAGAGAAAATGCAGGTAGATAAACATGAATAAGATGCCTAACGTCAGCCTTAAAGTGTAAAACACAGAACAACGTGTTAAAAATACACAGTATACAAAGAACTAACACAATACTGGCTTTGGAGATCCCCCACCCCTGCCCCACACACCCCTCCCTCACACACCCCTCCCCCCCACACCCCTGCCCCCCACACCCCTCCCCCACACACCCCACTACACCCCAACAAACAAAGATAGCTGCTAACAAACACAGCAGCAAGCTCTTCCATTCCTCCATCTTCCACCCAACAAATCCTCCTGCCGCTAACCACCCCATCTTCTGCTCCGACACAACTTACAGAAACTAATAATTAAATATATAAATAAAACATTTCCACACTCCAATACTGAAATCTCCCAATGAGAGAAAAACACACCACCACCACCCCTCCCCCCACGTCGCATTGTAACTCTAAATATACAAACGTAAATCACACGTGATTAAAAATAGAAAAAATAGTAATATAAAAATAATAATAATAACCCCTTCACAAGTTTAACACAACACTCTTACCGGGAAAGACGTAAACATGGCCAGATTTTAGGTTAAAAATGGTACTTTCCTGAGAACTGTAGTATCGCGTATTAAAATAATAATAATAATAATAATATAGTGCACTACGTAGTTTTCGGCAGACTGTCTATGTGTTTCTGCGCCTCTTCTACCGAGCGGAGCCACTTCTTCTGTCCGGTAGACAGAGTGATCCGGAGCCGCGCTGGATACAGCAGAGAAGGCCGGAGACCACGGCTGTATAACTCCGACATCACTCCTCTATACTCGGCTCGCTGGTTTAAAACTTCGGGAGTGTAGTCTTCCACTATGCGGAGCTGCTGACCGCGGTATTCCAGCTTCCCTCTCCGCCGAGCCTCCCGAATCAGAAGATCTTTCACCTGGTACCGGTGCACGCGGAGAATGACGGGCCGAGGTCTCTGTCCTGAAGCGGGTTTAGATGCAGGTATTCGGTGGGCTCGGTCAATCTCCGGCGGGGAAGGCAGTGTTTCAGTCCCAAACACCTCGCACAGAAACTTGGAGAAAAACTCGGTAGGGAGTCCACCTTCAGAACCTTCCGGGAGACCCAGGACACGCAGGTTTTGTCTCCTGCTCCGGCCTTCTAAGTCTACAACCTTGGACGTTAACTTTAAGTTGTTTTCCCGAAGTCCGGAGCAGATGTTCTCCAGCTCCGTCACACGCTGACTCAGGTCGTCTGTAGCGAGTTCTAATGACGGTAAGCGCTGTCCATGGTCCGCTACTTGGGCCTGAATCTGGTCCAGTTTAATTTCTAATAAACTAAACGATGATTTAAACTCCGCCGCTAACGAATCACGGTGTTGCTCTAACAGCGCAGAGATAGCCTCGACTGTTAGAGGGGTCGCAGTGTCGTCCTTTTTCACGGCTTTAACACTCCTGGTAGCCATCGCAAATGAAAAAACATATAACCGTGGGGTAAAGTATAAAGTTATTGTCAACTAAGATTTTAATTTAACATTTAGAGACGAGTAAGGGAGTGAAGAAATTCGAAACTGTCGGAGCACCTAACCAACACGTCCTACTCCATGTGGCTGCTAACCGGAAGTCATTTGGAGTGTTTCTGATCTCACCTTTTTTTTAAAATCACACACACACACACACACACACACACACGACTCCTGTGGAGTATAATAGCAACACACCCCTGCTTTAGGTTGAAGTTTCCAGGTGAAAGGCTTGACAAGAGTGTGTGACTTGGTCAGTGTTTTATTCATTATGATGTTCTCTCATTCATTCAATCCTCTACACTTAAGTAATTAGAATTGACCTCTCATCTGAGGAGAGATTTGCAAACAGACATCCGACGTAAATTGATCTGTATTAAAACTAATTTTAAATTATTGTAATTGGATACTTACAAACCGGATTCCAAAAAAGTTGGGACACTAAACAAATTGTGAATAAAAACTGAATGCAATGATGTGGAGATGGCAAATGTCAATATTTTATTCAGAATAGAACATAAATCACGGAACAATCCGAGAAATCCGAGAAAAATTATCATTTTAAAGGAAAAATATGTTGATTCCAAATTTCACGGTGTCAACAAATCCCAAAAAAGTTGGGACAAGTAGCAATAAGAGGCTGGAAAAAGTAAATTTGAGCATAATGATGAGCTGGAAGACCAATTAACAGTAATTAGGTTAATTGGCGACATGATTGGGTATAAAAAGAGCTTCTCAGAGTGGCAGTGTCTCTCATGAAGCCAAGATGGGTAGAGGATCACCAATCCCCACAATGTTGCGCAGAAAGATAGTGAAGCAATATCAGAAAGGTGTTACCCAGAGAAAAATTGCAAAGACTTTGCAGTTATCATCATCAACTGTGCATAATATCATCCGAAGATTCAGAGAATCTGGAACAATCTCTGTGCGTAAGGGTCAAGGGCGTAAAACCATACTGGATGCCCGTGATCTCCGGGCCCTTAAACGACACTGCACCACAAACAGGAATGCTACTGTAAAGGAAATCACAGAATGGGCTCAGGAATACTTCCAGAAACCATCGTCAGTGAACACAATCCACCGTGCCATCCGCCGCTGCCAGCTGAAACTCTACAGTGCAAAGATGAAGCCATTTCTAAGCAAGATCCACAAGCACAGGCGTTTTCATTGTGCCAGGGATCATTTAAAATGGAGTGTGGCAAAATGGAAGACTGTTCTGTGGTCAGACGAGTCACGATTCGAAGTTCTTGTTGGAAATGTGGGACGCCATGTCATCCGGACCAAAGAGGACAAGGACAATCCAAGTTGTTATCAACGCTCAGTTCAGAAGCCTGCATCTCTGATGGTATGGGGTTGCATGAGTGCGTGTGGCATGGGCAGCTTGCATGTCTGGAAAGGCACCATCAATGCAGAAAAATATATTCAGGTTCTAGAACAACATCTAGTCATCTCTTTCAGGGAAGACCCTGCATTTTTCAACAAGATAATGCCAGACCACATTCTGCATCAATCACAACATCATGGCTGCGTAGGAGAAGGATCCGGGTACTGAAATGGCCAGTCTGCAGTCCAGATCTTTCCCCTATAGAGAACATTTGGCGCATCATAAAGAGGAAGGTGCGACAAAGAAGGCCCGAGACGATTGAACAGTTAGAGGCCTGTATTAGACAAGAATGGGAGAGCATTCCTATTTCTAAACTTGAGAAACTGGTCTCCTCGGTCCCCAGACGTCTGTTGAGTGTTGTAGAAGAAGGGGAGATGCCACACAGTGGTGAAAATGGCCTTGTCCCAACTTTTTTTGGGATTTGTTGACACCATGACATTTCGATTCACCATATTTTTACCTTAAAATAATACATTTTCTCAGTTTAAACTTTTGTTCCATGATTTATGTTCTATTCTGAATAAAATATTGACATTTGCCATCTCCACATCATTGCATTCAGTTTTTATTCACAATTTGTTTAGTGTCCCAACTTTTTTGGAATCCGGTTTGTAGTATTTTATTAATATTTATCATTAATTGACTTTACTTAATCATGTTTTACCTGCTGTCGTTTGCCCTCGTTGATTCCAGTGTTCATTATGAATTGTCTGAATCTTATTAGGAATTTGTTAGGATGTTTCTAGCAGGTGAACTGCACCAAAATAAAATATTTCTTCCCCCCCCACCTAGCAGTCTGTTTTGCATTTGAAAATGCCAGTTAGCCTACCCTGTATGTTTTTGGACTGTTGGAGGAAACCCATCAAGCACGGGGAGAATGTGCAAACCCCACAAACACATTACTGAAGGCGGGACTCCAGCCCTTGACCCTGGAGGTGCAATGCCACATTGCTAATACATAACCAGTCCAGTTCAATTCTTCAAAAGTTCTATTCTTAGAAACACTCAAAGCAGAAATCAAAGCCTTGATCCTGGGGATGAGAGGCCACAATGCCACCATCCAGGAATCAAGATGTCCAGTCCATGGCTTGTCTATCTTGACAATAGTGCTGTTATGGAAATGTAATAAATGACAGGCAGGGTCATGCCCCGCTGGAGAATCTGAGCCCCTTGAAAACATAAAGGTAAGATGCCCGAATTACCAATTAGCAGAACATTTTTGGCCAACAATCATTTAGGGTTCATTGGAATGGTCCTCCCTCATGGCACTCCTGCCAACAGGGTGGTGTGATCCTGCCCAAAGTGAAAAGAGTTACCCTTACAAGCTAAATTTTATTGTTTTCCTATAACAGGAAGTGTTGTATTCCTCTAATACAACAGCTAATATTCAGAAGACAAGCAGCTATGTCTCCTGGGATAGGCTCCAGGTCCACGCGACCCTAAATACAGGATAAAGCGGTATAGAAGATGAATGAATGAATGAATGAATGAATGAAGCAGCTGTTATACTGTTTATTTTTAACCCTGGAGAACCCATGGGGTCATATTTGACCCAGACTTTTATTTCATCGTCATATTCAACCCACACACCAAAGTAAAGATTTCTTTTTGCATTACAACCCAGTGTCCGCTATGTGAACCCATAACACTGACATTTAGTGGTAACTGACTGAACTAACCTGATTTTTTTCACACCAAACATGGCTGCTACTGTGATTTTTATTTAGTGATATAAAAGCTGATGCCAGTGTTTTTAGTTCCTGCCGTAGAACAAAATTTTATGTGCATAGTCATTGATGAAAAGTTAAAATCAATAAATATATTTTGAAATGAGAATCTGGTCTTTCCTTACTAAGAAAGAACTTCTGCCTTTATGTCATGAGTGAAAGTAACCAGTTGGTAAAACATACTGGATATCCCAAGGGGTCATATATGACCCATGTCATTACATGTAGTAGGAAAGGGTTAATTAAAAAAAACCCACCTGTTTTAGGGTTCACTGGGTCTGTATCATCATTTCAACCAAAGGAGATAGATTTCCTATTAGGATAAGGTGGTCTGGGTTTTCCAGGGTTAAGTTGTAGTCACGTAAATGATGTGGCTACCATTACATTTGCCAAGGAACCCTTGTGACATGCCACAGTATGACATAAAAGTTGATCATGTTGATGATGATGCCTACTGTTACATTCGGTGGGACCCCTGTGACACACGTCTGCATCGACCCCTGTGATCGATCTACTTGCGCAAAGAGACAAACGCCAGCCGTCTGAACAGAATTTCTGTTTGAGTGGTCACACAAACTAGTCTTTATGATGTCTGTAAGGTTTCTTAAGTAATTAGTCCTGAAGTCATATTAACACCCTGAAGGAAATGAAAATTAGGCTCTTTTTGTACCACATAAGGTAACAGAATATATATTTTTATGAAGCTCTATTCTTTTAGGTTGCTGTGAGATTTTATGTCCCAAAATGGCAGAATGCCATGAAACACTATATGGCCAAAAGTATTGTATGTGGACCCGTTTCAAAAAGCTTGAAGCACATGAATCCCCTGGTATAAAGAGGTAGAGGTAGTACCATTGTGCTCATGTGCACAAAGTGAGCTTGATGAAGACATGGTGGTGCCCAGACCTCATGCCAAGTTTGGTATATTCCCACTAAGATACAACATTGCTGTATTTATTCAAATGTTTCCTAATGTACATAATTCACACATAGTGTTTGTAGTTATATATTGTTAAAACCGTAGATAAGTCACATTTCTACATCAGCACTGTCCATGTGCGGCAAGTCAATAAACCAAACCTGCGACTAATACTATGGGCGCAATAATTTTGTGATGTCACGTGACGCCGCAGAAAGTTCATTGTGGACGGAGACACGTGATCTGGCATAACTACGTCTAACGTTATCTTTCCACCTGCATTCAGACAAATCCCGCCTCGTATATTATGATTGGTTCATATTCATATCCCTCTCGCTGACTGGACAGGGTTAACTATACACCAATCAGCTGCGCAGTAGCCAGGATCGTTCTAGCCAATCAGAGTGTAGGAGGCGGGATTCATACGAATACGGGTGCAGAACAAAATAACGTCCGAGCTAGAGGAGGCCTGCTGCTGTTTTGAGTAGGGAAAGAGGCGAAGAAAAATGGCGGCTGTGTGCGACCCGGAGTGGGACACCGGCCATTCCGCTCGAGCTTTCTTGGTTTAATCGAGTCCGCTGCTTTTGTCGGACTTTATGAAACAAGTTTATCGGACAGTGGACTCAGGAGTTTATTGAAAACTGCGTGCTTTTGTGAGCTTTGTTTTCTGGATGACTCGTGGCGCGAAAGAAGGCTGTAAATAAAGAGAAAAACAATAATAAAATAGTGTAAAATATCCTGGTGCAAAAAATTTTTTTTAATGAGGGTAAGAAGAGGCAGGCCGGCTGGCCGGGGGGTAGTGCCGGAGGTGGCAGCTCCATCTTTAGTAGCGGTGCGAGGCGGCCGGGGCAGAGGCAGGGGTAGGGGTAGGGGATTGTGGACGCTCAACTGTGATGTTGATGAAAACTACACACCAGCGAAAAGGGGGCGACGGAGAGGAAGCTCGTTACCGAGGGGCAGAGGAGGCAAAGGCAGCAGGGGTAAGAGAGGAGGAGGAGGAGGAAGGCGAAGAGCACCGAACAAAATAATCTACGACGACCGCGAGAGCAGCATCGAGGAGGAAGGAGACGCGCTGAGTTTACAGTCCGAGGAGGACGAGAAGAGTCTGCGCCGCTTGGACGATGATGCGGATTATGAAGAAGATGAAGGTGAGGAAGAGCCTCTAGGTGATGATGATGATGGCCCCGATTATGTGGAGGAACTCCCGGAAGAGGACGACGCGAGCTTCGGCAGCGCGCGGAGCCGGAGCAGCACCTGCGGGGACACACCGGGTAACCGCGCGAGCCCTCACCTCACCTCACCACACCACGTATTTCTTCTTAACGTTAGCTTATAAGCTAATGTTTTGGCTCAGCACGTTGTTCAACGGCTTAGTGCGCATGCGCCGATTCAGGTGGCTCCTCAGTACCAATTAAAGGCCCTGTTATTGTTTTGTTTTGCTTTTCGTTTTTTTTAGAGATAAACTTTAAAGCTTTGTTCAAAATGGAGGCCGATGTGTGGAGCATCAGTGTCGTGTGCCTCTTACAGTAGTAGCGTGTTTACGTGACTGTTTCCCCTGAAATTAATTAACACTTTTCATACATGCCCCAAAAGTCGGCAGGTGACGTCACGTGTTCTTACGTATAGTTACTGTTACGTCATGATCATTTGCATATCGAGACTTTTTGACATGGTCAGGTAGCTGTTAGATCGCATCCTGAATGCAGATCCTGAGTGAAATTAATCCTTTTTGTTTGCGCTTCAGTTAGATTTGTTTTCTTGCTGCACATAATTAAATAAAAAAAATAATTTTGAGTGAGAAGTGTGAACAATCTGCACAAAAAGGTCCAGGTTTTACACCAGATGGGGGGGTATTCCTGTATGATGAGGGTGAATTCTTTTAGCTTGTTTAGAATTGGAATAATAAAAAAATGACTATCAAATCAGGATATTTATAAAATCACGATACTAATCACAATACAAATCAAATTGTCCCCTGCGTCTCGGGATAATAACGCATCAGGCGCACTCTGGTAATTCCCATCCCTAGTATTTCTGACATTTGTCAGTGCAAATGTCCACAACACATAGCAGTTCTACAGCATTTTTTAACTGGAACAATAGCAAGAGCGTCTCAGCGAGGTTGTTCTGGACCACAGATTTGGTCTTAATCCGAGTGCGATTGCTGTGTTGTCATTTGCACAAATGAACGGCACTGAAGAGCAAATTGCAACACGATCTGGTTCATGTCGATTGAAAAGGCAGAGATGTGGTGCAGTCTAAAACAATTCCCAGTATCCTGTGTTAGAGCAAGTTTGTTTTGAATTGTTATAGAATCTGAAAGAAAAATAAGAATCTGTGTTTTTATAAAATCATGATACTTAAAGAATTGCAATACAAATCGTATCCGGTATTGTAATAATCTTGTATGCAGTGCACCCTGGTTAATGTATTGGGTGATCCCAGCATTAAAAAAAAAAAATCCCTAACACCTGCTAAATACCTAAATGAAATGTAAGTGTAGCTAAAGCTTAGTTCACAGTCCAGCATCCTGATTTTCTCAATCCGCTAATAATCTCAGTTTATCTATTTTCAAGCTTATCTGATTGTCCCTCTGTGACTAGCTGCAAGTAAAGCGCTGAAAAACATCCAGCAGGAGCTCAAGAGGAAATCCTTTTCATCTTCGCCACAGGTTTATTATCTATCTGCGTGAGAGGGTGAAGACACAATGTAAGCGGTGCAATATTGCTTTTATAGGAATTTATTTGGCATGCCATGCCCTAATGGGTGTTAGAAACAGCTCTTCTCAGTTAAGATTTCCACCACATTTTAGGACATAAATGATCACCGTCACGTGATGGGCATCTTTTGTGGTTATTTGCATAAGAAAGATAGATAGATTTGGGGATCAGCTGTGCCTAGGCAGGGATCTCTCCAGGTGAAAGATTGCATTGTGCGTTGTGTGCATTTAAATTACACCCCTATTATGGTAAAGAAGCTGTTTAAGTTGTGTAGTGCGAATGGGTCTGTGAATCGTTTGCAAGTTGCGACTGTAGCGAGCATTATTATGAACAAAGAGCTGCACTGCACTAGCGGGACTAACACATGATACTCCTCTTATATTACTTTTACATTTAGGCCAGAAGAACGTTTAAAATGGAGGAATGATTTGTTGAGGACAGTGTTTAGTACTGATTGGTTGTTGGGATCATTGGTGAGCAGGGATCGTTAGGATTGATGCTGCTTAATGATTATTGTTAGAAAAGCATGGTGATCAGTGATTGATTGTTGAGCTCAGTTATGAGCAATTATTGGTTGGAAGCAGTAGTGATTGGTTGTTGAGATCAGTACCGAGCAGGGACTGGTGGTTGAGGTTAGTGGTGAGCCAGGATTGGTTATTGGGGTCAGTGGCAAACCAAAGAGCAGTTGCAGTGTGTGTTCTCAATTAGCAGTTCTGTGAACGTGAGGCAGTTAACTAACTTGGTCTTTAAAACAGTCCATCACTGTCTTTTAATTATTTTTCACTCACAGTAAATTTCAGAAAAAAATAATTCTGGTTAAATGTCTGTCAAGTCATTAAACGCTGGATGGTGTTGAATAGTTAACGTATTTAATAGAACTTCTATTAAAAGTATAAGTCAAAATATGCCATAATCCCAGAGTCAGACAATTCCAAGAAACCTGCGCAGTTGAGACCAGGACAGATTGGCATGAGGAACTCCATACTGTATTTATTACTTTTCTGGTTCCAGGTTTCCTGCATCACTCTATACATCACTTCTGAACAAAGACTTTCTGAGCTACTCCCCTTAAAAGTGTTTACACTGATATGAACCCCTGACCGAGCCCAGTGATATGCATTGGTGTTGTTTCTTGAAGCGGTAGTCAATATACAATGAAAGGATTTTCCCTCTGTACCTCTCGCTTATTTGGGACCGTGCACTCGAGGGATTGTGTGTTGTGGGAACCTGCAGCCATGTTGTTACACGTAGTTAAAATGGGATCAGGTTATTCCTAATCGAGTGCTGCACTCGGTGTGGCTTTTTCTTTGCACAGAACTGCTTCTAGTTGCTACAGCAGCGTGAAGAAAATGTGCCAGCCAGTAGGTTTTGATACAGATCTGTGAAAGTTCCCTAGAGGAGGTAAGTTGGTGACTTCATCTCCCACACGACTGTGTCGTTAACTTCAGCTCTAAGGCCCCCAGTCTACTGAGCCGAATTTGCTTCCGAATCTAGACCGATGCAAATTTGTTACCACCTCAAGAGAGCTCAGTAGAGGATGGTAACGGCAGCGTCGTTAATGTCGGGAGGAAATTTGGAGCGCGTTGATTTCGGCTGGCACCTCTCGACATTAACGCCTTGGTAACACCTTGGTAGTGACTCTTAAGCGATGTCATCGACTCATTAGCCATTTTAAGTGCATTTATAGAGCTATTATTGTTGTTTATTTATCGCCCGGCAGCCCCAAAAAAATCCCTGTATTGAATGTTGATGGAAGTAATGACCAAATGAACAAACTCAGCTCTTGAGCTGTCTAAGCATACACTTTCATGTTGAATAATTGTGTCTTCATGCTTGCATTTAACGATGCTGAGGAACTGTTTTGATGGCGCTGACTAATGATGCGAGTCCTCATTTGAAAAGGAAGTGGATCCAAGTATTGGACTGACGTTAACACGGCTTCTGTATCGTGTTACTGAGCCAAGTGTTAACTTGTACTGCAGCCGTGCCTCGTGCAAGACTAATTAGAGCTGCGGAGAGGAAGTGAGGAAAGTTGGTCTTTGTGAAATCGTGTGAGGTCAGCAGTCAGCATGAATGTAATCATTTTGGATAATTGGCTATTGGTGTTATAAATGTGACTGTTGTTGTTTTGTTGATGTATGTAGGTTGTAGATACTGTTAATTTTCCTGTTGTCTATCTATTTCTAACACTTGGTCTTTTGTATTTACACACGAAGAACTTCCTCATCAAGTATTTTTTTTACTTCTATTTTGCAATTTTATACATATTATATATACAAATTATACATAAGAGAATTTCTGCTCCTATTCCGTTCCTTTAGGCCGCAAGAGAACTCGCGTGCATCGTCCACGTCCCCCTGTCTTCGTGGAGGGGAATGTCCCACCTCTGGAGCTCCCCAAGTCATCTGACGATGTCCTGGTCACGGCGACGCACCTCCTCACGGCATCCTCCATCTACGAGGTACTGCGTAACTTCAGCATGGTGCTGCGTCTCTCTCCGTTCCGCTTCGAGGACTTCTGCGCGGCGCTGTCGGGACAGGAACAGTGCACGCTGCTAGCTGAGACTCACATATCGCTGATGAAGGCCATCCTGCGCGAGGAGGACACTTCGAACACGAATTTCGGCCCCGCAGATCTGAAGGACAGCGTGAATTCGACACTCTACTTCATGGATGGGATGACGTGGCCCGAGGTGGTGCGGGCGTACTGCGAGAGTGACCCCGAGTTCCAGCACGTTCTGAGCGTCCTTTACCAAAACGACTTCCCGTACGAGCCTCTTGAGAGCAAGCTGAAAGGTTGGTTCGGATCACTGGAGATGGATTTAATCAAGAGATGATGAGTATTTTGCATCAATAGTATGACATGTTTTCTTATTGCTGATTGGAAGAGACATCAGTCACTCAAGACATACAAGAAGTATTTGAATGTCTGTGAGGCTGCAGCACTTCGTGTGCATTTTGAGTGGCAGATGTCTCGTCCAATCAGCTGTAAGAATTTATTTTGTTTTGCACTTCTTGGTCACTGTAATTATGTTCTGCGTTTGTTTAGTAATAACTTCATCATGTGCTTAACGTGATCACAAGCGTACCCGTCCCATTTTTTACATCAGTATTCTTAAAGCTGCTGTTATGTCTTAAGGAACATATGTCTATTTACAAATGTTTATTTATTTATTTATTTAAATCTCCTCCATGCAGTCTTGCAGTTCCTGGTGGATCAGTTCTTGGCGACGAATGTGGCACGGGAGGAGCTGATGTCAGAGGGCGTGGTCACATACGATGATCACTGCCGCATGTGTCATCACCTTGGCGACCTGCTATGCTGCGAGACCTGCTCGGCCGTCTATCACCTGGAGTGCGTGAAGCCGCCGCTGCTCCAGGTGCCTGAGGAGGAGTGGCAGTGTGAGGTGTGCGCTGCTCACCGGGTGCCGGGTGTGGGTGACAGCATCCCAGAGAGCCAGAAGACCCGTCCCTACATCAGACACGAGCCACTCGGATTCGACCGTCACAGGAGGAAATACTGGTTCTTGAACAGAAGGATCATAGTGTGAGTGTGGAGCTTGGAGCAGGAGCAGTGCAGTAATTTTCACGTGATATCAGTTCCTTGAAGTTTAGAAATTACGTTGATAATAAGAGTTTATTTGCTGCTCTTTTTGTAGAGTACATTTTATACGAAAAGAATGGAGGAAGGGTAACTGTGTAAGACGAGAAGGGGGAGAGGGGAGCTTACTTTAGATTCACACACACACACACACACACACACACACACACACACACACACACACACACACACACAGCGCCTGCGCGCACAAACGGAAACACTTATCTGTCGGGATTTATTTTTACCTTTTTTAAAAGGCAAAGTGCAGATTAATTTGTTTTATTTTTACTTAATATTTTGTGTAAATTATTTTTATGTATTTAAGTTTTTGGGCTGTGGAACAAATAATTTGAATTTCCATTATTTCTGATGGGAAAATTCAATTTGGTTTACGAGTGTTTCGGAATATGAGCCTGCTTCCAGAACGAATTATGCTCGTAATCCAAGGTTCCACTGTACTTGGTATATAAAAAGTTTAGACACACCAGTCAAAATTCTGGACAAATTTTTTTATTTATTTTCTACATTCTAGAATAATACTGATTATTATTATACAGTGGTGTGAAAAACTATTTGCCCCCCTCCTTATTTCTTATTCTTTTGCATGTTTGTCACACTTAAATGTTTCTGATCATCAAACACATTTAACTATTAGTCAAAGATAACACAAGTAAACACAAAATGCAGTTTTTAAATGAGGGGTTTTATTATTTAGGGACAAAAAAAATCCAAACCTACATGGCCCTGTGTGAAAAAGTAATTGCCCCCTGAACCTAATAACTGGTTGGGCCACCCTTAGCAGCAATAACTGCAATCAAGCGTTTGCGATAACTTGCAACGAGTCTTTTACAGCGCTCTGGAGGAATTTTGGCCCACTCATCTTTGCAGAATTGTTGTAATTCAGCGTTATTTGAGGGTTTTCTAGCATGAACCGCCTTTTTAAGGTCATGTCACAACATCTCAATAGGATTCAGGTCAGGACTTTGACTAGGCCACTCCAAAGTCTTCATTTTGTTTTTCTTCAGCCATTCAGAGGTGGATTTGCTGGTGTGTTTTGGGTCATTGTCCTGCTGCAGCATCCAAGATCGCTTCAGCTTGAGTTGACGAACAGATGGCCGGACATTCTCCTTCAGGATTTTTTGGTAGACAGTAGAATTCATGGTTCCATCTATCACAGCAAGCCTTCCAGGTCCTGAAGCAGCAAAACAACCCCAGACCATCACACTACCACCACCATATTTTACTGTTGGTATGATGTTCTTTTTCTGAAATGCTGTGTTACTTTTACGCCAGATGTAACGGGACACGCACCTTCCAAAAAGTTCAACTTTTGTCTCGTCGGTCCACAAGGTATTTTCCCAAAAGTCTTGGCAATCATTGAGATGTTTTTTAGCAAAATTGAGACGAACCTTAATGTTCTTTTTGCTTAAAAGTGGTTTGCGCCTTGGAAATCTGCCATGCAGGTCGTTTTTGCCCAGTCTCTTTCTTATGGTGGAGTCGTGAACACTGACCTTAATTGAGGCAAGTGAGGCCTGCAGTTCTTTAGATGTTGTCCTGGGGTCTTTTGTGGCCTCTCGGATGAGTTGTCTCTGCGCTCTTGGGGTAATTTTGGTCGGCCGGCCACTCCTGGGAAGGTTCACCACTGTTCCATGTTTTTGCCATTTGTGGATAATGGCTCTCACTGTGGTTCGCTGGAGTCCCAAAGCTTTAGAAATGGCTTTATAACCTTTACCAGACTGATAGATCTCAATTACTTTTGTTCTCGTTTGGTCCTGAATTTCTTTGGATCTTGGCATGATGTCTAGCTTTTGAGGTGCTTTTGGTCTACTTCTCTGTGTCAGGTAGCTCCTATTTAAGTGATTTCTTGATTGAAACAGGTGTGACAGTAATCAGGCCTGGGGGTGACTACAGAAATTAAACTCAGGTGTGATAAACCACAGTTAAGTTATTTTTTAACAAGGGGGGCAATCACTTTTTCACACAGGGCCATGTAGATTTGGATTTTTTTTCTCCCTAAATAATAAAACCCCTCATTTAAAAACTGCATTGTGTGTTTACTTGTGTTATCTTTGACTAATAGTTAAATGTGTTTGATGATCAGAAACATTTTGTGTGACAAACATGCAAAAGAATAAGAAATCAGGAGGGGGGCAAATAGTTTTTCACACCACTGTATATATTTTTTCAAAACTATGAAACGTCACATATGGCATTAGGTACAACAATAACAATCAGTTATTTGAAGCCATGAGGTTCAGCTGTTCTGGAATATTTCTCCAAGCACCAGGTTGAAACTGGCTCTCATAAAGGACGTCCCAGTTTATCTTGGAGTTACCAGCCTCAAAAATCACCAATTAACAAACTGCATCCTAGATTAGTGTCGTTATGAAGGCTTTATATACGTAGCAGAAACATCTCAATATCAACTGTTCATATGAGATTGTTGCATATTTTGGATGCCTTCGGCATTGTTTTTACAGTGTAGAAAGACATGTGAAGAACGTTTATTCTAATAACCTGACCGGGACACAAGTCTTTCTAGAATCCGGGAATATTGGTAATGTTGATTATTTAAAATGCTACTCTGCTATTTACAGACTTATTCATAGTAAAGAAATGAATTGTTTGGTGCCCTTTTTCAGCGAGGAAGACGGCGAGCATGAGAACAAGACCATTTGGTATTACAGTACCAAGGTGCAGCTGGCAGCGCTGTTAGAAGTGCTGGATAAATGTTACTGGGAGAAACTGCTGTGTGCCACACTGGAGGAGCTACGGGACGAGATCCACTCACACATGGACATGACAGAGGAGCTCACTAACAAAGCCAGAGGCAACAACAAGTCTTACCTGTCTGTAGTTAATGGTAAGTATCAGCTCTAGGTCATGCGTGAGGTTAGTTAACTGTGACCGAACCAGTGCATTTTCCTCTCTTGGTGCAATGACGTTCACTTGTGGATAAAACAAGGGATCAGAGGGCATCTAAGTCAGGTTACAAATCTGGTTACAAGTGTTAATTGATTTAAAAGAATCAATATTATTGGCACTTGCAGATAAAGCAAAACTGCCCCAAGTATACAGGATAAAGTGGTATAGCCATCTTATCTTATTTTGCAATGTAATATCAGAAAAATATCAAATATAGAGTATTTTTAACCTGTCGCTTGAGCCAAAATCTATCCACCAATCACCACTGAAAGGTCTGTTTTCATTCTTGAATGAATTTTCTGGATCAGTATACTGTTTTGCCGCACTATGAGGTAAAGCAGTGGATGCGGGACAGTTAGTTGAATTAAGGTGCCAGATGTGCCAGGATTTGTGGCCCCGCCCTGCATGCTCATGTTGAAGCGTTGGCCATGGTGCTGAATGCACTCCTTGGTTTCACTTTCTTTCAATTTTCTCTGGTGACATTAATCACGGTAAAGCTGCCCCCTCCCCCCCCCAAAGGGAGAGTCCATCGGCCTTTCCGTACTGTGCCACAGATTGATGTTAGAGAGGGTGAGGGTGTTCCTCACTGTTGAAATCTTGGGACATCACGGCTCCCAGACCTGTTGTGGACACACCCGTGTGCACTAGATTGTCCCGTCACGCTTGGAGACCACCATGCTGGGACTTGACCAGGAGATAGTGGACTGTAATGCCGCTGTGGGGCATTTGGGCCGTCTCTGCTTTGATGGCATTACAGCAGGCGAACAGGTGTCGAGTTGCATGCCTCAACTCTGCATTAAACCGTTAATTCCAATTCCGGGTAACTGAATTACTTGAGGATATACAGGCTTTTTGAATGTGTACTGGGTTAAACCAGATCAGTTCCTCTCTCTTTCTCTCATGTACTCTTTCTGTCTTTCTCTCAGAGGAGATCCTGGAGCGTGTGAGAGCCAAGCAGGAGCTGGAAATGGAGCTGGTGAAGAAGGCGGCTGCAGAGGAGGTGCAGAAATCCAAAAGGGAGGAATCGCAGGAGGAGCCGTTCTCCGTGGATTCCGAAGTCTCTGAAGACGCATCACTAAAGGCCCAACAAGAGGAGCAAAAGTGTGCAGGTAATAAAATAAAATAAGTGCATTTCAATTCTCTTATACCTTTTCTTTTTAAGTTGCCGTTTAAAAAAATGTGTGTTTAATGACACAAACAAATTGTTTTGCAATTAAAGACGAATTGTAACCGAACACCCATGATTCTCATAACACGATTCACGAAGGAATTTCAGACTGAAAAGGTTATTCGAAAATGTCGAAATATATTGATGGAGAAAGTTTATTTATTTATTTATTTTTTTTGGTGCTCTGAAACGGCTCATAAATTTGCGTGGCTTCGACTTTGTTCGGAATTTTATAAGAAACTGCTCGACACACCAATGTGTTCCTGTGTAGCCGAGGCGTCCTGTGATTCAGTGTCCACGGGGGCTTCTCCGTCCCCTGTCTCCCAGCTGCCCGTGTCTTCTGACGGGCCAGTCGAGCCCAGTGAGTCCCAGAAAGGAAGCGGTCTGGAGGAGCCGCCGGAGACGGCAGGTACACCGCTGGAAAGCCGCACTCTGGCTGCTTGTGCTCTTTAATTGCACTTGGGTTATCCTCTTGGTCGTCTGCATCTTTTCATGTATTTACACGCTCTCGTGCTTTAAATTATTATTCGCTTGCTGTTTTCAGCAGTCTTTTGCTTGTCGCTTCCTGCAAAACTGCAAGCATGATTCAGGGCAGATTGTTGTGTCATGCGTTTGAGTTCAAACTATAGCAGAAAGAGTATGTGTGTGTGTGTGTCTCCTTTTTTTTTTTTCTGGTTCGAGAGGGAAAGAATAACCTTTGCAGTTTGTCACTTAATGTTAATAGTATGGCTTTAAGTATCTGTGTAGCTGTGATTTCCTCTCTCTTACTCCCTGCCTCTCTCCTGCTCTTTCTTTTTTTTTGTCCTCTGTTTTATTCTTGCTTTTTAATACTCCAACAGCAGTCTTTTTAAATATTTTCTTCTGCAGATACATCCTCAAATCCAGCTGCCGACGTCGAGGAAGTGCCCCTGTCCCCACAAACCACCGATGAGGATAGTAGGGGCAGTCTTAAAGGAGGAGACGACCTGGATGCTGCAGAGAAAGCTTGCATCTCCATTAAGGATGAGAAGAGTAAGAAAGAGTATTTGCTCGAATGTAGTAACGATCATTCTAGCACAGACTGTAAACAAGCATTGCTCTGAGTATGTTTAATAAAATTGTAACATTAGTTGTGGACTTGTGTCGTTTATTTTGCACTCATTGTTCCATCTATGTGTGTGTGCTTTAGGTGAAGGGAAGGAGAAAGGCAGCAATGAGACGCCGATAGAACTGCGTGCAGCCACACGCATGGTGACACGCCTGCGCAACCCAGACAGCAAACTGAGTCAGCAGAAGAGCCAGCAGGTGGCAGCAGCGCTCCAAGAGTCTTATCGACTGTTCAAGGATGGAAGAGATGTGAGCATTTATGGTTGTTGCAGTTATGCGTCAGTCAGTTGTTCTTGTGTGAATAAATGGAGTTAACAGTGATACTTGCAAGCTCTAAAACTGAGCCGAATAGTTTCCGGTAGTTTTGCCGAATACACTTTTATCTGTCCTTCAGGTACTAATGGCAACCCAGCAGGCAGAAGTGACCCGTCTCAACACGCGCAACACCAAAGACCCGGTCACGAAGGGGTCCTTGAGCACCTATTTCCGCCTGGGTCAGGAAGGCAAGTACCGTGTCTACCAGAACCAGTATAGCACCAATACTCTGGCTCTCAACAAGCACCAGCACCGTGAGGACCACGATAAACGTCGACATCTCTCGCACAAGTTCTGCCTGACACCCGCTGGAGACTTCAAGTGGAACGGCTCGATTTATGGCTCTATGGTGCTCACCACCTGCACGCTCAGGCTCACGATTATCCAGCTGGAGAACAACATCCCAGCACCATTTCTGCACCCCAACTGGGACTCCCATAGGTACCTCATCCAGTTATAGTGATGTAGAAAGCAAGGCCAGTTTGGGGTCGTGTAAATATTGCAAAAGTGTCCCTAATTTGTCATCTTTGCATTATACTTGTATAGCTTTCTGTAGCAATGAGTTGAGTGAGATGAAAATGATTTGCTCTTTGGTTTCCCAGTTTCCGGAGATTGCTGTGTGTGTCTGTGTTCTCTCAGGGCAAACTGGAGCAAGGCCGTGCAGATATGCAGCAAGGCGCGGGAGTTCGCTTTAGCCTTAGCTATCCTTGAGTGTGCCATCAAACCAGTGGCCAAGCTGCCTATTTGGAAGGACTCACTGGGACACACACGGTAAGGCACACACTCCTTGTGCTTCCATGCACTACGGACTCCAGAAACGTTAAATTATCTTTAAATTGTTCGAAAACAATGGAATGGAAAGCAAGTGCACTAGATTATAGATTTGCACACAAACTGTTATAAGGGCATTTTTACATCAGTTCAACAAACGTCAGAATAGTGATCCCCGCTTATTTGTCTGGGTCCACTCAGAATCACATGATTGTACCGGGTACATAAGACAAACATGCACATCCTCCCATTATAGCGCACAACACACAAACCTTTGGCTACTATTTTAAACCCTGTAAAAACAAATATCACCCAAAAGTAAGTTTTAAAAAAAATTGTGAAAGAGACGCAAACGTAGGAGGGAAAATTGTTGTGGTTGCAGTGTTGGTTTATTTTGCAAAGCAGCAAAACTTCCTCTTTGTGCAAAATGTGGCCCTTAAAATCAAACTGTGGCTTATGATGCAAGCAGTGATGTCATATTTGGAACACGCAGTGGTGTTTGAAGTTGCATTTAGAAGCTCGTGCAGACAAACGAAAACAACCTCAGCTTAACAAAGACTATTAAAATTGCATGCGAGATGGTACATCATTCAAACAGAGTCTAGAAAAGTGCTTACTCGGCAGCAGGAACGAAGACGTCCTGGAACTGTAGCTCAGATGTTTAGATGTAGGTTTAGCTAACTTGGCGTAGTGTTTAGTTGTAGATTAGCTAGTTTAATATTTCAATCTAATGAGGTCCCATTGAAGGTGTGAATGAAGGAGTTTATGGCGTAGCCTGTTTAGCGCAATTACTGAACTTAATTATTCCATGCCAACATTATTTAATCAATTGCAACTCAAAACCCTCAGAGTTCAAGCCCAGTCAAAGACTTTATGTGGTTGATGAAAGCAAAAAGACCCTACAAAAAGCCTAGCTGTTCACGATTGACTTTTGCTGCTGACTCGTTAGGTGTTTCCAGTGTGTTTGGGTTTCTCTTATTTGCTTTTTGCGGCTACTTGAAATCAAACGAAGCAGAACGCCGTTTGATCACATTTCTCCAGAATTCTTCCTCAGAGTCGCTCGTGCCGCACGCGAGTCACGTAAGGATGTTTGCCCAGCATCGAAGGGGCAATAAACCAATATTTAAACAGAGTGCTTGTTCCCGAGCACAGCCCACTTAAAGCCATGCTCAGAGCACACACGTTTCCGGCCCCGATCCATCGGCCCCTGGGTTAACGGTTCCACGAGCCCGCATGTTTTCCTCTGCAGACCCACCATGAGCTCTTTAAAGTAGTGTTGAACCTGGCTGTGTTCCAGAGCAAACCCAGGAGTCACTCTAGTGGCTCTTTCATCAAACTGTGAGGGTGTGTGTTTGTGAGAAAAAGTGGGTTGGTGGGCTGAGTTCATTCGAGTGTGTGTGTGTGGTTCAGGCTGCACCGTGTGACATCCCTCGAGCGGGAGGAGAAGGAGAAGGTGAGGAAGAGGGAAAAGAAGCAGGAGGAAGAGGAGACCATGCAGCAGGCCACTTGGGTCAAATACACCTTCCGTATTAAACATCAGGTGAAGTTCAGATTCATTCACAGAGTCAGCAAAACATGATTAACAAGGCAGGGGGGAAAAAAAATAAATACCAAGTAGAATAAAGTTGTGAAAGGACAATTGTGTTGTATGTCTGTTCGGTGTGAAGGTATGGAAACAGAAAGGAGAGGAGTATAGGGTGACTGGTTACGGAGGCTGGTGCTGGATCAGTAAGACTCGCATCCATCGCTTTGTTCCACGACTTCCCGGGAACACTAACGCAAACTACCGGCAACAGACAGAAGGTAGTTCTGGCGCTGTTTGATAACTAGTGCAGTCTGTTTTCAATTCATGTGTTTTGGCTGCTGAGAATAAGTGTTTGATTTCATTGTTCTGTTTACCTTTAGTTCATTACCCTTTAACTGATTTCCTTTATTTTGTTATTTTTACGTACTGATTAAATGAGAGATCAAGTTTTTAATAAATGTTTCTTCAATTTCTTTGTGATAAGCTGGCAAGAGTGTCAAAATTCCTGCCGACACTAACGTTGCAAAGAGTCCTGAAATGCAAAAGAGCAACAGGGCAGAAGAAGAGGAGGATGACAGAAAGATTGATGATATAAAGGAAGAAGGGATGGATGTTGAAGCGGAAGCAGCCCGTACTCATCTGGTCCCAAAACCTTTCTTCACTGATGTGGTCAACGTGAGTGAGGGCTTCTTGCTTCGCACAGCTTATGAGAAAAAGGTCAATTCTGGCAAGCTCGATGAGCTGCTTGAGCACCGGGTCAAGCAACAGGTCATCGAGGAACGACAGAAGAAGTCAGCTATTAGTGGCAATCCTAAGGTTGTGATCCAGAGGCTCAAGTTCAAAATGGAGCCACATGGAGCAGTAGCATGCATACAGCCTGAGGTCAAATCAGAGGTCAAGAAGGAAATTGCGGTCACGCTGGATTCAGCCAAGGATTCGGTCTCCGATTCATCATGGGAGAGTTCTGGGGTAAATGGGTCAACCGATGGGTGCATTGGGCAAGTAAAACCTGGTGAAGGTGGTCCCACATCCGGTCTGTGCCAGTGTACTGCTAAAAAGACGATGATCTCAGGGGACATTCCTAAGCAATGTGTTGTTAATCATAACGCAAGCCAGCGTGAAAGCGGT
Organism: Channallabes apus; assembly: GCA_030522415.1. Lineage (NCBI taxonomy): Eukaryota > Metazoa > Chordata > Actinopteri > Siluriformes > Clariidae > Channallabes > Channallabes apus. The sequence goes on along the minus strand of CM060112.1, from coordinate 17,116,131 downwards.
ACTGTTCTCCTGTCCACCGGTGGCAGCAGTGAGCAAAGATTAGTTGGCACAGTAAACCAGCAAATAAGCCCAAGTAGGCCGGCACAGGTGAATAATGTGGCGTTGTTGGGAGAGAATAGGGATGTCTCCCGGGAAGAGGAGAGCAAAGCAAATGGTGCTGTTGTTCTGCAAATGAATGGACAGCATGTTAAGGATCTAGGTACCAAGGACAATCTGACCAATAGTGTGGTGAACAAGGTGAACGACAAGATGATTGAGGATGATAAGAAGATTCTGTCGCTCAAGGATCCTCTGAAGACGTTGGTGAATGGAATCAGCAGCACCAACAAAGCAGGGGCAAACCCAGAATACCTTCCCCCGCAGAAGGTGCCCCGTCTCGGTGTCACGGTGGAGGATCTGGCACTGTCTTCTCCAACCATTCCCAAATCAGAGCCTGCAGTGGATAGCAAAGAACACAACAGCATGGAAGCCGGGTTAGACGGGGATGACAAAGTGTCTCTGAGGACAATCGTTCCCTCCCCAGTGCTGTCAGAGGAAGAATCAAGCCTCAGCAATGATTTTGTAGAGAGCAACCGCACCAGCGGTTCTCCTACAACAGAGGCGGTCATGCAAGTTACTACCACCGTAATGACCACCACCGAGTCTCAGACGATAGGCGGTAGTACAGTGACGCAGAGCAACACCGTTTCCACCCTAACTACCACAACCAAAACCACCGTGACGCAGGAAACAAAAACCACCACGACACCTTCATCAACAGAAACCTTGTCCTTGGGAGTCTCCAAGTCAGTAACACGAGTGAAGTCCACAAGAGAACGGGTTCAGCTCATTCACTTTTCTCGCACCAAGAAAGTGCGATCTGAAGCAGCACTTCCGTCGTATCGCAAGTTTTCCACCAAGAGTTGCAAGAAGAGCATCTTCGTTCTTCCCAGTGAAGAGCTCAAGAAGATGGCCCGCAAGGGCGGCTTTAGGGAGGTGTCCGTTTTCAATTACAATGCCAAACCAGTCCAAGACATCTGGCCGTACCCGTCTCCCAGACCCACATTCAGCATCACCTGGAGGTGAGTGGGCATGTCCTTTACCATTTATCAACTATTAATGTACTGAATATACATGTTTGTAACTAAAAATACAAGATTCATGCCATATTGTATTGTCTATACCTATAATCAGACTTGCTCATGAATGATTAAGTCTGTAGCCAACTGCTGCAACAAAGTTTAAAGTAAACTTTAGAATGTAATTTGTCTGGATTTCTGAAAACAATTGGTGGAAATGGTGGTTGTTTTTTGGGCCTTAGGTATCGTCTCCAGACTGTGAATTCGTTAGCAGGAGTGAGTCTGATGTTGCGGCTTCTTTGGGCATGCCTTCGATGGGACGACATGGCTGTAAAACCGTCATCTAATGCTGGCACGACACGCACAGGTAACCTCTGTTGTATGAGCAAACAATGATGGCAGCTACGTTTGAGTAGTTTCTTTGATGTGAAAACATCATTGTACGTGGTAATTTCCCATAATATCTATTAAAGCACTTAACTAGGTAAATAGTTAGGCTTATGCACTACTAGAGATGTTCCGATACCATTTTTCCCCTCCCGATTCCGATACTTGGGCTCAGGGTATCGGCCGATACCGAGTACCGATCCGATACCTGGGTGTGTATCTGTACAGTGTGTAGCATTTCTTTTTTAAAGTAAAATACTACTAGCCCTGTGTAACGGGTTCGACCCTAAGTGCACGGGCGACACCATGAAACACGGACACGAGGCAAGGCCTTACAGGAAAAAGGGTAATTTATTTAGAAAAATGGGTAAGGAAACGGTTAAAGGCTCTCTGCGGTCTTTTCCACTTCGGCGGCAGGGATGTGAAGGCGGGCTCTACGCGGAAGTGAAGGTGCCGCGGGAGCTCGCGCAGCTCGTTCACGCGCTCCTCTCGCGGAGATCAAAGGCGCCCCCCTTTTTAAAGTCTCTGGGGCGCATCACATCGCCCCGCTCTTGTGCCACTGTCTCTCATAAAATCCATCGCGTCACAAAGTCCAGCTTCCCAACAGTCAGACCCCGAGCTACACTCCCCGCTGTGTTTTATAGCGCCGGGATCATTAGCGCCGATAGCTCATGGGCCGTTGCCTGATTCTGCGGCTCTGCTCCTTCACATACCTAAAGAGGGGGGAGGCCGCCTAACTAGTGAGCGAGGAGCGATATCAATTTGGGCGCACGCCCATCACAGGCGCACGCCGTGACACTCTGTAAGTAAGCTAAGCTAGCAAAGCTAGCGGGCATAAATAGGTTATGTTTAGGAAAATGGTATCGGATCGGTACGTGGACTCAAATACTCGCCGATTCCGATGCCAGATTTTTTTGTGGTATCGCCAGCATTTCCGATACCAGGATCGGAATCGGAACAACCTTATACACTACCTGGCCAAAAAATGTCGTACCTTTTAGCTTTGATTATCGCATACAATGTGGGGGCCAGTTCATGTGTGAAAATGATTGCTTATTCTCCCAGAACCACTTCACGGTTTGAGTCGTGGAATATGCCTGTGCTATCAGGGAAGAAGAAAACTTTATTCATGAGAGAACCTTGACCTGAACCTTGAACGTTGACCTGACCAACTGAAGCAACCCCACATCATAAGCCTGCCTCGTTTCATGCACTTTCCTTCTTACCCTGAAGCACCAATCACTCTGGAATAGGATCAGTCAGGACTCATCAGAACACACAACTTCTTTCCATTGTTCCAAAGTACAAGCTTTAAGCTCCCTAGCAAATTGAAGCCTTTTTTTTTATTTTCCTCATTTTGATTCATATATATTTCCATACACCTTTCATTTTTGATTCTGTAAAGCTGCTTTGCGACAACAACTAATGTTAAAATCTCTATACAAATAAAATTGAATAGAACTTTAATTGAAAGGAAACTTTTCAGGTTATTTTCCCCTGTGTTTACTATATATTACATTACACATGCACTACCTGTCTGTGTGTGATGCAGAAACATCTGAGACTGAGATCACCACCACAGAGATCATCAAGCGCAGAGACGTTGGTCCTTACGGTATCCGGTCCGAATACTGCATACGGAAGATCATCTGTCCTCTAGGGGTCCCTGAAATGCCCAGAGGTGAGAGAGTAGCTTTTTATATTATGAGTACATTTTTTCCCCCCTTTGTTTTGGTTGGTTTTTAACAAACATCAGTGGGAGTTTTTTATTTTTACAGCTTTAAAGTATAAGAAGTAACTATAAAATGTAAGAGATTTTATTTTTAGTGGTTTTGTTTGAAGGCATCAACGGTAAGATTGAAAAAAACTATTATAAGGAGTATGGTGAACACTAGGACCGTACTTTTTCTGGTTGCGTTAATATTTGTAATTTTCTAAATACCAAAAAGGTGATGTATTTAACATGACACAGTAGTTTCTTTTTCCTTCTAGCTTTTCAGTCAAATGATATTACTACAGCGCTAGCCTTACTTAAGTAACAATTTGATAAGTAAATACAGTGGTGTGAAAAACTATTTGCCCCCTTCCTGATTTCTTATTCTTTTGCATGTTTGTCACACTTAAATGTTTCTGCTCATCAAAAACCGTTACCTATTAGTCAAAGATAACATAATTGAACACAAAATGCAGTTTTTAAATGAACGTTTACGTTATTAAGGGAGAAAAAAAACTCCAAATCTAAATGGCCCTGTGTGAAAAAGTGATTGCCCCCCTTGTTAAAAAATAACTTAACTGTGGTTTATCACACCTGAGTTCAATTTCTGTAGTCACCCCCAGGCCTGATTACTGCCACACCTGTTTCAATCAAGAAATCACTTAAATAGGAGCTACCTGACACAGAGAACTAGACCAAAAGCACATCAAAAGCTAGACATCATGTCAAGATCCAAAGAAATTCAGGAACAAATGAGAACAAAAGTAATTGAGATCTATCAGTCTGGTAAAGGTTATAAAGCCATTTCTAAAGCTTTGGGACTCCAGCGAACCACAGTGAGAGCCATTATCCACAAATGGCAAAAACATGGAACAGTGGTGAACCTTCCCAGGAGTGGCCGGCCGACCAAAATTACCCCAAGAGCGCAGAGACGACTCATCCGAGAGGCCACAAAAGACCCCAGGACAACATCTAAAGAACTGCAGGCCTCACTTGCCTCAATTAAGGTCAGTGTTCACGACTCCACCATAAGAAAGAGACTGGGCAAAAACGGCCTGCATGGCAGATTTCCAAGGCGCAAACCACTTATAAGCAAAAAGAACATTAAGGCTCGTCTCAATTTTGCTAAAAAAACATCTCAATGATTGGCAAGACTTTTGGGAAAATACCTTGTGGACCGACGAGACAAAAGTTGAACTTTTTGGAAGGTGCGTGTCCCGTTACATCTGGCGTAAAAGTAACACAGCATTTCAGAAAAAGAACATCATACCAACAGTAAAATATGGTGGTGGTAGTGTGATGGTCTGGGGTTGTTTTGCTGCTTCAGGACCTGGAAGGCTTGCTGTGATAGATGGAACCATGAATTCTACTGTCTACCAAAAAATCCTGAAGGAGAATGTCCGGCCATCTGTTCGTCAACTCAAGCTGAAGCGATCTTGGGTGCTGCAGCAGGACAATGACCCAAAACACACCAGCAAATCCACCTCTGAATGGCTGAAGAAAAACAAAATGAAGATTTTGGAGTGGCCTAGTCAAAGTCCTGACCTGAATCCTATTGAGATGTTGTGGCATGACCTTAAATAGGCGGTTCATGCTAGAAAACCCTCAAATAAAGCTGAATTACAACAATTCTGCAAAGATGAGTGGGCCAAAATTCCTCCAGAGCGCTGTAAAAGACTCGTTGCAAGTTATCGCAAACGCTTGATTGCAGTTATTGCTGCTAAGGGTGGACCAACCAGGTATTAGGTTCAGGTTAGGTTATTTAGGTTTTAAATAATTAAACCCCTCATTTAAAAACTGCATTTTGTGTTTACTTGTTATCTTTGACTAATAGCTAAGTGTGTTTGATGATCAGAAACATTTTGTGTGACAAACATGCAAAAGAATAAGAAATCAGGAGGGGGGGGGGGGCAAATAGTTTTTCACACCACTGTAACTGTTGTACTATTGGTATCTCAAGAACAAGTCGTTGAATGTCTTTGTATGGGTTTCCTAATATCGTAGGCAGCAAAAGAACCGATTTGATTTCAGAATTGATTCAAACAGGTTCAAGATTATCAAATAATTTAAATAGTTTTTGTTTAATTCCTTTGTTCATGTTTGAAGTATATAAGTCCTTTATTTTACTACTTACTTACCAAGTTAATATCAGTCTTTGACTTCCCTCAAAATGCTCCATGATATGTCTAAATAAAGTGTATGGGAAGAAAATTAATGATTAATTCATATAAATACTGTAACTTTGTGTCAAGAAGTGATGTACAGTAGTGCGTTTCACACTGTTATTCATAACACACACCAGCTAGGTTTTGATTTGTCGCCTGCCTTTTTCCCGAATCAAAACCATCCATAACTGGATGCAAGACACGGTTTTGCATAAACGTTAAATTGCTGGTTACTTTAAAGTGGGCATATGCTGATCATTAGTTAAATATCATAAAGAGTTTAGGGGTCTATGGGGTTTATTTTAAACTCGGTTTACCAGTCAAATATTGAACAACATGAATCTGAAGTTTTGTCTGCTTCCATCTTCAGCTGAGACATGCACGCCACAAAGGAAAGGCCTGCGGTCCAGTGCTCTGCGGCCCAAACGCCCCGAGCCTGGCAAGCAGGATGGCCCAATAATCATTGAAACATGGGTGCCTGAAGAAGATCTCCACTTGTGGGAAATCCGAGCGTTTGCAGAGCGGTACAAGTTATACACCCACTCACAAATAATAATATATACATGTATTTTTTTTCTCCTCCCTGCTGAAAATGCGATTTAAAAAATGTTGTGCTTTTGGATGTGTATAGACTACATGCTGTGGTTCTGAGAGCATTAGGCCTTAAGTTTAATATAATACATCATGCCTTTAAGACTCCTGTTACTTTCTCTCAAAGTCATTGTAGAACACACTGGTTCTTTTAAGTAATGTATTGTTTTGTTTCTCTGTCCTATCCAGAGCGGAAAAGGAGAAAGCCCACGCAGCAGAGCAGGTCAGGGTTAGTGCTCGGAGGAAAGCGCTGGAACTTCAGCAACAGGTGGGAAAACAATGAAACATTTATTATGAACTGTAATCAAGTATTGACCTGTTTTAGTGCATTGTAACAATACTTATTTAGGGAACGTACAAATGAGCAAACATTCAGGTAAAGTGCGTCCCAACGCTGCTAACGTATATGGCGTAGAGACACACACCCTTATCCAAAATTGTTTTGTAGTCTCTGTCAATAAATCCCTTCTCTGGTAGGTCTAGGACTAAGCATGTTACCAGTTTAAAACTAGTATTTCATGAAGCATAAATTGCATCAAATTGATGCATAAATTCTTTGTATCCTGGGAGATGGTGAGTCTGACAGAGCTGTGCTAGAATTCAAGGGCAGGAGCGTGGTGTAGTGTTGGGTATGATGAATGCTTTAAGCTAGATGGATGTTGGTCCATATTTAGCTTTGTAAGCAAGCACAAGTGATTTAAATCTCATGCGGGCAACTACAGGAAGCCAGTGGAGAGAGCACAGCAGTGTTGTGTGGGAGAATTTGGGGAAAGTTGAAAACAAGTCATTCAGTTGGTTCAGTTTCAAAGTCCAAATGGCGTGCATAGACAGACGCGTGCCAAAAGCCACTTACAGTCGTCTAGTCTCTAAATGACAACGGACTAAACAAACATGAGTGGGTAGAAATAGAAGTGTTTCATATTAAGTGCCCCAGGTGAACTTGAAGGTCTTTTGAGAGAGTGCGAGAAACTTTCCTAGACAGTTGCTACTAGTGTTTCAGTGAGGGGTTTTGGGTAGATTGCAGAGCCATGCTTTGCCTTCCAATGATAAAGCCTTATTTTTCAAAGCATTAGTTTGAATCCTTGCTTTCTCTCATTCCAGAAACGTCAGGAACAGAAGCAGCAAGCAGCCTCCACTCCCTCAGCCAGCCCAGCCACCCCCAATACTCCCAAAGCGACCACAAGTTCCCTAAGCAGCCCGCTCACGCCTGGAGCCAAAGTGGTGCTGGCCACCAAGATGGGCACGCCAGTCACATTCCAGCAGAATAAAAACTTCCAGCAAACCTTTGCAACCTGGGTCCAAGGTCAAGGTAAAGAGGATTTCCTCTTAGACGTAACTGGCGTACTGTGACTTTCCTGTGACATTTAAATATCCGAATGTGGTCATTTTCCATTTTCATTTTAGATCCCTGTTTATTTCTATAACCCCTTGATTTTGAGTTTAAAAGTATCTGTTCCTAAACCATTGTGGCTTTCTAGCCAAAGCACAGCCATGCCTGCTTAACCCTCCAATCATACGCAGCAGTTCACCGTCATTGAATGAGTGGAACGTCTTACGACATGGCTCGCATGAGATGACGCACCGCATGCTAATGCTGGCTGACCGATGACTGACTGTTGTCTTTTCTTGTCCTGTATTGTGATGACTGCAGCGCATGTATGGCGTCAGTGGCATCTTGTTCTGTTACTCATGGAATTGCAGGGCCTTATTCAATCATGTGGAGACTTCTGCAACAGAAACTGTAAAAAGTAGTGTCAGATTCACTATTATGAATTTCAAAAGAGCGTTACAAACATGATCGAATAGGGGCCTGCTGCTTCTCCTTACACTATCGAATATTGTCCGCAGTTAATTGTTCTCACCATTATTTTTTTTATCATTAAGTAAATGATAAAGGGTATCTTTTTAATACGACAGTGTCCAGCAGCACTGTTACCACTGTCTCCACGACGTCGGGGCAAACCTTCCAGATCTCAGGCAGTCCCGTGTCAGTAACAGGCAAAGTCATCCCACTTCCTGCCAACAGCAAGATCGTCACATTCAGTGTGCCCAACATGCAAGGAGGTACTGCTGCTGCGCGTTACTGGCACGTACTGACAAATTACTGGTGGCTAGAAAAGTATTGATACACTTCCTGAGAACCACTCATTTCTATTTACAGCTCCAAACCGGCTTTAATTTTCATGAACACCGACCGTTATTCCTGAATTCTTGCTGCGCAATAAATTATTAAAAGCTACTGAGAACCACATTGTTTACTGGTGACTCAAATTTTACAGACGCAGGTCTTTCCAGAAGCTTTATTACAGGCTTTTAATGGTTCTGTGAAGCTGCTGACCGTTAATACTCGCTACTGACTCTTCAGGTTTGAAATATACTCGTGGCAGTACTCCTCAAAACAGGCCAGAATATAGATAGATATATAGATAGAGAGATTTTTTTCAATTGAAAAGATCAAGTTGAAGTCGGCTTTATTGTCACTTCATCCATATACAGTTAGTACACAGTGAAACGAAGCAACGTTCCTCCAGGACCAAGGTGCTACATGCAACATAAATTTACAACTAGCTAACTAATGGTGCTTTTCCACTGCATAGTACGGCACAACACGGTTCAGTTCCGCTCACTTTTGGGGGGTTTTCCACTGGGAACAGTACCTGATACCTGGTCCTTTTTTTAGTACCACCTCAGCCGAGGTTCCAAGCGCGCCGAACCGTTACCAAAACGTGACGTGTAAACTCCGGTGGTCACCGATTGGCCGGAGAAAATCGTCATTATTGCGTCACTGAACTTGCGACACGAGACACAACAGACCCGCTATATTTAGAGACAGCCAGAGAAGGATCGCACGCACCTTTTTGTATTAACCAAAAATTTTCTTTGGCTGCCATCAGCCTCTTTTGAAACAAACTCCTTCGTCTCGCTGTTAAAAACATCCACATGCCGAGAATGAAGAACACCATGCCGTCGATATGCTCCATTGTTGTGTGTTTGTTTGTGGCGCGTTTACGATGATGTCACGGCAGTAGAGGCGCCGCGACTAAAATGACACGAAGCGCAAACCGAGCCGAACTGAGCCGAACCGAAGTGAGCTGTACTGAACCGTGCTGTGCCGTACTATGCAGTGGAAAAGAGGCATAAGAGGCCTAGTGTAGTGTAATAATAAGGTGTTGAGGTGATGAGTTGAGGTTGTGTAGAAACAGTAAACATTCCTTAACTTAACTTAGCAGCAAGAATTAAGAAGTTAGTGCAAAAAGTAGTCCAGTAATGAATATTGTGCAAAAGAGCATTTACAGGTTGGTGTGTACAATAGTTTGGTAGTGTGGTGTAGGTCAGTGTGTTTGCGCTTGTGTTGATTAGTCAGTCCAGTCTCAATGTTTTGAGGTAGTTGAGTTAAGCTGAGTGATAATAGTGTGTGTGTGTGTGTGTGTGTGTGTGTGTGTGTGTGTGTGTGTGTGTGTGTGTGTGTGTGTGTGTGTGAGTTTATCAGTCCAGTCCCTTTTTGTTGAGAAGACGGGAAAAAAAGCTGTTGCACAGTCTGGAAGTGTGTGTGCCCGAATGCTTCGGTACCTTTTTCCAGGTGGCAGGAGTGTGAAGTGTGTGTGAGAGGGGTGTGTCCGATCAGCCACAATGCTGGTGGCTTTTCGGATTCAGCGTGTAGTGTAGATGTCCTCAATAGAGGGGAGAGAGACCCCGAACCAGACAGTGATGCAGCCGCTCAGGATGCTCTCGATAGTTCCTCTATAGAAGGTGGTCAGGATCGGTGGTGGAAGCTGGGCCTTCCTCAGTCTTCTCAGAAAGAAGAGACGCTGTTGCGCTTTCTTGTGTAGGGACCTGATGTTGAGAGACCAGCTGAGGTCCTTTTCTAGGTGGACACCCAGTAATTTGGTGCTTTCGATGATCTCCACAGAGGAGCCGTGATGATGAACACAGTCTCTCTTGGAAGTGGAAGAAATTCACAATATTTTCAGCAAACATTGATGCATAGTTACTTTTTATGTCATAAATTGAGCAAAGATAAAAAGAAAATGTAAACATTATTGTGGCACTGTGTGCAAAAGTTTGGGCACCCTACGTAATCAGTACTTCAACACCTCCTCTGGCAGATGTCACAGCTTGCAAATGCTTTTTATAACCAGCTAAAAGTCTTTCAGTTCTTGTACTTGGGATTTTCTCCTATTCTTCCCTGCAATAGGCTTCTAGTTCTGTAATATTCTTTGGTCGTCTTGCATGCACAGCTCTTTTAAGATCTACCCACAAATTTTCAATGAAGTTTAAATCAGGGCACTTTGATGGCCGTCCCAAAACCTTTAGCCTGTGTCTCTTGAGGTATTTCATAGTGGGTTTCGAGGTATGTTTAGGATCATCGTCCTGTTGTAGACGCCATCGTCTTTTCAGCTTCAGCTTTTTTACAGATGGTGTGATGTTTGCTTCCAGAATTTGCTGGTATTTAGTAGAACCTATTCTTTCCTCCACCCTGTGCAATGTTTCCTGTGCCACTGATTGCAACACAACCCCAAAGCATGATAGATCCACCCCCATGTTTAATAGTTGGTGTTCTTTTCAAGAAATGCTGCTCCTTTTTTTTTTCTCCAAACATGCCTTTGCTGATTGCAGCCAAAGAGTTCTATTTTAACTTCACCAGTCCACAGCACTTGTTTCCAAAACACATCAGGCTTCTGTAGATGTTCTGTTGCATACTGTACGTCTGACGTTGGATTTTATGATGGGGACACAGGTAAGGTTTTCTTCTGCTGACTCTTCCGTGAAGGTCTTGTGGAACGGTGCACCACCACTCCTGAGTCTGCTAAATCTTCCTACGATCATACGAGCAGTTCTCTCTGTGAGTTTTCTGGGTCTTCCAGATCTTATCTCCACAGTTCCCGTGAACTGCCATCTCTTAAGTACATTTCTCACTGTGGAAACTGCAAGCTGACGATGCTTAGCTATCTTCTCGTAGCCTTCTCCTGCCTTGTGGGCATCAATAACTTTAATTTTCAGAGTCTTACACAGCTGCTTAGAGGAACCCGTGGTTGTTGAGTGTCCGCAAGTGTGTGCACAAGGTTTGAAGAGTCAAAGTATCTGTAAAGCTTTGATCTAAAAGCTTTGTTTTCTAAAGCACAGATTAGATGACTTGGATCTAGAACACGTCAAATACCTGGACTTTCTACAGATTTGTTGATGATGTTTGACTGCATGTCGTAAATGGCGTAAAGTCAAGAGAGTCATCTATAAAGTTAAGAGAAGAAACCACTGACGTTTGGGAATTGTGTTATATGTAAAACTTGCATTATTTAAATCAGCAGTATGTTTGGAGGAAATAGAATGAAGCATATGCAGAAAAGTGCACCCTGCCTACCTGAAGCATGGCTCGGTGTTGCTCTAGGGCTGCTTCGCTTCCTCTGGCGCTGGTAACCCGCAGCGTGTAGACGGCCAGATGGATTCAATCACATGAAATCTTTGAAGAAAACTTTATGCCATCTGTGAGGAAGCTGAAACTTTGGTGTCGTTGGATCTTCCACCAGGAAAATGACCCTAAGCATACTTCAGATGTCCACCAAGGCTTGGCTTCAGATGAAGTGCTTGAGTGGCCATCACTGCCACCTGACTTGATAGAAAAAGTTTAAAAGCATTTGCAGCAAACAAACCCAAGGATCTTACTGAACATGAGACCATTGTCCATGAGGAATGGACTATAGTTCCTCAGAAACACTACCAGAAGCTAGTGTCAGGCTATACGTGACATTTTCTGGAGGTCATGATGGCTAAAGAGGTGTCTACTAAGTACTGAAGATGTTTTTCATCAAGGGCTTGAATAATTTTGTTACTGTAGTAGTCATTAAAAGTAGCATTTTGTGTTTACTTTGGAGAAGCCAGTTGTTATATTAGTGGTGGTGAGTTGCAATTTAAATTGCTTTGGTTCGAGAGCTTGAGAACTTTACCATTTAAGTAGGTTGTTCATTTTTCCTGTTCCTGGAGAAACAGCACTAATGATGCTTGTTTTAATTCTTGTACTTTAAACCTGTTTAAATGCTCATGATGAAGGATTCTACGCACTGAGCTGCACCAATCACCACCCATGATGAAGGTCATTGGCTTGTTTACGTCCTTTAAACCGTTCGAGACTGACCAAACTCGTCTTAATAAGCATATCTTCATGACCCATTCAGGCATGACTGGATCATCTTGGAGAGCGAGAGAGAGACGCCACGGCTGCTTGGTTACGTTAGGAGGGACTGTAAATATTGACGGGTGTTTGGGGTCGTTGTTTTTTCCTCTCCTTCCCCAATGTAGGATTTTTCCAAGCCATTACAGCACATGGTTATGTGTTTACTGACACTTCACACCCTGGAGCAGAGGATGTTTTTATAGCCTTTACACTACAACAAATGTCACGTCCCGCACTAGGCATTGTGCCACAGTGCTTATAACACCTAGACGCTGCTTTATATTTTCCATATGTAGTGCGAAGAAGATCTAAAAGACAAGTCTAGTTAATTCAGTTAAAAGTTGTTTTTAGCAACAGACGTTCGGTAGACGCTCATTAAATGTTGTATCACAATTTCTAAAAAAATATATATATAATAGCTGTGTTCATGCAATGATGAGATTTTTTTGGTCACCAATACAGTAAATATGTAATGAAGATGCAGTTTTATATTGTGATGTACATAACAAATTGTTAGTTAAAGTTGAATGAGTTATTGATCTAATCTAACAATACTAAACTAATTGAATTTTTTTGTTCTTTTTCTAAGTGTTGTCAAGATTCGAAAATTGAAAAAATGATAAAGAAATTAAGGGAAAAAATAAAAACATGGTGAGAAGAAGAAAGAAATGTGTGAAAAAAAAAAAGAAAATGCTAGATGCAGGGGGCGAGAAAGTGTGCAGAATGAAGTAAGGAAAGAGAAAAATGTGAGAGAGAAAAAGGAAAATGAGAGGAAAGAAGAAATGCGAGAGAGAGAGAAAGAATGAGAAAAATAAAGAAAAATGTGAGGGAAAGAAAAAAAGAAATGAGTTGGAAAGGATGCAAGAACATTATTTCCCGGATAAAAGACAGAATAAATGTGAAGAAAAGAACGAAGGAGAAGTTGAAAAAGCTAATGAAGTGAGAATGGAGGAGAGCGTGAACAGGACAATGAGAGAGAGAGAGAGAGAGAGAAGGAAAGACAAAAGTAAGAGAAGTTCATACTGTATGTAAAGAGAAGAAAAGGAATGAAAGTATAAGAAGGTAAAGTGATAAAGGAAGAAAGAAGGAGTTGAGGAATGAGAGAGCAATCATTAAAGGATTTCATTAAATAAAAGGAAACCTACTTTCGGATAAACAAAAAAGGAAAAATACAGGAAATAAAAATGGATCGAGTGGCAAATAAAGGACTTTTTCAGCATCATAAAGGAATTCCTTAATTGTGAGTGAGTTTTTTTTTTTTTTGTCTCTGTTGTAATGAGGATTTTAAATTACTCTTATTTCACTATTTTAGGTAAAAAAAAACAAAATAAATAAATAAATAATTGGCTAACACACATCATACAGCAGGACTGTCCACTATTAGACCTTTCTCTGTGTTCAGAGTGGAATTTCTTAATTGCTCATTAAATTCGGCTCCTGCTTGGTCGTGTTGTTTGTGTGTGTGTGTATGTGGCTGTGTTAGCATGTGTGACGCAGGAATAGAGAGCCCAGGCCCGTAACACACAGAGGTGTGTTTTCCCAGTCCAGTCGTTTCAGGTAGTGCTGTTTGTTCTGGAGACGGCCGAGGAAATAGTCATGAAAACGTGTTTCCCTTCAGGCTGATGAGTCTGGAGCAGGTAGTCCAGGCCGCATAGAGAGTTTCCTTCTCCTCTTTCCGTGTCGGAGAAGAGCGTCACTTAGCTTCTTTTCCAAGCCGCCATCCATCCATCCTCAGGGCAGACGTTTGATGTCAGGATGGAGGTAAAAACCTCACCCCACCCCCCCACTCTCACCCCACAGTTACCGTCAGCTCTCGGAAATGAGGCATTTTCAAGCTTCAGTTGATGACTTGTAGTTGCGCTTAATGTACTTGAGGAAGAGGTGATGGAAGGATACTGTTGTTGTTGCTTTTTCTTTTCTTCCTTAATACTTTGTTTTGTCAAGAAAGCACAAGATATGATGTGAAACATTCCTGTTGTGTGTTCAGAAAAACAAGATGGACTGGAGGCATTAAAGCATCGTTCATAAATTTCTCTGTTGTTTTCCCGGCCCTCCCTCAGATCTCGTTTGCGCTTTGAAGACGCCTGTTTACCTGCTCCCGCACTGTTTATCGTGGCGACCATCAAAGCACGTTAAAAGAGAGCCGTCGAACAAGTAATCCATTGAGCCATGGTGTACGTTCAGAACTTTCTGAGCTGTGTCGAGTGAATCGGCCAATTAAAGCGGCGCTTTGGGGTACGGAGGTGGCCGAGGTTCAGGTTCGAGTCCCAGGAGACCCTCAGGAATGTGCACGACCGGGTCAGGGTGTGTTTTCCACCTTGCCCACGATGTTAGAGGCGAACAGTGTGGGTACAGATAACCAATTCTCCACTGCGTCACAGTGAGATTCCTTTAATGCAGCTTCTTTTGTATGTGGGTGGTCTTGGAATTGGGATAAAGAAGGAGACACTGGAGCTTGTTGATGGGATTATTATGGCTCTATTTCAAGGATCATCTTAACATTTGAAAAAAAAAATAAAAATCAAGAATCTGAACGTGCATGTCCTTCTTTGGAAGTAAACTCCTCATCTGCTGTGCGAGTACACAGCTCTGATGAAGGACAACAAGCAAATAAGAGAGAGTGCCAGTTCAATTATTTTATTTGAATCATGATTTGTATGATTTCCTATGGTATTGCTGCATCATGTGCGCCGGGTCAGTCTGGACTTATCAAACCAAATGTCTTTCCATTGCCAAAGTCTTTATCCTCCCTTTTTTCTGATTAGTCTCACTAATGTGGTTTTCTTCTGGCTACATAGCTTTTAGTTCTAATCCTGAGACTTCTCATCACAGTGTGTTGCTCTTACTTTCACTATTAGACACAACTATGGTTTTTACTGTTGAGTTTTTACCTTGCAACTTCCCCAAGTGTTTAAGTGATCTCTAATCAGGATTGTTCACGGTTCAGCACTATCCTTCCAGCTGTTGGGAATAGGTTCGTAACCCAGTTCCATTCATTTCAAATCTACGGAGTTTGCTTGATGCAGCCCAATAATTTGACCTTTCTGAAATGTGTTTTCTTTTCCATGAAGTGTATATGATACGAGATAGATATAATATATCATATATGTTATATGATATGAACAGGAATGAACTATTATAAACAGAACAAAATACAATGTGATACAAAATACAGTCTATGTGCAGAATTAAAGCCTGAGCAACATTTCTAATGGCCTCTCAACAATCATTTTGTCAGGTGTACAGCAGAAGGTTGTCGGCATCATTCCATCCGGTACCACGGGCAACCAGCAACCGGTCACCACCACACTGCAACCCAACACATCTACAGTCAACATCACAGCCAAGACACAGGGCACAGCTACACAACAGGTAAACACAGTGAGATTAAAAATAAAACCCTCGTATCACACAACACCTGAGACTCCAGCTTGATAAGTCAACATGTTTGCTTTATCGTTTGTAATTTTTTAAAAATTATTATTTAAGGTGACTACCACTGGAGGACAGTTAAAGCCGGGGATGACTGTATTACGGACGCCAACGCAGCAAGGAGCCGCTGTAGGGAAAACTATCCTAAGAACCCCGATAGTTGTGCAGCAAGGTCTCTACAGCATTGATCTGACATCAGTTTATACTGATCATCAGTCTGTCTGTACGTTTTTCTCAATGTGTGTCTGCTCTTCTTCTTCCTTCCAGGTCAGGCGGTGACCCAGATCATCCGGGGACAGTCTAGCAGCCCTGCCTCTACTCCCAGAGTTACCCAGGGTCCAGTTAAACTCACCCTCGCTCAGCTCACCCAGCTCAGTCAGGGGACACAGGTAAGACACACACACACACACACACACACACACACACGGAGAACTGCTCTGAGTATTACAGCAAAAAAATATTCACATTCTTACACTATAATAATTAAATAAATTGATCAAATGTAATTTTTTTAATGGAAGTTTTCACAAAAAATTCTATATGGATTAATGAAGACAAATTAAGAAAAATAAGTTGGAGTGAGATAAGTAAACATCAAAATATTCACAAATCAAGCTAAATAGAATTTCTTTTTATTATTATTATTATTATTATTTTTATTGCATTTGCATCACTTATGTTTTAGTCGCAAAACAATAAAGTTGATTGGTAGAGTATATCTTCACATATTCCACTGTTGTCACAAACGTTGTCAATCAAATTAGAGAGAAAAGATTTCTAGAACGGACTTAAACGAAAGCTGAAATTCTTAAAAGCAGAAACAATTTCCACAATCTAGCAAAGCCACATAGACTAATCCAAACTCGAAAGGCATCAGGATTCGGAATCGGCACCATTTTTACAATGTTGAAATAAAAACAAAGCAATTGTTAAAACAGGATGTTAATTCGGACGGCTTGTTTTAAAATGAGACGCCACATGTTGCACTGCAAATGGTTAATATGTTGATTTTTTTTTCCACACATCTACAATATCCGATATACTAAGTCTAGTTAAATCAGTCACATCTTCTGAGTGTAACGTATTAAACCGCATTGCGTTCCACCTTTTAAAGAGCAGCTGAGAAGTTGCAGAAAAGTCAACGTTGTTTGAAAACAGAAACTGGCGTGACACATGTCGAGGGTCAGATAGAGGGGGCGAAAAATGACTCGTTTTAAACAACCAACATGCGTTTGAAAGATTCCCCAACAGGTGTTTCCCCACCACAGCGCCTGGGTGTGGACGCTTGGCTCTGCACTCAGACTGCCCTCAGCATGTCATCTAATAACAATATGTTTTATTCGTGGCCAACCTGTTGCCTTTTGCTCAAACTTTTCCGCAGCCCGTGTGTGACGGAAGCTTAAACGGCTATAATCTGGTCTAATTGCTGGTCTAATTTTCCTTTGGTTTGTTTTTTGTCTCAGAAGCAGCAGGGAGCAGCAGTGGAAAGCCAGCAGGTTAGTACAGTGATTGCGTGTGTGTGGCCGCAGGAATTCTACACCTGCTCTGCTTGTGGTTGTTGAGTTGTCCGTGTGTGTGTGTTTGATACTGTTAACGTCCCTGTCCCTCGCTCAGTGGAATATGGAAATCTCTGTGTCTCTCTGTCTGCAGGGGGCAACAGTGATGGGTCAGGGACAGACAGCAGGTCAACTGCAGGTCATCCCCGCTGGCTTGACTGTGATCCCTGCAGCTGGACAACAGCTTATGCAGGCCGTCTTACCTAACGGCCAGGTGCAACGTTTCCTGTTCACACCTGCATCATCTTCCACACCGGGTACCAGAGGCTTTGATTTTATATCTCGTCTTTCTCAAATGCAAACATAAATCTTTTTGAATTGAACCAGTGTGTGAACTGGTTCGCTGTATTGGACCACATCGATTACTCTTGGAGTTTAAGGGAATTTAGACTATTAAATAGTGGCAGATGTGCTTATTGAAGTATGTAATAACTTTTCCTAGAAGATACTACTAATGTTACTAGAACAATTTGTCAAATTAACATCTACATGTTTTAAACTCATGCTTTCTTTGTCTTTTTTGTTGTTGTTGTTGTTGTTTACCCCAGGTCAAACTGCCACCAAGACCTGCACTCCCTCCCCTGCACAACCAGTGCAGGCCGGAGCTTTTGCCCCCCGCACCCCACCAATGACCCATAAAACCCAAATGCCGATCCAGTCTCCCACCCCTATACTGGCCAAAACTACAGTCATCCAGAGGGCTGTGCAACAACAGCAGGTGAGGCCCCAGGTGCAACTCCAGCAGGGGGCACAGATCGTCACGGTGCCAGGGTTACAGCTCCAGCCGGACCAGACGGTTAAGCTCCACTTGCCCGTACAGATCCAGCAGCAGACTGGGGCAGTATTCCAGGACGGGGTAAAGTCCCAGCAGGTCCAGAACGTAGTGACGTTACAGACGGCCAGCGTCCAAGAGCAACTCCAGAGGATCCAGCAGCTCCGTCAGCAGCAGCAGCAGAAGAAGAAACAGCAGCAGGAGGCAAAGAGGGAGCAGCAGCAGCAGGCCATCAGCCAGAACGACCTCATCCAAAAACAGGTAAGCGGGCCACGCTGCACTACAGGTCCCCGGTTAAGCAAATAAACAACACGTGTGAGAAAAGGGGCCTCATGGCCAAGCGGCACCCCAGAGCCTTTTGAGTTGCACGTGCACCAGAGCAAGATCATATGATTCAGGTCAAAGCGGACCCCGAGAACAGCACGCATCCTGCTGAAGTGGCAGAACAGGTTTATCCAGATGCAGGTTCTAGATGAGGGAAATCCCAACAGTCGAGATGCGTCACGGAGACCACTGAGTGCGTCCCATCCAAACAGTGGCAGTGACTCACATGAGCCAGGTCATGCGTCTGTGTTTACTTTCTGTCTTTGCTGCTTTGCCACTAGCTCTATACTGTATGTATAGGTAGAGATTTATGCACGTATATGTAATTTGTCCATATATGTGTACATTTGAATGATTTATGATACGTGTATAGAGACATGGGTTTCAGTGGTTTGAATGTGTCTGTATGTTGCTTTGTCTTGATGTGTGTGTGTGTGTGTGTGTGTGTGTGTGTGTGTGTGCGTTCCGCAGGTGGTGATGAAGCAGAACGCAGCGATTGAGCAGCTGAAACAGAAGAAGCCCATGACGCCTTTAGAACGAGAAGAGAACCAGAGGTGCGTTTAGCACCGCACTACAGAAATCCACACTTGGACCCCATGCAGAAACGGGTCTCTTTCTGATCTTGTGCTCCTCATGCACACAATATATCACTATAAGCGTCCGAGTAGTTACTTTGACCTGTTGCTCAAGATCCATCATTGTTATTAATGTCCAGAGTCGTCGTTTTTAATATTTCACAAATGTCCTTTTTAGAACGTTGTCCAGAGAGTAATAAAAACCTTCCAAAGTTATACAGTTATATAAACATATGGATAATCACCCGCTACTGCAAAACTACAAACATAACACAATGTAAAGACCTCATTATGGGCCATATCTGCCACATTCAAAAAAAATATTACTTTAGTCTAAACTGAAGAATTATGAATTTGGCAATAAATCCAATTACGTACTCGCCTCTCAATTAAAAAGCTAGAATAATGACCAGTCACGGAACAGGATAAGATGACCCTATGTGACCTACTCGCTCATCATCAACAATTTCTATAAGTGACGTCATAACTCGGGAAAGACTGATGCCAGTGTTGCAGCGTGCTTATGTATTACATTACATTACCTGTTGCTGCGGAGGAGGATCGGGCCATATTAAAAGCTTCATTTACACCCGCTGAAGTTTGGGCTGCATTACAGGCCATGATGGATGGGGCGTGCCCGGACCCGCATGGGTTTCTGCTTGAATTTTTCAGAATGTCATGTCAGCCATAAATCAGGTCAATCCTAGAGACTGTGGGAGGCCATACACTCCTTACTAACAGAAACTTACTTCTTACTAACAGAAACTTGAGTGCACTGGTTTATTTTGGGAAGAAAAATGTTATCTTTGTGTGCCATCTTTTTCCTCCTATTTCTGTTTGTGGATATATATATATATATATATATATATATATATATATATATATATATATATATATATATATATATATATATATATATATATATATATAACATATCCTTATGTTTTTGGGTGTTTTTTATTTATTAAGTTAGTTAATTATTCTGTTAATGTTCCTTATGTACTTTAAAAAAACAGTGAGTCAGATTAAACTGAAAGGGGAACAAAAACTACAATAAATGATACATAGGAGTGTTATTAAAATTAAACTGCAGGAAATTTGCCATACCTCTTTTTTTTTTTTTTTTTTTTTTTTTTTTTTGGTATGGTTTCTTTTATTTTATCTTTTATAGCTCGGAGCATGATTACCGTTTTGGCTCCTGGTCACATTCCCATCATGTCAGTGCGGCTCAAATGATGTCAACAGCCATCCAACATCCTGATATGTTTTTCTATGGAACAAAGGGTCTGGAGAATACGTTGACCTTTCTGTGACCCAATGCTGACCTTTCATACCTTTTGGCACTTGACTGTCCACAACTTTGTATAATTCCCCTCTATTCTTACCTCATTTCGGGCCCAGCATGCCTTACAAGGTGTCACCCCCATCCCCAACCCCCACCCCCATGATCTATGCCCTGGGGACAGTTGGGAGCATGTTTGCACCCACACGCCCCCAGACTATAAACAGGACTAGACCTGCTGTTTGTTGGTTCATGTTTTTATTAAATAATAATGTTTTATTATTATTATTATTATTATTATTATTATTATTAATTATTATGAATTTATTATTAATAATAAAATAGAATAAAATATTTATTATTTTAATAATTTTATTATTATATTTTATTGTGGATAATTTAACATGGTCAGTTCACTAATGTGTTTATGCGAGGTGCAAGAAAACCAGATGAAATCCAGATGTGGAAATCAAAACTCAACAAGAAACAACAACTAAAAAACAACAAACTCTCTTTTTAATGCTAAAACAAGAGAAGGTCTATTAAACCATTAGTCGGTGTTAAGACTGATAACAGAGGAACGCAGACGATAGCCAAAACACTCTAACAGCCAAAACTGGGGGTGCAAAGAATCACAAAACTTAGTGTTCAGATTGTATCTGGTTTTCGGTCACAGGAAGAAAAATAATTTCCATTTACTACTTGTTGAACAAACAACTTGTAGTAGCAAGAAACCCTTGCCCGTTGTCTTAAATAGGAACATCATTCAGTGTTTAAAGAATGTACTCATATTGGCATTGATTTAAACAATAATCATTTTTATTATTTTTTATTAATTTTTATTATCTTAATAAAAAATTTGGCAAATTTTTAGTGAAAAATTAGAAATGTGAAACGTGTCTCAGAATATATTTGTCTGTATGTGTGTATGTCTGTCCAGTTGAGTTTCCCTTGAGGTGGTCATGGCTACATGCGTCGTCACTCAACAGAGCCAATCAAAGCGATAGTTTACTGTTTATACACAGAGTATACGGAAGACACAGAAACGACAGCAATTTATTTCACAAGATTCTACAAACCTCACCAAACACATAAAAGCGTGACCGAGCATGGCTTGCTCCAAAAATGAAACGTACACTATGAAAACTGCACTTTGCAGCATAAATCAGATCAAAATGTTGTAGTTAAGAGCAGTTATGTCAGATGCTGATGCGCTTATTTTTAGCTTTAACCTTTTAACTGTTTCTACAAACTCTTTAACCATCAATGACGGGTACTAACGCTACTCTGTCTATGTAATTGGGCTAGTTTGTGTTGTTTCTGCTTTGTATGGGAGTAGGCAAGCTTTCAGCATTGCATAGGGAGGCTTCATCTGCATGATCTGGGAAGCACAAAGCGTTTTCATGCATGCAAAAATGTGTTTTTTGAATCAATCTGTGAGCTAATGGACGTCGAAGAGGGCAGATAGCGCTCTCTTCATATCAATATTTAAAGTTCTCTAATCATTCCTTTTGTTTTTCCTATGAGGAAAATCAAAATTTCACTCAACAATCCAAGAAGGAAGATTTTGGAAACTTGAGTCTCTGACTCTACGTATCTATCCGTCCCTGCATCTCTCTGCACGTCATGCTGTGTGTCGTGTTGAGTCTGGGAATTACGATTGGCCTTTGACCTCCACAGCTGGTGATCCCTCCATCTCTACCCCCTTCCTTTTCCCACATGCGGCCAGTGTTATGAGAGCTGTGAGAGCCAATTGAAGAGTATTTGTCACATCCCGCCTCCCCACCCACCCTAACATATTCCTGACATGAAATAACAACAACGCCCAGCTAGCGGACACACGTGCTCTCTGCCTGAGAAGTCCATGAGGTGTAATAACGCCTAAAAAATGTAGCATGGTTTAATAGTAAGTGGACATTAGCGAGGTATGCACGCCTCATGATAACTCTTTCTGCTTTCCAGACCTGCCTAGAGTGTCCTTTGATCGTTTGATGACTGGTTTCAATCAGTTCCTAAAAAAAGAAATTGGTTCACTTTTGGCTACGTGAGCATTGCCATCTGACCTGTGTGTTTGCAAAGGACTAAAGCATGCATTTGTAGCGACAACCTTTAGACTAATGGCTTCGGGAGAGTATCTGAGTGCGTTATAATCAACTAAGATCATAAACTTGAAAGGTACTAAAAGTTCAGGACAGACATAAGTCAACTAAATTACGTGCTTACGCATTTTGTTTGCATCGCGTTGCCTTTTATGATCATTTCCAAACATGAATTTAATCAGAGATTAGATAACATTTCTCCCAGACCCAGCGTAGAGGAATTCAGGAGGCTTTTTATTTTATTTTTTTTATTATCTTATTTGTTTTGGAATCTCCAAAACCCTGTGCTATCACCAGACACCAAACTTGTCTATACTAATCAAATACAATAGAAATTTGCGTACATTTTCTGCTAGATCAGTTCATTAGTTTGATACGGTGAGGTATGAAGCAGATTATTATCTACGTAATATATTTTTATATATGAAATATTCTCCATCCATATACGTGCAGAAAAAATGAGCCCGGATTTAAAACTGGTGTTGCAGGATGATCGTGTGTAACCAGGTGATGAAGTTCATCCTGGACAGAATCGACAAGGACGAGCGGCAGGCAGCACGGAAGCGGAAACGAGAGGAGACGGTTAAGCAAAAACGCAGCAAGCAGATGGCTGTCAAGCTCTCAGCCTTGCTCTTTAAACACAAAGAGCAGCTCAAAGCTGAGATCCTGAAGAAGAGAGCGATGCTGGACAGGCAGCTGCAACTGGAGGTGCAGGTAAGCATGCAAGTGATACGAGTTTGCCGTAGCAAGATCAACTGCCTGTCTGTCTAAAAGTCTAAATTGTTGTCTATTTTTTTGTTTTTTGTTTCTACAGGAGGAGTTGAGGCAAGATTTGGTGAAAACCTGTCAGGAAAGAGAACGAGCCAAAGCTGCTGCCGCCGCTCCAGCCCAAGTCACGAGCGCAACGTCGCCATCAGCTTACAAGCGCAAATATGAGGAGGAGAACGCGGACAAATCAAAGAAGAAAAAGATGATCACGACTACCTCAAGAGAAACCAACAAGGACACAAATCTGTACTGCATCTGCAAGAAGCCGTACGACGAGACCAAGTAAGACTGAGAAATTGTTTGGCAAGAAAAACTCCATTTACACCAAATGTAGTCAATCAGTCAAGATGCATTTGGTGCCTGAAGCTTTTTTGGTTTTGTCCTGGAACGTCAACATTAATTTACCTAAGAAGTTACACATGACTGTATAGTCTAGTTTAGTTTAGCATTATTTACATGACGAAAGAATTGATGTCAGCTCACCTTCTGTTGTTGTAGGTTTTATATAGGCTGTGATTTGTGCACAAACTGGTACCACGGCGACTGCGTGGGCATCACGGAGAAGGAGGCGAAGGAGATGGACGACTACATATGCGCAGAGTGTAAACAGGCACAGGAGGGAACCACAGAGGAGCTCTACTGCATCTGCAGAACTCCATATGATGAAGCTCAGTAAGTGTGCGTGATCTGTAAGAAAAACCCAGAGGAGCTCTGTGAAAGCCCTGTTTTTTTGTTGGAACTGTTTGTATAGTCACACAAGTCCAAGGAACAGAACAGGGAGATAATCAAACACGACTTCACCATTTTGGGGTTGTGCACCCGTGATCCTAGTCTTAAACCAGCAAGTCCTAAAACTAGCAACATGCTCAGAAACTTTCTGTACTCTCTTCTGCAGACACAAGCTCACAGATACTGTAATTGTCAATCACAACAACATTGACCAGTCATCTCTCCCACCCATTGTTTTGCTTCCATGGCTCCCGATGGCTTTGACAACCATCAGAATGTAAACCTATGATGATTTTTCGACTTGCATGTGGGTCGTGAACTAAAAAAATAGAAAAAAAGAAGAAAAAAAAACTCCTTCTTGTTCGCCCTTTTTCCATCTGTGTATTGTTCAGGGTTTAACCTAGCAAACTTGTAACTTCTAATTCTGAGGGCAACTTCTAAGAGTTAACCTGGCTAGGTTAGCAGTTAGCAGCTAACATCTAAATCCTAACCTAGCATTTTTTAGCTCTTAGGTTACTCCTCTTCAGCTCTTAATTGCATCGAGGTTGCCATAATTCACACTTGTGTATATATTTTCTGTCTTCTTTTATTAACCACAAATGCATGTGAGAAATACATTAAAAAAAAACGGGTGGCAAAATCCTTGATAAGATCCCAAACATAGATGTTTCCAGGCTTTGCATTCTGATTGGCTTGCAAAATGCACTTCCTCAAAGCGGCGTTCAAGGGCGGGTGCATTGAAAGCCACCGACACTGAAACAGCGTGTTTGGAAAAGGAGTGAAAGAAAATCAATCATTCCAGAAACAGCAATCAGCTGGTACATTAACAAACACATTGTAACATTGTAGTTGTAAACTTGTTTAAAAAGGAGTATAATACAGTATGTGACCTTTGATATTAATTACCGCAGCTTTCTCTTGAATTCAATCGTGTTTTCAGAATGAGCCAGGGAATGTGGTTATTACCTTTCAGTGCTAAAATATTCATGAGATCACTGAAGCTGATTATTGTGATCTGTTTTTTATTAACAACAACAAAAAAAAAAAGATTCCCCTGAAGGTCTCCTAAAGTGTTCTGGTTGTTGTCAGGTTTTACATTGGCTGCGACCGCTGTCAGAACTGGTACCACGGCCGCTGTGTGGGGATCCTACAGAGTGAAGCGACGTACATCGACGAGTACATCTGCCCTCAGTGCCAGTCGACAGAGGACGCCATGACCGTCCTCACACCCCTCACTGAGAAAGACTATGAAGGATTACGAAGGCTCCTCCGCTCACTACAGGTCTTCTACACGTCTCTCTCTCTCTCTCTCTCTCTCTCTCTCACACTCTCTGCCTTTTTCCTCCTCTTTATCTCTCGCTTCTTTCTTCCTGATAGTCAAAGAAAACAAATCTGGTACTGTTTTCTTCTCTTGCACATTTTATCTGATCAACCTGAACTTTGGAAGGCTTCCCAGGGGCGGGTGTTGTCTTTCTTTCTCGCTTTCTTTCTTCATCCCTCCCTTCTTCGTTTTTTTTTTTTTTTCCCCTTCTTTCATTCTTACTTCTGTGCCCTCCTGTTGAGGAATGGAAAGGGTTTCATTTTCTTCAATGTTGAAGCAGCTGCTTCCAATACACTGGACTGACCTATGTCCGTGTTCTCATTTGCTATATCTGTCTCTAGGCTCATAAAATGGCATGGCCCTTCCTGGAGCCGGTGGACCCCGATGATGCCCCTGATTATTATGGAGTAATAAAGGAGCCTATGGGTAAGAAGCCGGCAGATAATTCATGTATGTGGAACGAAGAATTTTTGTTCATGCTGGAGCTACTGGATAATTTCTCCAGCAAATAAGGGAAGCATACGATATGACCTAAATGATTTAATCGACTTGGTTCATCTGTCCCTTGTAGGTATACGCTTTTCTTACTCAATAGTAGCATTATCTAAGCAACTTTACTGCAAAACTAATTAGTTCACACACACCAAACATTCAGTTCACTTTTTTGGCTGCTTCTGGATGCAGGAAACCGTCACAGTAGGCTTAAATCCTCTGAAAACATTATCATTATTATTATTATTATTATTATTATTATTATTTAAGCTGGGGAAAATATCACTCTTATTTAAGTCACAGCTGAAGGCCTCCATCTTGAACGAGTTAAACTCAGGCCATCTGTCTTGATCACTGACCTGTGTAAACTCGCCTAGCGCAAACTGACCAACAAACAGATGCTTAACGACTCGGCAACACGCAAAAGACCATCAACATGTGTTCAGAAACACTCCCGAGCTCTGTGCCTTAATCCTGATGTCCTTAAAGATTCCCTTTGATGAGAGTGAGAAACAGGAAGTGTGGAGGAAGAAACGGCGAGACGCTTTGAGAGAGAGAGAGAGAGATGAGGAGAAAGAAATGAACTGAGCCAGAGAGAAAAGAAGCGAATAGTATAAAGCAGTGAGGTGTGAATGTGATCTGTTTATTTGGATTTGCCTCTCAGTTGGTTGTCGATCTCACTCTCTCTTTCTCACTTGAATATCTCTCCCTTAAAACAGCAGTCTAAACCCACAGTCACGCCTTGAACGAAAAGCAAAACAATGAGCAACAGGATTCTGTTGAAAGAAACAACCATCATATGCACCGCAGTTTTGCATATATATATATATATATATATATATATATATATATTTTTTTTTTTTAAGTAAGACAAAATCCACTTGTGGTTTTTCCACTGCTGCATTAGAAAACCAGATTTAAAAATTCCCACATTTTTCACACGACTTCTCATTTATAGCCAAAAAAAATAACTCTCCCAGCTGACCTGTAAAAGTTTTACAAGTCCCGAGTTTCACTGTTGTCTCATTTCTGTGCATTGACGAGGCTGCTTGTCAGACAAACCATCAGAAATATGCGTTTTAAAAACGTGGGAATGAAGGAAGCCCCACCCCCAGTATTTCTGCATCAATACTATGTTCACACTTTTGTTTAAAAAAAAAACATCGTCAAAAATCGAAGTTTAATATCAGCAGAGGTGGAAAGAGTAATAAAATGTTGTACTCAAGTAAAATTTCACTGAAGTAACAGTACTTGTACTTAAGTACAAGTAAAGTTACCCTTATAAAAATCTACTCAAATAAAAGTAAAAAGTAGCTCATTAAAAAATGTACTCAGAGTAAAAGTTACAGAGTTACTTTTTTTATTAAAATTTTTTTAAAAGTGGGGGTGATTCTTTTGCTGAATTGTTTTGCCTTTGGGTGTTTCCATGTTCACGCTTATATTAACAGATTATTGTATATTGATCTGGCTCTGCTTTTTTTTTTTTTTGTTAAATATCAAAAAAAAAAAAAAAAAAACACAGCGGGGGTGGGATGAGGCATTCTAGCGTAGTTCAAAAAAGATGAGCAGATATAAATCTCAAACTAGTTGTTTTTAACTGAAGGAACACTTTTGCATAATAAAGCTGTTGTCTTTGTTGTGCTTGAAAATCAAAGTGGTCACTTAAATATGGTGTTACGTCCCAGTCTAGGGTCATACAGCAAAAGAATGGTTCAGGGTTCTATTTTAAACTTGTGGAAATGGTGGTATATGGCAGAAAGAACTAGATCCAATCATTAACTGATGAAATAATGAGGTTTGTATATATATACACACACACACACACACACACACACACACACACAACAGGAGGAGGATCAGATTCAGGATGGACCCAGGCCAAAATAATAAACAAAATGGTATTTATATTTAGTAGGTAGATTACCTGCAAAAAGAAACAACAACAAAAAAACCCCAGAAACAAAAATACAGGTACCTTCCCGGACTCCCTAAACCAAAAACAGTGAAATTATCTACAAATATATACAAAGACCAACCAAACCAAAGGGACAAAGCAATAATCAAAGTCAATTGGAGGCAAAAAGTCAAAACCAGAAAATACAACCAAATATCAAAACGCCAAAATCACAACCTCTTTCATCTTTCCCGCGTCTCTCTCCGGTTTATATATGGTCGCGCTAGTCGATGACGTCACTGGAGTGGAGTCTGGAGCGGCGCGCGACCAGGACATGATACACACACGCGAGCGCAACGGAGCATTTATACAAAGCATAATATTTTTATTATTTTATCATTTTCATTCATTTATTTTTTTACTCAGTAGCGAATATGATTTAAAATGTAGCGAATTACAATACTTCAAACAAAACGTACTTAAGTAAAAGTAAAATTACAGATTTTTAAAACTACTTTAAAAAGTAGAAATACACAAAAAAGCTACTCAATTACAGTAATGCGAGTAAATGTAATTCGTTACTTTCCACCTCTGAATATCAGTGAGAGTATATCCTCCAGAACACTGATGAATACAAGTTGCTTTCAGACCTGGCGACGATGGAGGAGCGCCTGCTGAAGCGTCACTACAGTAAGCTGACGGAGTACGTAGCAGACATGACCAGAATCTTCGATAACTGTCGATACTACAACCCCAGCGACTCGCCCTTCTATCAGTGTGCGGAGGTGCTCGAGACGTTCTTCGTCCAGAAGCTTAAAGCCTTCAAAGCAAGCAGGTATAACACGCACACACACACACACACACACACACACACATGCTTTTCCTTGCCTCTTGACTGTCATTAAGGGTTGTTGCAGATGGACAAGCCAGGTAACGCTTTAATGGAAATTGTTTTCTAGAAATCAACTTTCTTTCCTTCCTTCATTTCTTTCCCTCATTCCTTTCTTGCTTCCTTCTTCTTTCCTTCATTTCCTCAATCACTCCCTCATTTCCTGACTTTACTTCCCTTGTCTTTAGATAGATAGATAGATAGATAGATAGATAGATAGATAGATAGATAGATAGATAGATAGATAGATAGATAGATAGATGGATGGATAGATATAAACCCTATCTTTACCTCTTTCCCCCTCACCATTCCTGTCATTACTTTTACTTTGTTTTCCTCTTTCCTTTCCTCCTGTTTCTTTCTCATCCCTTTCTATCATTTCCTGTCCTTTTATCTCTTTACTTCTCATCTGCTTTATTCGTCTTTCCATGTTGTTACTGCCTTCCCCTTCCCATTTCTACCATCCAATCGCTTTCCTTTGTTCCAAATCATTACGTTACTTTTTGTTTCCTTGCCTTTGCTTTAGTCCTCTTCCTTATCCTTTCCTCTAATCTGTGCTTCCTCCCTTGCCATATTGTTCTTGTTCTCACCACTTTCCCTTCTTTGCCTGCTTCCTTCTTCTTTATTGCCTTTTCTCTTTGATTTCCTTTCCTCCCCTTCCCTTTCCTCACTCCCCTTTCATGCCTTCGGATCGTCTACTTTCCACATCTTTCTGTCCCTTTCCTCTCATTTTTCCTTCATTCACTCTACCCTTACAGTTTTTCCCCCCATCCGGATTATCTAAGTGTTGCTTTACTCTCTGTTGCATAGGGCGTTTTTTTTTTTTTTTTTTTTTTAAATGCATTCACATATATCTCAAACATTTCATAGTTTTTCCCCCATTTAGTGCAGTTTGTTGCAAAATGCCTTGCATGTAGGAATGCCTGTTCTGCATGCTGTGTTGTTCATCATTGTTTGGCATCATCTCCACTTGTGTGTGCTGCATGTGTTCACTTACACCGTCCACTCTTTCTTTGTGTGTCTCTCTTTCATTCACAGATTATGATGACGGGTCTTCAGAGCAGTAAATTAGCCTAGCGTGGAGCACCGCTGTGTTTTTCTTTAGCACGAAGAAAAATACAGCATGAATGTTTTTGTACAGAAGAACACAAGTTTTGTTCGGAAGTTGGACTTAAAGCAGGAGCTGTGTTTTGCATCTCAGTCAGGGGAAAAGCTACTTTTTCTATTGTGACATCTCAACATTTATTCACCTCATCAAGTTAGTTGACCATTTCATGTCACTGGAAAAAGAAATACGTTTTTGGTCTGTTTTATTTACTTACTTCATGTAGGTTTTCTTTTTTTTTTTTTTTTTTTTTTTTTTCCTTCTTTTTTTTATCTTATAAAAGAGGTGAGGAAACAAACTTACCTCATACAACTGTAATATCACTGGCTTTATATGGAAATGTTATATTAATAATTGTGTTAGTCTTTTATCTCAGTTTGTAGTGATATATATGATATTTTTATGCATCTAAATCCTTTTGTGAAGGATCAATACAGAACTGTAGACTGGTTCAGCTGGAGCGGATGTCACAGATGAACAACATCCTCATCAACAGTATGAATCAATGTCTAAAAATGAACAGATAAACTTAAACAAGTATGGCTGCTATCTTTTTTTTTTCTTTTTCTTTTTTTTTTCTTACCTTTTATTAAAAAAAAAAAAACAACAACACAAGAAAATGACCAACTGCCATCATTTCTTAACTTTTCAATTAGTTTTTATTAAAAATGTTATCTGCCTGTTTGTTCTTTCTGCATTCTGTAGGTCTCATAACAACAGACTTCAGTCTACAGCTTCCTAATGCTACACATCCCATACGCTCTTTTATAACACTGTAATCAGGAAGTTGGTTCTTGCTAGGTGAGCTTCTGCTACATGGCATTTGGGAACCAAAGGACATGATGCACTGGAGATCTTGCTCTTAGGAAATGCGAGAGATCAGTGGCCGGGAATCCGGACTGAAATGTTTCATAGAATTAAATGAGAACATATGATTCAAGAAAGAACACCGTTTGAGAAGCAGATGTGAAGGATGAAGGGGATTTCTAGCAGAGGATGAACTGTCAACATCTGGAGCTGTACCAAATTACCCACACTGATTCTTTTCAATGAGCTAAATTCAGAACATGAGCCATTGTGCCGTGTTCCATTGTACTCCACAATTTTCATTCTGGTAAAATGTGTGGTAAATGCATTCCAGTTTTTCTTCTCAAGAAGTATTGAGAGTTCAGACACTCAAGGAAGCTTAATATTTTTGCATATATTTTTAATTAAAAAAAAAACAAGAACTAACAGATATTTTGGATTCTAGGGTATTATTGTTGTTGTAAATAATATTATTATTACTACTACTAAATTAACAGTAAAAGGTCTACACCATGCCCTACTTGAACATAATGAGACACTGTTTTTACTACAAGTATACTTTACTATAGCCACACCCAGAATATTTCCAGACAAACAAAACTTTAGGAGCCTTTGGCCCAAAAAAAATTTAAGTATTGAAACAAAATTTAAGTTATTTTATTTTAGAATTTAAAAATAAAACACTTAACACTAATCAGAAAACTATAAAATGAAGTTTTTGTTAATCTCTACTCTTTTATTAATCTCTTCTTTTACAATTCACTTCACCCACTGAAGAAGAAGAAGAAGATGAAGAATATTCAATTATTGTCACATGTACTTTTTACAGCACAGCGAAATTTCTTCTTCGCATATCCCAATTAGGAAACTGGGGTCAGAGCGCAGGGTCAGCCAGCTTACAACGCCCCTGGAGCAGATAGGGTTAAGGGCCTTGCTCAAGGGCTCAACAGTGGCAACTTGCCGATGCTGGGGTTCGAACCCCCAACCTTCCGATCACTGGTGACGGACTACAGGATAGTGTGATCGTACAGAAGGGCTACGTTCCAAACCGTTGTTTAGTGTACAATAGTTGATTGGTCTGATGAAGTGTCTTATTTTGCCAGCCATCTGGTTATTGAATGCAGCCCTGCTACACTATCACGCGCACACCTGTACCCTCGCGGTAGGCTAACCCTAGGCAGACACAGCAGAGGAGAGAGTCTGTAACGGGATTAAACATTGCTGCTTTTTTTTTGGGGGGGGGGGGTCATCTCTGTGGCAGATTGGGTTAGCGACCAGTTCGTTCCACCATCTGGAGCACTGCCTGTCCAGTGAGTATCATCAGGTCCTGTTTAGTGCCAAAGTTTAGCAGGTATCGAAACCATTTGAAAGACTTGCGTGGTGGCCAACAATATCAAAACAAAAGTGAAAATGAAAGCTTTAATGGCCATCCTCATTTTTTTTAAACAAGGACAATCAAATTTTTTTTTTTCTTTTATGCAACAATCTGTATTCAGTTTGAAATCCTTTATTCTTCAAAAGCTACTAGATTCAACTAAGCATGAAGTCAAAATGATGTCTGCAGTACTCTGTGGTCACTCACTCAATCCTTGCCTGCTTTATTGAGATCATGTACAGAAGAAGATTCTTTCTTGCTACTGCCTTCTTCACCATTGGCCAACAGTTTCTTATGTGGGTAGATTTGGAAATTAACCAGAACATGGCTCCAGATGCTGAAGATCATTGTCCGAGCCAGATTTTCACAAATATTTTTCAGTTAATTCGCACAACTCTTCAGCCAGATGCGCAATAACTATTTTGGGAAATCACCTTGTTTTTGCACATGGAGGACTATAATACATGACATATGTTGACTTAATTTGTAGGTGATGTTATGCAGGGCAGACTACTTTTATCTAGTACTGTACTGGTAAGCACAAGTCACCCAAATTATGATGCAAATGGAAACCAAAAGTGTTGAATACAACTTTAAGTATGAATGCAATCTATTTCAACTGTGTATTTCCCCAAAAGGAGAAAAGGTCATTTCCTAATGATTGGAGTACAATGGAACACATTATTATTATTATTTATTTATTTTTTTTAAATCTACTGTTCTTCTAAGTGACCTGCATAATTTATACAAAACTTTTTAAACCTGTCTACTTTTTAGCACATTTGTCTAGTCTAATAATCACTGTCGCCGTACCACAGTATTTAGTGGTTTAGAGCAGTGGCAGTTGTTTTGCCCTCTCACTAGGTGGATGCTCGCCTCCATCACATTCAGCAAGACGTGATTCTTGATTGGGCGAATGTGTATACTTGTTTATATGCATAATTTTTTTTTTATATATATATATAGATGGTCTATTTTTAGGTATGTTATTTTTCTTTGAGTGAAGCAATTTACATTGAGATGTTATACAGAAGCATATAACATTTGTAAATTAAGTTGTTTTGACCAGAAAAAGGAAAGTTGGTTTAAAATCAAATAAATGCTGAATGAATCTTGAAACGGCTCAGGGGGGTTTTTGGGTTCCAGGAGGTTCGTTCCCAAATCCTTCTTCACCAAAGTGACTCCCTGAGACTGAGTGTTTTATTGTTGTTAAAGTTTGACTTTTTATGGCCGTATATGGAGCGTTTTTAACCTACATGTCACACAGACACTCTGCTGGAACTTATTTCAAGACAATACTTGCAGCAGAGAATCCATTAGATATCATTCCATGTATGGAGGCAGCCATTTAGTTTTGTTCGCAGGTTCTGGTGCTAATTTGTATTTGAATTCTGCGAGAAGATAGCATTCATTTTGCACTAGTAGGACATTACATAGTGCAGAAAATCAACAAATCTAAAAACAATAGGCTTTCACTGTTGGCTTTTAACTGAAATCTTGTGTATAAATAAAGGTGTATTTTTTCTTTAAATGGGATATATAGAGGACCATGGGCTGTCAAGTCAAATTAAGGCATTAAACTGATTAAGATTTACAGAAGAGTTCAAGCACCATACAGTGATGAGACCCTTAGCCACAGTAAAGTCTCTCGATCATGGGCTGAGGTGGCTCGTGGCCCACTGCGGTCATTGTTAGCAATATGCAGCGAGGGAATGTCTGATCCTTAACGCTCGACGGATAACTTGTCATCAACTTAAAGAAAACGGTTGCTTCTGTCTGTGGGAACTGTACACGCAATCATTCATGAATACCACTTGCACATTACAGGAACATTACATGGGAGTTTATGCCACATCCCCCAGTCTTGACCTCGCTCCAAGCCATTTCCACATGTTTGATCCATTTCAGGAGTCCCTGGTAGGCCAACATTTCAGACTGGAAGCAGGTAGTCCGAACATGTCTCCGGTGTATTGAAATTCTTTGTAACCTGCTAATAATGGGCCAGGGGCAGCTCAGTGGTTAAGTGATTGGACTACGGTTCGGAAGATCCCAGGTTCAAACCCCACAACCACCAAGTTGCCACTGTTGAGCAAGGCCCTTAACCCTCAACTGCTCAGATGTGTAATGAGATAAAAAAAAAAAAGTAAGTCGCTCTGGATAAGAGCATCTGCTAAATGCCTAAATGTAAATATTGAAGCAATCGTGAAACGCTGGAATAAGTGCATTAGTGCAGCAGGGGATTATATACTGTAGAAATAAAGGTGGTTTTATTCAAATTTTTGTTCTGTGATTCTGCACAATCAGAAGTCCGAGTTTGACTAGAATGCCCCTCGTAGATACTGTTGAGATATCTAACATGTCTTGACTTGACTACATTTAAGTTAAATTGTGTTTAAACTTGTTTTTCACTATTTTTTGGTGGTAAAATCTACTTTTATGTCTTTAAGCTAGTTTATGTGACCTGTAGTTAACACTTAAGACAATCTTGGCATTTTATGTTTATTTTTTATTTATTTGAGTTTCATTTACCCAAATCTCTTCTTCAGATATAAAAGGTTATAAATTGATGGCTATGTGATCGCCAGTGAGCTTAAACAGCCGATGGAATTTACTGAACCGTGAGGGGTAAAAACTGGCGTGCTGACCATTAAAAAAAATGCAATTAGCAATTAGGTAGTCTAATGTGTCAAGTTCAAACTTTTTTTATTTAAATGGTTAATTTCATGGAAAACATTGGCAACATACAGTGAGTTAATTGTCAAAGAGTCTGTGGTCTGTTAAAATATTTTTTTTTAGCCAGCTAGCTATTTATGATCTGCCTATTTTGTTCCTTTATACAAAACAACTTGCCTGTCTGGAAGCCAGAAAAGATGGTGAAAACTAAATGAAATGGGGGAAAATATGAAGAATTGTGGTTAAGTGGATAATTATTTCTATACGATTTTTAATATTGAAATAATCCACTTGAACTAACATCTAGATAGAATTTGGCTTATGGTTTGGAGCATGTGATTTATCATTATTAGCTAGATTTTTTGGTTAAATTCTTCTCGTATATTGTCTTGATCTTGTCGTGAATTTGGTTTTTTTAAGTATTTACAATGGCCATTCAAGTCAAACCAGGACATTTGAAATGAATGACGATCCCGGTGGATGTGGTTTAGCCGTGGGTGGCCCCTCTGCAGTTGTTCCCGTAAACATTTAGTGAGCGGAACACTCAGGTAAAAAACCGTCTGGTTTGATAACCATAGACCTTCTGTCTTTGCAGGCAAATGCATGACATCACAGTCCCCACTGCACCACTTGCACATTACAGGAATTTGACTGGGAGTTATTACTACATCCCTTGTATAGACTTGACTTTGCTTCAAATGATTTTCAGCTGTTTGTCCACAATGTAACTCCTTCTCCTTTACCAAGGTGTTTCAGACTGTGCATAATTACGTACGTGACATTTTAAACAATTCGTTAGTATGCAAAATTGATTATTGTTTATACAATTAAAAAAAAGGCAATCGAATGTCCATTAATCGGTTAAAAAGACCCAGACCATGAACTACAGTGGTGTGAAAAACTATTTGCCCCCCTCCTGATTTCTTATTCTTTTGCATGTTTGTCACACAAAATGTTTCTGATCATCAAACACATTTAACTATTAGTCAAAGATAACACAAGTAAACACAAAATGCAGTTTTTAAATGAGGGGTTTTATTATTTAGGGAGAAAAAAAATCCAAACCTACATGGCCCTGTGTGAAAAAGTAATTGCCCCCTGAACCTAATAACTGGTTGGGCCACCCTTAGCAGCAATAACTGCAATCAAGCGTTTGCGATAACTTGCAACGAGTCTTTTACAGCGCTCTGGAGGAATTTTGGCCCACTCATCTTTGCAGAATTGTTGTAATTCAGCTTTATTTGAGGATTTTCTAGCATGAACCGCATTTTTAAGGTCATGCCACAACATCTCAATAGGATTCAGGTCAGGACTTGGACTAAGCCGCTCCAAAGTCTTCATTTTGTTTTTCTTCAGCCATTCAGAGGTGGATTTGCTGGTGTGTTTTGGGTCATTGTCCTGCTGCATCACCCAAGATCGCTTCAGCTTGAGTTGACGAACAGATGGCCGGACATTCTCCTTCAGGATTTTTTGGTAAACAGTAGAATTCATGGTTCCATCTATCACAGCAAGCCTTCCAGGTCCTGAAGCAGCAAAACAACCCCAGACCATCACACTACCACCACCATATTTTACTGTTGGTATGATGTTCTTTTTCTGAAATGCTGTTACTTTTACGCCAGATGTAACGGGACACGCACCTTCCAAAAAGTTCAACTTTTGTCTCGTCGGTCCACAAGGTATTTTCCCAAAAGTCTTGGCAATCATTGAGATGTTTTTTTAGCAAAATTGAGACGAGCCTTAATGTTCTTTTTGCTTAAAAGTGGTTTGCGCCTTGGAAATCTGCCAGGCAGGCCGTTTTTGCCCAGTCTCTTTCTTATGGTGGAGTCGTGAACACTGACCTTAATTGAGGCAAGTGAGGCCTGCAGTTCTTTAGATGTTGTCCTGGGGTGTTTTGTGGCCTCTCGGATGAGTTGTCTCTGCGCTCTTGGGGTAATTTTGGTCGGCCGGCCACTCCTGGGAAGGTTCACCACTGTTCCATGTTTTTGCCATTTGTGGATAATGGCTCTCACTGTGGTTCGCTGGAGTCCCAAAGCTTTAGAAAAGGCTTTATAACCTTTACCAGACTGATAGATCTCAATTACTTTTGTTCTCATTTGTTCTTGAATTTCTTTGGATCTTGGCATGATGTCTAGCTTTTGAGGTGCTTTTGGTCTACTTCTCTGTGTCAGGTAGCTCCTATTTAAGTGATTTCTTGATTGAAACAGGTGTGGCAGTAATCAGGCCTGGGGGTGACTACAGAAATTGAACTCAGGTGTGATAAACCATGGTTAAGTTATTTTTTAACAAGGGGGGCAATCACTTTTTCACACAGGGCCATGTAGATTTGGAGTTTTTTTTCTCCCTTAATAACGTAAACCTTCATTTAAAAACTGCATTTTGTGTTCAATTATGTTATCTTTGACTAATAGTTAACGTTTTTTGATGAGCAGAAACATTTAAGTGTGACAAACATGCAAAAGAATAAGAAATCAGGAACGGGGCAAATAGTTTTTCACACCACTGTATATTTGTGTTTCATAAGTTTTTTTTAATCATTATATCAGTTGGGTATAAAAGTGCAGTTACAATAAACTAATGATTAATTCTACTATACCACACAACCATATTTAATTTATACATCTAATTGGTGAGAAATTGTGATTCAAGTTCAGACAATAATTTCTTTTACTTTACTTTCTGAAGTGAAAAAAAAGTGGAATTATCAAGTGAATTATGAACTTGTGGTAAATTTCTGCACACATTCTTCAGGAAGTAATCATGCAGGCATGGATTAAGTGAGTGACAACAAAATAATGCAGATGTCTTTTTCACTCAGTTCCCAGCCAGATCCAGAAAGGTTTGAAGATTTCATACTATATATTGACTGTATATAGGGGCCTGGGGTAGCTCAGTGGTTAAGGCATTGGACTACGGTTCGGAAGATCCCAGGTTCAAACCCCCCAACCATCAAGTTGCCACTGTTGGGCCCTTGAGCAAGGCCCTTAACCCTCAACTGCTCAGATGTATAATGAGATAAAAAATTTAAGTCGCCTGGATAAGATAAGAGCGTCTGCCTAAATTTAAATGATTGTTGTATAGCAATTTCATTTGCATAAAATGTTTAAATTATCATGATATTAATAATATACAAAAATTTAGTGTCATTTAAATTTATTTATTTTTATTTTTTTGCTGCATATGCCCTGTGTAATCTACATCTAATAACTTACAGATTAAAAATTGTTGCTGTTTTATGAGGAAAACCATATAATCAATGTTTTCTCAACAAAAATAAAATGTTTATTTGACATTATGGCATTTACCATTTTTATTTCTGTGAGCATTTCACAATATTAAATTAAGAATAATTTATATATAATATGGCATCTAGCCAAATGCTGTAGTACAAGAGGAATAAAAGACTTTGGGATGTGCTGTTATAAGAAAGTTAGCATGTTGGGTGACATCCCATCATCTTATAAGTTATTGCTTATTTCCCTATAGTATATATTCCTGTAATATTTATTATTTCTTAATACATTGTAGATCATTTTAATGATTACATCATTGCACTGACTTTGTCCTTATTTATTCAAATTTAAGATATATAATACTGTCCTTGACCATACATTTTTTTATTTGTCTCCAATCTGTCCATCTCACGATATTGAGACAGTCTTTAAAAAAAACACTGATCGGTTCAGGTAGGTTCAATATGGGCCAAAACGAGACAGCAGAGAGGATGGGGTAACTTGTGTCTCTGTTTCGGTGACTCTCAGACTGTGCCTGAGGGACGTGTTTCCCATGATTCCTCTAAACTCGCACCACCTCTCTCTATGAGGAATGTCTCCCTGCTGCGAGGAGTCTCTGGCTGAATCCCAAGATGCCTCCCTTTTGCTAGTAAGTTCAAACAGAGTATGAGATAATAACTTCAGCACCCTATGCAGTTGAATTACATGTCCTAAGGAGCCGTTTGGGACCAGGCCCTGGCTTCCTGCTCGACTCAGCATGGGAACAGAGAAACGGATATGGATACAGTAGACCATATCGAGCCTGAAACAAGCGTAATTGCTGCTGTGATGGTTCTGAGCTTGTTTTATCATAGTGATCTGGGTTTACAGTTGATGAACTGTGTTTATATAGATGATATGAGCCCTCCACATGCTTCTTTATCACTGGGAACGATCAGTGAAGGACGCTGAGCGTGAAAAATGTCACTTTTTTCAATGGTTGACTTCTCTTGGATGGCTGGTTTTGATTACACGGTTTTCGTTAATTCACTTTTTTCCCGTGAAATAATTATATTTTCTACTACTTCTATAATAATAATAATATTTTAATACTACTTCTGTTTTATAAAAAAATGATGTGTATTACGAAAATATATTACTGATAAACAGAATTATGGTTGTTTTGTCATAGGTTATCCTAACAGGTTTGCTGCCCTTAGGACACACTTATACTAGTGAAAGTGAACTAGACTAAACAGCCTGCTAGCTATTTGCAGTGTCAGGGGGGTTATCACTGGGGTACCAATTTACACATTTTAAATATTCTTAGAACCTATTAATTTTTTACAAAGCAAAGTTAAAAGTTTAAATGGATAAACAAACCTGGGCATGTTTAAAAATGCACATGTCTTGTAGTAATGAATGTTTTTTTTTAACCTTTTATATCGTGCAATAGAAATGTTAATTCTATTGAAACGTATGTCAGGAATAAATTAAATAAACCAGGTAGAAAAAAATATTATTTTATTTAATAAGACATTTCAGAATGACAAAATGTGCATCAGCAGTGTATATGAAAATGTCCCCTGTTTACCCTTCAGTTTCACCCAGTATACACTTCTGACTCACGGAATGGTGTCTGAAGGAGCTCGTTTCTTTAAATCTTTCCTTCTCTTTCACCCAACATGCCCATAAAGCTCCTCTTCTTTCCTGCCAGTGCCTCTCCCTTTCTGCTTCCTTTGAGCTTGAGCCAAAGGCCTATGTGTGTTTGTGTGTGTATGTGTGTGTGTGTGTGCGGGCAAACATTCGCCATAGGTGGCGTTTCATTACAGCTCCTGGAGCGTCTGTTCCCTGAGGCCCTGGCCCATGTTTTTGCTCACAGGACCCTAAACAGAACCGCCCTCTTTCATGTAACCAGGTGCGCAGAGGATCAGATTGCTATCCGATTAGGGCTCAACACGAACGCGTACACTGGCCTTCTCTTTCTGCAGTCTTTCTCAAATGCAGAGTAAAAGTATCCCAAAGTACAGAAAATAACCTTGTCTTGCAAAAAAGGATTTTCTTAAAAAAAAAAAAACAATAATTTAGTCCCCCGCCCCCCCCCCCCTCCTCATTCCAAACCCTTTAATTCTTTGCTTCCTCCTTTTGACGATAACAGCACATTTCTTGCATCCTGATATGATTTAAAGGACAAATATAAAGTATGGGCCTAATAAATAGGAGCTCTGTGTGGTTGGTTTGTGTTTTCCTTCTGTGCTGTTCAAATAGTGTGAATGGGAAAATAAACAGACATTAACTGAGATAATGACACGTCATGTTTCCAATCTGGAAAAATATGAAAAAAAACCTACATACACAACCCTGGAGACTGGAACCTGTGTAGAGATGAAACCTGTAGTCCTGCTGAAAAGTGCAGTATGTACAGTGTGGAAAAATTTGGCTTTGATGTTTTGCCTAGTGCACAATAAGTACTTGAAAAGTGCACTTTAATGCACACATGTTCACATAGTGTATTATGGATTTCGGAAAAGAATCACATAGTTATTCCATAGAGTTATGGAAAAAAATTAAATAACAACATAGCTGCTTAAAAGACACTGATGCCATGTGGATGCTCTGTGTGCAATTTAAATAACATATACTTTGCAATTTGAATATCTCTGACCTTTCTGGCCATGCCTTGTTTTTCTGAGTTTAAATGTCTGCTGAAAACACAGGTTCATTTGGTGCAGTATATACCAAAAAGGGCAGGGTGTACAGGGTATATAAACACATAAAAGTTTAATTTTATTACTTTTCTCTGAATATTTCTCAGAGGAAATATTTAGCCGGTTCCTGGTTCATGTTTCAGACATGAATCAGATCCTCCGCCTGTGGATGGAATCCAGCGGATTTCCCTGGAGTCGTCTATGAAAGAGGACAGGCAGAAAGGCAAGCATTGTACAGCAAGCAAAATATCCCCACTCGCAGAGGATTGATCTATTACGCTCGGACGCTTGGTCAGGATGGACAGAGACGCCTTTGTCTTCCTGTCTATCTCCTCTGATAATACTGCAAGATTATGATGTTGTTCTTTTTATATTTACATAAGGCCGCAAGTAATCCTCCCGTGCAGCGGGTGTCAGGAGCGAGCCATTTGTCTTCCCCTTCACCTGCACCTTGAACGCATGGCTTCTTGAGCTTTCTGGTGCCTTCTCTTGTTGTAGCGCTTGACGTAGCTGTTGCTGCGCAGGACCCCGTCTCCGGGTTTCAGTTTGCCTCCGAGTAGAGTGAGGAGACTGGGGGGAAGATGGCGCCTCCGGTGGTAGATATGGCCCATGATTATGTATCTGCTACCTGTAGGACATAATATTGTTGATAGCAGGTGGTAAAGAAAAGTTACTTTAGCTTATAAAAAGTTGATGAACCAATATTGATGGTATTACGATTACTCGTTACAGTACATTCACACCAAGAAGTGGCAAAGAAACATTTCACACTCTGCACATGTCAGACATGGAGCCATGATTTCCATAACTAGACATACTTCCATTACATTGGCTTGAATGTTCCAAATTGGTGTTTCCAAATTGCCTGTAGTGTGTGAATGACAGTGTGAGTGTGTGTATGTGTGTGTGCCCTACGATGGATTGGCACCCTGTCCAGGGTGTACCCTGACTCGTGCCCTAAGCCTCCTGGGATAGCCGCCAGTTCCCCGCGACCCTAAAGCAGTATAGAAGATGCGTGAGTGAGTTAAAACACTAGCTAGTTTAGCTAAGCTGCTAAACCCTCTTTGCTAGCTGGCCGACTTGTTCCAGTTGTGTTTCTAATTCAGAGGTGGAAAGAGTAATAAAATTTTGTACTAAGGTAAGAGTACTGTTACTAGTGAACGGTTACTAAAGTACAAGTAAAGTTACCCTTATAAAAAGGGTACTCAAGTAAAAGTAAAAAAGTAGCTCATTAAAAATTTACTCAGAGTAAAAGTTACCGAGTTTTAACAGCGGGGGTGGGATGGGGGATGGAACACCCTTGCATAATAAATCTGTTGCCTTTTGCCTCTTTTCCACTGCATAGTACGGCACAGCACGGTTCAGTACAGCTCACTTTGGTTCAGCTCGGTTTGCGGTTCCACTGCAGTGTAGTAACGCTTTAGAGTGGGCGGGATTATTCACGTGTCGTTATAGTCGCGGCGCCTCTACTGCCGTGACGTCATCGTAAACGTGCCACAAACAGACACACAACAATGGAGCATATCGACGGCATGGTGTTCTTCATTCTCAGCATGTGAATGTTTTTAACAGCGAGACGAAGGAGTTTGTTTCAAAAGAGGCTGATGGCAGCCAAAGAAAATTTTTGGTTAATACAAAAAGGTGCGTGCGATCCTTCTCTGGCTGTTTCTAAATATAGCGGTTCTGTTGTGTCTCGTGTCGCAAGTTCAGTGACGCAATAATGACGATTTTCTCCGGCCAATCAGTGACCAGCAGAGTTTACACGTCACATTTTGGTAACGGTTCGGCGCTCTTGGAACCTCGGCTGAGGTGGTACTAAAAAAAGGACCAGGTACCAGGTACTGTTCCCAGTGGAAAACCCCCCAAAAGTGAGCTGTACTAAACCGTGCCATGCCGTACTATGCAGTGGAAAAGCGCCATTTGTTGTGCTTGAAATCAAAGTGGTTGCTTCATAAGAATTTGTTGGCATTTCACTTTCAGCTGTGTCGGCATCATTTTGTCCGTCTCCGTTGTTCTTGTGAATTTAGCGCGTTTATTCTTCATCAATCAATCAGTGCAGTGGTTTCCGGGTGCAATTTTTTTCCTTCCCCGTTGTATTATTTTTCATTCATTCATTTTCTATACCGCTTAATCCTGTGTTCAGGGTCGCGGGGGACCTGGAGCCTATCCCAGGAGACTTCGGGCACTAGGCGGGGTACACCCTGGATAGGGTGCCAATCCATCGCACATACACACTCACACACCCAATCACACACTACGGGCAATTTTAGGAACGCCAATTAGCCTAATCTGCATATCTTTGGACTGTGGGAGGAAACCGGAGTACCCGGAGGAAACCCACCAAGCACGGGGAGAACATGCAAACTCCATGCACACAGAGACGGGAATCGAGCCTGGCCGGGGAATCGAACCCAGACCCTGGAGGTGCAAGGCGACAGTGCTAACCACTACACGCATTGTATTATTTTTATTATTTTTAATTTTCATTCATTTATTTTTACTCAGTAGCAGATATGATTTAAAATGTACTGAAGTACAATACTTTAAGCAAAACATACGTAAGTAAAATTACAGATTTTAAAAACTACTTTAAAAAGTAGAAGTACACAAAAAATCTACTCAATTACAGTAATGCGAGTAAATGTAATTCGTTACTTTCCACCTTTCTTCTAATTGACGACCTGTTCTTCTTAAAAATTAAGTTTCTACAATGTAGC
Source organism: Channallabes apus (assembly GCA_030522415.1). Lineage (NCBI taxonomy): Eukaryota > Metazoa > Chordata > Actinopteri > Siluriformes > Clariidae > Channallabes > Channallabes apus. The sequence continues at coordinate 17,073,317 of CM060112.1, read as the reverse complement.
AGTTGAAGCAGAGACGGTTTCTATCTGTTTCTTGCTGTCAAAGATGGTCAACAAGTTTGGCCTAAAGACTAGCTCAGACTGATCAGACTAGCTAGGGTTTTCAGCAAGGTTACTATTGAACACACTGCTACATTTGGATCAAAAGGACATTTTCTATGAAGTTGAAGGCCATGGGACAGCTACAGAAGTTCTCGATTTTATTACTAGTACACTAAATATAGAAAAAAAGCTTTGCTTGTAGTATCAGAATTAACAAATACAGATCCAACCAAACTGTCTTTTATTAGCTGGTTTGTATTATTTCAACCGGATTATAAAAACTAAGACGTGATGTCTCTGTAAATTCTTTCAGATCCAGTAGCAGCATCTTTGTTTAAATTCTCAAAACATTTCCAATCATCCAAGGAAATGTCTATAAGGGAACACAAGGTCAGCTGATATGACTTATTATTGCTTTCCAAATAATCTGGTTGACTGAAAACCTTCACAGATGGCCACAGATCAAGGCTTCAGAAACATGGCTGTAGAATACAGGAAGCTGAAAAATTTGCCAGGAGCAACGAGTATTAAGAAGGGCTTAATCCACGGAAGTCCAAGGAAATGTCAAAATGTGAGAACCCTCCTAAAGAATCTGGTGAGCACTGAGCAGGGACAAGCCCTTCTTTTTTTTTTTTTTTTTTTTACCATGGCCATGATTTGTGCATGTTTGTTGAAAATGATTGTCTGCATATGTTGATAGAATAAGGAAGCAGGACAGCAGTGATGCAAATAACGACAAATTCATTAATGATATTGCGTAGTGTTAAATCTGACTTTTCTTTTTTTTTTTTTTTACTTCATACAGCCATAAAAACTCACCGAGTTTGAGGTCAGGACAAGGTTTGGTACACTTGTAGGTGTCCAAGACTAAGATGTTCACCTTGAAGAAGAAGGTGTCTGGAGTGATGTAGAGACGGCTCATCTTGTAGAAGCCTTCGTTGCTGACCAGCAGAGTGACCAGCCTGATGCCTCGACGAATTAGATCAATGTCATGAACAATGCCATTGATGGCTGGGAAAAAAGAAGACTGTGTCAGTACACACCCAGTGAATCATCATAAAAAAAAAAGCGTAACTCGAATATAGGAGGGGTTTTCAAGTCAAACTGGGACTTTAGAATAAAAGAATGTGCAGAGTAAAAGAACACAGTTCTAAGATTAAAAACTACCTTTATTTCGCTATACAATCCCCTGCTACACTGATGCACTTATTCCAGTGTTTCACTAGTGCTTTTATACCAGCAGGATAGAACGTTTGCTCAGTACGCCAGAATCATGATCAGACTGCCTGCTTCACATCTAAAACACTGGCATCCCAGGAACTCCTTTAATGGCCCAAACATGTGGAAATCACTTGTATATAGGAGATGTGGTAATAACTCCCAACCAAGTTCCAGTAATTTGCACGTTTGACATCATTAATTGTTCTGCAAAAACAAAACACCTTTGGTGACCAAAGCCATGTTTTCCTAAAGAGTGTTCCACTCGTAGGTGGAACGTTGGTGTAGTGGTTAGCACTGTTGCCTTGCACCTCCAGGGTCTGGGTTCGATTCCCAGCCGGGTGTGGACTCCATGACTGCATGGGAATGCATGGAGTTTGCATGTTTTAGCAAACTCCGTGCTTGGTGGGTTTCCTCTGGGTACTCCGGTTTCCTCCCACAGTCCAAAGGTATGCTGGTTAGGCAAATTGCCCATAGTGTTTGTATGTGTGTGTGTGCGCCCTGCGATGGATTGGCACCCTGTCCAGGGTGTACCCCGCCTCGTGCCCTAAGCCTCCTGGGACAGGCTCCAGGTCCCAGCGGTATCGAAGGTGAGTGAGTGTTCCACTTGAATGTTTTGGGAATGACTTCAGTGCCCCCTCGCACAGTGCTACTCCAAGCCAGTTCGGATAGGATTGTTATTCGTGGATGTACACTCGCCCTATCATCCGGAGATCGCTGGTTCGAATCCCGGGTGATGCTTATTTCCTCTCACAGCCGGAGGCATAGAGAGAGCTGATTGGCCGAGCTCTCTCGGGGGGGAGGGATGAGAGGTACTTGTGCTCCCACATTAATCACGGCTCTACAGCCAATCAGGGGCGTCTGTGAGCTCACGCATGCGGAAGGAGCGGCTAGCGCTTTCCTCCGAGTGTGTTACTCCGCCCCTAATGGTTCGTGAGCGAGCAGTTCGAAAAGATGCGATCGGCTGACGTCACGCGGTTCGGAGGAAACACGGGATAGTCTTCGGCCCTCCCGGCTGAGTGGTAGTGGTAGTCTTAACGAGGGAGCCCCCTAGCGACGGGGAGGAATTGGCCACGACTAAATTGGGGAGAAAATTGGAAATCCCCCCCCTCAAAATAAAAGAAGAAAATTTCATGGATGTACAGCCTTGTTTAAAAACATTTGCACCATACAGATGTTTCATTGAGGCTAAGAAGCTCACCACTGTACTGTGCTTGAAGTCTTCTGTAAATGTTTTATGCCTTCATAAACGCAAGAAATTCAATTTAAAAATTGTTTAAATTGTTTAAACACCTCTCGTACATTCGTCTCTAAAGAGAGTTAAATTATACAATTATACAATATTTTGTCCTTAATAATAGATAAATTATGTCCAAATGCTAATACCAGCTGTTACCTTCTGACTATGCATATTTTTCAATTCATAGGTACCATATTCATGACATGTTAGCCTTATTGTTGCCAAACCAGTGGGTGTTTTTCCACTTCACATTCAAGAACAAGAACTGACCCAAATATGAGGCAACACACTGTGGGGTTTTAGTTCTTCCTCATTTGCAATTAGAAAAACAACTGGGAAAAATAAATGGAAAATACTTGATACTTGCTTGCAACAGTACTCCAGGGCCAAATGGAAATGAAACCTACTACATCAAGATTATATAAACTGCACTTTAAGAAATGTGTTCTTTACCTTTTACTTGTGCTGACTTCTGCATCGATTTAGACCAAATGAGCACCAACTATACCAATCAGTGCTGATGATGTTTTGTGGATGTTTCAACAAAGTTGGCTAAAACTTATGACCCCAGATGGAGATCGAATCAAACCTAGTGGTTGTTTTACTCTATGTAGTCACCTGACATGACAGGTTGTGTAAATCTGCATTCTGGACTAGAGAGAAATCAGCCCCTGCCTCACTTAGTACATTTGAAATTTGTTAACAAATGTGAATTTTAAAAATACTGGAGCCCTGGATTGGTCACGTCAATCTTTATAGTGCGTACATTTTAGTAAAATTAGTGAACAAACTAGAAAAACATGCATGTGAAATAATTCAACTGTTTGCACATCAACATAACAGAGAGTAAGTAAATTGTGCTTTTGAATAACTCAGGTAAGTCAATTGTGCTCTCTATATCAGGAGGTGCTTTATGTTCTGAAAAGGTAATAGAACACACTTCAAAACTGTTATTAGATGATTAGCTGATAATGAATGAGTCATTAACACAGGCTGCTATCTATACACACACTATATAACATTTCTGTATTGAGGGTCTTATATTTGGCTTTTTCTATAAGAAGTTAACAAAGGTCTCAAAGGTCCACCAAATTGTATCTGTTAATGGTCCAATGTTAATAATAATAATAATAATAATAATAATAATAAATATTATTATTATTATTGTTATTTTTATTTTATTTTATTTTATTTTTTTAATTATTATTATTATTATTATTATTATTATTATTATATTATTATTATTTTTTTATTTTTTTTATTATTATTATTATTTTATCTTTAGGAATTAGCCGCAACCTCTGTTTGACACCAGCTTCCCCATTTATAAGTTTTCTAACTGGGTTCTACTTGGAATCCTTTTAGATAGGGAAACAATATTAAATTGTTTGCTTAAGGAAGTGAAACATTGATGCTTCTTGATAGGATCTTTTATGTAAAATGCCTAATTCTGCATACCAAGCACTTACTATTTTAATGCACTAAATATATGCTACCAATTCCACTACACTAACCCAGTGTTACACTAGTGTTTGGATACCAGCAAGGCAGAAAATTCTCAGTACAATTCTCAGTACACCAGTGGTTCATGTTTGAAATGCTGGCTTATCAGAAACTCCTTTAATGGCCCAAATGGGGAAATAGTTTGAAGTAAGATCAAGACTATACCATGCATCTGCCAATAACTTTCAGCCGAGTTCCTATAATGTGCAAGTGGTGTTTGTGAACAATTGGGGACACGTTTTCAATGATCCAGTTGTTCCACTAGCTGAAAGTTCATAATAATGACTGCAGTGGGCTTCGAGTCACCTCTGCTGGAATTGTCATTGTCATTCTCAGACTTAATGCCTTCTTTATAACGGTTGCACCATTCATATAGTTTACTGCCTGCAGGTAGGAGTCTCATCACCTTACTGTGCTTGAAGTCAACCAGTTCAGAAATTTCATCAAGTCATGTTTTCTCTCTCTCTCTCTCTATATATATATATATATATATATATATATATAGGCGCGGTGGTGTAGTGGTTAGCACTGTCGCCTTGCACCTCCAGGGTCTGGGTTCGATTCCCGGCCAGGCTCGATTCCCGTCTCTGTGTGCATGGAGTTTGCATGTTCTCCCCGTGCTTGGTGGGTTTCCTCCGGGTACTCCGGTTTCCTCCCACAGTCCAAAGATATGCAGGTTAGGCTAATTGGTGTTCCCAAATTGACCATAGTGTGTGAGTGTGTGTATGTGTGTGTGCCCTGCGATGGATTGGCACCCTGTCCAGGGTGTACCTCGCCTAGTGCCCGAAGTCTCCTGGGATAGGCTCCAGGTCCCCCGCGACCCTGAACACAGGATTAAGCGGTATAGAAGATGAATGAATGAATGAATGAATATATATATGTAGCTGTAATTTGTGATTGTTTGATGTAAATGCATTAATTATTTCAAGCTGGTTTAACTGTAAAGCCCTCATGTTTGGATTCTCCTAAAGACCCTGATGATGTCATCTGGTATGTTAGCTTTGGAGGTCAAGCTAAACTTTGCTGATCAGCAGATTTCCAGGAGCTGGTTTAGAGATACACAAATAAACCAGTGCAACTCAAAGGCCAATCTTTCTTCCATGAACATGAACCGCTTGAGGGAACCTGGGCATGCTCAATTTCTCTTGTTTCTCTTTGTAGTTCTGGATTTTTTTCCCCTTATAATTTTGCTTTGTATTCTTCTAAAGAAAAGGTGAAGAGTTTCCCCCATTGTAAACATAGAAAGTTAATCCTTGTGTTTTGCCGCAGAGAATGAATGAAAACAACAAAGAAGGCATGAATTGTATCATGAGCTAAATCAGACTGTAACCTTCTATAACCTGATATTATTCTCAGTATTGTGTACGGTTTGATTGTGCTCGTCCTCACCGAATTCACTGTAGCAGAAGTGCTCGGTCTCGTCCTTGTCCTTCCTGCATTCGCTCAGGCACACTGCATCATGGCTGAAATCTGACTCTGAATGAGAAAGACGGAGCGATGATGAGATGAAAAAAAAAGGGACAGGAAAAGGACAGTACATCACACCACAAGACAATCAGTCACTTTGAGTGCACTTCTATTTCCTGATTTCCCCAGAGTCAGATTAACTCAGGTCGAGCCCTTAATCACAACATAATTGAAGACTTGGGAATGCCTTTGAGTCCAGATTTGGACTTATCTCTGTATCATGAAAAGCCATTTGAAATCATTCTGAAGTGGCAGGTAATTAAGGGGCATATTTTAAAATGACGCCACACAATGAATGCAACTGACTGTGACCATGAGGGCCACTTTGAAAACCACACAGCTCCATTCCAACGCCCAAGCTGTCATTGCTGCGCCATTATCCCAGCCAAAGCGTTGCATTCCAGCCAGCGTGGGACGGTGCAGGGCTATCGTTCCGATATCTGTAGTTTAATCACCGCGCCGTAGCCCATTTCACTTAGGCATATTTCAGATTCCTCCCCCCCCCCTCCACTAATCTTATGGCTCAAGATCTTCAGCACAAAGGATGCATTCAGTGTATGCGAGCTAAGCAGCAATTTGCGGCTTGAGGGAGAGAGTAATTAGAATAACCATCTACCCTCAGAGTTTCTCTCTCTCTCTCTCTCTCTCTCTCTCTCTCATTCACTCATATTTTCATCCAGTGATGAGATTCAAAAACTCTAGGGCAGCATTTCCCATCCCTGGCACATTTTTACCATGATTACGTGCTGCGATACACATGAAGCTTTTCGGCCATATCAACTTGCTACTTGCAATGAAATCTACAAAATATTCATTTACATGTTGCTTCTAATAACATATTTCGACCAGACTGTTTTTTTTTCTATTTTTCATTTTGAAAGACCCCAAGCTTAGGTGAGCAGCAGAAATATGGCAGGGGTGGAGCTAATTTGCAATGTGCACTTTTAAAACCAAACAAGGGGCACAAACCTTAAAGTTTAACACCCAGATTAAGAAGGCTTGCTCACCTTTCTTGTGGATGTCAAAGTGGTAGAGCAAACTGGATGAGCGCCGGTTGTACTGACTGTATGGTCGACTGTTGTTCAGGCTCGATTTGCCTGGTCGGTTCTCCTCGGGATCCATCCGACCGTTCCCATTTTCCCTGTGTGTGTTAGACAATGGCTGTTGTGAGCGTGTACGTGATCTGGAATTGTGATTTAGATCAGACTCACTGGATGAAGGGTTGTTGGACTGCACTGGGCTTTCAGGTGTAGCTTTTTGTGTCTGTGTGCGGTTCGATCCCCCGACCCCTGTAGCAGGGACGACTTTATTGAGATGCCCATCGTTATGCAGTTTCTCATTGTTATGGTCAACGGGAATCCGCTCATCCCTCGAGCCCTTCTTGCTCTTGCTGTGTGTGCCCGGTCGAGGATGAGGGGAGAGTGGGTCTGTGTGTTTGGGCCAGATCCCCGGGGGCAGTGCCAGTTTTGGATCTGAAGTTTTCTTGCCTTGCTCCAGCAGCTCATTGGCTGGTATAGAAGGATCTTTGGCTCCGGTTTTGGTTTGGTTGCTGGGGTAGTCAGATGTTCCACTTTGCACCGGCGGTGCTCCGATCAGGGAAAACAACTCTGTGAATAGACCCACAGTCAGCAAGCACTGCTTATTAAGTAAGGAATAAACATGACATGGTGCACTGTTATAGGAAAATATTCACAAATCAAGTAGATTTTCTGTTATCACCCAGAAGCTGATGCTGAAATCACACTGCATATGCAACATGTTGTTAAATTGAGTTTTGCATAGAATTATGGCTTAGCAACATCATCCTACAGATCTGATACAGTAACTTATGGATGGTACACCACCTTCAGTGCCATTGCAAGTCTGCAGATTAAATTTTTTGTCTATTATTCCAGCAATAGAAGGTGAAAAAGAATTTTATCTCCTCTCAGTCTAAGACTTTGTAAAGACCATACGTTTAAATTTGCATCAAATTAGTCAACAACATCCTTGAAGTCCTTTATTATAAATAAGTTTGGAGCAGACAGCTTTTCTTTTCTAAATGGAAACATGTCAAAATTCCTATCAAGGTAATCTCACATGCTTGTAGATGCATTAAATAGAGTTTTTAAAAAAGTTTGCCAAGTTTTTCCAACGGCAAATACTCATTAACATTGCTGTACTGATCGCTTTGCTATGTACAGTAATACTAAATTTCCTTAAAGCATTGCAGCACGAAGATGATAATTAAATGTTAGAGAGATAGGATTATTCTGAGTACTTTATCTACCTATTACGGTTAGATATTTTTTTTAGCAACATAATGGTTTGGGGGAAACTGGGTCCAACTATTTATTTTTTGTTTGATTAATCATGAATGAAATCTTTATGAATTTAGTACTTTTTTAAATGGCGATGTTGGAGGTGGGACTGGGGTGAGGGCACAAAAATTCAGTTACAATTGCAGTGTATGTCTGAGTAAAACTTGAAGAGCAAGTCTTGGGGCAACAGACTAAATTTTGAGTAAAGGTGAAATCCAAACTGTGACATTTGTGATTTCTAATTTATTATTTTTTTTTATGATGTAAATATAATAAGTAAGTGTTGGCTGCATCGTATAGATTCTTGGAAATAAAATAGCTTATAGAACATTCATCATTCTTTCAGGGTACAGTTAGATGCCTAAAAATGAAAAAAATATTTATATCTTTCCATTTAGTACACTTTTAGGGAACTAAGGACAATAAAAAAAATTAAAAAAAGGTAACAAGAAATGTTTTAAATTATTCTTTTATCTACGATTTTTTAATAAACATTCAAATTGACTTCAACTGGAGCTGGTGATTTATCTCAGGGAAAAAAAATAGACTTTTAAAGGTTTCTAAACATCTCTTCGAACACATTCCTTCATGCACTTAAATCTACATTTCTTATAAATTATTAAAGTGGTCAGATTTCCAGATTCATTATTGTTGGTGCTTTAAGATTCACCATCAACTTTTCCATTTCTGGCAGACAGATACATACAGTGAGGCTTTACATACATCTTTACATACAAACTGATCACGGTGGACATTTGAAATCAATAGAAAAATTTAAAACGGTAGGTAATAATAAAATATAGGTTTGCTAGTCTTACCATTAACAGCATTCTGTTCAGCATCAGAGAAGGCGAGAGCCACCGAGAGCAGAAGCAAAATGCCAGACATGTTATTGATGAGCATGAGGAGCTTCCTTATAGAGAGAAAGGCTTATTGAGATGCTGCAGCTGAGAGAGGTGGCGGGTTTTTAAGCTCAGTGTGAAGTCTTAGAGTAAAGGGGCGGGATGGAGGGGCAATCAGCTGACTAGGGTGGGTTTGCCCTATCAACTTGGGGAGAGAGAGAGAGAGAGAGAGAGAGCCCGAACAGCACGTATTCACTTAACATGTTTAATGCTGAAACCTAACGCAGTTATCACTGCTGCTATTATCCTATAATAATAATAATAATAATAATAATAATAATAATAATAATAATAATAATAATGTCTTTTTCTTGTTCTTCTTCTGCTTATTATTATTATTATTATTATTATTATTACCAGGGATCTCCTCCTTTGTCATTGTCACTATTCATATGGTCATGTACATTGTGTTCTGCAGTTACTAGCCTTACCATTCAACTTTAGATTATCCAGCATATTGCACTAATATGCTAATGTACATTCATCTTTTTTACTAATATTCCAACATACCAATATCTTACTCATGCACCTTACTGTACTTACACTTGTACACATTATGTACATAGCAATAGTGTATTCTTCATCATTCTTTATCACAGTGTATCATATTTCTTTGGTAGCATTTCTGTAAATTTTTCATATTTATTTATTTTTATTTTTATTTAAAACTTTACCGTAGCCCTGTAACATTCTTACACATCTATCTATCTATCTATCTATCTATCTATCTATATATATATATATATATATATATATATATATATATATATATATATATAATGATTATTGTTGTTGTTTTGTTGTTGTTACTGTGGTTTAATTTTGTTCTGTCCTGCCCTTCTTCTTGTGTGTGTGTGTGTGTGTGTGTGTGTGTGTGTGTGTGTGTGTGTGTGCCGTACGATGAATTGGCACCTCATCCAAGGTTTACCCCGCCTCATGCCATAAGTGGGATAGGCTCCAGGCCCTTTGCGACCCTGTATACAGTGGATAAAGTGGTATAGACGACAAGTAAGTGAGCGAGTGTATCTAAGCAATGATGATGATGATGATGATGCTTATTGATGTAATTGTTATTAATGAAGTTTATTTGTATCATTTCTTAATCCTGTTTGTTCTTTTAACCTCCTGTTTTTGTGTTGTATTAAAAAAAATCTTTCTTCACCTCCCTTCTTCTTCTTCTACTTCATCATCTTATTAGTATTATTAATGAGCAGTCGTTAATTATTATTTAACTTATTATTATTATTATTATTATTATTATTATTATTATTATTATTATTGTATTATGTTGTTCATATTTGATATGGTTGAATATGAATATGATGCATCATACGTATATTGTTAACCATAATAAAGTAAATTAATTAAAAAAATGAAGACATTAAGAAATTGTAAGACATAGTATGACTTTAAGTGTTTTATTATATTATTATTAAGAATCAGTAGTGTGTGAGAAGGACATGATCTAGCCGTGTTGACTCACTGCTCTCTACTGGACACTGGAGAGATTTTCTGTACTGTTCTCAGATCTGTAATGATTTACATTTGGCCTTAATATAAAGTTCTTGTGTGTGAACTTGTGTGACGGCTCTGCTTAAAATGTAATGTTTATGTCAATATCATTAACATGCCATATGGATTTTTGTTTTATTTCTTTGAGGCATTTCTTTAGAAATTCATACCAATTTGCAGCAACACACAGTGGTTTCATGTTTTACACTATACTACATTACCAGGGTTTAAGCAGCTATCAGTATCAGCAGGCTTTAATATGTATATTAATATTATCAATTATTCGTTTCCAGTTGTCTCATAAAATATTTTAGAAAAAATTAAAAACTGTATGATAGAATCCACAACGTTTACAAATAAGTAAACAAACAAAAAACTTACAAATAGGTTACTATACTGTATATGAATGTTTTTATCCTTGTTTTTATTGTTTTCAGCAGTGTATATTAATAGTGAAGACATTAAAATTATGACAGAACAAATTTGGAATTATGTAGTAAAAAAAAGAAAAAACATGTTTAGTAACCTAGACTGTGTTTTTTCTTTTTCAAAGTAGCCACCTTTTGCTTTGTTTTGTACACTCTAAAAAATTTTATTATCCTGACTACTGGGAAATTTCACATAATTACAGCAACAAAAGAGGAGAAGAAAAAATAAAAGAATATTTTTTTATATATATATATATATATACATACTGTAAGGTTTAACAATTTTTAAAGCTTAACAATTTTGCGTATGGCAGCACTGTGTCCTCGTGGTCAGCACTGTCACCCTGCACCTCCGGGGCATGGGTTCAACTCCAGCCTCCCTTTCCCCTGTATACACGATTAAGTGGTACAGACATTGAGTGCATGAAAATAAGATCAACAATAAAGCACTCACTCACTCACTCAATCGTCTATACCGCTTTATTCTGTATTCTGGGCTGCTGGGGGCCTGGATCCTATCCCAGGAGACTTAGAAGCAGGGTACACCCTGGATAGGGTGTCAATCCATCACAGGGCAAACACACACACACACACACACACACACTACAGGCAATTTGGGAACGCAAATTAGCCTAATCTGCCAGAGGAAACCCATCAAGCAGAACATGCAAATTCCATGCATACAGAGACAAGAATTGAACCTAGCCGGGAATCAAACCCAGACCCTGGAGGCGCAAGGCGACAGTACTAACCACTACAGCTTGTATTTTGTACTTGCTCATTGCTCATCTTAACATGCTCAAAAGAAATCATGGCAGACAAAATTGGCAGACAAGTTGGAATTGGCTGCCATTAGGATGCATGGCACAGGGCTCTCAGGGGCCCTCACAAAAAAATTGTGTTGCATAGTTCATACACACTTGCACGTGTGTATATGAAACTCAGTACACATTTAGAGCTCATTGAGCTGAACAATTTTTTGCATGTCAAGTTGGGTGGCTGGTTATTTTGGGTCGTTTCGGAAAGCGCACCAGATGGATTTTGAGATACTCCTCCTCCTCCTATGGGATGTATACGATTGCCACCAAACTGGGCTGATGAGATCTGAGGATGCAAAATTGTAGAGGGAGTTTTGATATCTCAAATGGGTCAGCCGTGAAGATGCTTTAAACTTATGCTGAAAAGTGGTTAATAACTTTCTATGTGACCTTAAATTGAGTGACATTATATTGAGTGACGGCGGCGCCTTGCACCTCCAGGGTCTGGGTTCGATTCCCCGGCCAGGCTCGATTCCCGTCTCTGTGTGCATGGAGTTTGCATGTTCTCCCCGTGCTTGGTGGGTTTCCTCCAGGTACTCCGGTTTCCTCCCACAGTCCAAAGATATGCAGGTTAGGCTAATTGGCGTTCCCAATGTGTGATTGGGTGTGTGAGTGTGTGTATGTGTGTGTGCCCTTCGATGGATCGGCACCCTGTCCAGGATGTACCCTGCCTAGTGCCCGAAGTCTCCTGGGATAGGCTCCAGGTCCCCCGCGACCCTGAACACAGGATTAAGCGGTATAGAAAATGAATGAATGAATGAATATATTGAGTGACACATTCAGTGACATCACATTCGGTGACATCATAGTGTGATGATTTTTTCCAGCATCTGCGGCGTATTGAACATAATGTACACATCACGAATCTCTCTCACACACACAGACACACACATGCACAAACACACTCCAATATCACACACATTGCAAATGTTAACACTCACATCTCTCTCTCTCACTCACATATCTCACATCTCTCTCTCTCACAGACACTAGTTCAAGTTCAAGTTCAAAGGCTTTATTGTCATTTCAACCATATACAGTTAGTACACAGTGAAACGAAACAACGTTGCTCCAGGACCAAAGTGCTACATGCAACATAAATTTACAACATAAATTAACAGAAACACTAAACTAGTTAACTAAAGAAAAGAGCATGCACGCACGCACACACACACAGTGGACATGACAAATATTTAGGGCCCAAGCTAACATCAGCCCTATTAGGCCATATTGTGTAAAGTGAGCAAGTTGTGTGGCTCTTTGTAAGTTTTACCAGGCTCAAAAGACACACAAGTTGGTGCGTCCACGTGCGTCTCGTCGTTGCTTGCCACTATAGTTTTTAAAGGTTATGTCTCTATTATTGATTCAGTAAAAAGAAAAAAGAAAAAACTTTTTCAATCATCAGTGTTCCAAAGTTAAATAAAAATATTTGTATGCCGGGAACGGAAGCGGCACATTATGTAAGCAACTATATTTTTATAAATAAACAAAACAAAATGGAAATTGTTGGGTTTTGTTTGCACAAAAAGAAACAGGTGCCACAATCTATAAGTCCCCAGAAGAATTGTGCGTGGTTCTTCAGCATGCTCAGTAAAACTTAGATAATTATAGATAATTTCCTTCCTAACTAAATTATACATATTGAACTTGAGACAAAACGACCCTCAAAGCACAGCCACACGTTGTTGCATTAAATACTGTTTATCATGCCTTATTTATTAGTTATTTTCATTATTATTATTATTATTATTTTTAATTCGTAAGACTTTTGGTTGAACCCATGTATACTTTGCAGCTGCAGCCTCATCATCATCATCATCATCAGACCACCATGCTTATATTTATTTGTGGCTTGTGATGCTTGAAATATATTTTTAAAAATTAGATTGTTTATATAAGCACTTTGATCTGATTTGTAGTGTATTAATATTGGTAATGCTGTACAGTGAGCACTCCTTAATAAAGATTTATTGTATAGTGTTGTGGTCTTTACGCTCTGAGTCTGAGAGATTAAGACGTTATTAACCGTTCCTATTTTTTTCGGGTTACTCAGTCGTGAAATTGCGTTCTTTTTTTCCTTAAGCCTCAAAACGATGCAATGATTTCGACCCAGATGGGACTCGAACCCACAATCCCCAGCTCCGGAGGCTGATGCCTTATCCATTAGGCCACTGGGTCATCACGCTCCGCAGTGGGGAAACAAAGCCTTTTGAACAATAGACATATCAAATTATTGTGTCATAATTTTAAAAGGCGTCCTACTGCACAAAACAAGCAACAAGTACACTTTGGTATTTGTACAAATTCGAAGTACGATTTCTTGCAGGTGTTGTTTCGATGGCACTTTTTCCTTTATTAATTTGTGTGAGATCTCGCGACAACACGTAGTTCCCCCGGTAACACGCCATGTTTTTCTCGTCAATTCCAGCCAATGAGCGTTAGTCTTATTCCAGCTTGGCCAATCAGGTTTTTGCGTCATCCTCTGTATTCCCGCCTGTCTAGTGACGCCACAGTCATCCAGAACAAGGAAGTCAGTCGCGTGAAAAGCCGCTGCACAGCTATATTTATTATTTCATTATTGTATTTTTAGTCGTAAACGCTCTAAAGGACACGACAGCCATCTTAAAGAGTGTAAAGACAGTGTACAGTTGGAGTAGTAGCAGTTTTATGGTATTTAATATTGTCTCAATGTCTCAAATTCAGTTACATTACAGTGTTATTACATCTTAGTAAGATGATGTTGATTGTGTATTTTTTTTTGTTCTCTAGAAAATGTCTTCTGGTGCCGGCGACAGCGTCTCCCGTTTAAACCAGTTCAAGAATAAAGGAAAAGATGCGCACGTAGGTGAAGGGTTTTATTATTTTATTATTAGCCTCATCAGGCGACACTGTTTAGATTCTGGGTGTGAAACTAAAGTTGTTCACTTTTCCCGCTCAGGAGTTGAGGAGAAGGAGGACGGAGGTCAGCTTGGAGCTCCGAAAAGCGAAGAAAGATGAGCAGATTTTGAAAAAGCGAAATGTGAGCTGTTTGCCGGATTCCGAGGATCAGGATCCCAACCACAACTCACAGGTAACAAACCCCGGCGCTGCTCCCACGGCTGCGTTCAAAGGGAAAACGTCACCAGATGACGTAATAGACTTATTTGCATATATATTTGATCGTCATAATTAGAGAAGGTGGGCGAGTTCCATGAACCAGGGGGAGGAAGAAGGCCGTGTTAAAGGCAGAGGTGTCAAGTAACGAAGTACAAATACTTTGTTACCTTACTTAAGTAGAAATTTTTGGTATCTATACTTTACTGGAGTAATTATTTTTCAGCCGACTTTTTACTTCGACTCCTTACATAATCACGCAATTATCTGTACTTCCTACTCCTTACATTTTAAAAATAGCCTCGTTACTCCTATTTTATTTCAGCATGTCATTAAAAAAAATAAATAAATAAATAATCGCACCATCCGGATGGAGCGAATTCGATTGTGGTTGGATGAGAAGTATAAACATACCATTCCGACACCCTATTGGTTGGTACGCGATCCATCGCACCTGCACATGACGTCACATCACACACTCCAGCAAGGACGTTTGAATAAAATGGCATTTTCGGTTGATAATCCCCCTATCTCACTGACGCGGGTTGACTCACTGTGAGATGCGGTGTTACATCCCTATATCACCTACGCGTAAGTGGCCATAAGTAGGATTCATCATGATTCGCAAAAACGTGCGGTGATTACGTTTCCATCTTTCCGCGTGAAAAATTAAAGTTAAATTTTTTGGCGGTCCTCGCGGAAGCTTGCAGACCTTGCATAACTTCACGACAGCTCACGGTGCCTAACATCGCATCTCACCAGAGAGATCAAACCACATACAGTAGGTGAGATAAGGGTATTCGTTTGTGATAAGTAGACGAAGATGTCCTTGATAGAGACTCAAGATTCGAGCAAAATGTCACAACCAAGCACTCTGCCTCTGAAGTTTGACTTTTTGCACCATTAAAATACTTATAGGCAACTAGTTATCATATCTTCTTCTCCATAAAACATGTTAATGCTCAGTAATACACATACATGGTTCTTTAATGTATTTGCATTGTACTAAAATGCATTCTTTTTCAATTGCCATATAAAGTATCCCAAATCACTATGGCCGTTAAAAAATACAACAAAAAAACACCACATTTTTCTTTTTTTTTTATGAGGTGTTAGTGCAGTATACAGACCCGTGGCACAGCCTAAGCTTTTATCCTTAATGCTTTTTTCCCCCTCATGTTACTTTTACTTTTATACTTTAAGTAGTTTTGAAACCAGTACTTTTACACTTTTACTTGAGTAAAAAGCTTGAGTTGATACTTCAACTTCTAAAGAAGTCTTTTTAAACCCTAATATCCATACTTCTACTCAAGTAATGAATGTGAATACTTTTGACACCACTGGTTAAAGGTCATTTCGTGGGAAGTCACTGAGCAGGAAAGAAAGTATTTAATGTTGGTTTTGAGGACGAATGGACTTGACAGTTTCTAAAACATCCAGTCATGACATGACTCTCGCACTCATCCTGGACACTCATGGACACATTCATGCACACTTCATATTT
The DNA here is from genome assembly GCA_030522415.1 of Channallabes apus. NCBI lineage: Eukaryota > Metazoa > Chordata > Actinopteri > Siluriformes > Clariidae > Channallabes > Channallabes apus. The sequence continues at coordinate 17,057,293 of CM060112.1, read as the reverse complement.
ATGTTTCATTCTTGGCTCATGCACACAAGTCTCTTTAATAATAAGTCATGCATATTTGCACATCCCCAGTCATTTTTCTTTATTTGCACAATAATTTTCTATATTTTTCTATTGCACACAATATTTTGATTTGTACAGAAATATTTTTTACTTTATTTTACCTAGCTAATTTTTTTTTCTATAGTCTTCTTCTTCTTTGTCTTTCGGCTGTTCCCTTTCAGGGGTCGCCACAGCGAATCATCTATAGTATTTCTTTTTTATTCATATTTAATTCTTATAATCTTTTGCATTTAAAGTCACTGGCGGTCTTGTAAGTATTTCACTGCATATCGTGTTGTGTATGACTGTGTATGTGACAAATAAAATTTGAATTTGAAATTTGAAAGTCGGCCTTAAAGGACAGGGAAGCTGAGGAGAGAGACCGAGATCTATAGGTGGCAGTGATGGAACCTACAGAACTTCAACCAGATATTGAGTGGTACTGAGAGAAAAACTTGTTGAGAAGTGTGTGTGTGTAAGTGTGAAGAGGGTGTGTATGTATAAGTCAAGAGCGGGTAAGGGAAGGATGCACAAGACTTTTTTAAGTAAATGTGGTCTGGAAATTTGGCTTTAAGATGCCAGGAAGTTAAGCGGGGAATTAGACCGAAAGTTGTCGGTACCGTAACCATTCTACTGAATTCCAACTGCTGTTAAACAACAAAGAAAAAAGAAGAAAAAGTGCAACTGAAAATAAAGCGATGTTCCCTTTGTCTGAGTCCAAACGCCCTCAGATTTAAAGGCACTCTGTTAATTTTTTTCATTTACGCCTGATTTTACCTGAAAGATTTTATATTTAAAAAATACTAAATACTATTTTAATACTAATACTATTTTAAGTCAAACAGAGCAAAAGGACGCGTTAATTTTTCACCCAATGCCCAAACACCAGCTACTGGATGAGGTGCTGGTCCCAAAAAAAAACCCTTTTTTTTTTTTTTTTGCTTAATTTGAACGAAACATTTGAGTTTCTGCATAAATTGTCGTGAATGCGCCTTAAAGTTGAGGAAAATAAAACTTGAAACTGGTTCAGTGTCTCAAATTTAAACACCTACGTTTACATCTTTTTGTATACTTGAATATCTTGTGGTTATCATATGTGTGCAGCACTATTCAGTGCACAGAGTAGTTCATACATAAATGCTTACGCACATGATGACATGATAATGTTAATAAATACAATCAACTCTTCTAATAAGATTTAACATCCACAGTGTAGTTGTAGTGATGCGGTAGCGTAAATCGATAGGCTCTGCTATCGATTTGTGCTACGGTAGCATTTTTCGACAAGGCAGCAAAAATTGACAGAACACCGGTTTGGTGCTTATTTTAGGGCACCGGCACCAATTGTTTTCTGTGGAAAAGCGCTGCACTGGTTCCAATTGGTTCCAAAATTGGGAACCGGTGTTATGCGCTTAAAATGCCCGCCTGCCATGGATTGCCCCCCCTCCCCCCACATAATCGCTATCAAAGATTATATTAGAACATAAATTCATAGGTTTATTATCAAATATGATATTACAATTATAATAAACCCTAGGCACGTCCAGGCGTCAAGACCATTAATACAAATTCTTGTATAATGTTTATTTTGTGGCACATTTACTTTTCAGGGCTTTGAACATGAATATGCAAAAAATGTGAAATAAACATTTATATATATAAGAAATATATTGTTTATGATGAAAAATTAGACGAAATTAAGTTTATTATAAAATAAAGAATATAAAAGTATACATGTATAGTATATGAAAAATATTAATATTTATATTTTTTCATGTAAAACATTTATTTTCATACTGCTTATTTTATTGTATTGTCTCATGTAATTTTTAATTTGTATACCATTAACCTATGTTCTAATATAATTTTTGGTAGCGATTATGTAGGGGGGGGCAATCCATGGCAGGGGGGCATTTTAGTGCATACTACTCACCCCGGGGGCAAAGAAGAAAAAGTTCAGGCTCAGGAATTTTTTCCACTATCAGCCCTGCGTCACGTGACTAGGGATTGTTATGATATTTGAGGAAGGAACATGTCTGACACCTAGTTGAAAAAAAGAGGAACAGATTCTGCAAAGAAGAGATGTAAAAGTGGCACCAAAATGTTTTTTTATCAAGATTAAGTTAAATGAGAACTGCCACGTAAATGACCACATGTGATTTTTACACCCTTCACCATTAAATTTGTTTTAAAAAAATGAGTCAAATAGGGGCGTCGGTAACACTTTCATTATTGATCAGTGATTGGTTGCTGGGGAAATAATGATGATTAGTGATTGGTTGTTGGGAGCTCAAAAGTCAAAACTATTTTTCAGAAATCCTGTCACTACATTTAGGCATTTGGCAGACGCTCTTATCCAGAGCGACTTACATTTTTTTTTATCTCATTACACATCTGAGCAGTTGAGGGTTAAGGGCCTTGCTCAAGGGCCCAACAGTGGCAACTTGGTGGTTGTGGGGTTTGAACCTGGGATCTTCCGAACCGTAGTCCAATGCCTTAACCACTGAGCTACCCCTGGCCCCTAAAAGAGTGAAAAGTCAGTGTTCACAACAAATGTAACTTTAATAACATCACATATGTTGTCTTAATAATACTTTTGACTACCACTGTAGCCAACTTAGTCATGATTCTCATAAACCCTTGCAAAAACTTCAGGTGAAGTGATGGGTCTTTTCAATCAGATTTTACAATAAATACAGTAAATACGGATATTCATAAAAATGGCAAAGTGATAACATTATTGGCTTTGTCTCGCTCATCTATCTTATAAAATTACTTTTTCTAAATGATTTTGTGCAGCCTTTACTTTTAGTATGCTAATTAGTCCCAACCTCCCTTCCATGGCACTGAGATCATGTGACCTGAGACCTCATTATAATTTTCTTCAGGACAACCATCATGGCAGACACGGAGCCAACTCGCAAAAAAAAGATGCAAAATTTTATGGAAGCTTGCCAAAAAAATCTTTACTTGTTTGGGTTTCCAATATCTTGTTTGGTTTGACACCTTGCATTTGCATACTCATTAATATACATTAGCATCTACCAAAGATGGGCATGTAGACAGGATCAGCATTGTCTGTGATCGATTATTTCAGTGTTTATAAAACACATTGTATTTGCTATAATGACTTCATTTTATTTGTTCATATATTTTTACACATGTAATATAAATTTTAAGAACCCATGTATGGTCTGTGTAAATCTTTAATCGAGTACTGGTCAATGTTCATTTAATCAACTTTTAATGCATTCATTGTCAGAATACAGAGCAAAACATAGTTAGGGGCACGTTTAAAATCAACTTTATTAGACCACCGAACGGAAGCTGTTCAAAATATCTAAAATATCTGTAGGACCTTAAAAGAGCAAAATGCAATTTCGGGTTAGGATAGGGTTAGGGTTAGAAGGAGACAGATGATTCGCTTGTGGCGACCCCTAAAAGGGAACAGCCGAAAGACAAAGAAGAAGATAACTCCTCTAAATAACGAAGCAGAATGAGAAAAACATCATCAAGTTCAGAAAAACTTTCTAATGAGTAAAATGTCTTACACACCGCTGAAACCTAGGACAATAATAAGATGCATACAGGAGGACTTAGATTATTGTTTTACATTCCACAGACATACCATCAGTGGAAGCTAGAGGATATCGTAAGTGGAGTACACAGTCAGTGTCTGGATCATCAGCTGCAGGCCACACAGGCAGCGAGGTAAGAGATTACACTTTAATACACTCTCATTATATGCAAATCCATAAGTTAGCAATGACTTTTTTATTTTATGACCTGTGCATTGACTTATTTATACATTTATATATCAATACTATACTCAGTCCCCATATGGTTCTTGTATCTTTTCCATCACTATATAATAACTTGATTTGTAGTTGCACTGTAAGGACTGCTCTAATTTTGCTGTACTTAGTATAGTAATGTAGAATCTTGAAATTGGAAGTAGGCCTTATTTCTCACTTCATTTGAGACACTAAGGTCTTACATGGTTTTTAGTTAAGCATGATGTAATGGTTTTGGTTTGTATGCAAGATCACATAAATAGATTTGAAACTTCCTCCTCTCCGAGATGATTTTAAAAACCACAAAAGGTTTCATGCTATGATGCACGTAAGATTCCTTGTTCCTTTTTTTTGGTAGTCAAAACTCATAACTTCTCTATGCTGCTCTGTTTATTTATGCGTCTAATGCATAACTAAAACAAGCATTACAACCAACTTCTCTCTTTGCTGCAGTTGCATTTCTATCCTTTCTCTTAACATTTGTGGAGTTTAGAGTCATCAGGCCAAGTATTATAATATGAGCGTTGCACATAAATGCCTCATCATATTTAAAAGTGTCATCATTTAACACATTTTAGCTAAGCATGGCTGAAAACAGCACCGTTTTACCCTAACAGGAAGTTGCTATCCAGAGAAAAACATCCTCCTATCGACCAGATCGTGGAGGCAGGGCTGATCAGTACACTAGTGAGCTTCCTGTCGCTCTCGGACTGTCCTCCCATTCAGTTTGAAGCTGCCTGGACTCTCACCAACATCGCGTCAGGCACCACGGACCAAACAGGGGCAGTGGTGAAGGCAGGCGCCATTCCTGCCTTTATCCACCTCATCTCCTCTCCTCATCCTCACGTCAGCGAGCAAGCGATCTGGGCCCTCGGCAATATCGCTGGTGAGAATGTGTAGGTGTAAACATTTCACACATGGTGGTTTCTGCTCCAGTCTGACCTTTTCCCCCCCCACTTTTTAAGGCGATGGTCCGAAATTCAGGGACAGCGTCATTGAGCATGGAGCGATCGAGCTGCTGCTCTCTTTGCTGTCTGTTCCTGACCTGTCTATGTTTACTGTAAGTACGTCTGTCATTACAGGTACATGTAGCTCCATCCTGTGTGGTGCGTGGTAGCTCACAAATGGTCTATTGCAAAGTCAGAAGTCAGAATAAATTTTTCTAGTACTTTAAATACGAGCCTGTTAAACATGGACCGCTGCCCCTATAAGAGTTTTAAACCCCCAGTCATTATTGAACTTTGTCTTCCTTCATGGTTGTAGATAAGCTACCTGAGGAACGTGGCATGGACCCTGTCTAATATGTGCCGGAATGAGCCACCTCCTCCCGTGGCTGCGGTGCAGCAGATGCTCCCCGCACTGCAGTGCTTCCTCGAACACAACGATTTACATGTGCTGGCAGACACATGCTGGGCCGTGTCCTACCTCACCGATGGCCCGAACGAGCGCATCGAGTTGGTGCTGCAGGCTGGCCTCGTACCTCATCTTGTACGGCTGCTGGCCCACTCAGACATCAACATCATGGTAAGAAGCTCAAGCCTCATTCACATATGTAATTAAACACAAGAGTGGAATTAATGTGAACAAGTCGAAATCCTGGGGGAACCGATATGTACAGTACAGTTCCCTGGAAACGAGGCAAGGGATGGATGCTAGACAATGACTTGTAACTGTAGAAAAGTGAAGCAACAACAGGAGGAAAAGTCTAAATTGTATTGATAGCTCTTGGTTGCAGCTTGTTTTTTGATTTTATTGTTTTTCTTTTATTACATAATGTGAGGTTAAGGTTGTTGTCGAGTGCTTTGCAAATAAAAATCACTTGTATACTTGTAGTGCTATTAGTGATACAATGATGCAGAATAAAGACATATCTGATAAACAAACAAAAAATACCCCTTTTGAAATCTGACGTTTGAACAGCGAAACGTATGGACACAAACAAATAATCAGTTTATTATCATAAATTAACAAAAATTTCAAAAGTGATGTTCAGCTGTATTGTGCTCCAAAGTGCATAGAACTCTTCATAATGCTAATATGCTAATAATCTCCTTTAACAGACGCCATCATTGCGTGCGCTGGGGAACATTGTGACAGGAACAGACGAGCAGACTCAGAAGGTTCTGAACTCTGGGGCGCTGGCTCTGTTCCCCATTCTGCTGCGCCACCCAAACAAAAACATCCAAAAGGAGGCGACATGGACGGTGTCCAACATCACAGCAGGGAAAGAATCGCAGATCCAGGAGGTGGTTGACGCGGGTCTGGTGCCGGTGCTGATGGAGGTCCTGCAGCATGTGAGACACATTCACTAGAGGATACTCGCTTCCTTTACTTGTTAGCCTTATAACTCTGGTGGCATTCATGACAAAAAGAATATACACACAGGTCGTCCCCTACTTACAAACAATTCCCATTCCAGGAGCACATTTGTAAGTCTGATTTGTACGTAAGTCGGACGAAGTGAGTCTTGTATGCTTTTGATCCAAATATACAATATAAAGCATGCCAATCCATTACCGAAATGAATCTCATAGGGAAATTACTTATTTATCCCACACCCTCATATAAATAAATATATATAATCCCAAACTTATTTAAAATATAACTATATATAAGAAGGTCTTCATGAGAGAGTTTTATATATATAATTTTAAATGTATTATTAAATGATAGGTAATGAAGCTTGATCAAACTAGAAGCCTGTCTTCCTGTCTTGATTTCATTGATGAGATCATTTTTCTTATGTCACAGGGAGGCTGTAAGACCCAGAATGAGGCTGCTTATGCAATCACCAACTACACCAGCGGGGGGACGTTGCAGCAGATCTCATATCTGGTTCAGTGTGGAGTGCTCAACCCTCTTATAAACGTTCTGTCCGTCAAGGACAGCAAGATCATCTTAGTCGCCCTGGATGCCATCTTGAACATTTTCATGGTAAACATGATCGGAATCTGGAGGAAACGTTTAATTTTTTTAGAAACACTAGTCTGAAGGTGCTTTCTAGTATCTATGGTAGCCACTTAACCACACTGGATCAGAACTTTTTGAATGCTTATTTTGTTTCAATGTTATTTTGTTACTTTTGCAAAACATTATAGTTTTTCAATCTTGATATGAACAAATGTATTCCTAAATCAATGTCTGGGATGTAAAAAAAAAACGAACAAAAACGGCTTTAGAACGAACAATTAGCAAGAATGCTTACAGCTGAGTAAATGGATTAAGTTATCAGACCTGTACATCCGGTAGTGACAGATTCTGCTTTGATGACCTGTAGGCTGCAGATAAGATGGGCGAGACGGAGAAGCTGTGTCTGATGATTGAGGAATGTGGAGGGCTGGACAAGATCGAGGCGCTACAGGCCCACGAAAATGAAATGGTCTACAAAGCTGCACTGAAACTCATAGACAAATACTTCTCAGGGGAAGTAAGTGTTTAACAAAGCACTCAATATCTTTGAGCGCAGAGCATCATTATTAAAAAAAATAATGATTCTGCCTAAAACTGATCAAACTGATGAAGGCTATTTAAAGTTAAAGGTGATGGACTGATAGTGAAACCTCGGATTACGGGTAACGTGGTTTACGAGCAAAGATTTTTAATACATTTTGATTTGGAAAACGAGTGTTGTCTTGGTTTACAAGCACCGAGTATCATGTAGCTGAGTATCATGAAGCTGCTTTGAGACAACGACCATTGTTAAAAGCGCTATATAAATAAAATTGAATTGAATGTATCATGCATGCGCTTCTTGTTTTGACACCGAGTGTCACGTCATCACAACTGAGCCAACGTTTTTTTTTTTCGCTCTTGCGCTGCGAATTGTAGGTAATCGTCTCTTCTGCTGGGTCTTAGTGCTCGTCTCTTCCTGGTATAATCAACATCCGTGCACACGGGTACTGTTTACTATAACACTGTGACCCTGTGTGTGTGTGTAAATCATATTTTATTTTGTGTTTGGAAGCGCGTGTGTACAGCGCGTGTACCGTTTGTCATAACACACATGCGGTCGCGCGAGTAAAGCAAAAGAAATTCTTTAAGAAATACAGAGGTTAAAAAACATTTTCTTCCTCAGCTCATCGCTGTTTGTGGGTGCATGTGTGCGCCCAACCCGACACCGTGCCGGCCATGCGCGCGTGTTTGTGTTTATATATATATATATATATATATATATATATATATATATATATATATATATATATATATATATATATGAATGACTTTTATTATACTCCTTCATTTCCCAATTGCTTTCAGATCAGTCCATCATCACTTTTAATTTTAAATAGCCTTCATCAATTTTACCAGTTTTAGTATTTTATACACAAGTTAATAGTTTATATATATATATATATATATATATATATACACACACACTATCGTGTTTGGGGTCACTTGCAAATTTCTTTGTATTTGTTTAGTGATTTATTTTCTACATTCTACAACAATACTGGGGATTTCAAAACTATAAAATAACACATATGGAATGAATTAGGTAATTACGTAACAACAAAAAAAACAACAACAGTTAGTTGTTATTTTAAGACAAAATCCGTCCAGCACCATAATGAAACTGTCTCTCATGAAGGCCGTCCCAGGAGGACGAGACCAAAACCCACCTCTGCTGCAGACGAGAAGTTCATTTAGAGTTATCAGCCTGAAAAATGACCAATTAACAGCAGCTCAGATTAGAGGCGTTATGAAGTCTTTACAGAGCAGAAGTAGCAGAAACATCTCAATATCAACTGTTCAAAGGAGATTCATGCATTTTTTGGACGCCTTCAGCAAAACTTTACAATGTAGAAAGAAATAAAAATCAGGAACCATCATGGAGTTAGAAAGTGTTCTAAAACTTTTGAACTGTAGTGTATATTATAGTGGTACAGTTAATGGTTTATTCATTTTTTTTCTTTCCCAGGACAAGGAGGATGAATCCATCGTCCCTGAGGCAACCACTGATGGCTTTACCTTCCAGATCCCTGATAACCAAAGCACTTTCAATTTTTGAACTGTTCCTCCACCATGTACTACTCCATTCTAAACGACTTTTTTTATATATATACAGTATATAAACAGATGTATGTGTATACACTCCCCGGTCAAAAAAGTCAACATTTCAGAAGGGTCAAATTATTGGGCAGCATCAAGCAAAGAAAGCAACTAAGGACATTTGAAATTACTGCAAATGGGTTAAGAACCTTTTATCACATTATGAAAACCTGCAAGGATATTGCTGAACCATTAGGATTGTGGAAAAAAACTATTGCATGGTAAAAAAAAAAAATCAACAGTAAAAACCACAGCCATGTTAAATAGTGAAAGTATGAGCATTCCCACACACAATGTGGTGACAACTCATAGGATTAGGACTAGACAGCTGTGTGGCCATAAGAAAACCACTTGTTAGTGAGGCTAATCAGAACAAAAAGCTTCACCTTGCTAAGGAGTATAAAGCCTTTGGAGCAATAGAAGAAGATCTGTTGTGGTCTGATGAGATCAGATTGACCCTATTCCAAAGTGATGGGTGCATCAGTGTAAGAAGGGAAATACATGAATAATGCACCCTAATGCACAAGGCTCACTGTACAGGGCTCTGGAGGCATCTGGGGTTGCTTCATTTGGTCAGGTCTAGGCTCAGCAACGTCATGTGGTGATAAAATCAGCCGATCTGAAAGTATTAAATAACCAGCTTATCGCGTCTGTGGAGTTTTTTCTTTCTTGATGGCACAGGCATATTCCAGGACTCAAATACTCAAATTGTGTACGAGTGGTTCTTGGAGCATGAGGAATCATTTTCACAAATGAACGGCCATGGCCATTACATTTAGTCCCCTTACAGCACACAATGTAAACTTCTATTTAAAATTTTTTGGCCAGGCAGTGTGCATGTCTATGTGTGTGTGTATATATATATATATATATATATATATATCACATCCTTGCACTGTTAAGCCATATTATATACACAGCAAGCTGTAATGTACAGTGTTCTGATCCATTTCTTTCAAAGCTGCATTACCTTTTTTCGGCTATTCTGTGGAATTGGACCAAACAGGCGGGCCTTTGGTCCTCACAGGCATAAAAGGCCTTGTCACCAGTTTACTGGTATTATTAATCAGTGTTAAGGTTTTATGGTGTTAATGTTATAACTGATTGGATTTTTATACTTTTTTTTATATAAAGACCCTTTTTACTTTTACACTAAGCCATGTAAATTATTTTTTAACATGTACGGTATTTTGTATTTTACTGATGTATGGGTAATGAGTTGGTAATACAAATGTACAGTTATACATTTGTCTGCATCAGGTTTTCTAGTAAGCCCAAGTGCCTTAATTTCTTACTATTGTTCCTTTACCTTGAAGATAATAAATCTACTTCTCCAAAAAAATTAAGTGAACACTTAGTCCCCTTTTGATTTGAATCATGTATACACGCACGAGCGGCGTTCACATCACACCGGGAGTCAGTCCTCTCTTAATTTTTTGAGCATTATTTTATTTTGGGGTGACAGAAAGTCCTCACCCAAAAACACAAGGGTAGGTCAATTGAATATGATAGCCTTCTTCCAAATGTGGTTGGATCTACTGTTACTTTGCTTAAGGGAAAAAGGAAAAAATAATGACTGAAGATGAATAAATACATAAACAGATTTCTACACAGCAATCTCAACATTGACGGTGCAAGAAATAGTGCTGAGTCAACATAAAGTTGTAAACATTTGACGCACTTACCTGTGTACCGCAGTTTCACTGGACTATTTCTCCTGGTTTCTTGAATAGACGTTCACTTTATAGTCCAGCTTGACTTTTATATCAAACTTTCAATCACACACTCATTGTGAGGGCATGGAGCCTATAGGGGATGAGGTGGGGTACACCAATTCATCTACACGTTCACTCACACACACAGAATGGCTATTCGCCTAATCTGCATGTCTTTGGGTCTTCATGAGCTGTATGCCACAATCATCAATATTAAAACAATAAAAGGCTTCAACTACTTCAGTTTGTGTGTAATGAACCTAAAATATATGAAAGTCTAATGTTTATCAGTACATTACAGAAAATAATGAACTTTATCACAATATGCACATTTTTTTTGAGAAGGACCTGTAGATTCTGTATACAGGGTCACTGAGGGCCTAGAGAGCCCAAGGCAAGAGTACATGGATGGGATGTCGATTCATTGCAGGACACACACACACACACTAGCATGCTCATTCACACATTATGGGCAATTTGGGGATGGCAATTAGCACAATCTGCATGTTTTTGTTTTAGACTGAGGGAGGAAACCAGAATACCTGGAGAAAACCCACCAAACACATGGAGAACATGCAAACTGCACGCACGCGGACACTACGTCACCGAGCCGCCATTGTATCAAAGTTCGTTTGTTTTAATTAAATGGATTCCTGATTGCATTTAATAACTAGCTGTAGCTGTATTTTCGCGCCTTGTCCATGCGATGTCGCTGTTGCTCATTTTGTAGCCAGAAACGGGGCGTAGCCTAAATGTCTCAGTACTTCCTACACGCGTGCACTGTGTTAGGTAGCGCAATAAGAGCGTTCGCCTTTGCACCTAGTGCCCTACGCGGCTATTTGGAATCCTGCCCCGGGTTAAATAGATTTTTTTTTTTTTGGCTGTCCGCAACTTTGACTCCGAGCGAAAATAAAACTGGTTTGTCCAAGAAGAGCGGTTATTTCCCATTGAGCGGGATTAAACAACACTTCCACGAGGTTTAGTGTTGACGGGCTGGTCGTATGTTTTGTTTTTTTATTTTCTTTTTACATGCTATGATGTGAAACGTGGATTTTGCGGGAAAATTGCTGGAAAGTTAGATGTGATTGTTGATGTGATTATGTGTTAAAAAGCCACCCGGAGACAGAAATGCGGCGGCTTCAAACAAGCTGTTAGAAGTTTTGTTTTTGTTTTTCTGTAGTCCGGTGAATAACTGGGGAGAAAATAAGTTTGATATAAACGTCAAGCTGGAATATAAAGGGAATGTCTAACCAAGGAAGCAGGAGAAATGGTCCAGTGAAACTGCGGCTCACAGGTCAGTCCAGCAGAAATGTACAACTTTACACACTTATAGAAAAATGTTTATGTTGACACAATTGTAACTTATTGACAAAACATTCAGCAGTAAACATCCTTCCTTCTTGCTATAGCTGCTTCCATAAATGAAACTTTTGAATGTTTTTAAAAGCAACTTTTCCCCCCTAAAGCAAAGTTCCTTAAATCATTACGTCATCTGGAAATTGTGCTTCCTTTTCTTTCAGCTGCTTAAATAAACCCCTTTTTGTTTTGTTTTTTTTTGTCTCTCGTGTTCATCCTTACAAGGAGGTAGGCATTACATCACTGCTCTCAGTTTAGCTGTTTAGTTGTTATGGTGTGCTGCGTGGTATCTAGGGGCGGGGCCACAAGAGGGGCGCTTTTGGGGTGGCTTCTGCCACCCTCAAATAAATCCTGCCACCCTCAAATCCTACCCGCTGCTTTATTACTGGCCTGACCATTATGTAGACATGAGTTAAAACTCCTGTAGTCTAAATCCTGTGAATATTAAGAATTATAGCGTCGCCGGTTCACTGGTTAGGACTCGCACCTCCTACCTTCAGTTTAAATCTTTTTTTATTCAATCAGTTTGCCTGGAGTTCTCCTTGTGCTTGGTTGGGTTTCCCCCAGGCATCTCACGTTCCCCCCATAGTGCGGAGACTTGAGGTGGAGGCTGATTGGCATTTCCAAATGTGTAACGTCCTCTAGAGCCAGTGACCATCGGTGTGGACTCGTTGTGGCCAATCATTTCTTAGCTATGTTGGCTTAAACTGAACGAATCAGCTAAAATGAATAGAATAGGAACAACGGTAATGCACAAAAGTTTGGAAACATTTTGTGGACACGATTGCAACATGCAGTTCCTGGAGAGTTTTCTGGTGCACGTTCATGCTGTATGTCTCCTGTTCTATCACATCCCTAAGAAGAAGGGAAGACCCATGCATTCAGATTCAGGTCCGGTGACCTGGAAAGATACTGGCTGTACTTTATTGTTCTTAAGTACAGTTTTCATATATCTGTACGTTATGCAAGTAGATTTATTAGTGGATGCTTTTTACTTTTAATCTGCTACAACAAAGTATAACAAATAACGATGTTCTTTCTACTTGCTACATTTGTTCATGAAGTCGCGTTACGTAACGACAGAGGTGTGTAGCATTTGAAGCGGTAATATCGCCACCTGCTGACTATTGAGCGTATCTGCATGATTTGCTTTCCCTCCATCAATGCTCAATCATGTAGCAGGTGTTTGAAATCAGAAGCAGAAATGGTTTCAGACTGTGATGAAAACAGTACGTTTACAGTAGAGAGAGAGAGAGAGAGTATCGTTGACTATGATTTAAAGACTACTCTGAACTCCATACTAGGGATGCTCAATTCGATTAATTTTCCCAACCGACAACTGCCGTTTGTTATCCGAACATTAGCCGTTAACTGATCCGATTAGAATATTAAATTAGAATTAAATGAAAATAGAACTGAGGAGTGTCTGATTAAATATACAACATTTTTTTCAGTTTTTATTTTAAAGCCAGGTCCATAAAGAGAGGGATTGCAGTGGAAGAACTGAAATGACCCCACAGAGACCTGACCCCAACCCCACTGGACACCTTTCGGATGAATTTGAATGCTGAGTGCAGCCAAGGCTTTTGCACATGACCTCACTAATTAATTTATCCTCCTTAATTTAGTTTTAACCAGTTCCTACATTGTAATCTAAAGTCAGGAGTATCATTTTAAACCGCTGGGCTTGTAATCAGCAGCTGCAACATGCAATGAGACAAAGGTGGTTTCCGCCCACTTCTGTACCTAGTAGAAAACCTTCCGAAATGAGTGATTAGTGGTTATCATAATAGCAAAGTGGGACTAAATCTTTAAAGGAATTTTTGTGTGGTCTTGCCACACGAAAATGTCTAATAGCTAAAATGTTTAGATTCATATTTCTGGCAGCTATTCTTCTCAATTTTGAAATCTTAGAAATTCACGTGTTTAGCAATAAAATGATAAAATATGAATGGGGCAGTGGGCAGTATTTCTCTCTCACAGCTCCAGGATTCAATGTTCAGTATACTGAGTTTGGAGATTCTGCACAGGTTCTTCTCATGTGTGGGGTTTCTACGTGAATCTCAGAAAACATGCTGGTAACATGCTTTCATCTCCTCTCCTTTTGGGTTGCTGTAATTGAATTTTGTTTAGTTTTTGGCAGATGCTTTTATCACAAGTGATTTTATAAGAATCCAGTCCAATCAGTTAAGCGCTTTGTGTAAAACGGCCAACAGTTAGTCCGAGTCAGTACTGGGATTTAAAAGTGTCTGGTCACTTGGCATAAAGTGTCCACTAGAGGCATTAACGTTTATCTTTCATGTCTGATTATTCCATTTGTGGAATGCATAATATTTGTCTATCAGTGACTAATTACATTCTGCTCCATTGCAGCCGAGTTAATGAGAGGTGAGAGATAAAATCATAAAACTGCACAGCAGCTGTGAGGTCTTCTTTTCACCCTCTTCTGTCTGCTTCCTTTGGAACGGGTCGATCTCCCAACACAAACACTAATGAATCATTAACTATAAATGTGTACGTGTTTGTCTTTCCGAATCAGTCTGGAATCAATCAAACTGGAGTCCTGGAGGCTTCTGTAATGAGAAACTACAGGTCACGGATTACGCTTTTTTCCATCACATTCAGCCAAACGCCACCAACTGTCATTTTTGTGTTATGACACATTGACTAGAAATTACTTTACAGTAAAGATTTGAAAATGTTTCAAAGTAGAAGTCCACCCTTTATGTTTTCCTTCCTTAAAATGTTTCTATTTGCCTGCGCACGATGATCCATTAGTCTCAATGTATTGCTGTGCTTGATTTGGTTATTAATGTAAGTAACAGCTACGGCTGATTAGCCTACAGTGTAACAGGAAGTGCTATAGGAAGCCGTTACTGCTGACTGATATTTCATGTTATCTTTCCATCACTATCTGGTTATCTGTCTATATATCTGTCTTCTAAAGTTCCATATAGCTTTAAATATTTTTTCTTCTGTATCTGTTTGTCTGTCATCTGGACAGCTGTCGATCAGTCTGTCTTGCCAGTTGTCGGTCTGTCTGTCTTTTTGTTTGTTTGGCCAGCCACCTGTTTACCTCTATATTTATCTGATTGTCTGTCTGTGTATATAAACCAGCTGTTTAGCTGTCTATTGCATGTCTTTCCAGCCATTTAAATATCCCTCTATACGTCTGGTTGGCTGGCTGGGTGGCTGACTGTATACTGCATTCCGTCTGTCTGACCAGACTATGTGTCTATGTGGGTGACTACCTAGCCAGCCGTCTAGTTTATTTCTGTGTATTTATGTCTGTCTGTCTGTCTATCACCCAAAGGTTTCTTTACCTACCTGTTTATGTGGTCCTGATCATCTCTCAATATGTCTTACCGTTCGTCATTTCAACATCTGTAAACTATAACTCTTTAAATATTTCTTTAATCTGTCTTATTGTTTCTATTTGACAATAATAGTCTTCCTGTATGTCTAACTAAACATCTAGAAAATATAAAATGAATCCATCACTGTCATGAGGTTGTGGATACGGGGGAAACGTCATTTTCAATGTAGAACACTAACAGGAAATGCCCTCTTGGTAATCTTGAACCGTTAACCCTTAAGTGTCTGCCTTACTGTCCATCTACTCTATCTACAGAATCTACCTATCCGACAAAAACCTTTCTGATCATCATAATAATAATTTTGCACTCTTACATACAGAAACATGAAAGAGCAATTGTCTGTTTTGGTCCAAAGCTATGCGAGTGTGTTTCAGTATCAGGGTGTGAATATTTATGGGGCTCGTCCTGCTTCCTCTAGGATCAGTAGCCTTCTGTCAAACTGTGTTGCTGAAAAGACGCTCTATGCTAAGTATCAATAGAGTGTGTGTGCGTGCGTGCACTGATTAGAGCTTGTCGGTAGAGTTGGCACGCTGTAATCCTACTTCCATTCAAGCACCCTCAAAGTCCAAAACATCTCTCACCTTTTCCAATATTAGAGATTTGGCGATAGTAAAAATTTCATTCCTGCTCTCAACATTTCAATCTGTGCTGGAGAAGACTGAGGACAACCCCCCCCCCCCCCCCCAAAAAAAAAAAAACACACTCTGAATTCCACCACGCTATTAATTTTCTTTTATGATGTTGACGTTCGAATGAAACGCAGCAGCAAGTAATAAGCAACAAAAACCTTTTTGTTTATTATATTTAAATGCAGAATAAGTTAGCAGCTGCTGTGCAGTTGATTTTCCGCCAGTAACTAATTTGACCTAAATTCTATCATGTACGTTCAGAATAAAATGATACCATAACAAGCTACACACTACCGCTCGAAAGTTTCAGTTTTTGTTTAATGATTTATTTTCCACATTCTACAATCATACTGGAGATTTTAAAACTATGAAATAACACATATTGAATTAGGTAGTTATGTAACAACAATAAATGACCAAACTTTTGAGTGTAGATAATAGAAAAAAATATATCTATAGGAATTTGAGCCCATTTTATTTTTCCAACATTTAAATGTGTGTGTCGCTCTGTCATCCCATTACGTAGCTGTTTTAGGTGTCTGAGGTCCGACTGTAATCGTACACATGAAATTAAAAACTTTCAACAAGGTGCAGATTTCCTTAACATGATATTCTTCCACCTGTTCGGTTAAAGGAAGTAGAAAATCACACCACTAGTTTTGTGTTCTCAGAAAGGACCTGATTCCCTAAACTTGTTTCCTCACCGTCGCTAGGCAGATTAATGTCCTCAGTGATAGAGGAGGCTGTTTGCCTGAGAAAGTCCGGCTTAGTTCCACTAGCTGCCAGAGGTCTCGTACTCATTTCCATATTCACAAGTTACTCCAGACATTGTCTAATGTAATGATTAATCCATGGCAGGACTGAGACCTTGGTGTGTGTGTGTGAGTGTGTGTATATACATATATATGATATATATGAGCAGAATATGGGGTAAAAGTAATAGAAAAATATTTTGCAAATTCTGACAAGTTGAAATGAGTAAATTGTTCTTTGCTAAATAAATTAGCAACTTGGCAGCAGTGTATTACAAAATTTGTTTTATTATATCGGCAGAAAATTATGTTTCTGATTCTAAGGTTGTTTTTTTTTTTTCCTGCTAGAAATAAGCTAAATAGTTAAGTCAATAAAATGTGACAAAATCTGTGAGTAATATTCGACTAGTATTAGACTATTGCATAAACTTACACGGATGTAAAGTGGAGTATCACCAAAAATGGAGAAGAATCAGTGTTTCTCACACAATTTAACTTCTTAATCTTAAGATTCTTAGATCTCTGAATTAGAGATGTTCCGATACCATTTTTCCCTCCCGATACCGATTCCGATACTTGGGCTCAGGGTAACAGCCGATACAGAGTACTGATCCGATACCTGGGTGTGTATCTGTACTGTGTGTGTGTGTGTGTGTGATATATATATATATATATATATATATATATCACACATACATACATTTTTTATATATATATATTAAAATTAATTTAAGTAAAATACTACTAGCCCTGTGTAACGGGTTCGGCTCTAAGTGCACGGGCGACACCATGAAACACGGACACGAGGCGAGGTCTTACAGGAAAAAGGGTCATTTATTTAGAAAAATGGGGAAGGAAAGGGTTAAAGGCTCTCTGCGGCCGTTTCCCCTTCGGCGGCAGGGATGTGAAGGCGGGCTCAACGCGGAAGTGAAGGTGCCGTGGGAGCTCGTGCAGCTCGTTCACGCGCTCCTCTCGCGGAGATCAAAGGCGCCCCCCTTTTTAAAGTCTCTGGGGCGCATCACATCGCCCCGCTCTTGTGCCACTGTCTCTCATAAAATCCACCGCGTCGCAAAGTCCAGCTTCCCAACAGTCAGACCCCGAGCTACACTCCGCGCTGTGTTTTATAGCGCCGGGATCATTAGCGGCGATAGCTCATGGGCCGTTGCCTGATTCTGCGGCCCTGCTACTTCACATACCTAAAGCGGGGGGAGGCCGCCTAACTAGTGAGCGAGGAGCGATATCAATTTGGGCACACGCCCATCACAGGCGCACGCCGTGACACTCTGTAAGTAAGCTAAGCTAGCAAAGCTAGCGGGCATAAATAGGTTATGTTTAGGAAAATGGTATCGGATCGGTACGTGGACTCAAATACTCGCCGATTCCGATGCCAGATTTTTTTGTGGTATCGGTGGCATTTCTGATACCAGGATCGGAATCGGAACAACCCTAATCTGAATAGTATCTACAGTTCAAGGGACATTTAAGTCAAACTGGGTCTTTTGATTAGAATAACAACATAGTTCTGAGATTAAAAACTACCTTTAATTCTCTATATAATCCCCTGCAGCACTAATGCGCTTATCCCAGCGTTTAAACTGTACTTGGATCCCATCAGGGTAGAGGTATCAAGGTTTGATTAGACTGCCTGCTTCACGCTAGCCTTCCAGGAACTCCTTTAACGGCTCGAAGATAGGGAAACGATTGGGGCGCAGTCAGGACTTCCTGTGTTCCTGTGGTGGTGTTTGTGAATGATTGTGTGTACAGTCCACACACACACAGACAGATGTGACTCTTCCGCAAGTTGCTAACAAGTAGTCAATTTTCCGGCGTTCCAATCACTGAGTGTTGATGGGAACGATTGCAGTGTGCTCTGAGCCCCCTCGGCCGGGGTCGTCATTCACAGACGTATGGCCTTCTTTAAAACGTTTACAACATTCCAATGCTTTACTGCGACTAAGATTCTCGCCACCCCTTTGAAGTGCTTGAAGACGATGTCTAGGAATTCTTGGAGGTTTACGAACAGTGTTGCGATCGTTTTCAATAATTTTGTCAATTAATTGACAAAGAAATGAACAAAAAGCAAAGAGTACCTGTCCAGCACTGATTCTTATCACATTGACGCTGATGTTCTCTCACCTATCTCTGCAGAAACGTGTCCCTTAAACAGGTTCTCTTAAAATAATAATAGTAAATAAAAAAAAATAAAACGAATTCGCTACAGATTTCTCTTAACTTGCCAACTCTAAGATAAAAGCTTTACAGCTTTTGAAGTGCCAGTTCCTCTGCCATGTAGGACCTTCAAAGACATTTCCGTAAATATTAGAAAGAGAAAATGACCGAGGTGTAAATGTTGGATAAAGATGGTAGAAAGTCCTCTTATATAAATAATTCCTAATAAATAATTCCTTGAATAAATGATTCCTTAGCGAGTGTGTAGTTCAGTCTCTCCATGACCGTGTGTGTGTTTGGCCAGTGCACTTTTGTTGATATCATCGCTGTTGCTCCATTGCAGTACAGAACAGCAGATCGACACGAACACGCAGCAAATCCTTTTGCTGACTTTTTGGGAAAGCGATATGCTAACTATATAAGCGATAACACACCTTTATGACTTCCTAAGTGCTGACTCGCATGGTTTGCATGCAGGTTGCATTTGTGTGTGTGTGTCTTCTGTTCTCATCATTCATGTCTCTTATCCCTGGCTTTAATAAGTGACTTTTGTACAGGCATCCTAAACAAAAAGGCGTTTCTTTTCATGACAAAAATAAGCCTTAAGCTTTTTTTTTTTTTTTTTATCCGCACCTGGGTGTTGTAAAACCCGTTCCTAGTTTCTGTGTCACAAGTTATTTAATATAGTTTAATGGTGGTTTATTCATAATTAATAAAGAAATTTTTTTTTTTTTATGTATTTTAGGTAAATGATTTATTTAGTCTTTATAAAAAGACATAAAAATAAATAAATGATGAAATGATATTAACAATAATAATAATAATAATAATAAAAAAATTAATAACAATAAAAACTAACAGTATTATTGTTAATTTATATATTCAACAAAAAATATCTTCCTACAAAAAAATATATTTTCTACAAAAATAAATTTCTTCCAAAAGAAATTTTTTTAATTTTATATATATATATATATATATATATATATATATATATATATATATATATATATATATATATATATAATTTTTTTTTTGTTTTTTTTTTGGTATCTCCAAAAAAAATTTTTGGCAAATAAATGCAACCAAAATTTGTTTTTTGTTGAATGTTTACAGATATGGTAAACAACGTTAGTGAGTATTTGATTTAACATTTCAACTTTCTCTGTCCTCCTTTTCTTTTGGTTGAAAAAAATGTTTGAACACTATACACTAACATTTAATTAAAGAAGTTCAGAATTATTGTTGTGATCCAAACTGTCACAATAGAACACGTTTAGTTTAGTTTTATCAAAGCTGAGGAAATGGTTTGTGGCTGTCGAGTAAATTCCCGTCTAGAGGACGACTTATTAAATACCAGTGTTTTGACTGCGTACTTTATGATGTCGCAGCACTCTGTTTTGCTTTCGCGCTGCACCTGAACATGCAGATAAACCCGCGCAGTCGGTTCGTGGTTTGCCCCCTTTTTTACCTTTGACCTCTGTCCCTAACATCGGCACCGGAAGCGTCTCAGACGGCAGCGAGGCTGCATCTCATCTCCTCGCAGACATCAGATCACGTATCATGCCTCCTTGTCTCACCACTTCCACTGGAAACCAGCCGAACACACACACACACACACACACACACACAGAGACACAGACGCACGGATGTAGAAACCTAAAGCAGACACTGAAATTCAGCCCGTTGCCACACTGCTGTGCGGTTGACCTTTTACACAACTTCTGCAAAATCACGTCTGCACACAGACTGCACTCTGTTGTCTGAGCCTATGCCATTTTATCTGTATGTGTTTGTGGTTTGTACGTTGAGATATTTCTTTCATATCGCAGAGCCTGCTGTGTCTCGGGATGAACAATATGGGGGAAAAAAAAAGACGTATTGGTTTTTTACACTGTACACAAATTGTTTTCTGGCAGTTCTTTTTGTCCTTTTGAAAGAGGTGTTTGTAGCCTGACCACTTGAATAGTCTGGTAACTGCAGTGAGGTAATCTAGGAGCTAGGTGTGTATAACAACATCAATGGGTGTATCTGCTCCAAATACAGTGCAGTACAGGCCAAAAGTTTGGACACACCTTCTCATCTATCTGTCAATGTGTTTTCTTTATTTTCATGACCAGTTACATGGTAGATTCTCACTGAAGGCATCAAAACTATGAATGAACACATGTGGTACTTAACATGTACTTAACATAAAAAAGGTCTCCAGTCACCGGACCCGGACCCGATCGAGATGGTTTGGGGTGAACTGGACCGCAGAGTGAAGGCAAAGGGGCCAACAAGTGCTAAACACCTCTGGGAACTCCTTCAAGACTGTTGGAAACCATTTCAGGTGACGACCTCTTGAAGCTCATCGAGAGAATGCCAAGAGTGTGCAAAGCAGTAATCCGAGCAAAGGGGGGCTATTTTGAAGAAACTAGAATATAAAACATGTTTTCAGTTATTTCACCTTTTTTTTTTTTTTTTTTTTTGTTAAATACAAACTCCACATGTGTTCATTCCAGTGGTGTCAAAAGTATTCACATTCATTACTTGAGTAGAAGTATAGATACTAGGGTTCAAAAATACTTCTTTAGAAGTTGAAGTATCAACCCAAGCTTTTTACTCAAGTAAAAGTGTAAAAGTACTGGTTTCAAAACTACTTAAAGTATAAAAGTAAAAGTACCGTGAGGGGCGACAAAAGCATTAAGGTCTCGCTTTCTGATCATGCGACCGGGGGGGCGTTGTGCGCGTTCTTATCATGCGACCGGGGGGGGTTTGCGCCTTCTGATCATAAAAATAGAGTAACGAGGCTATTTTTAAAATGTGAGGAGTAGAAGTAAAAAGTCGGCTGAAAAATAATTACTCCAGTAAAGTATAGATACCCAAAATTTCTACTTAAGTAAGGTAACGAAGTATTTGTACTGTACTTCGTTACTTGACACACCTGGTTCATTCATAGTTTTGATGCCTTCAGTGAGAATCTACCATGTAAATGGTCATGAAAATAAAGAAAACACATTGAATGAGTGAAGGTGTGTCCAAACTTTTGGCATGTGAATTCTGTCTCTGACAGTCCTAGAGATGATCTCGTGATTTAAAAAAAAAAAAAAAAAGTTTATCAGTTCTGGGGCTCCCAAGTGGTGAAGCAGAAAAGCATTCACTTTATCATCCAGCTGCCCATCAATCATAGCAGCTGAAGAATGAATGAACAAATGAACACCACTGACTTTAAATGTCCTATTAATATAAATTTTCATGTAAATGAAAGTAGAATGTTGTGACCCTTTCCAGATGTGCTGCTTTAGACTCAGAGACTCTACTGTAGCTTTCCCTTCTGGCAAGTGTCCTGCAGGGGGAAAAAAAAAAAGCATGCTTCCTATTCTTTTCAATTAAATCTGATTAATTCTAATAATTTAATTTGCAGCAGTATCAGAGATTTTAAAATGCACAAGTTTATCAGTTTTCATTCCAAATAATAAGATAACGTCTGAAGACCAAACTAAGGATACAAAACAGCGCTTTGACTGATCAGCCTCATCTGAGCTTTTCAAAACACACTTTCATTTTGTGCATGCACCTGTGCTTAGGTACGTATGAACTATGAAGTGATAAAAGACTTCTATTGAAAGAAAATCTAGTGTGACAGGAAACCGTTTGGAACGATGCAACCTTAGCTTATGAAGTGCTGACATGCTCAGGATTTACACAGGTTCGCATGCGGGCGTGTTTTAACGAACGCTGCCCGGGTTTTGCCCGCATTCACTCGACATTCTGAATTTTTATAACTTTTCTGCGCTTAGCCTAAGAAGTGATGACTGAAGTTATTCTAGGGGATTGTAGTTATTACAGCGCTCTAATTTGTAATAATTAACAACAAAGGGTTGAACCCTGGGTGATTAGTTTAGGTTGACTTGAATATTATTACTGTTCTTTTTAACAATGAATACTAAGACATTTCAACTATTTCATGTTTAATATTTGACGCGGCGCCGACCTGTAGGCGTAGACTAAACATGAAGTCATCATGGTTAAGCCTTTTTCATGCCCCACGTTAGGTATTAATGGTATGACTGATCAGTGCATATATTTATTAACATCTTAAAACATTACGCCCAATACAGTGTAGGTTCCCCCCCATGT
The DNA here is from genome assembly GCA_030522415.1 of Channallabes apus. NCBI lineage: Eukaryota > Metazoa > Chordata > Actinopteri > Siluriformes > Clariidae > Channallabes > Channallabes apus. Next base: position 17,034,291 of record CM060112.1, on the reverse strand, counting down.
GCCACCCAAACCGCTCGGACCCCTTGGATTAATTCCTAATCCAATTTTAGTAGTTTCATCTCCTTTTTTTTTTTTCCCCTTACTTGATGCGGGACAATAATTTGATAATCTTTGCCACGACCACAGGAAATGTCTTCTGACATGATCATCATCATTACATGAGCATCAGTTAGGGTTAAATAACTTGTTGGCAGCTGAACCATATTAATCACTGCATTAATAATCCAGTGGAAGGCTCTTAACCATTTGCTTAGTTAAATCCAGGTGGTGACCTTTTTACATTTTTATTGATTGATTTTATTTTTGGCCAGACAGTGTCATGTCGTGCATTCGGAAAAATTACTGGTGCTTCTTAGCTCCCGAGTTCCTGTACTATTATAATATAGTGATTGCACGGTGTCCATGTCTGTGTTCTCACCCTGGACCGGGTTAACTAGTCCATTAGAAGGGAATTGCATGAGGATTTACACTCTTTTTACTATCTAGGGGGAATTTAGCATAACCGGTCCACCGTACTGGTGTATTATAGTGAAGTGGAAGGGAACTTGAGAAGCTGGAGGAAGCCCACATGGGGAGATCATGCCGAACATAACCTGCACAGCCCGTAACCTGAGCTCGGGTTTGACCCGGGGACACAGGAGTGGCAATAGCTACAGTACTACCCACCTCGGTGCAAAACTACAGAAGCAAATTACACACAGTAAGCATAAGCTGAACAAGTACATGATGTACACGTGTTCTTCATTTATTTATTTAGTTAGTTTTTACCAAACCATGTCTTCCAAACGTTTTATACCCGGCGGCCTGATTGGGGGGGGGGGAAAGCTTAGAAAGCCACGATTGTTCGATTCCAAGGACACAAATTTTGGGTGTGTTTTGAAAGTTTCCTGTTTCATGCACATACATGGATTTAGGTGTTCACCAAGCCAAGGTGTAAATAAATGATGCACTATTTGCAGACGATGTTTATTCAGACATCCAGCTCCGAGCTCAGCCTTTAAGACTCGTGCCGAATAAGAGCCTTATAGTCTCGCTGACGTGCCGAAAAACCTTTTAAACCTCTTAAACCTATTACAGCTGACTGTTTAGAGCAGGACTCGAGGAGTGATGACTCGGAGGAATCCGAGAGGACACGGTACTGTCTGTCCGTTCCTGCCCGAATGGGCCGTCTCGTGGGCGTGCCTTCCGTGCGTGTGTTTGGCTGCTACCTGACCGCTCTCGGCAGGAGGTTTGTTGGTTTAATGTGTCGCGGTAATCTGAGCTTCCTGAACTTCTCAGACTGCGGGGAAAAATCATCTCGGGTTGAGAGAGTTGTGGAAGGAGAAAGAGGGGACCCTCGAGCCTTTTCCATGGTGGAGAACTTCCTGTTATAGCACTGACACTGGAGACTCCTTCCTTAAATGTAAAATAATCACTTCTTTAAAAGGAAACTTCCCATATCAGCTGTTTTCTCTGTTACATAACAGCATTTATTTTGAAGCGTTTGCTGTGAATAAGTTACTACAAATATAACAACATATCAGCATTACCATGAAGGAAGAAATTGAAGCTATATTAGAGCTTTACAAGAATGTTTGTTTATTTCGATGAGTAAAGTAAAAAAAAAAAAAAGAGAGGAAAAAAAACATGGGTAATTTTACCGCATCTGGTTATTTTGCTTTGCATATGGTCTGCAATTGCCGTGCTTATTTTGTCAGCATACAAATGCCTTCAACTGCCGAACCCGGTGAGGTACAGTATGGGTTCTGTAGATTTGGAGGGTAAAGTCGATCCGAGGTTGTCCTTGACAGGCAGCAGACCTGTTTCGTACGACTCTAGTAACGATATCCTGTGCGTCGGGTCTGGTTGCAACAGCAACGCAAAGGTTAACTTCGAGGTCCTGAGTGACAAATGACTTCCTTTTTTTTTTCTTTTCTTTCTTTTGTAATCTTCATTTCTAAATATACAGTATAAGCTGTTGAAACTGGGACTTTTGTGCAGAATAAAGAATCTTTATACCGTATAATCAGCTACTACACTAAACACTGCACTTATCCCAGCGTTTACTGATGCTGTTAATATAGAAAGTTTTCTCAGTATTTGCAGGAGCCATGATTGGACTTCCTGCTTCATGTCTGAAATGCTGGCCTCCCAGGAACGCCGTTAACGACCCAAACATGTGCAAGTGGCTCGGAGCGAGGTCCAGACTGTATGGCAGATGTGACAATAACTCTGAGTTCCTATAATGTGCAAGTGGCGTTTATAAATGAATGTGTGCACAGATGCGTCTCATCTCTTCTTGAAGTTATTCGTCGATTTTCAAGGATCAGACGTTCTGAATTACTGAATGTTCACAGAATCTACTGCAGTGGGCTCTGAGCCATCAATTGCCTCTTTTCCACTGCATAGTTCGGCACAGCACGGTTCAGTACAGCTCACTTCGGTTCGGCTCGGTTTGCGCTTCCACTGCAGTTTAGTACCGCTTTAGAGTGGGCGGGATTACTCACGTGTCGTTATAGTCGCGGCTACTGCCGTGACATCATCGTAAACGCGCCACAAACAAACACACAACAATGGAGCATATCGACGGCATGGTGTTCTTCATTCTCGGCATGTGGATGTTTTTAACAGCGAGACGAAGGAGTTTGTTTCAAAAGAGGCTGATGGCAGCCAAAGAAAAGTTTTGGTTAATACGAAAAGGTGCGTGCGATCCTTCTCTGGCTGTTTCTAAATATAGCGGTTCTGTTGTGTCTCATGTCGCAAGTTCAGTGACGCAATAATGACGATTTTCTCCGGCCAATCGGTGACCAGCAGAGTTTACACGTGACGTTTTGGTAACGGTTCGGCGCGCTTGGAACCTCGGCTGAGGTGATACTAAAAAAAGGACCAGGTACCAGGTACTGTTCCCAGTGGAAAACCCTCCAAAAGGGAGTTGAACTGAACCGTGTCGTGCCGTACTATGCAGTGGAAAAGCGCCAAATCACAAACATACGTTTTTAATGTTTCTCACATTGTGTGAAAGCGGCATTATTCCTGATTTGATTTATTTATGTTTAACATAAATGACATGAATTTTAAAATGTGCGTGTAAATCTAAAGGGGACATTTAAGCACGGTAACAAACTCTAATGAATCTACCATTATTCAATCCTTTGCACAGAAGTATTCACCTCTACTTCTACAGCCAGGCCATTTACTCCATGCAGCACTGTTGTTGTGTGTCTTGAGTTGTCCGGTGTATTTGCACAATGGTCCAGTAGATATTCTATTTTCTTCCAGTATTAAGACTGTTTGGACAAATAGAACCTATTTGATTAGAAATGACTCTTAATAAGTTTTCCCCTAATCTAATTTCCCCAGCATCAGTACATAGTTTGTACAGTTGCCATGGTGTCTGAGTATTTAGTAGAAAATGTAGAACTTCCAGTATCTATTGTAAAACGCACTGATGGAACTGTTGAAAGTTATTAAATTCTGAAACACTAATGAAACACCTTCACATTAGTAATGCAGCAAAATGTAAATGAAGCCTCAGCAGGATTGAGAAAAGGATATTCAGGTAAAAAAAAACTTTTGCGCTTTGCTGGTTTCCTTGCAACGTGACATGCTGGATAATAATAAATTTTTTTTTTCATTGCCTTCAAGCAGAAGAACAAATAAAGCAAGGCTGATGATAATGATGTACTGTAAGCATTTACAGACGCTGATCTTATTTCATGGTTTATTTACATCTGCGACCTGTCGATGGCGGCGTGTTCTCACGTGGTGGGGGAATTTCCGTCTCTGTTTAAATGAGTCATAAGTTCACCGAGCAGAAAAACAACAACAAACATCGAGATGCCTTCAGACCTCTTTCGGAGTTTAGTGTACGTTCTGGACAGTTGTTGAGTGTCGGCTGATTGTCTCGGCAATATGTCTGAAATGTAACAATTTCCAAGACAGGAAGCTGGACGGAATTTCCAAGGCTGGGACTCATCTGTCCAGGTGTTGGTGCCGAGTACAATGAAGACATGAAGACATATTGTGGTCCATTAGCTGTATACGCTCACATTTGTACACTCGCATGAAGTTACACCTCTGCTTATCGAGATCAAAATTATTATTATTATTGAGTGATTCAGATTTAAGTAAGGGTTAAGGGTTAACTTTAAGTGTTTTGACGGGGCTTAATTGTGAACAAAAATATGGCAGCATGTTCCAGACTTTATCCAACATCCAGGTGCTTATTAGAGCGTGCTCAGTCAAACAGGTATTACAGCAATGCTGCCATGAAAAGGACACAGATGGCACTGATTTGTAAAAGTGGTAACGTTCCACCTGCCTTGCGGCAAATTCCTATAGGAATGTACAGTATGTAAAACTTTTGTCGAGGTGTTAAAAGTCGTAAAAGTTAAATAGGAGGGTCCTATACATGACGTCGGTCCTGCACACCTGCACTTGTCTCATTTGTTTATGAACCGATTGGCTTTTTATCGGGCGTTACAGTGACAGGCCATCTGTCTCCGTCTCCTTTTTTTTTTTTTTTTCTTCTCCACTATTTTTAAACCATTCACACTCTGCCGCCCCTCTGTTCTCTTTCATCTCCTTTCTCTTCATCCACCTCTCCTCCTTCGAATCCTTTTCTATTTCAGCCACTCATTTTCCCCTCTTGCCCTCCTCCACCCTCTTCCTCCTTTCCCTTGTTCCTGTCCTCCATCTCTCGACGTTCCCGTCTTCCTGCATTCCTCCAACTGATCCCAGGCCAGATGGGGGATGATTCATCGTCTCCGTATGGGCTGTGATTGAAATTTCAGACTGCTCGTGTTCCCAGCAGATGAGACGCTGCTTTAAGCCACGCTGCTGTTCGGGAATGTTGCATTTCTCAGGAACCGTGTGATGTTCCGTCCCTAAGGACGAGTGCTATCTTAAGGAGATGTTATCCGTCAGACCAGACAGATAGCAGAAAGCCTTAAGATGTCTTGTATCAGCAAACTCGGTCTTTCTGACTGTCTCCGCTTTTTTTTTTTTTGCTTTGTGTTTCTGTCGAACTTACATTCCTCACTACACACACAACCAGCAAAGCCAAATCAAGTCACAGAACAGAAGCAAACACATTCATAAACACACTCTGGTCCAACCCCATAGGTCATAACACACATGTTAAACATCAGATCAGTATGTATGTATGTATATATTGTGAGATTTGTTGGGTGTGTCCAACCCCAGAGGGACAAAGAGCCCCACCGGTCCTGATTGAATGACATCATTAACATGTGAATTTTTTTTGTCTGGCCTGTAGCGTGTGTGAGCAGAGTGGAAGGAAAGCACGTAATGGGTCAGTAACAGGAAGTCCAGTGCTGATAAGAGACGGCGTCAAACGATGACGACCTCCTGACTCCATGTGTGTGAGACAGTGTGTGCGACTCTGGTTTTCTAGGCACGAAAGACAGTGGTGTGTGTGAGGACGAAGAACAGAACAATGCTGTGAATGAGGCACTCCTGGAGTCTAAACAGGGAGAACAGCCAGAGACGTGAAAGGCTGATTTCCAGCTGTTACTACACGGAAACACGATGCTGATCCTGTGTGTGTGTGTGTGGCTTTAGACACAGACTTAAAATGAGTGCTAATTCTTTGCAGGAACGTCAATTAACCTAATCTGCACGACTTTGGACTGTGGGAGGAAACCCACCAAGCAAGTGAAAAACATGTCAATCTCACACACACAGTCAAATTCAAAACATCACTAATTAAATTCAGAAGTGCGACATCGGTCATCTCCTGCACATCCGCTCCAGTTCTTCTTGCTGTATGATTTGTTTTTTACGGAGTCGCACCAAAACCGAGTTAGAACCAGTTCGAGTTAACGAAGACTATCAGTTAGATCAGGCTTTGAAATGGTGTACGTCCAAATGTTATTATATTTTATTATATCTGGCCCAAAGGCGCCACATATCTGGTGCAAAGTCAATCCTAATCACACAGCTACATCCTGAACCTTTATTTATAAGCCCTAAAGAAGTAATACAAAGCCTTATGTGACTAGGTTCATGCTTCATGAAGCATTTGCCGCAGCGTTGGTTGCTACAGTGATTTATCTTTTCTTGTAGGAAGATGCTGTAGACTTTTTTGCTATTATTAGATGTGAAATATCCAAAGATCTCCGGGAAGATTGGTGTCGTCTGTTTATCAGTGCAGCAGCTTAGACTAAGCTTATGTTGCAGCTTATTATTATTATTATTATTATTATTATTATGGCAATTAAACGAAAAGTAAACGAGCATAGTATCAGACCGATATCTGATACCAGTATCGCTATTGATGTATCCCTATGTGAAACTTCATACTTCTTTGCTTTAAGGCCATTATTATTTATGTAAAGCTGAACGGAGACGATATGAATTTAAGATTATTAAGCACCACAGCCTCTGCTCTTGATTACAAATGATCCGGCATTAAAAATCCCTCCTGCACTTCAGATTTCACTTAATCTCTTCCTGTTTTTGCCAAAGGGCCTCGTTCCACACAAGCCGAAACCCATTGCGGAATTAAAAAGCATCAGGTTACTTGGCATCTTATGTAACACCTTTGCTTATTCTAGTTTTAATCTCAAAAACAATCTTGTATGACGCAGTTTTTTTTAGGTTTTTAAGAGATTCTTAGGCTTTCTTCAGTGTGATGTTTACCAGGAGCATTCACATCGGTGTCCATAGTATTCAGAGTTACGCTTGAGTACAATTGAAACTTATATGCGTGATGTTATACCGACGTGTATTCAGTGTAGACCTGAACAAAAATGTTCCTCATACTTCTACCTGACATCCATGTGTAGGGAGGAGCATTACATTTTACTATCTCCTTGGTTATCCTGATTTTTCTACCTATTTTAGTCGTGTCCAATTTTTCCCGTCACTAGGGGGTCTCCCACATCAAGGCTACTTGCTACCATTCAGCCAGGAGGGCCGAGGGCTGTAACGCGTTTCCTCCGAACCATGCGACACCAGCCGACCTCTTTTTTTTCGAACTGCTCGCTCACGCACCGTTGGGGGCGGAGTAACACACTCGGAGGACAGCGCTATCCGCTCCCTCCGCATGCACAGAGCACACAGAATGGCGTAGAGCCGTGATTAATGTGGGAGCACTAAGTACCTCTCATCCCACCCCGCTGAGAGAGCTCGGCCAATTTTAGCTCTCTCGAGACCTCCGGCTGTGAGAGGTTACAGCATCACCCGGGAACCGAAACCAGCGATCTCCGGATGATATTCTGTGTTTTTTAAAAGACTGATAAATTTAATCAGCTTAGCATTTCAAGTTCACATTTTGTTGTTTCACACTCATCATAAAATCTATTTAAATGCATCATTCTACACACAATACTCCACAGTGTTGTTAATTTGTAAAAAAAAATAAAAAATAAAGACTGAAATTTTCCAGTTCTATTTACAGGATTCAGACCCGTCACTTAGTCCTTGGTTAAGCAATTTGGCAGCAATGACGGCCTCAAGCCTGCTTGAGTGATGCTGTGTACAAGCTTGGCGCACTATTTATTTATTTATTTATTTATTTATTTATTTATTTGGGAAGCTGCTTCCAGAATCGTTCAAGCTCAATTGGGTTGGATGGACTCTCCAGAGGTGCTCTACTGGGTTCAAGTCTGACTTCCTCATTTCTAATAGTTCAATCTTTGTGTCATCAGGACAGACGATTTTACTTCTCATTGTCTGAATCATTCAGGGGCTTTTTCGCAAACTCCCTTGGGAGTTATGTGTCTTTTAATGAGGAATGGATTTAAGCCACACTGCTATTGGGAATATTGCATGGATCTGGCCACTACACCCTAGAGGCCTGATTGGTGGAGTGCTCCAGTGAAGGCTTTCCTTCTGTACAGCTTCTCCCATCTCGATGGGAATTGAGGATCTTAGTTATAGTGACACTTTGGTTCTTGGTACGCTTTGTGACCAAAGCAGTTTGTCCCCAATTACTGGCTACATTACTGGCTTGGGTCTGGGAATACTGTTGGTTGTTCCAAATCTCTGCCATTTGAGAGTGATGGAGGCTGTCATGCTCTTTGACACTTGGTGCCGACATTTTCTTCTATCCATTCCCTTATCTGTGACACAATCCTATTATTTATTTATTTTTTATGCCAACAGATGATCTATTATTTACATATAACAAAACTATGAAGTTGGCGTGTCTGTACATTTGAAGATATTCGTAAAAAAAAAAATTGGGGGTGACATACTGTAAGATGAGCAATCGAACACATCAAGATGGTTTTTGGAATTTTTGTCTGTCTGTTTGTGCATCACGTAAAAACTACTAAACAATTTGGCCGAGCTTGAGGTAACATATCGGCTTTGTTTCATCGCAGTCGGCCCACAGGGAGAGACGTGCCAATTTGAAATTTAAATGGAAAAAGCCCTTATATCATAAAAAAAGCGACCTTAAAGAACCATCTCAACATTCAACAGATGGCACTACACATGTTTTAATAAGCGCTTATGAGTGTGCCATACTTAATAAACGGGATCTCGCACCTTCATTCCGCACACTTCACGGTAATGCGCAAAAAGTTTAGTTAATTCCAAATTTTAATCAATTTTAAAATGAGTGTGGGGAAAAAAAATAAAACATCTAAAGTGTATGAACGCTTTCCCTCTGCACTTTATGCTGGTAAATTTTCAGCTACATTTAAGGCATGGTTTAAGACAACTGGTTTAGTTGGTAGTTGCAGTTGAAATTGAGTATGAACCAATAGTATCAGAAGCCCAAACTGCCAATGAAAGTTTTGCTAGTTAGCTAGACGTAGTCTTGAATGGACTGCTTATTATAATTTTAAAGAAACATGTGGGTAATGCTAGCTAGAAATGATATAACGTGCCAGCTGATGTTAAATACTAGGAGTTAAATATATTCATGTTAAGCTCGATTAGCGTCTGCAATACCTGGAAAGCTTCAGCTACAAGGCCGTGTAAGAGATCAGCTCAGTTTCAGGTGTGTCAGGTGGTGTTTTGCTCTCATGTAACTGGAACATTCCTCTGTGAACAAACTCTCTGATGATGTAACCTCCTTCTAACTCCTATCTGTGTTTCATCCTGGACTTTGACACCTTTGAGCTGCTGTCAAAAGACTCTGTGTTTTGACATTTGTAAATGTTTCTCCTTTTTTGTTTCTTGGAAGGCCATTGTTTTTAGCTTACGCTGGCCTAGCATGTTTTTTTTCCAGGCTACAGCAGTGTCAGCATGGTGGTATTTTACTTCAGGTCAGCTGTAAAATAGTGTTATGGTAAAACCTTGGATTGAGAGTAACTTGCGAGTGTTTTGCAAGACGAGATAATTTTTTTAATACATTTTAACTTGATAAACGAGCAAAATCTTGCAATATGAGTAGTATGTATACACTTTGCTGAACGTCACGTGATCACAACTCTCTCTCTCAGGCGTGCGCACGGTGTGGGATTTGTGGGTAATCGTCTTCTATGCTTGGTCTCAGTGCGTGCCTTACTCATATAGTCAACAACTGTGCACATGTATGCTGTTTACTATAACATTGTGACCACGTGTGTGTGTGTGTGTGTGTGTGTGTGTGTGAGTGGATGGAAAACATATTTCTTTTTTAATTTGGTGTTCTTTAGTGTTCCTTAGTAACTGTACCACACCTGTAGCAGTGTGAGTGATGAATCTGTATAACGATGATGCAAAAGCAAGTGTCATTAGATAGGTTCCTTTTTGCACACCTCAAGACTGGGAACCTGTTACTAGGACACACACATACGTTCAGACTTTTGCATTCTATTCGCCCATTTTTGCACACCAGTATACTGTGAACTTGAACTGCAACCTTGCACTCGATTCTGCACATTATATTGTCAATAACTAGATACGGTTCTACACTGCACTACATTACATTTCAGCTATTTTATTTTTATTATATATTCTAATATATTCTAATATATTCTTTTGTAATATTGAGGTCAACAGCAGTCGTATGAGCATTTCACTTCATATAATATTGTTTATGACTGTGTATGTGACGAATAAAGTCGTACAAAAGGAAAAAGATTCCAGTGAGTCAACAGAGTGCAGTGATCCCGTTAGTGTGTGTGTGTGTATCTATAAAAGTTGTCCAGTACAAAAACCTCCCCCTCCCCCTTCTTTCTCTTGTCTCCCTCATACCAGCCACGATTGTTTTCAAAGGTAAAGTTGTATTAATATTATTATTATTATTATATTATTCTTTTTTGGGAGGTTCTGGAACGAATTATCTGAGTTTCCATTATTTCTTTTAGGGAAATTCACTTTGATATAAGAGCGTTTTGGATTTCAAGAACGTTTCCAGAAAATTATGCTCGCAATACAAGGCTTTAACTGTATTTTTATTTTTTTTTGATCAGCTAGATTCTGTCTTGGATGTATGGCAGGACAATGTGTTAGAAATAAAACAAGGCATGATGTGATGTTTGAGGAACATAATGTGACGCAAAGACACAAAGCAGATGTACGATTACCACGTCAAAATAGATTTTTATTCCTTTAATACAACAGCAATTGGACGAGGATTATGTTTTCTTTTAAAAGGCCATTTTATCCAGAATGTTTCTGATTAACACCCGACACAAGAGCGCGCCACATGTTCCACAGAAAAGCTTTATGCTGAGTATAAATGACACAATGACCTAGGTATCTGTGCAAACGTCCTTATCACAGTGACAGGTTTTCGAGTAAAGTTCTTAAAAAGGTTTGTTGACTGAGGCTTTCTGTCATTCATCATGCAACGCATATTTTGAGTATAGATTTCAAGCATTCTTGTTTGAGTGGAACAGCAGTGTGGGAGAGAGGTAAGAAGTTCATCCATCCATCCATTCATTATTCACCTGGTGTGTGTTAAGGGAAGAACAACAGGGTCTGCTCCTTACCTGGGGCAATTTAGCTGTAACTTGTGGGAACATTTACAGTTCACTTCTTAAATGAAGTCTTCTAGGTGTCCTGCTTACTTGTATTATACTGCATGACTTCGGTTATGTGACGTGCACCAAACACCAAATGGCATTGGGAAAGCAATTTCCCTCTGGGATTAATAAAGTTATTTGAATCTTGAAATACATTATTACTTTTGTTTTTCACCAAGAAAGATGTGGAAGAAGTTGATGTTTAAAGTAAAGTCCAACCAGTGTGTTGTTCCTGTAGTGTATCTTCTAGATCTTTCTCCATCTCCTTTGCCTACCAACCCAAACTTTCTCTAAACTCATTATTCATGGTTCTGGCCAAAACAATCCTAAAGCTAGTATAGTTTCATCATGAGGCGTTTGTCCGGTTTCCTCCAGTTATGTTCTTTGTAATTTTACCCTTTCCCAAAACAAACCTTGTTTTCCTTGATATAGTGATTATGGGGGTTTGTAGTTTCATTTGGCTTCCTGCACGCTGATTGTTTATAGTGGAATAATTTGTTTCATTGCCTGTGTAATGACTCCTGGGCGTACAGTATGGGCACAACTTTGCCTCTGCTACCAGTATCATTTCTGCCTCTCTTTTTGGCATCTGCCGTTTTTCTTCCTGTCAAATGCAGCATCTATATCAGCATGTGTGGCATCTATTTTCAGCCTCCTTCTGAGTTAAAGGCTGCTGAATGTGTTTGTTTGGCCTCAAGTAAGCCGCAAACCCCAAGGCCAGTGTTGGAAGTAGGCACTTGGTTCCCACCAGTGCCTCTTCTGCCAGGAATTCAGGCCACTTTAGGATTTTTTGTATGATCTAGGGTTAAAATGCCATAGCTTGATCATGGGCTCCATGGCTTACCTCTTTGTATACGTACCTCTTGCCACAGCTCCATTATAAGAGGCATCCAGGCTTGCATGGATCGGTCATTTCATTTCGTGGTTCAGCTTCACTTTGGGCCCCCTGTTGGAGCTCTGTTGTGCAGTATGTTTCATAAACCATCTCCTCATTGTTTCTTGCTGGAGTTCCAACATGGAGCCTTGTATTGGTCTTTCTGGGTTCACTGGTCCAGCTCTGAGTTGGACAGCTTGATTGTGGGCCTCAGGGCTTGTGCAACACAATCATAGGCCCGTCCATCACAATTTCATGACCTCTGTGGTACATCTTGGCATTATAATACAGTAGCTTTTGGCATAGCTCCATCATATAATGGGTCTAGTGGTGTAGGTTGCATTAGGCCTCTTGGTGCAGCTCCACTGTAGGCCTCAGGGCAAGGAGGAACCAGCAGTTCTGATTCTCCACTTTAATATGATTGGCTGTAACAACCTGCCAGCTTGATTTGTGGCTTTCCTGAACTTTTGTTAACACAAACATACTGGTATTCTGACTATTTATGCCATACAGCATAATTAAGGCCTATATTCAGATGCATTTTGCTAGCTAGCATGGCTTGGGTCAAAGGTGATCAAGAATTATCTTTCTTCTATGATAAAATATTTCTATTCTGATTGAACTGTTTTTTTTGTCACCAGTATGACCCTGACCCCTATCCATAATACACTCACGGGCTCACAGAATGGTTTGATGGCTTGGAAAGCCTCAGATCATAACCTGACCCTCACTGGACAAATGTGTTAGACACTTCTTAGTGCTGTTCACTTCTATCAAAAAAAAAAGTAATATCTTTTAGGATGGTCTTCTTACTCCAGTGAAGTTCTAGGATAGTGTGGAATCTGAACAAATGTGCATTGAGACTGATCTGGTGGCTTGTGGAGGCACAGCACTATACCAATACGCTGTAAAAAAAAAACATGATTTTTGTTTCCACAATTAAAGGCTTTCCTATGTGAGATCAAGCATCCAATCATGAACCCTCATTGCTTGAACTGCAAACCCTGATCAGAACATCAAACCACTGACCGGTAAAAATGTATAAAATGGGTTATCTGGTTATAAGGCACCTCCAAAAATGCCATACATTAGGGAGAAAATGAACAACCAGTTTTGATGTTTTGGAAGCAGGAAACACAGGACTAGGGTTGGGTACCGAAACCCGGTGCCAATACGGCACCGGTACCTATAGAACCGGTATGTACCGGACCGAAACAGAATGAGAATTTCGGTGCCACTTAAATGCCTGAACTGTCGATTGAAATATTTGTTCTCTAGATTCATATATTTTTGTAGATTAATAGTTTATTAGATTAAATAAAAAAATTAAAAGCACAAATCATCCGGAAATGAGAGACCATCCGACATGCGCGTCAACGCAGTAACTAACGTTACACTCGCTCTGACGGCAGCAGGCGGTCTACCGATAGCTTAGCATGCTAAATTAAACAACTCTCGTTAAAATGCCTAAAACTAAACGGTCGAAAGTGTGGCTGCATTTCACAAGAAAGGATTCCGACACCGCGACGTGCAGCGAATGTTTTACAGCAGTTGCGTGTAAAGGCCGAAACACGTTAAATCTAATGGAACATTCGAGGGCAGACGGAATAAAGTTAAAAGCAGAGGGAGGCACCGTGTTTAACAGCTTGTGGACAACAGCTGGCGCTATCAGTGTGGACGACCCTCAGTCCCAGTCACACCAACTGTAGCAAAAAGGAGTCACCGATTATGATGACGTCAGCAGACTTTCCGCAGGTTAGTAATAGGATAATGTAATGTTAATAGCAAAATGCAAATCTTGCATTCATGCTAACAAATAGTCAAACGGTTTGTAAAAAAAAACTAATGTAACATGGATTCTGTTTATAATTATGGCTTTCCAGCCTGTACTAGTAGTACTACAACAGTGACCCCATTTACCATTGTAAAGAAGGCTATGCATGTCCTGTGCAGAGCAATAAGTCAGGAAAGGTGTCATATTTTGACAGAAAAGGCAAATATGGTGAAATTTCTGCAAAAGAATTGCTAAAATTTGAAGCTTACATATTCATATATACTTTAAACTTTTAATATATTGTTAAATTTTAAGCATAAAATTTTTTGTTCAATAAAAATTCATTCTTGAGTCATCCACTATAATTTTTTGGCTTAAAAGTATCGGTTCAGGCACCGTTTTGGCACCGGTACCGTTTTCAAAGTATCGATTTGGCACCGGTATCGAAAAAAACCCAAACGATACCCAACCCTACACAGGACGCGAATATGGATCTGAGCAACTTTGACAAGGACCAAATTGTGATGCCTACGTGACTGGGTCAGAGGATCGATATAACTGCAGGTCTTGTGGGTTGTTCCTCATATCAGGTGGTTGGTTCCTACCAAAGATGGTTCAAGAAAGGATAATTAGTGAACAAGTGACAGGGTGTTGGAGCACAAGGTTTATTGATTAGGTCTTCTATGAGTAGTGTTCTGTTGGGGAATCTTGGTTCCTGGCAGATGTTATTTTGCAGACCATGTACCACCCCATTGATCTCTAATGGCATGGTCTCTTTCAGAAGTATGATATACCCTGCCACACTGAGAAAAGCAGGAATGGTTTCAGGAACGTAGCAAAAAGTTCAAGGTTTTGACTTGGCCTCCATATTTTGCTAATTTCAATCTGAGTATCTGTACGCTGTGCGACAAAAAAGTCTGATCCATGGAGGCTCCACTTCACAACTTGCAGTACTTAAAGGATTTGCTGCTAACCTGGTGCCAGATACAACAGCACACCATCAGAAGACTACTCTATGCCTTGCCGGGTCATAGCTCTTTGGCAGCAAAAGGGGACATTTATTAGGACAGGAGGTCCTGATGTCATGGCTGATGGGTATATAGCATGAGCAATACTTTAATAGTCAATATCTGTTAAAGATTGTGTGTTTCCCATTATACATGTCCCACCACTTCCCACCAATTCTAGACCTTTCAGTTGTACCAACCAAAAACAACACACACAAACATGGTGAGTGTCTATGTAAGGACAAGGCTGGGATTTGATCAGTTTAATGAGGGCCTTGAATTATAACTGGCTTTTCTCAGTTATTATTATTATTATTATTATTATATGTTTAGCTTTATACATACCAAGGCAAAATCTTTTTTTTTTCAAAAATCGTCACTATAAACATTTCATTAATAACAAGAGCACTTGTTACTCATCATATAATCATAACATCCTTTGGCAATTTGCCCCAATTTTGAAGCCTAAAATGTTTTGCATTTATAGCTCGGGATTAAATTTCAGACTCCCTCCGGGTCGTACATCACACATTCTTGATGAAAAGGAGCAACTGCAGTAATCAGCAGCCTCCCTTCTCTGGAATTTCTCACCATGTTAGTGCTGTTCCACTCCATATGAGACTCTTCCAGTGGTGTTGCCTTTCATCTCTTTTACCTCATCTCAATTCTGTGTCACTGGGTCATAATGGTAGTTGAAACCTGTATGAGTGTTTTTCTTTTTCCTCTTTGGCCTTTGAAAGGCACAGGTGGGATCTCCGCTTATCACCGTTCTTAAGTGTGCAGTATCAGCGTTATGTTAGAGCAGCCATGTAATGGATATGGTAGTAGGAGGGGTGTGGCATAAGCTGGACAAGCTGGTGTCGCCACTGAGCAGGGGTGTTGAGGTTTTACCACTCAACGCTTCATTCACATTCTGGAAGAGGTCAAGAGGTCACTTCTCCAGACGGATAATTTTACCATGTTTTCTACAACACTGGTGCTTCAACCTCGTACTTATGGGTGACTTATATTAGTGAATATATTATCTTTGCTGCATTATTGTATAAATAACTTGCATTAGTTCATTTAATTAGTGTCTTTATGATTTTCCCAGCAACTATGTTAGTGACAGACTTACAATATTGGTAGATTTCAGCAAAACAGATTTGCTTATAAAGAGATCTTGGTAAGGATGTACTTCTGAAATATGGAAGGAACCAAAGGTATCATCTCAGAAAGAACGTAGAATACAATATACTATACATATAGAGGAAGCGTCGGTACTAGAGGTTTGGTTTTTGGATTATTTGAGAGAGGAGACTTTAACATGGTGGCATGTGAAATTTCTTGTATATTTCAAAAACTGAGTGGAGGAAGGCAGTTTTTCCAAAGTAAATTATTTTCGATCAACATCATTTTTACCAAAGTAGTAAATTCTTTCAAGCTCCTGTATGTGCTGTCTTTTGTACGGAGACCCTAAAGGGACATGGGTGGAAAAAAAATTTACTTTGGAGGAAAAAAAAATTCCACCTTGGAAAAAAAAAAAAATGACAGAGGGGGAAAAATGGGAGGCAAAAAAAAAAACTAATAAAAATGCAAGGGCAAAAAAAAAAGGGAGGCAAAAAAAAAAGCAAGGTAAAAAAAATGCAAGGGCAAAAAAAAATAGGAGGCAAAAAAAAAAAAAGCAAGATAAAAAAAATGCAAGGGCAAAAAAAAAATGGGAGGCAAAAAAAAAAAAAGCAAGGTAAAAAAAATGCAAGGGCAAAAAAAAATCGGAGGCAAAAAAAAAAAAGCAAGGGCAAAAAAAAACCACTAGGCAAAAAAAAAAAATGAAGCTAGGGATTTTTTTTTTTTTTTGCGCAAAAGTTTCGCGAGATCTCGCAAAAGTTTCGCGAGATCTCGCAAAAGTTTCGCGAGATCTCGCAAAAGTTTCGCGAGATCTCGCAAAAGTTTCGCGAGATCTCGCAAAAGTTTCGCGAGATCTCGCAAAAGTTTCGCGAGATCTCGCAAAAGTTTCGCGAGATCTCGCAAAAGTTTCGCGAGATCTCGCAAAAGTTTCGCGAGATCTCGCAAAAGTTTCGCGAGATCTCGCAAAAGTTTCGCGAGATCTCGCAAAAGTTTCGCGAGATCTCGCAAAACTTGACTCTTCAGCGTTGCCGATTTAGTCCAGCAGGTGGCAGCAATGCTCCTTAAAGCTTGATCCTTGTCCGTGTACTATCATTCCAGTCCAGCGGGGGTCAGTAATGCGCCTTAAGGCTGGCTGCCAATCGATTTAAAAAAAACAAAGAAGCATGGGGGGGATGGGATAATACTCGGATATTGTTAAACAGGCATGGAGAGAATTACTGAGTAGAATTCTTGTAGCTGACTTTTACTTTCAGCTTGGCCTAAAATAGAAAGACATTCAGTATGTACTCGGAGCTTGCCCTTTCCGTATTTTGGCACCGGAAAATGAGTCACATGGTCTCGATTTCTTTTCCTCCTATGTCTCGTAATTTTTTTTCTCTCTCCAGTTTTTACCCCCTCATGTCTCTCATCCCGGTATTTTTTTTTTTATTTTTTTTTGCCCCCTATTTTTTTTTTTTCTTTTCACTTAACGGAATTTCCCCCCTCCATATTATTTATTTTTTTGCCTTGCATTTTTTATTTATTTATTTATTAATTTATTTATTTATTTTTTTGCGCCTGTTTTTTTTTTTCCCACGGTGGGATTTTTTTTCTCCCCCCCATCCATGGCCCTTTAGGGGCTCCGTACTTTTGTGTCAACGTGATTCGTCATGGATACGAAAAAGTTTCTCATAACCTGAAAACCAATTTTTTTTTTGTTCCGCTGCGCTCCGGAGACCCGGCCAAAAGTTTTGTGAGGTCACTTGCAAAATTCAGCGCAATACGGTTGTCCTAGAAAAACTTCAGTTGGATCCCTGAGAGAACTTTTAGCACAACATTCCCAACAGGGAGGCATTTGAGTTTCTCATTGACTGGCAGTTTGGTAATTTTGTTTTCAGTATGAACATTTCATTCTCTTAAAATGAAATGTCTTAAGGTTCAATTGAGTTCTTAAAATTGGAAAGAATTTAAAAATTAACTTTGAAAAATATGAACATAAATCTATATGAACAATTTTTTTTTTCTCCCCTGGTTGTCAAATTCATGGCACATTTCCCACCTGTGCTAAAAATAATTACAGTCCCGGTTTACTTATACAGAATATCGTCTTGGTAATTTAACAAATATTAACTTTCCTTGAGTTTTCCCTTGTTTTTTTTTTGTCATTTTCCATAACACTGACTTAACTAAGCTATGTAGTAACAAGGTAAATGATTAGCCCTAGTACTTACCCAGTTTCAGCTCTGTGCTCACTTTTCTCAGTTGTCTAGTATCAGTGTGGCCCCACCTTGAACCACGTAAAGAGTTGGAGTCCATTAGATCTATTACAATTCTGTTCAGTAAAAAGATGAATGATAAATATTATAAATATATACCAATGTCTAGGAACAACCAGCCAAGCAGAGTTCTAGAAGTGACGAATTCCTTTGCCCTATACTGCACAATCACATCCACTACTTTACAGTATGTAGTACACTAATATGGGGACCAGAACTCAACTGCAGGATTTATGATGCCACATTTGCTAGCACGCCCTCAGTATGAAGGTTACACATTATTGTGCATTATGGGTATTCTGTAATCACTGGGACGATATTCATCGAGAAGCTAAGTGAGATTTTGTGAGGAATCAGGAGATTCTCCGCTGGAACATAGGGTGTGGCTTTAGACATGCACGAGATGTCTGTTTGTTTGTGAATTTATTGCTGATTATTAATCCTGCTGAATTGACTGATTTGCTAAGAGACTCGGTGGCGGTTTTTATGACCAACTTTCCTGTAAACAAAGCCATCAACAAACAGGGATTCATGACACAAAACCTGCAGGACATGGAGTGAAAAAAAAGGAAGAAAGAAAAAAATATAAAACCAGCTGGAGAACATTTGCGCTAAGTGTTTTCATGTGCCTTTTTGTATTCATGTCCAAAGCATAATGGAGTGTATCCATTACAAAATCCCACAGTGCTGTGTAATGGGTCCAAATAACGTTTCAAACACCCATTATATACCCGCTGCTCGAACACAACCTGTGTGACTTACAGTATACGGATATGGCTTTGTGGTGTTTTGACCTCCTTATTTTTTTACTAGAGCTCTAGAAAGGTTAAAGTGCCGTTTTGTTTCGTGTCATTTATTGTCAACACCGATACTGCAGTAACTCATGTTGGCTTGTTTTTTTTTTTTTTCTTCTCTCTATTTCAGTTCTCTGTGCGAAGAACTTGTCAAAGAAGGACTTTTTCAGTAAGTAACCAGTTTGAATATTCTGCTGTCACTTAAATCGTAAATTTTTCTTGTAGTAGATTTTACAGTAAAAAGAAATAAAATAGAGCAGAAAGTGATGCAATGTGCTTTTATAGAAGAATAGTAAATACTTCTAGTAAAAAGTTTCTGATGCCACCCTGAAGATAATCTTCAACTTCTGACTTGTTTTATTCCTCTTTACACCACAACAATTTCCCAACATTTAAAAGCAACACAGCATCTTTTTATTGCCTCTAATAACATTTAAGTACAAAGAAACAAGTTATAATAATATTATATTAGTTATAATATAATATTTTTATTTTATATATTCTATTTTTAAGAGTTATAGTATATAGTATGATGTATTATTTATAATAGTTATAATTATAATAAAGTTATACTTTTTATATATCTCCTAACCAATCAGATTAGATTATTAGATAATTAAATTAGCTTATTTAACCGTGCTGTGGTATAACAGTAATTAAAGAGAACCTATTGAGTAAGGTTCACTTTTATTCATGTTTAGACATTTAGTTTAGACTCCATTGTCAATGTAACAAATCAATTTTTGTATTGTATTGCCTGGGGCTTAAACAAGCTAATTAAAATTTCCCCCTATTGTGACCTCATATAAGACCCTATTCTGGTTAGTTGAATAATTCTTCATGGCATTTGGTTGAACAAGGAGTTGGAAACATTCCTTTAGAGATTTTGGTCCATGATGGCATCGTGCCGTTTCTGCAGATTTGGTAACTTGCACATTCATGATGTACTGTAAAGCTCGTGTTCCACCGAATCCCTACTGGATTGAGATCTAATATCTGTGGACGTCTGTGAGTATAGTGAGCTCATTGTCATGTCCAAGAAAACTTTTTGAGATGATTTTAACTTTGTGAATTATCCTGTGGTCATAAAAGGATGGACATTGTCAGCGCCGTTACTCAGGTAGGCTGTGGCTTTTAAATGATGATCAGTTGGTACTAAGGAGCCCTAAAGTGTGCCAAGGAAATATCCCCCACATCATTACACCAGCTTAAGAAAACGATAGAGGGCAGGATGGATCCATGTTCTCATGCTGTTTGCACTTTACCATCCAAGTGTCACAGCAGAAATGGAGAATAATCAGAACAGACGATATTTTTCCAATATTCTATCGTCCAATATTCTCCTCTTCCCTCTCACATCACCAAGGCATTTTCTTCCAAAGAACTTCAGACACTCTTTTTCAGCCCATTCTTTGCAAACCCTAGAGATATTTGTGCATAAAATCCCAGGAGATCAGCAGTTTCAGTAATTTTCATGCCACCCAGTCTGACACCAACAACCATGTTATGATCAAAGCCATTCATATCGCATTTCTTCCCCCATTCTGATGCTTGATTTGAATGATCTTGACCATGTACAGTATAACATCCTAAATGCTTTGAGTAGCTACCATATGATTGGATGATTAGATATTTCCATTAACAAGCAGTTAAACTGGTATACCTAATGAAGTGGCCGTTGAGTGTATATACTAGCCTTTTTTTATTGTCCATTTATTGTCCATTGAACAGTATTGTGCCAAATGCATTTGCAAAAGCCATCAAGCACCATGATGAACCTGTCTCTCATGAACACCTTCCCGGGGAAAGCAAGACCAAAACTTACCACTGCTGCAGAGGCAAAGTTTACAGCCTCAGAAAACGTGGCGAAATCCCGACTCTCAGTGAACGGCAGAACGTTCAGCGTTGTGCAGATAACAACCAGCAGATGCAAAGCTGAATGTGGTGGTGTCTGGTCACAAATTATAGTTCTATAAGTAAATGATGACGTCCTCTTGATAGCTCATGCACAAAGAGTTTTCATGGCAGCATCTGGGTTGAAGATGAAGAAACAAGAGAAATGATGTCTGGCAGAAGGTTTACCACAATGACGATACTCTTGGAGAACTTCAAGCGAAGTAGCTGCTGATTAAATTGACGCATCTGTTGTTTGTTAACCTTCTTAAGAAACAACTGAAATCGATTCATGAAATGTGCGCTGCCATCATAGAGAGAAATGACTCTAAAGTGGTGCAGACGGTGTGTCCAGTAAGCTCCAAGATACAGTTCAGATACTCTTAACCCAAAGCTATGACCTCGTCACATGAATGGATTCTGGCTCAGCTGCTTTTGCTAAAAGGTTAAACAAATGTAAATATAATGCACCTCATTCTTTCTTAGTCTCCAGATTGTGTTCGATTTGGCTACTATATTCACTCTTCACTCAACTGCAATAAGAGCATGAATATTAATATGCAGATAACACAACCATCCACAGCTTAATCTCAATCAACCACAAGTATACGCAGAGAAATGCTGCCCCTGACCCAGGCATCATGTGGAAAACACACCAAGAAGACTTACAAAGACCTTCTGTCCCCAAACTTGTTACAGACTGTCTTCCTCGCCCGACATGTAACTACAATGTGAATATACTTGTCAATTTTGTCTTGATGTTTTTCCTTTGTTTTATCCCATTAGGACTGCCAGACCCCTTTGCTAAAGTTGTGGTGGATGGTTCAGGTCAGTGCCACTCGACAGACACCGTCAGGAATACACTGGACCCAAAGTGGAACCAGCATTATGACCTGTAAGTCAACCACATATTGTATCTGCTGTCTTCCTTCCTTCCGAAATGCAGAAATATTTACGTTTAGAATGAGAGTTAATTGGGACTATTACATTTAGGCATTTGGCAGACGCTCTTGTCCAGAGCGACTTACATTTTTATCTCATTACACATCTGAGCAGTTGAGGGTTAAGGGCCTTGCTCAAGGGCCCAACAGTGGCAACTTGGTGGTTGTGGGGTTTGAACCTGGGATATTCCGAACCGTAGTCCAATGCCTTAACCACTGAGCTACCCCTGTCCCATTAAATCACATCCATCTACCCTATATGTAGACGCTATGTATAGAATTAACTCTATTCCATTTGTTGATGTGAACGTGCTGTAAGACCCAATATACATTGGAAAGGTTCCATCATGGGTTGTTGGGTGATGGAGTACCTAATGTGGTCGTACTGTATATGTGGCACTGCTACAAGTGCATCAGGTCCTATAGTGTCCCTTTACTGTGCCACAGTATTATGTATAACTGATTATACCACAGTGCTGTTGAATTCTCAATTCTAATTGATCAGGAAGTGTTGATTTAATTTTCCATTACAGTAGTTTGGCTGCAAACCACTGGGTTTTATTAATGCCTACAATGCCGTATGGTATTGTTTTTGTGGGGACCTGTATAAGGGACACTAAAGAGTAAATAGCATTTGTGTAAGGAGTCTCCAGTGTCTGTGCTTTATTATAGCAGGTTTTCTATGTGCTTATGCCTTCCGTATTGTTAACATGACACCTAACAATACTTGATTAAATGGAAGTCGTAAAACCGCCAAAACACAGTTCATTATCATTTCACTGTCGCGTGAGTGCTTTTTATTTCAGGAAATGTTTCCTTGATCAGCCCTGCTAATGTGTTGGCAATTCATATATTTGCGGTTAAGAAACATTCCTTAATGAAGACGTATATAGCAGAAAACCGAGCGGTAATGCGAAATCGAACAGTGAACGGTTCCGCAGCTGTTGCTGTTCTGAGCCCATGTTTATCGAGCGTGTCTTCTGAACACTCTTGAATTTCAGATTCAGCCGTGTTTTTAGGGAATTCCTGGGAGGACCCAAAGGCCCTGCTGGCAGCAAAGTTCATTCCAACAAGAGAAACTATGTGCTGGCTTTTTCTCTTTAACTCTCTATTGAGAACATATTGAGTTTTCTAGATTTTTTTTTTTTTTTTTTTACACAGACTTTTCACAGATAGAACAAAGAAGCAAATGTATGTTGTGGGTGTTACACTATGAACACAAATGCAACATGTCTAACTATAACATCAACCAATCATCGCACTACACCATGCACACGACATAAATACAGCATATTTTATAAAATGTGCTAAATGCTGAATACACGACCATAGCATCATATGCTACAAAAAGAAGCCACAAATATAACATTGTACAAAACTACAAAAGCTACAAAACAATGACTGCTAACGCATGAAAGGTTCTATATTATAACAGCAACCTAACATACTACAATATGAAATGCATAAACACAGCATTGTCAGTTTGTATTATTGTTAGGCATGTGTCTTGTGTCCTGGTTGTCTGTGTGTCTATGAATCCGTGACTCAGATAGTTAATGGAGCTTAGGGCATCCCATCCTAATCCTCTACTGGCTGCAGTAAGACGCCACAATCCCCCACACCCTTGCACTGAGAACAGGTGTGTTCAGTACCGGAGAGAGAAAAGGCAGTCTACACCACATAGTCCAATCTGTGTGTTTTGTCTCAGGCGTCTTGTGTCTTTTCAGGCTGAATGGTCAGGTAATATCAGCCTCGAGCTGCTCTTTAAACCAGAGTGAAACGCATATAAAGCCCATGGGAAGCAATTTGGTTTACACATACGTATGCCTTGTGTGTTCAATTTATTCAATTTATTAAAAGAAGCTCAGTATTATGTGCACTTCTTTACAAAGCTGAAAAGAATGTCAATGTGTTTGTGTGATTGGGAGTGTCTGTGTAGTATATTTAAATGTATTCGTTTCAGACAAAGAAAGTGACTGCATTTTCTCCCCGTAACGTGACGATCATAACATTTGTGGTGCACGTTATGAAAGTGTTGGATAGATTTAAGGGATTACTGAGTTAAGGGGCATTACTAATGTGTGGGATACATTTATCGAGGTAAAGTTTAAAGTTACTTGGGTAAAAGATACAGTCACTGAGGTAAAGAGTTATTAAGGTAAAATGTACAGTTATTGAGGTAAAGGGTACTTGTTGCAGGGGTGATGGGTACAGTTGGGTAGATTTAAGGTAAGGGTGCAGGTCGGGTATTAATTTATTAGTTAAAATGTCAAGTTACTTGAGTAAATGTTAAAGTTACTGAGGTAAGGGAACAGTTACTCAGGTTGTAAGTATGATCAGGGTTAGATGTTTGGCCCCCCCGAGATTTGAGTTATTCATAGGCACAACATTATTTAGTTACAAAATGCTCAAAACAGCTATTAGTCATCACAGAAGATAACTGTGATTTAAATATGGTATTTGTGTTTTTTTTTTTTTAATTGTTAATACAAGTCTTTTTTATGTTTTGCTGTTATTTTTATGTTTCCTGGTAATTAATGGGAAATCACCAAGCTTAGAGATTCTTACTCATAGCTACATGGGTACTAATGACTCAGCTATAAAAACACATAAACAACTTCAGAAAGATCAGATTTGGTACTCAATGAGCCAAGACCTACTTCAGTTTTATTTTGGAGGCACAAGGCTAACAGAAAAATTATGTCTGCTTCGCACATGTTCTTTTACATTTACATTTAGGCATTTGGCAGACGCTCTTATCCAGAGCGACTTACATTTTTATCTTATTACACATCTGAGCAGTTGAGGATTAAGGGCCTTGCTCAACGGCCCAACAGTGGCAACTTGGTGGTTGTGGGGTTTGAACCTGGGATCTTCCAAACTGTAGTCCAATGTCTTAACCACTGAGCTACCCCTGGCCTTCTTTTCTAGTTAGTTTTACATTCTATCAGTACACTGTCGCATTGAAAGGTATCATCTGAAAAGTGGTTTGGATGACATTTTTATTGACTAAGTTAAATGCTGGTACGTAATCCCAGGTTTCATCATTTGCTACCAAATTGCGTCATTGATTCCTCTTGTGTTCTCTTTCAACAGTTATATTGGGAAGCTGGACTCGATCACCATCAGCGTCTGGAATCATAAGAAGATTCATAAGAAGCAGGGAGCAGGCTTTCTGGGCTGTGTGCGTCTCCTCTCCAATGTCATCAACCGCCTCAAAGACACTGGCTGTAAGGCATCAGCTAGCAATTTTTAATTTAGCAAAACATTTCCTGAATGCTACAGTTAATAGCAATCTTGGCTCCTAGAACATCCAGTCTGTTGAGTTTTCGTAAATGTACCTCATAACATGAACAACATGACCTTTTACTTCAGCTGGTATTTGTCGAACACATTGAGAGCTCCTGAGAAAACTATTGCTAGGCAACTTTGAAATATGGGTGCCAAGCATAAGCATTGGGTTAGGGTTAGTGTGGGTACAGGTGTTACCTGTTAATAGAAAACAGCAGACTTGTTACTGTACCGTTGTGTACTGAACTGTTTGGTCAAACTTTGCTTTAAACAACTAAAGTTTTGTGTTTTGTAACAGTGTCGTAGCACACGTTGCTGATCACGACATATGTCCAGGGACATTTCTATTCAGACTGGTAAATTCTCATATTGGCACGGACACACACACCTCCCTACTGGGTCTCTTGGGGTAGTGGTGCCAGCCTGACTGGCACGGAAAAAGAGAGAGAGAGAGGAGGAGGAGGAGTCTGGCCAGCCAGACGTAATGCTCTCCTTAGGGAGGTGTGTGTGTGTGTTCGCGAATAGGGTGGGGTACCTGAAGACATCTCCCCCAACCGCACACTCCCCAGTGGCCCCAGCTGAGCTTTGCCACACCGACACACATGCGCGCACAAGTCTAGGTACTACATAAATTCAGTTGTGAGTATCATATTACTAAATGCCAGATAGACATTGTTAAGGAGGGAGCAAATGTTCACGTTAACACAAACGTAATCATGTTTCGTGTCTGTTTTCTTTATTTTCCGTACAAATGGATTGTGCTTGTGGAGGTTTGGGGAAGCCCTCCGAATGTCACTATGGCAGAAATCTGGTAGACGGTCAAAGAAAAAAAAAGGAAATTCCAGTCTATGACACGTACCTTAATCATTATTATATCGCATCAAAACAATGTGGAAATTTAGTATTTACTTTCTGCATAGACTATGTTGGTTTAGGAGCCGGTTGAACACACACACGGTGGTAAAAGCAATCAGTCTGTTTAAACATGTCTTGAAACCTTGCTGGCTAAGTGTCGTTTTCTCAGTCAGAGGCACGCAGTAGGATAATGGACTTTGCAAATTGAGGCTTATCAGCTACCAAAATATATGTGATGCTTATGTGCTTGAATAATGCATAATTAAATGCTTTTTTTTTTGAGAGAGTGAGAGGTATGAGACTTTAAAATGCTAGAATGTGTCTCGGGATTGCGATGCGTGCAGAAAAGGATCAACATTTCAGTTCCAAGAAGAATAAAAAAAAATGTCCAAATATGCTGCTACACAAAAACACACATTTCATCCAGTTTCTTTCTCTACACAGACATGCTACAGTAATATGCTTCGGAACTAAACACTTCATGATTAGAAATTTTCAGTATCTTTCTTTTTGCTTGTTATAGCGGCATTTTCATGGAAATTGCATACATGTACAGTAAATATGCATTTATTCCATACTTGACTTTTCTTGTTTAAACTATGCGTCTTCAGTGCACTTGTACAAGCTATCAGGATCAGATGGCTCTTGTTCGAGAAGATTGTTATGGAGTGTGTGTGAATTTGTGGTGTGTAAATTTGCCAACAGCATCTTGTGGTGTTTCTGAGTCACAGGCTGAGTCTCAGTCAGGAAGTGTGTCTCACCGCAGATCCTCTTAGCACCGGCACACCAACTCCACCAGCACACACACACACACACACACACACACACACACACACACACACACACACACACACACACACACACACACACTTATGTACACGCACACACAACAGAATGCTGAGCAGCGCCACTGTTTTCTATGAACTTTTGTCCATTTCATTTGGAAGCCATAACCGCAGTGTTGTGCGTCTGATGCATTTCGTGCATCCTTAACCCTCTCTTACCTTCTTTAATTTATTACACTGGTGTGACATCAGTTGCCTGGTTCAGCTGGAAGTCTGCACAAAATGTACTAGTCACTCATTTCCTTTGTAGAGTAGAGGTCAGGTTATATCTGGGTGATGAATCATCACTGATGTAAAGACTATTTTTTTATTATGACTTGGATTATTTGCTTAATGTGGGGGATGATGCGATTTACTCTTCTGATTGACAGATCAGAAGTTGGACCTGAACAAGCTCGGCCCGAACAATAATGACGCCATCAAAGGGCAGATAGTAGGTGGGTAGAACACGTTCACATGCATTCAGACACACAAACACAATGCCATACACAAGTACTAATTAAGGGTGTCTGTGTCCCGTCTGAAGAATCTTAATGCATTCATCATAATGGAAAAAAAATTAAAAAATTCAGGTGTCTCAGTTTTGAGATGTAGGAAGCCACGCCCCCTTCTTCTCTGAGGCTGAGAGGAACTGAGGCCATACCTCTTTTCTCGAAACTGACAGGCCTAGAGGCCACCCCTACTTTATACTGGACAAAGAGGCCACACCTCCTTTACTGAGACTGGACAAAGAGGCCACACCTCCTTTACTGAGGCCTCACTTTTTTTTTTATCAAGACTGAGAGGCTCAGATGCCACGCCTCCTTTATTGGAACTAACAGGCACAGAGGCCACACCTCCTCCTCTGTTGGATTTTAATGTAAAGCCAAAATCTATCTCCCTCTAGTGGCTGGGTGCAGTACAAATTCAAACCACTCCCATTCCGTTGTTAGTGAATGGACAACAAGTCACAATTTTTTTTTTTTTTTTTTTTTTTAACATCTTCTCAAATTATCTTCAGTAATTGAGTTATGTGATGATTAAATAAAGGGGTGTGGTTAATGAGCTGCCTGACGGTTTTGGATGTGACCGTTAAGTCCTACCATAATCCGATATCTGGGGAGTGTTAAAGGGACTAAAGGACAAAGCTGTGTACCTACATTTTTCCATACATAGTGGGAGGACTGTGTTGTGTGATTATGGTGTGTGTGTGTGTATGTGTAGTAAGCTTGCAGTCGACAGACAGGATAGGAACTGGAGGCCCCTTGGTGGACTGCAGCCGTCTGTTTGACAACGACTTACCGGATGGGTAAATCAACAAAATACACTTCTGCACAAGGACAAAAACACACATGTGATTTGTGCAATAAAATTTTTTTTATTTTTTTTTAGTTTCACTGGCAATTAAATGTCATGCAAACCATACTATGCCTTTATTGTAATGTTGTATTTTCCCCATTTGTGCATTTGTGTTTTCGAGTGCAGTTGGGAGGAGAGAAGAACTGCAACAGGCAGAATTCAGTATCTCAATCACATCACACGAACAACACAGTGGGAAAGACCAACCAGGTCAGGAGAGCATGCGTGTCTTCTCGCTCCACTTTCTCACCTAGCATGCGTGCACACACACTTCTTTTTATTCCTGTCTGTCTGTCTGTCTGCCACATACAAAAGTGTTTTTTGGCTCTCATAATCTGAGTTCACACACACGCATACACACACACACACACACACACACACACACACACACTTTGTTCATATTGAGAAAGACATGTTTAATTTCCTCTACAGTCGCTATGCCAGCAAGCAATATATTTTATGTAAAAAAAATAATAAATTGTCAAATTGATCAACGTTAAATGAGACTCAATTGAATAATACAAACATTAACTAATCAGATGTTCCATTGGGCTGATAACCGTCGCTCCACCACCCTTGATTATGTTCCAATAACCTCACGTTCACAAAGTGTGCTTGTTATTAAAATCGCAATAATTTCCCCGTGATTATCGTTTTTTTAATATTAGCTTAAGTGTCATGTGTAAAGTATGTAACTGACTTTCGATCAGATGTCCGGGAATTTGCAGACGAGTGTGTAAAGAGGTTTTCGCTCCACGTGACCCTCGGCTACAGTTCACGGCAGACAGCAGGGAGATGATGACGCTGTGGTTGTGGTCAGTCTGGGAACGCAAGAAGAAGACAGAAACTCACACATACTCAAACACTCGCACAAAACAAGGTCACAGGAATGCAGGTTATGTACTAGACACGGCCACAAAGGACATACTGACATACTCGCACGCCGTTTTATTTATTTATTTTTATCGTTGTGGTTGCATAGCAGAATTGGCGGAGACACATCGATACCTGGCATAGATACGCAAACCCTTCAATAATATTAAATATAGCTAGTGGGCTTGAGGAATCTTAAGTGGATTATTTTAGATGCACAATAGTTGTATCATTTACGGTTGCCTAAATGTAGTTGACTAAATATCTTCCTTAATTCTATTTTAATCGCTGTATGTTCTAAATTGTTTCCAAAGCAGAGCATGTCTGGTTTATTTCCTAAATCTAACTTTTTTTAGAGCAAGGGCCAAATGCAACACATCTGTAATTAATGACCAGGCTATGAAGATGTGGCTATCCTGTAAAAACCGCACCTGAGACTGGCTGCTAATTGTGAAGACGGGAAGCATGTGTGTGTGAGCACATCCTCAAGCTAAAGTCATTTTTTTGGGGAGTGAACAGGAATCATGGATGTCTTTATCATATAGACATGCCACAATAACCCCGGATTTCCACCGAGAGCAGACTCGAGACATCAAGACGAGTTTGAGATGTGGTTTTCCTTCTTTAAGCCCCACCAGTAGTGTTTTGTCCCAAAGTGGCCTGACTTGACCATTGGGCTGCGTTCCGTTCCACAGGGGACATAAACAGTACTCCCTACTCCCTGCTTCCTGTTCACAGAATGTCGGTTAAGGGAACTTCCCCTGACTAAATTCCTCCCTTCGGAAACGACCCTGAAACGTCCTGGACGCAGACGTCAGATTACAGATTACAGATTAATAGGCTGTCTCTAATATTAACGATGTATTGATTTAAATGTGAATGTGGATTATATAAGCAAATGAAGATGATTGACGTATTAATATGATGTCGTCCTTGATAATCATGATTGATGCATGAAATCGATGCCAAGCACAAGCTCCAGGCACATCATGACTGATGGTTAACACATTTCACAAGGAGATCCTACAAGAAGGCTGAATGGTGGGTCACGGCTTTCTGAAGCAGAAAAAAAAAGACTAGGAGTGCATCTGTAGTGAAGCTGGCAGGGGGTAAGCCTTCACATCATGGAACAGAAATAGCAGCGAGAAAGAACCAGATTAATCCTGGTTGACGCACTTGAGACAGGACAAAACGTCTGTTGTTTTCTAATGGATACCAGAAAGTGTAGATTGTCTTGTCCTTCATGCATTTTTGAACAAACATAATTTAGCTCTTATATATAAAATTTGGATAAAGTTAATGCCCTATGATTAAATCATATTTTAAACATTTGAGCGCACACACACACACACACACACACACACACACACACACACACACACACACACACACACACACACACACACACACACACACACAGATCCCATACCAGATGCAGATACACGACTGGAGACACGGTTCTTAAACTTACAAATGTCCCCTGTCTGCGTTTTTCCCGTCCTGCAGACCCGCCTCGGAGTACGCGAGCCCCGGTCGTCCCCTCAGCTGTCTGTTGGACGAGAACACATCGATCCTAAATTCTAACGCCGCCTCCGGTGTCTCGTACACCAACTCCAGAGCTCAGGAGAGACACGTCCGCTCACAGAGACACCGAAACTACATGAGCAGAACCCACTTGCACACACCTGCTGATCTCCCTGAAGGATATGGTTGGTGTACATTTTTTAAACCCTGGCAGTAAAAATGGTTAAATCTACATCTAAATCCGCATATTTAAATTTTAAGTTGATTGTCATTAGTGGTCTAACATGTTTTATTAACAATTCAATTTTTTCCAGTTGAATTCAAATGAATGGGTTAATTAACGTATGTGTCAATTTAGTAGACAGGATGAGCTATTTCTTTAAACATATTAGGAAAAACTTCAAAGTTAATATTGTGATAGGAAGTTATTACATTATTACACATAAGGGTTTAATATGTAAATATAGACTGTACTGTACGTACATGCTGGGTTTACCAAGAGATGATGGTGGAGATATTTTTTGCCATTTTGTCTCCCCCCCCCCATCCCCCCCCTATAAATACAGTACTGTCTTGTGCCACGCCTCATTTCTTCATATTCTAATTTCAAAGAGGCAGACCTCCTTGTATCTTCATGTACTCTTGACAGAATAGTTCTCCAGGCCTCCTGAAGGACTTTTTTGGCTTTGATTTCTGGCAGGTTTTCGCCCCTGGTTTTCAGTCCAGCCCCTGTAAATGACCAGTTTCAAAGAAATGCTTTTATTTGTTAAACCACACAGTGACCTATGAATCATTCAAGCATTAAAAAAAAAACATCTAACAGGTGCAGATGATGAGAAATGATCAGGCTGGTGATTAGTACAGTACAGTATACTGGTGATGCTGAATACTGAGTGTTTGATACAGACGAGAGGGAAAATGAGACTGCTGCTAAAGTTGTTACATAAACGACCCATTTTTAAACTGTATCTTTACGTTACCGTTTATTTAATTTAATCTACCTCATTTCATTTAATATGACGAAATGATGGGCGGCTCCAGACTTTTGCACAGGACTGACTGTACTGTATGTCAGTAGCGATTAAAGTCTAATAGAACAAACTGCAGCTGTTTCCTTTGACAGACGATTGATTGACAGATGATGTCTCCGGGTAACAATTCACTGCCTGTATTCACCTCATACATCAGGCGTTCTCCGGTGTATAGAACTATGCGACACAAGTCTGTCTCATGCAGGGAAATAGCATCTCGTACATACAGTATAGAGCACTGACGGACGTCTGCACCCTTATAAGGCAGCAGACGGTTCCTTTATTACTTCCATCTGTGTTCACAGCGGAGGTTCTTCAGTGTGTGCCGAGGTCTAAAAACTAGTCCAGCTCCAGGATGTTACAAGGCACACATTACATAGTGCTTTATTTTTTTTTACAAGTGTCATGTTTTATATTTTAGCACTTCGAGATGTTTGCTAGATACATACAATGAACTATATTGAGATCTTTGGTAATGACGAAACTTTTTAAATTGCACCACACTGTAGGTTTATTATAGTGTGTGTTAGTAGGAGGTACAATGATCATAAGCAAGTAAAGCAAAAGCCACAAAACAAATACTAAACATACCAGTAGAGGTCTCAGAGGTGCTGTTACAGTGGTAATGCTGCCCTTATGTCAGATCAGACATGATCAGTGCACGGCACATGACGGGTCTGATATTTCCAAGCTGGGTATTTTCAAGCTTTTTGGACACGATATATTTACAGGATTTGAAAAAGTTAACGGAAGCACAGCGATCATGCATAGTGGCCACTGTACGCGTCTCTGGAGGCAGTGTTATGACGTGAGGTTGCTTCAGTTGGTCTAAACTGGTCATCAAACTAAATATTAGACTGTGCTCCTTAATAAGCAGTGTATTTATTTATTTATTTATTTATTTATTTATTTATTTTTCTTCTCTCCTGTGCAGAGCAGAGAACCACACAACAGGGCCAGGTCTACTTCCTCCACACTCAGACTGGAGTGAGTACGTGGCATGACCCACGTGTGCCCAGGTAACATTACAGTCACAAACTCCATAGGAAAGCATTATCCACCCCTTTTCACCTCCATGCGCTCAGAGATGCCCATTTGCTAGTTTTAGTGTGACTGACGGTGCTTTTTCTACTCCGTCAAATCAGGAGCCTATGAGCAAAGTTTTTACAAACTCTCTATTCAAAAGAAAAAAACTAATTTTAGCAGCCAGTGACTCCATAGCATGGACGAACTTCCTCAGGACCGAATTACAAGAGGTTCCGAGTCCTAAAATAATACGTTCATGTTACAATCCACATTGCTCGGTTCCAGTTTTTTTGGCTTGCCATGTCATGACTGGTCATTTTTATAATCATAAGTGACTTTTGTATGACTCTGGTGTGGGCGTGTCTGTCCAACAACGTCTGCATAATGTTACTTGACTGTATTTTTTGAGGTCCAGAAGAAGGAAGGAAGCTTGACTTTAGCTGTTTTAGCAGCTATTGCTAGCACTTGATGATGGTGCTGACTGATGCGTCCACAGAAGCAATAAGTCGCATGTAGACCATGTGTTCCAAGTCGCATGTAGACCATGCATTGGATATGTGTCGGACCTAGGACACGTACACAACATTGATCAGATTTGTGTGTTCAGACAGCCCAAAAAAATAAATTCTGTCTATCAATAGGCTAAAAATGTTCATTTAAACCAAGCCTTAGAGTTGCTAAGTAATGAAGCTTTAGTAGGTTACTATGAAGTATCTCAAATATCACTTTTTGGTTGCTGCATACGTCTTTGACCTTCAGGTATTTTTTTTTTTTTATCTGTACTGAATACTAATACAGAAATCACAAAATAGCAACAAAAACTTAAAAAAAAAAAAAAACACTCAACTATTTTTATGTCTGTAACTGCAGTCAGTCAAATGTGTCACCCAGTTAGACCTTTCAAAAGAGAACACACACACACACACACACACACACACACACACACACACACACACTGGAGTATGCATAGAATGTCAAATCATAGAAACTAATAATTACAGGCATTAAACCATCCCTTTCTTGCTGCCTGTGGGTTTTTCAACATAAAAGTGTGTATACTATGTGTGTATGTATATATATATATATATATATATATATATATATATATATATATATATGTATGTGTGTGTGTGTGTATATATATATATATATATATATATATATATATATATATATATATATATATATATATATATATATATATATACACATACACACACACACCCATATATATATATATATATATATGTGTGTGTGTGTGTGTGTGTATATATATATATATATATATATATATATATATATATATATATATATATATATATATATATATATATATATATATATATATACACATACACACACACACACACACATATATATTATGGCAAGCCGTTTAGGAAAATATTCATGAGAGAATTGAATGAAAACTCGATATATATTGAATGGTTTCTGAATATATTGAATGAAACTCGATATATATTGAATGAAACTCGATATATATTGAATGGATTCTGAATATATTGAATGAAACTCGATATATATTGAATGAAAAGTCTGAATATATTGATTGAAACATGACGTCATCGTAACAAAGCGCCATATTTAGGAAGAATGAGCGAGTCTGGGAGAAACTTGGTTGCTGCGATTCTTAGAAATGAAGAGATGGTCATTTCCTCCTCTTTTCCACGTCCGAGTACTTACACTAGTGTTGTATAAAGTGATGTTTGGTGAGAGTGAAGACGGTTACACTCACTGATTCGTATTCAAACCAGGGCCGGTTCTACTCAATAAAAATTTTGAAATGTTGAGAAAGCACATGTTAATATACTCATAAAATTTATTTATAACAAGTTGATAAAATAATTTGCGGTAGCGGAAAAATCCGCCTAAAAAAGGACACTACACAATACGGTATTAGATTTCACAGGCTGCACATCCACCCATCGCATGATCTGAACGCGCGCACCCCCCCCCGGATGATCTGAACGCGCGCACCCCCCCCTCCCCCACCTCCCCCGCATGATCTGAATGCGCGCACACACCCCCCCCTCCCCGCCGCATGATCTGAACGCGCGTCCCCGCCCCGCATGATCTGAACGCGCGCACCCCCCGTCGCATGATCTAAGGCGAGCTAGTAGCCAAGAACATTCACAGAGTGCGAAATTAATTAGAGCAAGCCATAAAGAAACTGACCATAACGGCCTAGTACTTGACGAAACGCTGGGCTTAAATACAACTCAAATTAACTGGGAAAACCAAACGCAGCTGTGACACATTAGGGAGCAAAATATAATAACAAATCGTGGCGGGTTTAAACGTATTCGAATGTGGAAATCTGATATTGAGTGCGGCTTACGGCACCACTTTGGGCCGTACACGCGCTCACTAAACCATCTTTTCATTTCTCAGAATCGCAGCGACCAAGTTTCTCGCTGACTCACTCGTCTTTTCTAAAGACGGCGCTGTTTCGATGACGTCATGGTTCAATCAATATATTCAGACTTTTCATTCAATATATTCAGAATCCATTCAATATATATCGAGTTTCATTCAATATATATCGAGTTTCAATTCAATATATATATATCGAGTTTCATTCAATATATATATATCGAGTTTTCATTCAATATATATCGAGTTTCATTCAATATATTCAGAATCCATTCAATATATATCGAGTTTCATTCCATATATATCGAGTTTTCATTCAATATATATCGAGTTTTCATTCAATATATATCGAGTTTTCATTCAATATATATCGAGTTTTCATTCAATATATATCGAGTTTTCATTCAATATATATCGAGTTTTCATTCCATATATATCGAGTTTTCATTCCATATATATCGAGTTTTCATTCCATATATATCGAGTTTTCATTCCATATATATCGAGTTTTCATTCCATATATATCGAGTTTCATTCAATATATATCGATATTTTCATTCAATTCTCTCATGAATATTTTCCTAAACGGCTTGCCATAATATATATATATATATATATATATATATATATATATATATATATATATATATATATATATATATATATATATATATATATATATATATACACACATATATATATATATATATCACATATTGTGATAAAGTTCATTATTTTCTGTAATGTACTGATAAACATTAGACTTTCATATATTTTAGATTCATTACACACAAACTGAAGTAGTTCAAGCCTTTTATTGTTTTAATATTGATGATTGTGGCATACAGCTCATGAAAACCCAAAATCCCTATCTCAAAAAATTAGCATATTTCATCCGACCAATAAAAGAAAAGTGTTTTTAATACAAAAAAAGTCAACCTTTAAATAATTATGTTCTGTTCTGCACTCAATACTTGGTTTTGCAGATTCTTGTGTTTATCAGTACATTACAGAAAATAATGAACTTTATCACAATATGCTAATTTTTTGAGAAGGACCTGTGTATATATATATGTGTGTGTGTGTGTGTGTGTGTGTGTGTGTAGTTGTAAATTATCAACAGATAAATCAGTAACTGCAGAATAGAAACAAAGAGAAACTATGTTAAACGTGCTGAAAGATATCCTGCTTTTACGTTTATTTGAGTTTACACTGAAATAGGGAGGCACCATGAGCCTGGGGTGAACAGAACATCAATATATCAGCTATCAAAGTGTAAATCTTTAGTCTCTTATCTCTCGT
This sequence comes from Channallabes apus, assembly GCA_030522415.1. Classification (NCBI taxonomy): domain Eukaryota; kingdom Metazoa; phylum Chordata; class Actinopteri; order Siluriformes; family Clariidae; genus Channallabes; species Channallabes apus. The sequence continues at coordinate 16,998,263 of CM060112.1, read as the reverse complement.
CAGTCCCATATGGAGTCTCGTATTCAGTGGTGTTACAGTAAATCGTGTTCCATGTCTAACAGAGAGCGTACCCCTGCTGAAGGAAAGGCTGGTCATTTCTGACGCATGCTACCACTGTGTCTGTGTGTAGGGATCTCAGCAATGTGAACTGTGAGGAGCTCGGACCACTCCCATCAGGATGGGAGATTCGAAACACAGCAACTGGCCGAGTGTACTTCGTGGACCACAACAACAGAACCACGCAGTTCACAGACCCACGTCTCTCAGCCAACCTGCACATAGTGCTCAAGTGAGAATCACGCTCGTGCCCTCAGTACTTCTGTAGACACGTACTGTACTATACTGCCAATGACCATCTCTCTCTCTCTCTCTCTGTCTTTGTCTTTCCAACAGTCCAAATGGATCTCGTGGTATGGAGAATCCAAACATCAGGTACTTTAAACATTTTGTTTTATTTGTATTGATCTACTACCCTCTCACCTCACACGTTTACATTTATTCAGAATTTATGTGTCTTTTGGGATGACTTTTATTTATATAGCGCTTTAAACGGCGATCATTGCCAGAGAGCCGCTTTGCAGAAGCATCCTCATTGATCTTCAGTCAGACTGTGTGTTAGGAGACCAGAAGTGTTGAAGTTAACATGAAGTCTACTTTCATTATTGGCGGCTCAGTTCATGTTGCATCACTGAGGAGAGCAAACCTGTTGGACACGTGAACGCAGAAGAGGTGTGCTCCGGTGGGCTAGCCTTAGCGTTAACTGCCACCTAACACACGGTATAAATGGAGATCAACTCCTGCTTCCTGCTTCACCCAGATGAGGATGGGTTCCCTGTTGAGTCTGGTTCCTCTCAAGGTTTCTTCCTATTACCATCTCAGGGAGTTTTTCCTTGCCACCGTCGCCCTCGGCTTGCTCACCAGGGACTATCTGATCATCCCGATTCATTCACATTCCATACAGACTTAAATAATTCTTTTGATTGTGTTAAGCTGCTTTGCGACAATAACAATTGTTAAAAGCGCTATACAAATAAAACTGAATTGAACGTTCCTCAGTAAGCACAAATACCAGATTTTAGATGCATCTCTAATACCTCAGATCATTGAAGATTTATAAAGCTTAATTATAGTAGAACAGACTAGAATATTTTAAATAGTTGACTCGACTCGTACTTCACATCTGTGGACCACAAGAATTCAGTAAAGTGCTGACTGGATGGATGTGGGAGTCTCTGCACCAAGTACAACTCCTTTTATTATTATTATTATTAGTGTATTTTTTTAATATGGAAATTATTATAGTTTCCAGTTGCAGTGCATGTATTTCCTTGTCTTTATATTGCCTGTCCACTTCTCTGTGCAAAACTAAACTGAAGTATCCAGATATTACGAGGCATTGAGGCATTCTAGCGTAGTTCAAAGAAGATGAGCAGATATAAATCTCAAACTAGTTGTTTTTAACTGAAGGAACACCTTTGCATAATAAAGCTGTTGTCTTTCTTGTGCTTGAAAATCAAAGTGGTCACTTAAATATGGTGTTACGTCCCAGTCTAGGGTCATACAGCAAAAGAATGGTTCAGGGTTCTATTTTAAACTGGTGGAAATGGTGGTATATGGCAGAAAGAACTAGATCCAATCATTAACTGATGAAATAATGAGGTTTGTATATATATACACACACACACACACACACACACAACAGGAGGAGGAGGATCAGATTCAGAGTGGACCCAGGCCAAAATAATAAACAAAATGGTATTTATATTTAGTAGCTAGATTACCTGCTAAATAAATAAATAAATAAAAAATACAGGTACCTTCCCGGACTCCCTAAACCAAAAACAGTGAAATTATCTACAAATATATACAAAGACCAACCAAACCAAAGGGACAAAGCAATAATCAAAGTCAATTGGAGGCAAAAAGTCAAAACCGGAATACACAACCAAATATCAAAACGGCAAAATCACAACCTCTTTCATCTTTCCCACGTCTCTCTCCGGTTTATATATGGTTGCGCTAGTCGATGATGTCACTCAGGGCGGAAGCGACCGTGTGGAAGGTCAGGAAGATGCCGATGTCAGAAAACCTGGAGTGGAGTCTGGAGCGGCGCGCGACCAGGACATGATACACACACGCGGCACAACGGAGCATTTATACAAAGCATAATATTTTTATTATTTTAGCATTTTCATTCATTTATTTTTTACTCAGTAGCGAATATGATTTAAAATGTAGCGAATTACAATACTTCAAACAAAATGTACTTAAGTAAAAGTAAAATTACAGATTTTAAAAACTACTTTAAAAAGTAGAAATACACAAAAAAGCTACTCAATTACAGTAACGCGAGTAAATGTAATTCGTTACTTTCCACCTCTGATCTTCACTTGCCAGATAAAGTTACTAAACGCTAGTAACACTATCAATCTCTTCTTCTTCTTTACTTCCTTCCGGTTTTTTTTTAAATAAGCTTGTATCTAATCTTATTTCATTGTTATACTGTAAGTCAAACGATAAATCTATACTTATTGCAGTTCGAGAGTGAAGTTGCAAATGCGGAACTGAACTTTTTTGCAAGCTAGTGTGAAATTAGGATAACATTCAGTTCTGAACCTGGACACAGATATTAGTTGTATTTCACGGTTTTAGACCAAGTGCTAGCTTTTTTTAAAATTGTTAACAAATTTGGCAACATTTCCAAAGGAGTGATTCTCATTACCAATCGAACATCCACTTCCCGCACCCCCGATCAGACGGCCACAAACGTGTACTGTGCCCTAAATTCAGGATGCCAAATATGTCTCCTTTATTATACACACTGTCTACGTTGTGCCTAGAGAACTGAAAACGAGGGATTATAATTGTTATTTTATGCACATGTGGTGTCTCAGCAGTGTTTTAGATGTATTTTTATAAGAGTTGTATGTTAAATTTTCCGCGCTGCAGCCGTGGTTTCCATATAGAACTGCTTTGTGGCCATGTCTGCATTCTAAGGATTTCCTGGAGCTGGACTCCAAAGAAGTTTTAAGTAGGAAGAGGTCAGAGACTCTTGCTGAAATGAATTTCTGAACAACCCCTTTGACTAAAATGGAAAGGCGAGACGCTCTGCCCAGCGAGAAAGTACATAGCATGCAGACGCACACACTGGAGCCCAAACCCTTGGGAGAGCAGACTCACCACCACTGTTAAGTAGCATGTGGGTATGTAGTGTGCACATTTGGCGCCCACTGCATAAAGAGTCTTTTGATAGTTCAGTGGTGTGTGTGTGTGTGTGTGTGTGTGTGTGTGTTTGTTTTACATGTGAGCCACCACCTCTGTGCCCAGAAGCCTGGTGTTTATTCAGTCTTACTGTGCTTTTGGCACACCAAAGAGTTCAACAGTTCACAGGGCAGTTTGCCTGATGAAGAGGGGAGACGAAGGATACGCAGAGAAATGCATGAAATTCTCCCGGAGCAGATTTGACGGGGTTCGTTCTCTTGGATGGATTGTGTTTCGACGGAGCAGATGATGTGATCTTGATTGGCAGACGTCTCAGTGTTCAGGCTTCATTCCAGTCGTCTTGAGCTGAAAGCACACACCAGTGCTGCTTCAGTGGAATGCGCTTCCCATCCAGTCCAACTGCATATCAGTTGCTTGTCTCGTTGTGTTTAGAGATTCTCACAAGTCATCCAGTCCTTGTAATTGAAAAAGACTTCGAAATAAGCAGTGATGCTAAATCCATAATCAAATTTATACAATTTCAGGGAGGAAGAGCACAGTCACTGGATTTTTTTTAAAGATTATTATTTGTTTTTTGTTTTTTTTAATGGGATGTGATTTCCAACTTTAATTGAATCTGAAAGGCGTACTCACGGGGGAGTGTTTTATTCCATTCTGTTAAGGTGTATGTTTGCCAAGTCAAGGCATGTTTTATATTAACCATGTATTAATCATTAGCATTAAGCATTGGTTAATATAAGAACATATTACCCATGTGCTAGCATTACGTGTACTGTTTTGAAAACCCAGCGGCTCATCACCATAGATTAACTGCATATGGTTCTGTACATCCCTGACACACTGCTTTTATAGTTTGTCAAAAACAATCTGTTTTATTCCTGTTAAACAAGATCTCGTCCAAGGCACGGAGTATTTTTACACAAGCCCAGTTTGGCAACTGTGTCATTAACTGCCTTGTCCACAGCCTCTCCACTAAGCATAGGGCTGAATACGTCTTATACCTGCTAGCAACAAAGTCAATGGAGCAGTTAAGCACCAATTAACAGCATATACATGTATGAATGAGCTGCCACTGGTTTTCAGGGTATTAGTGGAGGCTGTAACACTTGCATAAAACATGGCAGTTTCATGTTGAAAAAAAAATAACATTGTCCTAAAGGCACTTCTTGAACCAGCCCAGCCAAACTGAACCAGAGGAATGTCAAACGTACTGTATGTCCAATTATACCTTGCGTCTAAATGACCTTATTATTCTGCCTGGGAGTCACAGACGCACAGAGACCCTGTGTGTTTGTTTAAACTAAGCTTTCCCCTTTCTCTCTTTCCTTTTTCTCCCAGCAGTTTGTGGCTGCTAACCTCAGGCGCTACCCATTTGTTGGCTCGAGCAAGCTTCGACAGTGAGCCAGCGAAAGAGCAAGAAACTTTCTAAATTACACCTCCTCAGAACGTCCAGACATACAAGAAACATTTTTAATGGTCTGGTCCAAATAGAGCGACCAAACACGGTGGTGTTGGGTATTTTTAAAATCTCGAGTTTGAAAGGGGAGGGTAATGGCACACAGTGCTCCGATTCGGAAAACCACACTCTCAGAAGTGCTGATGTTTAGTCTCTGCGGTCAGTACTCAGACCTTGTAGACTGACTGTGGCCTTTCTGTGGATTTCTGGGTTTCCATAATGGCACAATCTATAGTAAAGACGTGAGGACCCATCAATCTCAAACACGCACAAACGTTCTCAAACTAACATCAACATCCTGTAACAAACATGGTTCTTCAACAAGAACATTAATCAATATCTGACAACCACATGACACACTTCCTCCGACAAGCACTGGTCTTAAGCCTTGCCAGTCTCCAAGAAACATTCTGTCTACAAAGCCATGTTGTCCACCCTTATCCTCACATTAACTTACAAGGTCGTTCTCAAACAGATGTTCGCTTTGTTCAACTGGATCAAACGTACATCGATCCTTTAACATTTTGTTCATGTGGGTCCATGGTTCATCTTCGATCCATTTGTTCATGTGGGTTCTTTTACCTTTAAAAACACAAAGCCAACTATCAATAGTTAATTGATTACGCTGAATTTCCCTATAGTGAATGTGCATGGTGTATATATGGATGGTGCCATGCAACGGCGAGAGGCAGAAATGTGGTTACTTAAGGTGGATATATGTGTTGTTCAATACATGAACAACTGCATGGTTTCACTTACACAAACGTTTTCCTCACCAAGCATGCATTCGTCTTCAGTAACCACTTTATCCTAGTCAGGGTCAAAGTGGATAAAAGGGACATCGGGCCCAAGTTTGGGGCAAAAACCTCACACAGATAGGAAACCAATGGTCTGGATTAAACCCTGTGAAGCCAAAATGCTATTTTCAGTTACCAAGGAGTGAACAATTAACAAATATCCAACGCTTACGTTCCAGTTAACCAAATTTTGGAAATAAATTTTTTGGATCTGGTTAATAGATAAAAAAAAAAAACTTCACCATTACATAATGCAGTGGTGTCCCAAATCTAGTCTCCAGGCCAAATGTGGCCCACGGTTTCTCTTTATGTTTGACAGTATAGATGGCCAACTTGCCAACATGTTGGATTTTTCTCACTTGACATAGCTAAATTGCAAGATCGTAGTTTTTTCCTCCGAGTACACCTTCATTTAATGAATAGTACAGATTCAGTCATGTCTACATAACAGTGAGGAAGGGGGGGTCAATTCAAAAGAGTTGGAAGCACTCAAAAACCTGTTGGTAATTGATTGGTCGGGGCAGCACAGTGGTTGGCTTATTGATCCTAAGGTCCCAGGTTCAAATCTCAGCACCACTACAACTGCCACTACAGGGCTCTTGAGCAAAGCCCGTAACCTCATCTACTTGTATGAAATAGAATGTAGGTTCTTCTGTATAAGAGCTTCCCCCAAATGCCATAAGTGTTGACCTGAGTTTCATAATCTCTCATGAACAGAAATTGATCTATACACAGCGCATTGCTGGGTATCCTGAACTAGGATCCGCTTAGACATTACTTACTGTAGCGCATTGTTTGTGCACTGGACATTCTCGTGTATTTTTTTTTTTCTTTCTCAGACTTGGCTTAAAACGAGAATGCTACCCAATGATTATTATAAACATTCAAAGACTGGCTAAGAACCACACATGGTTTAGTTGGTTGGTTTGGCAGGTGTTGGTGTCCTCTGGAGTTTCCCTTGAAAACTGCTGTGCACTACTTTTTTTTTTCTTTTTTTTTCTTCTTTTTTTTCCCCATTTAATAACACAAAGTAATCATATGTGCTTAAAACGCACAACGGGTAGCTCTGTAAGTCTGTATGGGGCATCTGGCCGGGATGGATTGGTCCACTTAGAGTGAAAAGGAGCGGGACAGGAGGAGACTCCTGTAGGACTGATGTACTGTAGAGCATATGATATGGCCTCCATCCCTCTAGTACATTTTTCAGAGTTCTTATAGACTCTACAGTATATTCATTACAGCGGCTCTGGAGACTCAAAGCCACCCAAATCCATGATTTCTTCCTAATGAGGTTAATTTTTGGTCTTATTGGGACACAAGATGTAGTGTATATAATGACCTGTTGGTGCATTTCCAAGTATTTTAGTATAAAGCCCTACAGGTTTCATTAAAACTATGCACTCTTGTTTTAATGGGCTCTTTGAGTCTGCGTTTGAGCCTGAGGAACTGGGAGGGGTGGTACTTGTAGAGTTAAACAATCCAAAAACTTCCCTTTCGTGTAACACACATGACTTCTCGCTTTTAAAAAATGATTAGTGTTTGGTGTAAACGCAATCTACAGACTTGCATAAGAGAATAGGAAACCAATCAGAACTTCATTCTGGTTTGACTGGATGCAATAATAATCTCTTCTTCTGTATCTTTGTTTTGTCTGTCTCCCCCCCCCCCCTCCCCCACCCCCTCTCTCTGCAGTCGTGCCCCACAGCCGAAGGAACAGCCTGTGTTGTGTAATCTCCCAGAGGAGGCTGAAGAGTGTTTAGCTGCTCCTAAGTACAAGCGAGATCTGGTCCACAAGCTGAAGGTGTTGAGGCAGGAGTTGTCTCAGCAGCAACCACAGGCTGGCCACTGTCGCATCGAGCTCTGTAGAGATGAGATCTTTGAGGTGAGCCTCGACACTTTGGCTCCTTAATCCTCTGCCATGCAGCTACAGAAAATTCATCAACATCTTCTAACCAAACAGATTTGAGAATTCAGCAAAAGATTATAAATGTATCGAACATTAAACATCAGTTGTTTGAACTGTTTTCTTCCTCAACACAGATTTATCCCTTTCTATCATAGCTTTAACGATATTTCTTCCCTCTTCTGCTCTTAACCTGTCTGCCTGTTAACACAGCTCAATTAACTCGACCCATTAAACCTTCTGCTTTTTACTGCAGCTCATTTGCCCTTTTGCTTCTTAAATCCTCGTTGCTCCTTAAACCTTCAGCACCTTATCCAAGCTCCATAAACTTTCCGCCCCTTAACACAGCTTCATAAACCTTTGCATCTTTAAAATGCCAGGATCTTTAATTCCTCCCCTTAAACCGTAAGCTCCTTAAGCCTTCAGATCCTTAATGCAGCTCATTAAAGCTTGTGCTTCACAGCCTATCTTCTGAAACCGTCAATTCCTTAAGACAACTCCATAAACACTCGGTTATTTTTTAAAACATCTGCAAACCCTCAGCACCTTAAATTTCTTAAATGTCACATTTAAGAAAATGTCACCATATCTACAATTCCATGCATTTTGAATTTCTTTACAGTACCAGTAAAAAGTTTGGGCACATGTTTGGATTTATTTTCTACATTCTAAAACAAAACAGTTTTTTTTTCAAAACTGTGAAATATCACATTAGGTAATTTATTATCGACAACAGTGGGTTGTTATTTTAAGTCACAAAGATCAGCCTTTCTGTAATCGTTCTTGCAAGAACAGTATTGTCAAGTGCATTTGTAAAACCCATCGTGCACCATGATGAACCAAGTTACCAGCCTCAAAAATCACCAATTAACAAATAACATCTCAGATTAGGGCCATTATGAAGGTTTTAAAGCTCAGTAAGTAGTAGATATGTCTCAGTATCAACTTTATAAAGGAAATTGCATAATTTGTTTTACATTCATTCCTTCATCTTCTATACCGCTTTATCCTGTATTTAGGGTCGCGGGGACCTGGAGCCTATCCCAGGAGACTCTGGGCACTAGGCGGGGTACACCCTGGACAGCGTGCCAATCCATCGCAGAGCACACACACACACACACACACACACACACACACACACTCATTCACACACTATGGTCAATTTGGGAACGCCAATTAGCCTAACCTGCATATCTTTGGACTGTGGGAGGAAACCGGAGTACCCGGAGGAAACCCACCAAGCACGGGGAGAACATGCACACTCCATGCACACAGAGACGGGAATCGAGCCTGGCCGGGGAATCGAACCCGGACCCTGGAGGTGCAAGGCGACAGTGCTAACCACTACACCACTGCGCCGCCAATTTGTTTTACAATGTAGTAAAAAAAATTAATAAATAAATAATTCAAGAGAGACCATGGAATTAGAAAGTGTGAATTAGAAATTTAGTGTACAGTTTCTGTGGTATAGATAGGAGCTACTTTTTATAGAAAGTTGAACCACATCTTTTGACCAATCAGATTCAAGAGATTCAGTATCCTTTGGTATGAAACGACATTAAAACTATTGGCACCTTGCTCTCAAGTCCCACAACGGTAAAGATTTCACCCTGTCGAGTTCGATTCCCTGGTGATGCTACAGCCATCCGTAGCTTGGGGGGTTGCATGCTCCTGTTCTCACAACGATCATAGCGACACTAGCCAATCATGGGCGTCTATGAGCTCATGCAGACGGAAGAGGCGAATGGTGTCTTGCGCCATTCCCTACGGTCTCCAGCAGTAGCATGCAGCCGGCTGTCGCTGTGTGTCTCAGTGGACGCTAGGATTATCTTTCTGGTGGATCTAGTGGTTGTTTCCTTTGATGGGAAAGAATCGGTTATGACGACTAAATTAGGGAGAAAATCAGGGCAATAACAAAAATTATGGCAACAAAGGATGCTAGTAATATTCCCTAATAGAAATCAGGCAGTGCACATGGGTGAGATGCATTATGGGTTAGCAGGGGCTGGTCTCCTTTACCCACTATTCCAGAATCCAGGCACGTTTAAACACAGGAATGCGAGTTTCTCAAACAGCAGCATGGCAACCATTCTGTTCAGGAAAGGCAGGCGTTCCTGCTGCATGATGTCACACACAGAGCGAGAGAGAGCGAGAGAGAGACTATTATAGAGAAGCAAAAACTTCTTAACTCTTGGTGACCACCAATGAAAATGATTACTTCAATGTCAGGTCACTAATAAAACTCAACATAATTTTTTTAATAAGTTACATCACGATGCATTATTGTTTTTAAAGCACGGCTATCTATACTATAACAGTGAAACCATTGGAATCGTTTGGGATAGAGGCGCGTGTTTCACCGTGTTAAGACGTTATAAAGGTGTTATTTTTCAATTTTTCAAAAGGCGTTCATTTGTTCAATCAGAAGTTGTAATGTTATCGTATAGAGTCTATAGTATAGAGACATGATGTAACATTGTTATTGTTTAATATGGCAGACGTGTGAATTCCAAATGTACATTTTGGATTTTTCTATTATAACCTTTACAGCAATTTAACAACATACTTTACAGCTACTTCCTGGCTAGCTTTAGTTGTTCGATTTTATAACTCAGTTCATGCACAGCGTTTAGAGTTCAGTGTTGTCTCCAGCCCTGCTATCCGTGTATCTGCCCTTCTCCAGAACGCACCGCTGGAGAGTTGAGCTTGCTTGTGTAAAGCTTGGAAACAGTCGAGTAGTTACATAATTTTAACAAGTGCTATAAACTCGTGCTCTCGCTCCGTTTCGGACTCCGCATTCTTTTCTCCCCCCCCCCCCCCCCCCATGTTTTTTCTTTTCTCCATGGATATCTTTTAGAGCTGCTCGGAGAGCCGAGAGCCTGTACTGGGGATATTTATTGCTTTGCAGGAAGATTTTCAGCATGTTTTGTTGCAAGAGTTGAGTGTTGCATATTGAAATACAGATCGAGGAGGTTGGAATCATATAAGTAATTTCCTGAGACATACATAAGCAGTTGAAAACAAGAAACATGAGATCAGGTTTATGAAACATCTCATAAATACACTGCATACACACACTGCAAAATAGTACTGATGTATTATTCTATAAATGTTATTAAATGCTTGCTTGTGTTTTAAAATTGGTGTACAGTGAGGTAATGTGTTACTGACGTTACCCATTTAAAATCATCTACATGCGTACTTTAATCTTTATGCATTAGATTTTATGATCATTCAAAATTGCAGAATTTTTCTCAAAACTAGCTAGATTCTTACCTAGTTTGAATTTGCGACCAAGTACTACAGTAAGGGTGCGATCATTGGTGTATATTCATTAAAAATAGATAAATGAATTAATAAACAAGTACAATGTCATTAAATATAGCTAGTTTGGGGCCTCCGAGTGGCGCAGCGGTAAAGTGCTCGTCCTATCATCCGGAGACCGCGAGTTCGAACGCCGGGTGATGCTGTAACCTCTCGCAGCCGGAGGTCTAGAGAGAGCTGATTGGCCGAGCTCTCTCACAGGGGAGGGACCAGAGGTGCTTCGTGCTCCCACATTATTGACGGCTCTAGTGAGGAATTGGATATGACTACCCAAATGAGGATGGGTTCCCTGTTGAGTCTGGTTCCTCTCAAGGATTCTTCCTAATGCCATCTCAGGGAGTTTTTCCTTGCCACCGTCGCCGTCACCCTTGGCTTGCTCATCACAGTCATTTCATTCATTCGTCTCATTATTATTATCTACACATTTTTCTCACATATACACACTTCCAATTATTTTTTTTTCTAAAATTATTTATTTATTTTTTATTTTTGGTAAATTTTCTTTCATTTTTGTGAAGCTGCTTTGAGACAATGACCATTGTTAAAAGCGCTATATAAATAAAATTGAATTGAATTGACTAAATTCTGGGAGAAAATCGGGGAAAAATCCAAAAATGTTTATATATAGCTAGTTTGGTAGTTCGCTACCATCATTCTCTACAGTATTAAATGAGAATGAGAGAGTGTAATTGTAGTATCCAAACTTTTCAAAACTAGTTCGGCTACTTGTCTGTTTGTGTGTACAGGAGTCGTATCGGCAGGTTATGAAGATGAGGCAGAAGGACTTGTGGAAGAGGCTAATGGTGAAGTTCAGAGGAGAGGAGGGGCTTGATTATGGAGGTGTGGCCAGGTACAGTGTGTCTATTTTATTTTCCATACTTTAATTATAGTAGCATAAAAATTAAGCTCATTGAATTCATGCTGATTAGTATCAAAGGTGTTTCTCCACTTAGAAATTTAAGTTCACAAATACAAAACATTTATACTGTATGGTTTACATTTACCGATCTGTGTTTGTGAATATTTGGAGAGTCAGTCTGAGCCTCTGTGTGATCTCTGCATTAGAGAATGGCTGTACTTGCTATCCCATGAGATGCTGAACCCATACTATGGTCTGTTCCAATACTCACGTGATGATATCTACACGCTTCAGATCAACCCCGATTCTGCCGTCAATCCAGTAAGTCGCACAGACTCTCCCAAAATAAAGAAAGCAACTCGCACTATATTTGTACACATGATTATATCTACAGTTCTGTGCAGAAGTCATGAGCCATGCCTAATTTCTTCATACTAAATAAAATTTCATTATGTAGAATAAATAAAAGAAATGCAAACAAATGTTTGACTCTGACAGGCTGTAAAATGTCTAAGGGTACAATTTAGAAAATTGCGTAACAACTTCATCAGCAGCCTCATTTCCCCTCTCGTCTCTTCTAATCCACTCAGCATTCAGCATCTCCTGTATACTGATTCTCACTGGGTCATGTTGTAAGTTAGACACCGTCACTTGTGTGGCTAAAAGCATTTCTCTAAAATTGCTCCGGTACAGGGATTGGACTGAAAACGAGAGGCAAATACTTGTCAAAAATTTGGTCCAAAAAAAGTCCTTCACGAAGCCTGGAGACCTATTCCTCAAGAGTACATTAAAATAAAACGCAATCTGGCTCTTTGGAAGCAAAAAAACATTACTATACCTCTGCCGTGTGTGTGTGTAGGAGCACCTGTCATATTTTCACTTTGTGGGCCGGATCATGGGCATGGCAGTGTTTCATGGCCATTACATCGACGGAGGCTTCACTTTGCCCTTTTACAAACAGTTACTAGGTAAATCCATCACACTCGACGACATGGAGGCCGTGGACCCCGACCTACACAACAGTCTCGTCTGGATCCTGTGAGTCGGATCAGATTACACCATCTCCCATTCACACGCTGTAGAATTAAGCCAGTTTTTTTTTTTTTTTTTTTTTCCCCGGTAATCAAAATGTTACTAAAAAGCAGTATAGTCCGTGTACATATGATCTTATATATGAAAATGATTGTGTATACTGTATGTGCTGGACAGGGAAAATGACATCACAGGTGTACTGGACCACACGTTCTGCGTGGAGCACAACGCATACGGGCAGATCATCCAGCACGAGCTTAAACCAAACGGCAAGAACATCCCCGTCAGTGAAGAGAACAAGAAAGAGTATGTCAGGTACGGCCAGACGAACATCTTTCAACAAGAGTGAAAAACCCACATCCTATTATGTTCCCAAGTTTATGAATCATTTTCCTCAGTGGTTTCCTCATACCCCCCTTTTTTTTCTCTCTCGAATTAATTGTACCTCTGCTATACTGTAGCAATAACTGATAAAGTAATACACATGTTAATATAAAAAAAAAACACGTACCTTCCAGGCTGTATGTGAACTGGCGCTTCCTCCACGGGATCGAAGCTCAGTTCCTGGCTCTTCAGAAAGGCTTCAACGAGGTCATACCACAGCACCTACTCAAGGCCTTCGACGAGAAGGAGCTGGAGGTACGCGGTAAACCACACACACACACACACTCGCGTGCGTGCGCGCACACAGTCTGTGAATGCGAGTGGGCGGTGAAGGTGATGTCCACGAGGCACACGTCCTCTGGTCATGTCTGTGTGCTGGGAGTCGCAATGTGTTTTCTGTTCTGCAGTTAATCGTGTGTGGCCTGGGGAAGATCGACATCCACGACTGGAGGGCAAACACGCGCCTGAAGCATTGCACGGCTGACAGCGGCGTGGTGAAGTGGTTCTGGAAAGCCGTGGAGACGTTCGACGAGGAGCGGAGAGCCAGGCTCCTGCAGTTCGTCACCGGATCATCTCGAGTGCCTCTGCAAGGCTTCAAGGCTTTACAGGGTCAGGACATCAACAAACATGCACATTATTGTAGAATTTGCGCTATATATATATATATATATATATATATATATATATATATATATATATATATATATATATAAAAAAAAAAAATTTTTTTCCCTCGCAGGTTGCATTTTAAAGCAAAAGGAATGGCAAAAAAAAAGTGAATCCGAATCAGGAAAGATTTCCGAAAGATACTTGGCTGATATTTAAGTGTCTTATTTTAAGACGAGTTCTCTGCGGGGAAACGAATCACAGTGTACAGTAAACTCAGTAAACAGTAAAAAGAAAAGTGCAAGCTAGAACACGCTGAAACAAATACAGAAACAAAATCCAAGACATAAAAAGACAAATTTTATGCTCGACGTTACCATATGTTTAAGACTTCCAAAGCTTCTCATAATCATAGAATGATTTCTAAACATACCTTATAAAAACTCCGATTTAAATGTTTTCATGCATTGATGAATTCTTCACTGCAGGCTTTGGTTTGCATTTTTATGGCCTAGAAATGAACTTTGCCCTCAACTACACATCTGGCACTTTTCTGTAAAGGGCACCTAATGTGCAAAATTCATTTTTGGATTATTTTTAGGGCGTTTACACGAGTTCTAGTCTGTGGGTAAATAGACCAAATACAAAGAGAGAAAGTCTTTAAACCGATATCTTTAAAGATAACATTCTAGAAAATAAGAAAAGGGGGGGGACGGGTACAATTTGTATATTATAAAACAATAAGTATAATATTATACATGATATTCTTCCAAAAACACAGCGGAAACAGCAGAGCTCGTCATTGATTTCAGGGCTGTACAAAATACAAACCGCTTCTTAAAACAAAGGAAGTGTGTTCCTGTTGAGCATTAAGTGCTGTACACACACACTTTATTAAAAAAAATTTTTATGTAAGTGCTACCTATTAATTACAAAATGAAATCTGAACACGTTTAATCTGCTAACACTATTTAGATTTTAAAATAATATTGTTCTAATTACAGCCACAATGTTATGGCCATGTCACTAGCTATCAGTTACTACAATAACACATCTCACCTTACATTAGTAATCATTAATCGTATATTTTGTACTGATTTGGCCTCTACGTGTGTGTGTGTGTGTGTGTGTGTAGGTGCTGCAGGTCCCAGACAGTTCACTATCCAGCAAATCGATGCCAACACCAACAACCTGCCTAAAGCTCACACGTGGTAAATGCGCACACACATAAACACAAACACACACACACCGCTCGAAAGTCCATGTTCGTTCCTTTGAACAGTTAATGTTGAGATGTATCTGTTACTCATGATGTGTAAACCTTCATAACGGCTCTAATCTGAGGTGCTGTTTGTTATCTGGTGATTTCTGAGGCTGGTGACTCTAAATGAACGTCTCCTCTGCAGCAGAGGTATGCTTTGTTCTCGCTCTCCTGGGATGCTCTTCATGAGAGCCGGTTTCATCATCATGGTGCTTGATGAGTTTTTGCTCAAATGCACTCGACAATACGGTTCTTGCAAGAACTGTTTTAGAAAGGTTGTCTTAAAATAACAATGTCTAAATACCTTAAAATAATAACTGACTGTTGTTGTGTTTACATAATTACCTAATTCCATACGTTTTGTTGTAAAATGTAAAAATAAATAAATAATAAAAAAAATCACTGAACAAAAGAAAGAAATTTGCAAGTGATCCTACTGTAGGTTCCTGCCTGAGGAAGCAATATAGCACCAGCATGCACTGTGGGAAGAAGGCAAGCCGGCGAATTCCTGGTTCTGCTGAGCAACCTTAGGTTCTGACCTACACGTCAGTGTTGAGCCTGCTGTGTATGGAGCTTACAAGATTGTTGACCAAGTTACCAGATCTCGATCAGACCGTACATGCATGGGCTGCGACGGACAAACAAGTCGGGTCCATGCAGGTCCCACAGTGCGACCCACAGGGCAACATCCTGCTACCAGACACCACCGGATACCCCCAGAGTTCTTGTGGAGTCATGACCTGACATGCACAAGAGGAACCTACAAAATATCAGGCTTAATGTTTTTGTGTTTTAATGAAAGGCTCACCCTGATTATTGATGTCGGTCCTGAAGAATTTGTAAGTAGTGGAAAATGGACTGATTGTGCTATCGGGCCAAGCCAGAAATTCATAAATAAATAAATAAATACCTCGAATATTTAATAATAACAAGGAGTCGTTATTGTAGAAACAAGAACATTTCTGACCAATTCCAACCAATCAGTAGTAGTTCACACTGTAGGAGAGGAAGGTGCACAATAATGCATATGTTCATGGTAGTATTTTATTATTGTTGTTGTTGTTGTTGTTTAGCTTTGGTTAATTACACTCGAGCTTAAACAGAATGTCTTTGTAACCTCCTGCTCTTGTGTCCATAGTTTCAATCGCATCGACGTTCCTCCGTACGAGAACTACGACAAACTCTACGACAAGCTGCTGACGGCTATCGAGGAGACCTGCGGCTTTGCAGTCGAATGAGGATCCCGCACGCACCCCCACGAAACACACACAGACACACACACACACACAGAGAGCTACCATCAGGAATCCGGAGAGTCCAACATTGGCGTGATGTCACTGCAAGCGCCAAGATTTATTATCTGACAAATACAGACGGAAGAGGGAACGAATGGAAGCAAATGGTTACTTTTTTTTTTTTTTTTTTTAATCTCTCATGCTATTTTGTCCCCTCTTTTTAAAAAATTTTTTTTAGTTAACTTTTTTTTTATTTTTTTTTATCTTCTCTCAGCTGCTATCATCAGATTTAGAAGGAGTAATTATGTTTAGTTGAGAAGTCTTCTTTTGATTTTAATGAATGAGGTGAGATTTGTGTGTTTGTCTCCTGTATAATATACAAAGTCTGTAATGAAGGCAGGGTAACATTTTCACCTTCGTCGTGGACGTCTTACAGACAACAGCATGGCTCAGGCTTGTTACGATATTTTTTTTTATTTTTTGTTTTGTTTTCTTGCGAATGTTGTGAGAGGATGAAAGTAATAAAATACTGAACTGTGCAGACTGTAGACATGCATATTAGTGCTGTAGCGAGTGTTCCGTGAGCACCATCATCTTCAGTTCCATAATATAATCCGATGGTTTTCGATTGATAAATTCTGCCTATAAGATTTACTGTTACAGGAATTGAAATAAAAATCAAACAAATGTTGCGGTTCACACGCCACTACTTCACGCAAGCTGATGTAGACTTCTAGAAGAAAGATTATCTCTAGATGCCGGTGTGGGTAGCAAAAAAACACTGGCTAGCAAATTTAGCAAAGGATTTATCAATGAAAATTAATTACAGTACCTTCATTTAGTCTACAGGATGATGGTATAAAGGACTAAAATGATCACATGAATTTAGCTAAATGATGTCATCAGAGATCCAGGGGTCTGATGTGTGTCTATGGTAATAACCATCCGGGATTTGGATTATTTATACCCAAACAAGTCGGGCAAGTAAGTATTTATTTGACAAATTGGTCAATTCAGTCATACAGCTCGGAATGTTAATGGTCATGCTTAGTGGCTCGATAGCAATCCAAGGAATTTGAACTCTCAAAATTAACAAACTGATTCCCCGCCAGGGTTATATCCAAGAGCTATTTGTCACACCTCCAGGGTTCGGGTTCGATTCCCGCCTCTGTGTGCATGGAGTCGGCATGTTCTCCCCGCGCTTGGTGGGTTTCCACCGCGTTCTCCGGTTTCCTCCCACAGTCCAAAGACATGCAGATTAGGCTAATTGGTTTTTCTAAATTGCCCATAGTGTGTGAATGAGTGTGTGTGTGCTCTGTGATGAACTGGCACACTGTCCAGGGTGTACCCTGCCTCATGCCCAAAGTATCCTGGTATGGGCGCCAGAACCCCCCCCCCCTTAGTCATTTCTCAGACTAAGACTAGACTCCAAAGACGCCCTAAAGGTTGCCTATAATGTGAGAGAATGTACTGGAACGTCGTCCAGAGTGTACTGGGATGGGCTCTAGGCCTCCTGCGACCCTGATTCGGATAAAATGAGTGAAAGTGATTGCATCGCCTGTGTACAGTGTCCAAGTGTCGAAACAGGCAACATGAAAAAGATCGCGATGTTATAACATCTATAATGCTATATGCTCAGATTGCTTCATGTATAAAATGTGTAAAAATATTTATCGCACGAATAAAGGAAAAACTTTTTCAGTATGGTTAGGATATGAAGGGAAACACTGATCCTAGATTAGCCGTCTGTCACAAAAGAGCTTGACACCCCAAAACACCTTAAGAGCACTTTAGAAAGGAGGCGAGAATTCTTTTATATGAACTAAAGAGGTGATTTTGTGTAGCTCGCATGTATAATCTATGCAATATATCCACATTCTTTACAAATGTGTGTTTTATATCTTGCTATTTCAGGACTTAACCTCAGGTTATATAGGATTCGTTTTGTTAATTTTATAAGGCAAGATTTTTTTTTTGTCCTTTGAATTGTTCATTCATGAACCATCGGTTCTGATACAGCATTGAAGACAGCATTGTGATTAGTGTCCCAGAGACGAGTTTATATAATATCAGTCAGTCTGAGCAATGTTTCGAGTCTGACGTTTGCTTCTTTGGTGGACTGGTGAAACTGGTTCTGCAAATCTAATGTAAACTTGCACCTAAAGACTTCTGGTGTAATCATGAAGACCTGGCCTTTCCTGTTCTGTTCTGCGCTTAATTTCAGTATCCTGCATCACCATGAGAGTCAGACTTAACCAATTGAGCCGTCATTCAGCTTTTATCGTCCACCTCTTCTATACAATTAGAATATGGTTAATGGAACGATCAATAATAGATCCAACTGAGATTGTTATCATTTTTTTTGAGGGAGAAACCTAGAGAGGAACCAGACTCAACAGGGAACAGGAAGTTCCAGTATCATTTATCAGTAGTAAAATTAAGTTAATATAAGGTCCATTTCCGCACATACCCGTGCCATCAGAACTCCAGATCATAACACTGGCTTGTACCAGTGGCCAACTATTCATGATGTGTGCATCAATTCATGCACCTTGCTCCCCGCGTGCTGCCCGGATGCACCCATTGCTCAAGGAATATAAGTTCAATCAAAGTTCAATTGTAGCAAATTTGAAACCTTTATTTATTTCCTTTCCCTTTATTTCCACACAGCCATCATAAAGTTAACATTTCAGTATTTTTCTTTTGTTTCAATACCGTGATGAAGGGTTTTTAAACCAATTCCAAGAATTTCAAATTTCATTACTTGCTTGACACAATCTGCCCCCTTCTTAAAAAGGTGCCTTTTTTTGTCCACATTAGCAATTGTACATCTAGTTCAAAACCAAAGAAGTAAACATCAACAAACATGTCTTGGCTGAGTGATTACATTTGTGTAAAATGCGTATTTGGGATTGCAAGTGTACGGTATATTTCACAGAATTATTTTCTTTAAGTTGATGTTCATGACATGCTAGTTAACCTTTATATGACTACAGACCTTATTTGCAGCATTGATATCCCCACTGTTACATTTAGTCCATATATGTGCTAAAAACCTTAAGTATGCTCATAAGGGTGCCTTATAAAGTATGAAACTATTTTCTATATGCTGATGAGTGCTTTGAAGAGGTTTCATAATGCATATAATAATCCTTAGGTTTTTTTAATAACCAACCATCTTCCATTTGTTCAGTATTGGTAATTCATTCTAAACTCTCACAGTTTGGACACACTGCGCTCTCTCTCTCTCTCCCTCTCTCACACACACTTAATTGCAGCTGCCTTTCTAGCATGTTAAACATAATCTTTCTGTTTGTGTGATGTTTGAAACAGTGTTTTGGATTTGAACGCTTCAGTATGTACAGTATGTGTATGTACAGTGTGTGTGAGTTTGTGTAGATAAGCTTTTTTCCCCCTTTAAATTTCATTTGTATTTATTGCTGCGGCTGTTCTGAGCTCATTATCTGTCTGTACATTCGAGGAGATGCAAGAGGAAAATCTTCCCGCTGTACGCCTCGAAACACGAGCAATAAACTTCGAGCTGTTTGCATCAGCAGCGTTTCTTGTTTTAACAGCACGGCTCATATTGTCACTTTTTTTTTTTTATAAGTGTAAAAATGAGGTAGGAGGTAATTATATCCTGCAGATATAATCAATATTTATAACCGAGTGCATTCTCGATTCTGATTGGCCAGAATGTATGATGTGTTTTGAGCCCTGATAGTAGTACAGGTTCTTATTAAAATATGTTTGTTCTAATGCGGTAATGTTTCTACAGCAACGACTCATCCTTAGGAACTTCTAGAAAGTTGGTTTCAGTGTGTTTCCGCTCCTCAAATCCCATTCAAGTCTATTGTGAGATTATAGTACATACAATGTTATAAAATTCAAGGATTATTTTTTTCCCCCAGTTTCCCAAAATGGGAATGGTTTCAGGCCCAGGTGCTTTTTATCCATATAATCCAATATAGTACATTTAAAGAGAGAAAGAGAATGTTTATAGCTCTCATGAGTAAAGAATAAAATATGATGTGCTCTTTTGGGAAATTAATTTTGGGTGGGAAAAATATTAAGAAAATCTATGGCCACAGTGAGTTGAGTCACTTTAGGCTGGTAATGCGTTTATTTGCAGCGTGTGCTACGATTGGGTACGACATAACGAACTCAACATTAAGGAAGAATGTTATGGTAACTAACAGCAATTCACCAAAGCATATAAATGAATTCAGTGAGCCAAATCAGTTTGTGCAATTTAATAAATACTTAAATTATGACAAACAGGTTTCACACAGTCAGGAAGAGCGATCCAGCAATGAGAAATTCCAAAATAAAATAATTGTAAAAGATTATTAAAAGCCACATAATCAACGGTCCACGTCAGGGTGGAAAGGTGCAAAATCATTCGTTTTTCTATCGACACCAAAAAAAAGGAAAGAATAGTAAAAACAGGATATTTTAGACTTGCATCAGCAGTTTAGTGATGGAGGAAGACTCTGTTAGCAGCAAGTTAAAGGTTCAGTGTGTGTTTCTGGTGGGTGGAGGACTCGGCCTATGCAGGACTCCACATGAGGATCCAGAACCGTTCTCAAAAGACGTCCAGTAATTTAGTGTCCATGTACGACATGTTTTCATGAATAGATCCCAGTTTTCTTTCAATAAATACGCCTTAGAAGCTACATGGAGCTGATAGAAAACATTGTTTTGCAATAAACAGTAGAGTAACCCTGTGTTTACACTCACACAAACAAGACACTGACAGGTCAGAGGTGTTTTTACGTTCCAATAAGAAACAATAGCAGCTAAAGAGTTACTTTAGTTTAAAAAACAGTTTGAATTGAATCATAAAACCCAGAAAAAAGCCATTACACTTGTTACAATAAAATCAACAAACACTGTTGAAAGGGAATGAAACACAGTCACGATAAGGTGTTGAGAGTAGATACTTCGAGGAGTCTCAGACCTCAGGATTGGCACGAGGAACTTTGACACGTCGTATGTAATTAGAGAAAATCTCAGCCTGACTCACGCATGGTATGTAGACATAATTAGAGAGAAATTATTTACCTGCTATGCAAATCATATTGTTCTGCAACATGCCATTGCAATCATGTCTTTAGGTATGGAAAGGTGTGATAAAAATAAGAAAAGGAAACCTCATTTATGATGAAGTATTGAATCAGAGTCACAGTTTCCGGCATATATGACAGTACAAGTGGCGAGGAAGGAAAAAGTGAATAAGGCATTTAGACATAAGGCATTTTTTTTATATGTTGCAACATAATTCTTTTTATATATATTTTGTATATAATCCTTACTGGTTGCATATTGGGAAATCTAAATCTTATAGATTCTATATATATATAGTCACATCCTGTGCATTAAATATTGCAATAAATTACGTCACAAATGCCTAAACACATTTATGAACCCGATCACTGGGACTCAGAGTAACGAGCCCGAAGCTCAGACCTTGAAAGATTAATTTTGGTAGACGTTCAATAAAATGAGTGAAAACCGTTTGTTCTTCAGGATGCACTACCCAAACTAAATATCTTGATGCATTCTCTGCCCGTCAAAATGTCCTTAACAAAAATAATAAAAATAAAGTGATCGATTCGTGTCATTCGTTCCTCCTCGAGATTCCTCTACTCAGCTTTTCCAGGACGCATCATGTAAAAATGTGCTCATCAGAAGCCCTTGTGCAATAATGCATCTCAGTATTTGCATGTGTAAAAAGTAGAACCACCTCCAGCCTGGTGTTGGGGGAAGCGTAGGTTGAGACTGGTCACTAGATGATGAGTTTACCCTGCAACCGCAGTCAGTTCGTACAGCTTGTGCCATACTGGAAGGACGCCATCTGCACTCGCCTGCGCAGCCGCTCCACCTCCAACTCGCGGAAGTAGTCCTCCTCGTCGTCCCGGACGATGATCTTCTGCAACTCGTTGATCTCTCGCTCCATCTTGCTCCTCAGATCCCGTTTCATCTTTTGCAGAGCCTGGAGAATAAATGTGGAGAGAGGGGATTTATATGGCCCTTATGGGTATATACTGTATGCTCTTCTATGTTTATACTGATCTACGTTCAGAGAAAAGACGTACCTTTTCCTGGGCTTTCTTCCGTACCTGGATCTCATGGCGCTCCAGAGCGAGTCTTTCAGCCAGCATGGAAAACTGATTGCAGGCAAAAGGTTGAGAAATTAATGAGATGAGATGACAAATGTTATATTACATTCAAATTAATAAGACTTTTTCCTGCTTCATGTATACACCGCATTCCAAATTATTATGCAAATTGGATGCAAGTGTCAATCATTAAATGTTTAGTTTTTAAATTAAACTTCTGGATGGTGTTGTGTCTCAGGGCTCTGCCTCTGGAGTCCCGCGAACCTCAAGGTGTTGGATCCTTTAGAGGCCTAGATCAATGCTCAATGCTCACCAGCAGAAACGGTTGCAGTGGGTCCAAGCATACATGAAGACAAGTTTTTAAACAGTTTTGTTCACTGATGAGTGTCGTGCAACCCTGGCTGGTCCAGAAAAATGGAGCAGTGGATGGTTGGTGGATGGCCATCATGTCCCAACAAGGCTGCGACGTCAACAAGGAGGCGCCGGAGTCATGTTTTGGGCCAGAAATCATGGGGAGAGAGCTGGTAGGCCGCTTTAGGGTCCGTGTGAAAATGGCCTCTGCAAAGTATATTGACTGACCACTTCCTTCCATTGTACAAAAAGAACCGTGGCTTCCGTAACAAAGTCATCTTCATGCATGACAATCCACCATCTCATGCTGCAAAGAATACCTCTGTGTCATTCAGCATATGAGCATAAAAGATGAGACCCCATTGAGAACCTTTGGAGAATCCTCAAGCAAAACATCTATGAGGGTGGGAGGCGGTTCGCATCAAAACAGCAGCTCTGAAGAAATTCAAGCAGAAACTGTCCAAAAACTCACAAGTTCAATGGATGCAAGAACTGTGAAGGTGATATCAAAGAAGGGCTCCTATGGTAAGATGTAACATGTAGCCCTGTTAGGATGTTTTTGATTGAAATAGATTTGTATTTCTTTAAATATGACCTCCTAATGCTGCAAATTCAACAAAAAGCCCATTTTCAGTTCTTTACAACCTCTAAAATGTTTAAACTCTGTTGTGCATAATAATTTGGAACTGTGCGCTTTCAGTTTTTTTTTTATTTTTTTTATAAACATTAGGAGGTTTGTTCAATAAAATTCAAATTATATTATAATTTATTATAATTAATTATATTACATTATAGTAGTTGATGACTAGAAAATTATACTGACTGTCATTTGCATTTACTAAATTATGAAAATCAGAGAAAGATATCATTTGCGTAATAATTTGGAACGCAGTGTACATACAAGGAATAATAAAACTTCCCGCTGCACTAACCCGAACCCTAACCCTAACCAGTGCTTTCGGTTAAAGCCTGCTGTCTCTCTATCAAGAAGGAGCTGTACGCCCGTCCACATAAAAGGCTGATAACCAACGTCCACGCTTCTACCCACGCTGTCTACAATCTGCAATAACTTCCTGAGCTTGCTCCATTGGACTTTCAGAAAAGTCAGACTCCTGCAGAAATCGGTCGGTTAAACATGGAAACGAGTAGTTACCTGGTCTTTGTAGTAGTTCTCCATGGCCTCGATCTCATCTTTGTGTTTGCGTACATGCTCCTGTCGCTGTTCTTTGGCGTGCGCGCGCTGCTCCCTCAGACGGGCCTTTTGCAGCTCCAGACCCTCCTCAAACACCTGCCGAAACATCTGGGCACATGGAGAGACAAAGCAACACGTCGGACGTTTTAATTAACACCCAGAACATGCACCAGATAAATAGCTGTACAGCTGTGTCTTCTTTGTTAGAGCTCATTTTTGGTGATGGAGAAGCCTTTTAAAATTAAAATTAATCCTGACATTAATTCATTTGTGCGATGCTAACAGTTAGTGCGAGTTTAAGACAAAGACTAGCACATGCTGCTTTATAGCGTCAGTACTCGGTAAATTCGACATGAGTGATGGAAATCCCTAACTCTAAACGGGGGGGGGGGACATTGCTGAAGCGTGACTCACCCTCTCCTCTCGCGTGCGGGCTCGGAGGAGGCGGGCACGCAGCTGGACGTGGTAATCGTTGTGGTATTTGCGGGCGCGGGCCACCTGCTGCCTCTGCTCCCGCAGCTTATTCTGTGTGGACCTCTGCTGCTGGATTCTCTCTCGGAAATCCTTCTGTGAGAGACGGAGATCAAGTTCAGAGATCGAGACAAAAAAAACCTGCATTCTTTTTAACATGTTGCGTGTGCTCACCAGGCGACGATTGTGCTCCTGCTCTTTGCGGAGGATCTCCATGAGCAGATCGTGTCTCTTCTGTGCCTCCTCTACCTGCAGAACAATAAAATTGCAAACGTGTGTCTTACACACTCCAAACCCAACCTCCAGAACCAAGCGGATCTGTGCCAGTGTTTATCGTGCTTGTGATCACCTGGTTGGTGTGTTTGTGTGCGTGTTTGTGCTGGTTGTTCAGAGCACTCAGCTGGTCGACCTGCTGGAGCTGCTGTTTCCACATGCGGGACAGAGTGTGAGAAGAGAACTGCAGAGGAGGGAAGTCGTCCAACAGAGCTGGCAACAAGTCGTTCTCCTTCACTCGCACTACACACACACACACACACACACACACACACACACACACACACACACACACACACACACACACACGTTATTCTCTAAGCATGTTTGTTATATTCCTATAAGAAATGTCACGAGGGAGTGCTAATATTCAGCACGACCTCGAGTGTTTTATTGTTTTTATGCAATAGTTCCACAAGCAACATTTATCACCATTGGATTATGATTTGAATGTTTATTTAACCAGATATTTTGCTCCACTAATGTGACCAGTGGAGCTGGAGATCGATAGTTAACAATCAAGTTACTACTTTCACCCTGTTTATTAATTATTACTGGTAGCCACAAGGTGATGAGAATAAACCATGGCAGTGATGGTAAGTTCCTGTCTTATTGCCATCTCGCCGAGATTCCCAATACACCCCCCCCCCCCCAGTTTCACCCTCGTCATTCAGCTTCATACACATCCTCACACATTCCATACTCCTTTCCCTAATTTAAGTCTCTTTAAATGTTAAAAATGCTATAGAAATAAGATTGAAATCAATTGAATAGTTCCACTTATTCTGCTTTAGAGTATCAACATCATATTTCCAGAATAAAATCCCAAATAGTGTTAAATGCAAAGCTAGGGTGCTATGGTAATAATCCCATAATCCCTTGTCTCACGCACCAAGTAGTGCCCTTGATCAGAGGGATTTGGAATTCAGCCTTGATTTAGAAGCTAGTTAGCTTCGTAGCTCACCCTAGTAAATAAAACAATAGAGACAATTCAGAAAAGCTTAGAAGCTGTGCAAGGTTGAAATTGTTTTCATACAAATGCTTGTATGATACAGGAATTCAAACAATGTCCTGACATCAGGATGAGTGAAGAGGCCGTACTTTGGGCTGTTTTACGAGTCTGGGCGCGCGGGCGGCTAGGAGCTGCGGGTTTCGAGCGGGTAGTCTTGAC
Source organism: Channallabes apus (assembly GCA_030522415.1). NCBI lineage: Eukaryota > Metazoa > Chordata > Actinopteri > Siluriformes > Clariidae > Channallabes > Channallabes apus. The sequence continues at coordinate 16,972,604 of CM060112.1, read as the reverse complement.
TGAGGGAGCTGATTTGGGTCTGTAGTTAGGAGATTTTGAAGCATGATGCGCTTCTTTACGTACAGCCTCTCTGTACTGCCGCTCCTACACAAACAAAAGATATAAGGGTTTTATTGACATTACATTTGCAAAAAAATGAATACGCTAAAACAACAACAACAAAAAAAGCGTAGGAATTATTGTATAGTATAAACAACACAGTCTATGGCCAATAACAAAAAAAGAGTAACATTGCTAAAAATACACCACGGCTTAGCAGTGTATTGTATCCAGGAATGTTTAAAACTTCAGTGAAACGCTATACACCCATAATTCTGAAAATATAAAATCAGCTATTTTGAGTAACGATATAAAAAGCATTAATGATATAGAATGCATATAGCCTACAGAACAACCTATGGATAGAATGCAATAGTGTAATATATCGTGCAGACGTTCTTACAGCTTCCTGAGCTCGCAGTCTCTCGATGGCCAAGTCTATTCTCTGCTGCTCATTCAAGTTCTTCAGCTCTGCATCATAAGCATCAGCTACCATCTAGAGGCAAACAGGAGAAAGACGAGAGAGATACAGTACACCACATATACACCAATAAAAAAAAGGATGCTCCACACACTTTCTTTTGCAGCACAAAGCTTGTTTTTATGGAGGATATTTATGAAAATTAAGTTCATGGTCGCCAAAATCGTGTGTGCTCTATTTAATCTCGGTCTGACCTGGCTTTTTCTGTGCTGGTCCTGAAAGTGTCTGGGCTCATCATGACGCCTCCGGGTCGTGTGTTGCCTCATGTGTGTGAGCGGAGCGCCCTCTATCACGCCCTGACTGGAATGACACACAGGAGGAGGAGACGGCGAAAGAGAGCGTGTGCGAGCAGGTCGATCCACATTGGCCCTGTCTGTGGGGGGGGGGGGGTTTAATAAATAAAAAATAAATTAAAAAAATCACATCAGCATGTCTGGGAAAATATGATTGATGAAAAGATGGAGAGAAAAAAAAAAGTTGGAGTAGAAAGAAGTGCAAGAAGTACCTGTGGATCTGGGGACACGTCTACACTCCATGACACTGTCACTATGGTGGGAGTGTTTGTCCTCTTCTGCAGGCTTTGGCTGGTCTGCCGTCTCCCCAAGAGCCCTCTTCAGCATCTGCACGAATGAGACAAACTTGTAAATGTACAGACGGACATTAAAATAGTTTTTCTGCTTCACCACAGGACAGATGCTTCTGAAACCTTGAGGACACTCACTAGATCGAGCTCCTCGAGACGGCGAGCGAGTTTCTCAGACATTTCGTGCAGCTCTTGCTCAGCCTGTCTGTTCTTCTGACTGCGTCTGGATAACGGGTCTTCACTTTCCTCCACTAGCCTGAAGCTGAAAGAGTGATGGAGTCTTTTACCAAATAAGGTCTTGAATATAAAGGACACAAATGAATGAGTACTGCAGAATATTTTCAATGCTTAAAATGTCCTCAGGAGCTCTCTATTCATTCTTTTCCCAGCTCCTCACCTCCTGCTCCTGCAGCTTTTCCGCCTTCCAGACGATGAGCCGGAGCTGTGGATCCGCTCTTCGTCACTCTGCTCGTCTTCTCCTCGGCTGTGTGTCCGCGTGTCCTTTCTGTGGCTACGTTCGTGTGAGTTGGAGAGAAGCAGGACGTCCGGCTGAGTCTTAAAGAGGACACGCCGTGCTCCCTCACTACCCCCCTGGATGGAAGAGGTAGCCGGTTTCAAAACGAATAAGGAAAAGGGAAAAATAAATAAATACAAACAGGTTCATACATCAGCTTTTTAACAAAAAATAGATTTAAATGCAATTCCACAGCAAAACTCTTGTCCTGTTTTCTGTTGAAAAAATTAGATTAGATTTTAAAACCTTAACATCCTACCTCCGCTTGTGCTTTGGGAGCCTCGGGCTGCGTTTCTTTCAGACTCTGCACAGACTTCTCACTTCCTGCTAGGCACAAACAAACTGTTATTCATCATGACTGCAACTTCAGCAAAATTATTTACATTTATCCATGTAAGAATAATAAAAAATTACAAAAAGGCATTTCCATAATTAACTTCAGCATTGCACTAAACGGAAGAATAAAACTCATTCTATTCTAAACTCGTTTTATTTATATATTGCTTAAAACAGGGGTCACGAAGGAGCTTTATGAAATACACATCCATCCATCCATCAACCGGATTCCAAAAAAGTTAGGACAATAAACAAATTGTGAATAAAAACTGAATGCAATGATGTGGAGATGGCAAATGTCAATATTTTATTCAGAATAGAACATAAATCACGGAACAAAAGTTTAAACTGAGAAAATGTATCATTTTAAGGGAAAAATATGGTGAATCGAAATGTCATGGTGTCAACAATATATATTCTTTCTTTGTCTTTCGGCTGTTCCCTTTCAGGGGTCGCCACAGCGAATCATCTGCCTCCATCTAACCCTATCCTCTGCATCCTCTTCTCTCACACCAACTAACTTCATGTCCTCTCTCACTGCATCCATAAATCTCCTCTTTGGTCTTCCTCTAGACCTCCTGCCTGGCAGTTCCAACCTCAGCATCCTTCTACCGATATATTCACCATCTCTCCTCTGAACATGTCCAAACCACCTCAATCTGGCCTCTCTGACTTTATCTCCAAAACATCTCACATGGGTTGTCCCTCTGATGAACTCATTCTTGATCCTATCCATCCTTGTCTCTCCCAAGGAGAACCTCAATATCTTCAGCTCTGCTACCTCCAACTCTGCCTCCTGTCTTTTCTTCAGTGCCACTGTCTCTAAGCCGTAGAGCATCGCTGGTCTCACCACTGTCCTGTACACCTTTCCTTTCATTCTCGCTGATACTCTTTTATCGCACAACACACCCGACACTTTTCTCCACCCATTCCAACCTGCCTGTACTCGTCTCTTCACCTCCTTTCCACACTCTCCGTTGCTCTGGACTGTTGACCCGAAGTACTTAAAATCCTGCACCTTCTTTACCTCTGCTCCCTGTAGCCTCACTGTTCCTCTTGGGTCCCTCTCATTCACACACATGTATTCCGTCTTGCTGCGGCTAACCTTCATTCCTCTGCTTTCCAGAGCGTACCTCCACCTCTCCAAATTTTCCTCCACCTGTTCCCTGCTCTCGCTACAAAGCACAATGTCATCTGCAAACATCATAGACCATGGAGACTCCTGTCTAACTTCATCCTGTCCATCACTAGAGCAAACAATAAGGGGCTTAGAGCCGATCCTTGATGCAGACCCACCTCCACCTTGAACTCTTCTGTCACACCTACAGCACATCTCACCACTGTCTTACAGCTCTCATACATGTCCTGCACCACTCTTAACATACTTCTCTGCCACTCTAGACTTCCTCATACAACACCACAGCTCCTCTCTCGGCACCCTGTCGTACGCTTTCTCTAAATCTACAAAGACACAATGCAACTCTTTATTACCTTCTCTGTACTTCTCCACCAGCATCCTCAAACCAAATACTGCATCTGATGTACTCTTTCTAAGCATAAAACCATATTGCTGCTCACAAATTCTCACCTCTGCCCTTAACCTAGCTTCCACTACTCTTTCCCACAGCTTCATTGTGTGGCTCATTAGCTTTATACCTCTGTAATTGCCACAGCTCTGCACATCTCCCTTGTTCTTAAAAATCGGCACCAATACACTTCTCCTCCATTCCTCTGGAATCCTCTCACTCTCCAAGATCTCTTTAAACAAACTAGTCAGAAACTCTACTGCCACCTCTCCTAAGCACTTCCATACCTCCACAAGTATGTCATCAGGACCAACAGCCTTTCCACTCTTCATCCTCTTCAACGCCCTTCTCACCTCACTTTTACTAATATTTGCTACTTCCTGCTCCACAACAGTGAGTCTTCTATTCTTTGTTCTCTTTCGTTTTCCTCATTCATCAACTCCTCAAAGTACTCCTTCCATCTTCCCATCACCCTCCTGGCATCTGTCAGTACATTTCCATCTCTATCTTTAATCACTCTAACCTGCTGCACATCCTTCCCATCTCTATCTCTCTGCCTCGCTAACCTGTACAGATCCACCTCTCCCTCCTTACTGTCCAGCCTAGCATACAAGTCCTCATATGCTCTTTGTTTGGCCTTTGCCACTTCTACCTTCACATTACGGTGCATCTCCCTGTACTCCTGTCTACTCTCTTCAGTCCTCTCAGTGTCCCACTTCTTCTTAGCTAGCCTCTTTCCCTGTATACACTCCTGGACTTCCTCATTCCACCACCAAGTCTCCTTGTCCCCCTTTCCCTTACCTGATGATGCACCAAGTACCCTCCTACCTATCTCCCTGATCACATTGGCTGTAGTTGTCCAGTCAACTGAAAGCACCTCCTGACCACCCAGAGCTTGTCTCAACTCCTCCCTAAAGACTACACAACATTCTTCCTTTCTCAGCTTCCACCACTTTGTCCTCTGCTCTGCCCTTGTCCTCTTCACCTTCCTCACCACCAGGGTTATTTTACACACCACCATTCTGTGTTGTCTGGCTACACTCTCCCCTACCAACACCTTGCAGTCACTGATCTCTTTCAGATTACAACGTCGACACAAGATGTAGTCCACCAGAGTGCTTCTGCCTCCGCTCTTATATGTCACCCTATGTTCCTGCCTCTTCTGGAAGAAAGTATTTACTACTGCCATTTCCATCCTCTTTGCAAAGTCCACCACCATCTGTCCTTCTACATTCCTGTCCTGAAGACCAAACCTGCCCATCACATTTTCATCCCCTCTGTTCCCTTCCCCAACATGTCTATTGAAGTCTGCACCAATCACAACTCTCTCACCTCTGGGGATGCTCTGCATCACTTCATCTAACTCACTCCAGAATTTCTCCTTCTCTTCTAACACACATCCTACCTGTGGAGCATAACCACTAACAACATTGAACATCACCCCATCAATTTCCAGCTTCAGACTCATCACCCTATCTGATACTCTCTTCACCTCTAGAACATTCCTTACAAACTCCTCTTTCAGAATAACTCCTACTCCATTTCTTTTCCTATCCACACCATGGTAAAACAATTTGAACCCTGATCCTAAGTTTCTAGCTTTGCAACCTTTCCACCTGGTCTCCTGGACACAGTATATCCACCTTCCTTCTCTGCATCATATCAACCAACTCTCTTGCCTTCCCTGTCATGGTCCCAACATTCGAAGTCCCAACTTTCACTGCTAAACGCCTTTAGATACAGTGGTGTGAAAAACTATTTTCCCCCCTCCTGATTTCTTATTCTTTTGCATGTTTGTCACACAGAATGTTTCTGATCATCAAACACATTTAACTATTAGTCAAAGATAACACAAGTAAACACAAAATGCAGTTTTTAAATGAGGGGTTTTATTATTTAGGGAGAAAAAAAATCGAAACCTACATGGCCCTGTGTGAAAAAGTAATTGCCCCCTGAACTGGTTGGGCCACCCTTAGCAGCAATAACTGCAATCAAGTGTTTGCGATAACTTGCAACGAGTCTTTTACAGCGCTCTGGAGGAATTTTGGCCCACTCATCTTTGCAGAATTGTTGTAATTCAGCTTAATTTGAGGGTTTTCTAGCATGAACCACCTTTTTAAGGTCATGCCACAACATCTCAATAGGATTCAGGTCAGGACTTTGACTAGGCCACTCCAAAGTCTTCATTTTGTTTTTCTTCAGCCATTCAGAGGTGGATTTGCTGGTGTGTTTTGGGTCATTGTCCTGCTGCAGCACCCAAGATCGCTTCAGCTTGAGTTGACGAACAAATGGCCGGACATTCTCCTTCAGGATTTTTTGGTAGACAGTAGAATTCATGGTTCCATCTATCACAGCAAGCCTTCCAGGTCCTGAAGCAGCAAAACAACCCCAGACCATCACACTACCACCACCATATTTTACTGTTGGTATGATGTTCTTTTTTTGAAATGCTGTGTTACTTTTACGCCAGATGTAACGGGACACGCACCTTCCAAAAAGTTCAACTTTTTTCTCATCGGTCCACAAGGTATTTTCCCAAAAGTCTTGGCAATCATTGAGATGTTTTTTAGCTAAATTGAGACGAGCCTTAATGTTCTTTTTGCTTAAAAGTGGTTTGTGCCTTGGAAATCTGCCATGCAGGCCGTTTTTGCCCAGTCTCTTTCTTATGGTGGAGTCGTGAACACTGACCTTAATTGAGGCAAGTGAGGCCTGCAGTTCTTTAGATGTTGTCCTGGGGTCTTTTGTGGCCTCTCGGATGAGTTGTCTCTGTGCTCTTGGGGTAATTTTGGTCGGCCGGCCACTCCTGGGAAGGTTCACCACTGTTCGATGTCTTTGCCATTTGTGGATAATGGCTCTCACTGTGGTTCGCTGGAGTCCCAAAGCTTTAGAAATGGCTTTATAACCTTTACCAGACTGATAGATCTCAATTACTTTTGTTCCTGAATTTCTTTGGATCTTGGCATGATGTCTAGGTTTTGAGGTGCTTTTGGTCTTCTTCTCTGTGTCAGGTAGCTCCTATTTAAGTGATTTCTTGATTGAAACAGGTGTGGCAGTAATCAGGCCTGAGGGTGACTACAGAAATTGAACTCAGGTGTGATAAACCACAGTTAAGTTATTTTTTAACAAGGGGGGCAATCACTTTTTCACACAGGGCGATTTGGATTTGGAGATTTGGAGTTTTTTTTCTCCCTTAATAACGTAAACCATCATTTAAAAACTGCATTTTGTGTTCAATTATGTTATCTTTGACTAATAGTTAACGGTTTTTGATGAGCAGAAACATTTAAGTGTGACAAACATGCAAAAGAATAAGAAATCAGGAAGGGGGCAAATAGTTTTTCACACCACTGTAGATACATAGATGGAATTTTCAAAAGTTTGTGGGAAAAATGCATAAATGATCAGATTGTCCCTGCTGAGCAAGTTGGGTGGCAAGGAAAAACCAGACTCAACAGGGAACCCATCCTCAACCTAAATAAAAATGGCTAGTGGCTAAGGGACCAAGAATCCCAATCATGTCCTCAGGCACCGTAAATAGGTGTTAAAACAGCGTATGGGCCTGGGAACAAAAGATTTCCTGAGAAGGAGAGTGAGAGAAGTCTGCCACTGAACATGATCTTCTGCTTGGTGGATCTCCATACAATGGGTGACTGATCAGTGTCCTCCTTTCCAGCACCAGAGAATCTAGTTTTAGATTTCAGTTTTAGTTTCAATCACAGATTATGCTCGCCTAACTACCCTGTTCAATCGTGTGGCATCTCCGCTTTTGAGGTTCCCTCCCCAAAACACTTCAGCCACCACTGATTAGGACAAATACTAAAAAAAAAAAAAAGAGCCGAGTTTGCTCAGAAAGTGGTGATACAATTGTAATGCATTACTAGGTGGTTGTCCTGCATCCTCAATAAACAAGCTTCAGTTAATCCAAAATGCAGCTGCCAGGGTTCTCACTAGATCCAGAAAATATGATCATATAACCCCAATATTATCATCCCTGCACTGGCTACCTGTTCAGTTTAGAATAAATTACAAAATAGTGTTACTTACATACAGGGCCTTAAATGGTTTAGCTCCCACATACCTAACCAGTCTTCTGATGCGCTACAATCCACCACGCGCCTTAAGATCACAAAGCTCCGGACTTCTGGTAGTTCCCAGAATTTCAATATCTACAAAAGGGGGTAGGGCTTTTTGATATTTAGCTCCAAAGCTTTGGAATAGCCTTCCAGACATTGTTCGGGTGCAGACACGGTTTCTCAGTTCAAAAGTAGACTCAAGACGCATCTTTTTAATCTGGCATACACATAACTCATCCCATAATCTCATACTCCAGTACATCTATCCCGAATGGCAACTACGCTAATTCTCCCCATCTGTTCTGTATTTCTCTACCCATCCCGAGGCATCGGGAGATCGTGCCAGCTTCAGTAGACAAAGGCCGACCCTGCGAGGTTCCTGAGGCATCCAGAGAAGGACCAGCTCCAGCTGGATTCAGCTTTTTGATGGTTGGAGCTACACATGCTGCTCCTGTGCTTCCAGTGATCCAGACCTCATCTGCCCTCTGCACCTACTGACTCGTCCCTATGCTGAACTGGTCTTCATGTCAATTTAAATAATTTCTGTCATATTGAATTTTCACCTGCACAACACCCAAGATGTTATATAATTTCTATCTGTTATCGCCCAAATGAGGATGGGTTCCCTGTTGAGTCTGGTTCCTCTCAAGGTTTCTTCCTAATGCCATCTCAGGGAGCTTTTCCTTGCCACCGTCGCCGCCACCCTTGGCTTGCTCATCAGAGACATTTCATTCATTCGTCTCATTATTATTATCTGCACATTTTTCTCACACATCCACACTTCCAATTATTTTCTTTTCTATAATTATTATTATTTATTTATTAATTAATTAATTATTATTATTTTATTTTTTTTTAATTTCTTACATTTTTGTGAAGCTGCTTTGAGACAATGACCATTGTTAAAAGCGCTATATAAATAAAATTGAATTGAATTGAATTCTGTGGTGATATAAAGCTGATACCTACCAGATGTGTGGATCCCGTTACTCTGAACACCATTACACTTAGACGAATGACCATTCTGTGTGTGGGTGAGAGAGAGAGAGAGAGAGAGAGAGAGAGAGATTTCAGTAATTTATTACAGTAACTTGTTCTGTGCGACGAAAGACTTGACAATTTCCTCTCCTGCCTGGATGTTTGCATCAAGTTCATTTGCTTATTCAAATACATACCTATTACATGGATGTCTCTCAGGACTTAAATGCACAACAGCAGCTTGGTGTTTATCTGAACGACTGCTGAGTGAAACTACGATGCAACCCAGTCCCTTTTAAACCACTTTACAACAGGAGTGACCTCTATTGAGGTTTTTCAATAGGCATGGTTTCCCCTTTCAATGCAGGAATGCCTTTCTCTTGGTTCAAGCAATGTGTGACTTTAGGTACTTGGGAAAATCATGTTATACTAGTGGGTTTGCTTTAATATGTTACGGTGTGTTACAACATTTCATGTGCACACAGCTGAGACAGTTGTGGTTGTGTGTCTAGGAAACTACAGGGCGTATTCGGGAGTTTCTGTGGCGATGCCGCAGTGCGATGCTAGTCATCAGCTGTCCAAGTGCCTGAGGCACGTTATTGGTAGAGTGTGTGAGAGTGTGTAAACATGACAGAACGAATAGAGTTCTTGGCACTGAAATAGACATAGGAAGAAATTTACAACATAAATTATAATACAGTATATAACATGTATAACAGACCAATAATTGACCTAATGAATTGAAGAGAAGGCAGTTAAAGGTCATGGTTAATGCTCTACCTGTTTGTTTGTCCCCTCTGTGTCTCCCTCGTTATCCTCTGCGGGAGGTGGTGATGACCGGGCTCTCCCCGCCTGTTGGGGAGTGGTCTGTTGAGGAGGCTGCAGAGGAATGGCAGAGGGGGACGGCTCCTGAGGCGGACAGGGTTGAGTTGTGAGTCCGTCACGGACACTAGGAGTTTTCTCATTAGAAATTACAGATGGAAGAGGTTGTGACCGCACTGAAAGTGTGAGAGACAGAGAGACGCGGGGGGGGGGGGGGAAGCTGTTAAGCATCTCATTTTGAAGGCAGTAGGTATAAATTGACATGAGTTTTATTGACTCTGGTTTTATTAAATAACGTAGTTTATTGTTTAAATAACTTAAATGTATGCAATTAATGTATGTAAATCCTACAAAAAAAATGTAATAAAATAAATAGGACCAGGCTACAGTGAGACTGAGTTTCATGTCTGTGAACTTGCAGTATTTTTGTAAAAAGCTATTGTTTTCTTAATCACTTTATAATCATAAGCAAAAATCTCTGATTTCAGCTTCAGGAAATACTTCTTGCTCAGAGCACTGAAAAAAAAAAAAAAAGCGCTCATTAACCAGACGATTAAAATACCACAGTAGGGTAATCATTAGTCTAGCCTTGCTAAGCTACTAGGCCAGTCGCAGCTAATGTCTCTGGTATCGTTCATCAGAAGTCCGAGGAAAAGTGTTGGGAAAGTTGGTCAAACATAAATATTGGATTTTCTGAATTAACAAATACAGCAGCAGAAGAAGAACCTCTGATCATTTATCACTGGTGCTAGCATTCAATTTTACCAAGATGCAAAAATCATATACTCTGACAAAGCTTTCCCAAGTTTCCAGCCTGGAATCAAAGGGTGACTAAACCAAGATTTATAGAGATATGAAAGCTTGAGAAGAAATCATGTGCACCTTCTTGCTTCGTGGTGAACGTACGGGCTGAATCGCCTAGACGGATGAGCTCGCCGGTTGACTCGGATTCATTCCCGTTCCAGGAATGGAGGGAGTATTTACTGGACGGGCCAGCGGAACTGAAAGATGAATAAGAATTTAGGAAAATGGAAAGGTGATCATTTTGGGAGGGTGATTGACAGGGCAACACTCATCATCATATCACCATTACTTATTCCCTTTGGTCTTAAGTTACTATTGTAGTATGTTTAAAAAAAATTGTCAGAAAGGGTGTGCGATTTCCTCAAAACATCTACTCGGACATTAAACATCAGCTACGAATCAGATTAAAGTGCTTGTTCTAATATAAAAACCATTCCTACAGCAACAGCATATCCACAGGGATTCATATAGATCTAGATGTAGTAGATATGAAGCAGAAACGATTGTAAAAGTCTAAAAAACCAGATGAACAAGTTGTTATTTAACAAAGCAACATGATATACAATGACAGTGGATATGGTGAAGCATTCTATAATAAATTCTAATGATGTACTTATGGAAGGAGTCTCCAGTGTCAGAGCTTTATAATGAGAGCCTTCAGGACTCTTGATAACATGGCAACCTGTAATGCCAAAAAACATGAAAAATGGGGGGAAAGGAGAGAGAGAGAGAGAGAGAGAGAGAGAGCGCGAGAGAGAGAAAGGCTGATGAGGGAACGACTGTTTATAAGTGCTGTAATAGAAGTAATTGGCTATAGCTGTAAATGGATTAAAAATATTGATATTTATTATTAAAATAATTATTATTATCATTGAAAAGTAATACATTTTACGTCTGTGACAATCCATCTTCTTTGTCATTGCATCACATTACCACACCTCATTGCCGCTTATTTTCTTGTCACTACTATGGAGCTGCTTTAGACACGATTCTCTGCTTGTGATGTTGATGTATTTGCTTTTTGTTGAATTTCCAGACTATGCCTTATGATTAACAGGATTAAAAAGCTACAGCACCACCAGGACCGGTTCGGCTGCATTCACTAGACACTCACTGAAGCTTATTTGTAAAGAAAAAATATTTAACCCAACAATAAACGAAAGCCTCTTGTTTTGCTAAATGTTTTTAAAACTAGCCAGCTTGTACACGTTAATAACTTAAGTGGGTTTCATATGAAGAATTTGAACTATGCTTCTCAGGTAAAGGGATGCAATATTACAATAATATATAGTATAATTATGGTCACATCCTCACTCTCAGACTTTTTAAAAACGGGAGTAATTAAAATGAAACCTATGAAATGTAAACTGCTTCCTCATTCTGCCGGACAAACAAAACCCCAAGACTGTTGTGTGCATGTGGTGCTAAAGCCTCACTGTGTGCTAGAGATCTGAGACAGTTTCTCCTCTCGTGATTCCGCAGGGTGATCTGTACCGTTGAGGTCTGTAGGGTCATAAAAGAGAGACAACGCTTACTACCTGCACCAATGGACAAAAAAACAACAACAAAAACAAACATTACTTCTTTTTTATCATTATATTTTGGTTTTAAATGGGGCCCTTGGTGTCTTACTTCACTCATTTTTGAATAGAAGCCATGAGAACAATGTAACTACAGATTAATGGTTACATGGCTACATTGATCTTATGTACATTTTCCTCCATAAACTAAATCGTTAATACACTAGTTTAAAAAGACCATATTTACACATTTCTGAATGAAAAAAACATTACAGTTCTAATCTGCAATTAAATCTAGTGCGAATCTCAAGAAACAAGCATCAAGATGCCAAACATGTCGCGGCTCATCAAGTATATTTGGTATGACTTAATGAAGTTCACATAGTTTATCACATTTTTTTTTTTTATCAGCTCAACCAAAATGGGTGAAGGATTTGTATTTCCTTGAACCTTTCTGGCGGTGTCATTCAGTACTACCTGATAAGGGCAATATGTCTGGAAAATATTACTCCAGTACTTATATTCAGCATCGGTGCTTCCCTGACATTCATCATACAAGATAATGAGTTAAGCCAGGCCTATTGGGGAAGCAAAGCCGTCTACGGAGTCACAGCGGGGTCAGGAATGACCTGGCAAACAGCTCGCTGAGATCATTTAATACCCCAACAGCCGCCGGTAATCCCAGCTTGAGCTGCTTCCAAAGCCAGTTATATCCAGTTCGTGCATGTTGGGGAGTTTATGAATGAAATACAGAGAGGATCAGTAGGATGGAAGACACTGCAGCTCTGTAATTCACCATGTGATCAGGCAAACAAAACAGCCAAAAACTGTCTAGAGAAAAGTGTTTCACCTCCATTTGTGAGCTCTTCTTCGTCACTGAGCTGCTCCGTGAGATACTCCAGCAGTCCGTCAAAGATCTCCAGGAGGTTACGAATAGAATCCTTATCTCCTTTCACGATGTTCTCACCTACAAAGAGAGGCAGGAATTGGACCACTGGAGATAAAACAAAACACTGCGACAGCAGCCTGGTCCAACAAACAAACAAAAAACACAGGCTCAGAACCTGACTCTGTACAAAAGCAGCAATGTTCCCTCTAAAACAAAAGGCGCTATTGAATACGTACACAGCAGAACACACTGTGGCCCCGAGCAAACGTATCCACTACTTCACTTGACTATCCAAAGCATGAACGGCTACAGTAGGTCTAAACACACGCGTGTCTCGATCTGTTAAATTTCACATGTTCTTTCAGAACTTGTTCAAAGATTGGTGACCGCGTCATGCTGTTATACCCCTAGTGTAGTACAATTCTGCACCTGTGATGTGAGATAGGCTGATCTGAAGATAGTCCAGGGCCAGCGAATCAATCACAGATTGTATGTTGTGGATGTCGTCCTCTTGGCTCTTGGGCACAACAATGTAATCTGTAAAGAGATGAAATCTTTTACCAAAATTTTATCCAGAAAATGCATCTGAAAATGTATAGGTTTATATGGAGGTACAAAGAAGTGTATAGAGAATACAGTATATTGAAAGTTGCTTTCCACTCGACCAGCTTTTTTTGTTTGATGCTCGAGTAGCTTTTTATCCTCCCTATGCAGGCTGCCTTCACAGTTATTTTTACAATTATTAGTATTTTTACAGTTATTATTATTGCAACCATTTCTATTCGTTTTTTGAGTCTGAACACGAGTGAAATTCATCCTTTTGGTTTGGTTTTACAATTCACAGAAATTAAACAAAAAGCAAAAAGAACAGCTAGCTGCAGGGCGCACGGGGTTAAAAACACACCCATAATCTGCCTTTTATTCGTAAAAATATACTGAAGAATAACAATAAAACTGTTGATTAAATGATTTATCTTATGCCTTACTAAGTTAAACAAATTAACACCTATTGACAAATAAATATATGATAAAGATTAAATGTACATTGATGTACACAAGTTTACCCAGGAATTTAAATCATAGTGACAGGAAAGTGCACAGCTGCTGTTTCATTGAGTGACGCAGACTTAATCCACATTTTCAGGAAGTGCTGCTTCCAGAGAACTGAAAGGAGAAGTTACTGTACATACTACTGTAGGCTTCTGCTTCTGTAGGGAATCCCAAACACCCCATTTATAACTAAAGTTAGTACCCTTCGTTGACGGGTAAAGAGGTTTTAGAAATAGTTGAGAGAAAGCAAAAAATAAGCTGATCAGCTTTAATGTAACCATAATGTGATATTATTTCAGAGTAAAGCCCAGATTTGGCCACTTTGTAGAGACATTACAAAATAAGTTTTTTTAGGGGCATTATTATTAGGTTACTGAGTCTTCCACATACTCTGCGTATTTACAGTAAACCATCATGTTGATGTGACTTGATGTTGAGAAACGCATGTACAGTAGTCACGCCCACATACAGAAATGGAGATATACAGGATTTATTTTTAGACTGGTTTCAGGTCCTTCAATATATGAAACGTGAATGGAGATTATTAAATCCGGAAGATAACTTTGCATAACGTCGCTTTTACTCAACACTTATGGCCCAGGCAGATATCCAAGTACTGTGTACAAGTTTAAAAAAGCCTGTCTAGCCAGTTTAGCGTGATACTGTGACATTCATTGGAACCTCGAATTATGAGCGACCCGGTTTGCGAACGTTCCCGCAAGACGTGTAAAATTTTTTTTAGTATATTTTGACTTGAAAAACGTGCCTCGATATACACCACCAAGCATCGTCGAGTATCATGTGGGACAGGCGCGCTTCTTGTTTTTTCCACATGATCATATCTGAGCCAATGGTTATTCTCACTCTAGCGCTACGGAATTGTGGGTAATTGTCTCCCATGCTCGGTCTCAGTGCGCGTCACTCGTATAGTCAACATCCTTGCTCACGTGACGTCATCTTTACTATAACGCTGACTGTGTGTGCATGTAAAGCATCTTTTATTTTGTCTTTGTATATGTGTGTGTGTGTGGTTGAGTGATAGTCTCTATCGGTGAACTTGTGTGTGTGTGTGTGTGTGTGTGTGTGTGTGTGTGTGTGTGTGTGTGTGTGTGTGTGTGTGTGTGTGTGTGTGTGTGTGTGAGAAGGTCGTCCTACACCGCAACCCCCCACCCTCTTGTCTTAATCACTACAGCCACAATTCTTTTCAAAGGTAAAGTGCAGGATAATTTTAGGGCTGCAACAACTACCGATTTTACCAAAAGAGTTGGCAACGAGTTTCATAATCGACTTGTTGTGTCGCGCGATGTGGAGACGTTTTATTATTTAAAAAAAAAAACTTTAGTTGAGCGTGGTCATGCACTGATGCTAGCAGTGTTCGGCGCCTCAGACAGGGCGGAGCAAAAAGTATTTAAAAAAAAACGAGTGGAGGTTGAGGACAGATAAATGGCGGAGGCAGAGAAATACGTAATCGGGTCGCCTGCTGGGTCTTAGTGCGCGTCTCTTACTGGTATAATTCAACATCCGTGCACACGTGTACTGTTTACTATAACACTGTGACCACATGTGTGTGTGTATGCGTGTACAGCGCGCACGTAAAGCAAAAGCAAGTCTCATTAGAGATGTTAAAAATCCATTTTCTCTCTCTGCTCAAGGCTTAGACTGCTCTTTGCCCGCTGTGTGTGTCTGTGCGCGCCCGCCATTGGACACCTTGCCAAACACACACACACAGACCCCTCCTACTTTCATCTGTATATCTTTAGCAGATGTAAAGCATACATGTCTGTTTTTTGTGTTAGTCTATTTTTATTTTATTATTATTATTATTATAATAGTTAAAGGACCAACATGTTTGTGCACTTTCTAAAGATTTTGGTTGTTTTTGACCAAAGGGTTGGAAATTAATATTTTACTTGTTTTTTTTTTTTTTTTTTATCCGATTCATCGATTAATCAAAGTGAAAAGAAAGGGGGGGGGGAATCGACATATTATTCGATTATTAAAATAATTGTTAGTTGCAGCCCTAGATAATGTGTTTAATTTTTACTTCATATTAATTATTTTTATAGGAATATTTTTGGGTTGTGGAACAAATTGTCTGAGTTTCCATTATTTCTTATGAGGGAAATTTGCTTAGGTACAGAACTCGACATAACTTTTTTAAATATTCTCTAAAATATTTCAGAGACTAGTTTCTGGTCCTCCAATGTATGAAGGGTCAAAATATTATTGCAAAGGTGAGTTCTGACCAACGTACAGACAAAACCTCTTATTTATATAAATTATGCGTTTTTTGATGACATGATCCTTTCTTTGTAACATTTCTTCTTTTGATGAATGAATAAATGAATGGTTCCCACCACACTAATATAGAGGTCATAATAAAACAATTTAAAAAAAAAAAACACAAACATAAACTAACTTTTAGTCATTTCAACCTCTTTTTACCTGGAACTTTTTCTCCCAAGATAGCTTCATATAGAGCCACGAACACACTGGCGTCACACTCCGTGAGCCTCTGTATCCTCAGGTTAATGCGACACTTGCAGATGAGATCGTTGGCCACATCCACCCAATCTGTGGAGGAATAAATAAGAACAACAACAAATTATTACTTCAATATTCAGTATAAAATCTGGTAATTAAAAAAAATCTAACAATTTTGTTGGCAATTTCGATTGCTTTAGTAATTTTACCATCACGGCTTACTAGTGTAATGTAATGTTCAAAAATGATGACAAGAAAAAAATTTTAACAACCTTTTTTCCCCCCCATTACTCAGACGAGACGATGACGAGACATCACGGATATCAACGAACAGTGACGAAATCAACATGTAATATTGCTGACGAAAAAAAGGCAAAACTAAAATGTGGTTTAAAAAAAATAAATAAAAAATTAAGTCTATTTTTGGTCAACATCCAATGGAACACGGTGTTCATTCATTATGGCATGAGCAGCAGTATTTCCCGACATATCAGGAGTAGTTTGTGGGCGCAGTGACGGGATGTTACAAGGGTGTATTACAAGGGATGTTATTTGGGCCCATTTTCTTCATATTGAACTGGAGACTGAACCTGGGAGACTATGCCGCAAACCTGAAGAGTCACATCAAATCATACCATAAAAATCTCGAGGTCTTTGTGGTCATTGTGTTTTGTTATATGTGATGCATTTTATTTTATAGCTAAACCGTTGCCAAATAGGCTAGCAAAAGATTGTGACTCATAGGAGCTAGCCTTACAGCAGCCCAAGTTTGTACATTTATAAATATAAAAACACTTTATTGTCCATACTGCTCCTACTGTTTTGTAGAGTAAAGAAGAAGAAAAAAGGATAAGATTGACTTAATATGATAAAATCTAATAGACATTTATCCCAAGACTAAGAATAAAATTGAAAATAGCTGACGAAATTAACACTACTGCTTACTATCATTCCTAAATACTACTTTGTTCAAATGTTGTCTGACAGTAGATCATTCTTTAATATTTATGGAAGGAGTCTTTGCATTACTCAGTACACTCTGCATCATGGGAAATCACCTTCCGGACAAAAGAGTTTGAAACGCTGTCAGTGAATCGAGCGATTTATGTAATGCAGACCTAATAACGTTGATGTGCACCATCACTGACGGTAAGCCTGAGCAGCCTGAGACACTTTGCAAATTTATCTCAGATCAAATGTCACACTGACGCCACTAGAACCGTCCTTATCGGTTCACTACGACTTGAATCAAATCAAAACCACAGTGCTAGATAAACTGAAAATCAAAAGAACAGCAAAAAAAATTCTGCTAAATTGATCGTGTGAGATGTTGTTAGGTGGATTATCGTTACATGGCAACCTGGTAACTCACTGAGAATAACTACTACCTGCTTTACTGGATAAAAGATGTAAAATATTACACAAGTTGTAACTTACTGGTTGAAAAGTTAGGTATTTTATGAGTATTTTATAAGCGTGAGTGTGAGAACCACCACTTTGGGACATGATTATTTAAAAGGGTTGGGTCTAGATTTATGCAAATTTAAATCCAATCTGAGAATCTCTGTTGAACTGAAAATGTTCCACCTAATCATGCTGAACTTTTGAGGTCTGTATCATTAAGTGGATTTCTAATGATGACCAAAGTAATGGTGTCCTTACTTTTTGACATAATGCCCGTTTTACACTGCAGGGTGTATTTATTTATTTTTAAAGATCTGCACATGGCATGAGAGAATTCCAATAAATGCTTGGCTTAATACCACTGGGGTGAGTCAAAAATTATCCGCACTCTGGCTGTAGAAGTTATTTTAATTGACTTTTAGACAAGACAAATGCATAATTCAACGTTGTCTCCTTGCTTTTTAGTAGACTTTGTCCATCCGTCGTCAACAAGCTCCCATATTCCCTCATTAAAGATGCTCTCCGGTAACAAACTTTTTTGAGACCCAAGTCTGTCATGTATTATTACAGGCGTCCATTCGACAGAATCATTTCATGTGTACACTCAACGTTGTCATCAGCCGTGGACGTGGACGGCCGTCTGGTTCTTCTTGATAACTAGCCCTTGTGCGATCTTCCTTAACCTTCTCTATCACACTTCTTTGTGACAAAAAGCTTTCTCCATGCTGTGCAGAAAGTCTTCAATAAATAATGGCGCACGGTACACCCGCGGACCACACTGCACTTCTTTTTTGTAAATCACAAGTGGGGCATCCATATTTGCTTGCACCACAGTTACAAAGGAACTATTAACAGTCTCTCAACTGCATGGCGATGACTGGGGGGGACGGGGGGGGGGGGGGGGGACAGTAGCCTTGAATGGGAAGTGCTGATAAGACATTGCAGCCAACAGAAGTTTTAATATAACTGGAGTGCAAATAATTTTTGACTCACCCATTTATAAACAGACTGTCAGATAACATGAGTTCTTAAAGACAACATATACACTGAAGATGCTCTCTAGCGACAGCCTGGTCACAAATAAATGAAAATAAAAAATAATAATAAAAAAACGTATTCATGGTAAGCTTGGGTTAATAAGGATTTTATTTTTTTCATTTATGTCTCCCACCATCGCCACTGCGAAAGATGTAGCGGTTCTGAGTATTTGATAATCCTACACCATCTTCCGCTTCATGGTTTTTAGATGAGCATACCGGTCACACTGAGATTCTAATCGAAAATTTCTGATACTATTAGAACTTCATCATTAGATTCTTATGGTTGCACGTGCACCAAGATTTTGACAATAGATACGATTGCTTCATACCATGCCCTAGTATGACCGCAAGATCTCTATTTGCTCTTCTGTGTTTTGGTAAGGTTAGCTTTCATACTGGACTCGAACCATGCCCAAGTACACAGTGACACACATTTAAAAACACTGTTTCAGATCATTCACACTAATCGAATGTACCAGAGGTTATGATCGAATGCACTCGGACCCATGCCCAAGTCTCCAGTGTGAAAGCAGCTTAAATTATCTACTAAGTGAGACAGGCTATATTGATCTTAGCTCATGACCAAGAAATTAATTTGTGATGTGCTATTTTGGCTTGAAACACTATAATCAGGCCACATCAACATAAACATGGATTAGACAAGATTGGTCAACATTAGACAAATGTATATTCTAGATTTACTGTGTTGTCTGTCATGGAAGTACCAAGGGATTATTTTCGCTCAGGTGAGAATTGCCTAGCTGCGCTGGACTATTGATTAAGGGAGTTTTCACATTAGGCACATCATTTGTGCCAAGTAACGATTGCTGTGCAGCGTTCAATTTTTTTGTGCTCCGTTCTCAGGTACACTTTCCTATTCATCAGGTGGCAGTATTAGGATGTTTTACATTAGAAACCTGGCTGCGATTGTTTCCAAGAACACTTGAACCCCAAAGTCTGGTTTATTTTGATCACTGAGAACACAGAGTAACACTGTAGTGCCTGAGACCACCTCTTCAAGCAGACATGGGCACGGTTTCTAGCACAAAATGTAACTTTCTTCTTGTCTTGTATTTAATGACGGCTCACAAACCAAGAACCGAGCAGGAAAACAGGGTAAATTCTGGCCAGTGGGGAAGGGTATATGGTATAAATCAATCATCCCTAATGTGTAAAACGCCCTGAAATGACTGACCATTAATCAACACTAGCAATATTTTCTGTTGAACCTTTAACCTGACAAATAACACTCACAGGGTATATACTGTTTATATACCCCACTGCCCAAGGACTCATACTTATGTCGTTTATTTTATTATTATTATTATAAGTGATGTACATGTTGGTTTTAATTTATTGTACTTTTTGGTAGAAAACATACAAAAAGATGAACATACATTAAATAAAAACACCAGGCATAAAACAAACGTTATAACAAGTATATAAACGAGAGATGAATTATAACAGGGTGAGTTAATTAGCTGGTCATCAGTGATGTCTATCGTCATAGCGTTAAGACTTCTACTGAAAAGACGACATGACGATAAAACAGGAACAACGTGTTAGTGTTGGTTTACAGTTTTTGTGGCTAATGTTGTAAGAGCTAACGTGTTAGCTATGTAACCAAAAAGTACAAACTTAAACCGGAAGATTTAGGATAGCTCAGTTTTTAACACACTAACACTAATGAATATAAACAAAAATAATATTTCTAAAAATGTGTAAGTAGCGAGAAGAAACATAATAATTACAGTCAAAACGCGTAATATTTACTTTCTCCTTTTAGCTTGGAGCTAAATTCCTGAGCTTGCTTGTGTTACCAACTTGGTAGCGTCGACTGTAGTAACGGACGGAACATTTTAATGGCCGCGTCCCAAATTAATCACTGCTTACTACATAGGCACACTACTTCCTGTAAGAAATAAAGACTAATCCTGCGACATGCCCTAACACCTTATTTTCAATTCGACGTAATTTGAAACGCAACGCTTGCCGACTTACCTCGCTCCTCGGTTCCCATCTGATTCAGCTTGTTCCCGGTCAGCAAAAGAACAGAGAGGATCGTCCGAGGAAATTCGGTTATATGTAGAAAAAAAGTCAAACGACACAAACGAACGTCTTTACTTTGAAAAA
Organism: Channallabes apus; assembly: GCA_030522415.1. NCBI lineage: Eukaryota > Metazoa > Chordata > Actinopteri > Siluriformes > Clariidae > Channallabes > Channallabes apus. The sequence continues at coordinate 16,951,928 of CM060112.1, read as the reverse complement.
GGCATAAAAATAGATACAAATCTAATGGATATTCGCAGCGTCTACTAACTACCGCCACTGCCCAACTGTAAGGCACTCAAACAAAATGTTCACGAGTGCACGAAAAACGAACCAATCACAAAGGCCGCTGATATGTAAAGGGGCGGGGCCTGTGCATGCTGCAGAAACCGAACGGAAAACAACTGCCTATGTGGAACGGCTAAAGGACATTTAAAACGCCGCAGCGTTCTGATTGGCTCAAGTGTTTTAATGATTATTTTATCAACATAAACTTTTATTCGCCATATACTAATCAATAGTTTTGCTTGTAAAAATGTTTTAGTCCGTTATCAAATCCGAAATGTGTTACAAAAATGAATAATTTAAAAAATACAGTAGCGTTAAAACAAGTACTTATGACGTTTCCGTTATGACGTCGGTTGAGACAGACCGCATTCATTGACGTCGAATGTCTCCTTCCGCACGAGTCTTCTGGTCATTGAATAGTTCCCTGGATACACGTTTTGAATACATACGAGTGACCATTTAAAGCAGGGGAAAAACAGTCCCGGTGTCGTTTAAATGTATGTATTTATGTAAAAATAAATATATCTATATAAAAACAATAAAACTATACATTTCTACATTTTAAACCAAACATACGTAATAAGTAGAAGTGACCGAGTAAAGGGTTAAACGTTATTGCCCTGCGCAGCGGAGTGATACAGCATGTGTGTGTGTTCTTCAACAGCACCTCATCTGTTTTCCCCCTACCGGCCGGCATCTTACAGAAGCCATTTTATAGTCGGACGAAGGGATTGAGGAGTTAAATAATATATATTCTACTGTAGAAATATCTAAGTTTTTGGGGTTTTTTTTTTTCATTTAAAGTTTAAGCATGCCTGGATATTCAGACAGAGACCGCGGACGAGATAGAGGGTAGGTTAATGTTAAATTTTCATTTTTTTAAGCAGGAAATCCAGCAGAGCTGCATCTGCTAACATACATGTCTGTAATTAACAAGTAAATAATATTACAAATACTTCTAAATCTATGCATGTCTGTACAATTAGGTAGTGATTTAATACTCGTTAATTGTTAAGCGTTGTTGTGGTTGATTAACAAAAAAAATCTTACGATGTAACTGAAATATTCAGTATAAAGTATTAATATTTACAAGTAGGAAAATATTTAAGGCACTTAGTGGGTTCGTTGGCCTTTTTTATTTATTTATTTATTTGAGGTCAAAATGTGGCCAAAACCTGGCCGAGTCCTGAATGTTTAATTTGAGTATATATAGGGTACTACATAGGCGACCGGTTTACTTTATTTTTGAAGTGCACTTGTACACTGAAGTGGAAGCCATTTGCATTACAGCCGTTAGTGTGGATTCAAAATGCCGGCTCGGATCGGCTTTGTTCTCGCGCTGGTCAGGATTAAAATGGCAGCAGGGAATGCGCCAAATTAGACTTTTTTTTCCCGACACTGGATTGAGATGCATCAAAATAGCTCCTGGTTCCAATCTACTATATAAAGTGTGTCGTGTAAACACTAAAATAACATTAACCCAAGCCCCGTCTTCATGCATTATCCTACACAGGGAGCCGGAAGTGTTTTTAGACAGTCGATGTTGTCGTGATGATGATGGTGATGATGATGCTCCTTGGTTCCTACCTTTTATACATTTTGTTCATCTTAATTTGACGTACACATTAAAAAATGAGAGAAACCTATTTATTTGCATTAGAATGTCAACGTAACATCTAGTCATTTGGCTCAAGTCCAACACCTGTGTCCTAACATGACAGTAACTTCTTCCCAAACATCCTCCCAAGGCCACCCACGTGACATCCGTCATTGGGGCGTTTGACCTCGGGGAACATGCTTTTTTTTTTCTATTTTGATTTTTTTACTGTTCTAGAATAACGTGCAATACCACTCCACTACATTAGGGGGCAGTGGCGCTCTCATTCGCAGAGTGTGCGCAGGGAGCATTCGCTCGGTGGTGTAGGCCATTGTATCCATAATGTAGCCATTGATCCTGACATCATCTCTGATTTAAAAAATCAGCTCAAATTATTTCATATATTTTTGTTTTGCACATTAAAGTTTTTTTTTTATATTGTGCTCCTGAGGTAATGTTGATCAGTTTGCATTATTATTTATTGATTTTATGTTTGTTTTTTCAGTATCATATGGTTTGACATGGTCAGTCAAATAATGTTTAGTTTAATTAAGGATTTATTATTTTTTTTAATTTCAGATGCACTTTAAATCTTTTCTGTTACAGTTAATAAAGCTATTCTTTGTTGTAAGTTGGTCCATATTTCTTTCTTTTTTATTCTCTTATACATTAATAAGGATACAGTGTTATGCAGAGGTTTAGTTATAACAATTTTATAGACAAATTATACTATTTATAGTCGCGCGAGATGTTTTTTTTTCTTCCTAGGGGGGCGGGCATGACAAAATAATTGCTGGAGTATGATGCGGATCCAGTTGCAAATTTAGACTACTGCCCAAAAGTTTGGGATCACTTGCAAATTTCTTTGTTTTTTTTTGTTTAGTGATCTGTTTTCTACAAACTATGAAATAAAGCATATGGAATTGGGTAACTGTTGGGTAATTGTACGACAAGTCAGTTGTTATTTTAAGACACTGAGATCAGTGCAATAGTTCCTACAAGAACAGTATTGTCATGTGCATTGCAAAACCCATCAGCACCCTGATGAAACTGGCTCTCATGATCATGAGTAGCAGATGCATCTCAACATTAACTGTTCAAAGATTATTGTATATTTTGGATGATTGCTTTACAGTGTAGAGTTAAATAAAATAATCAGCATGACCATAGAGGTAGAAAGTAATCCCAAACTTTTGAGCAGTAGTGTAAATTGAAGGCAACATTGCAATAAAAAGATGATAACCTGAAATTAATTTCAGTTGGTATTTTCAACACATCCACAGTGCGGTAACCGGTCATACACCACGACTAATTGTGACAGCTGAAGATAACATACCTTACCGCTGGTCTTTTCTATATGACAGTTATGGCAGCAGCGCTCCTCGATTCGGCGGAGGCCGCAGTGGCCCTCCTCCGTCTGCGAAATTCGGCAATCCCGGTGACAGACTGCGTAAACGACACTGGAACCTTGACGAGCTTCCTAAATTTGAGAAAAACTTCTACAAGGAGCACCCGGAAGTCACCCGGAGATCAATGGTTAGTCGGTTGTGCAATGGTGTACTTATTGTGTTTTTCCCATGTTGTGCCAAATCTGATTAACGATTTGTTTCTTGTAAAAAAAAAAAAAACAGCAAGAAGTAGAACAGTACCGGAGGGCAAAAGAAGTCACAGTCAAAGGCAGAGATTGCCCAAAGCCTATTATTAAATTCCATGAAGCCACCTTTCCAAGTAAGTTGAAGTGCAATCCTCTGTCTTAGAGGAGTTGTAGTATTAATGTGAGATCTCTAACACATGATGTTTATGATACAGATTATGTAATGGATGTAATCAAGAAGCAGACATGGACTGAGCCCACTCCTATCCAAGCTCAAGGCTGGCCCCTGGCACTGAGTGGAAAAGACATGGTCGGCATCGCCCAAACCGGCTCCGGAAAAACCCTGGCAGTAAGGCTGAATCCCATTTCTATTTTCTACCCCTTCCCCTACCCCTTGCCCCTTCCCCTTGTCCCTTGAAACGAAGTGGAAAGGGGAAGGGTTTAAATTTTTCCCCTAAGAAATGGGACACCACTACAACACTGTTATACGTCATCATACGTTGTCACTAGTTCCTAATGTTACGTTAAAGGACATGCGCCGATGTTTATCACACATTGCAATAAGAGAGAGATTACTCACTCCCAAAGTTTTTTTGCGCCGTATTTCATCCCTATACATAATATAAATTATAAAAATATATAAAAATAAAATATATATTTGTAATATCGTGCAATCGGTGCTAGCCGCTAGCAAACTTTGCAAAAAAATCGCTAAACATTTCTTTACAGAACATCACCATAAACACAAGACTAAAGGTAATATACATATAATGAACTTTTGTCATAAAAATCTTTATTTATGGCAAAAATTTACATTTATGGGTCTGTTTGCTCGAGTGAGCAGCCATGTTGAAAATTTCGCTTAGCCCTTCGTTTGAAGTGAGGTCCTGAAAAATCTTCGTTTGGAGGGCTATCTGGCCCTTCCCCTTCCCCCTCCCCCTCCAACCAAAAGAGAAATGAGACACCCCTACCCCTTCACGTGAACGCGCCAAACGGAGGGGTAGGGGTATGTGAAGGGGTAAGGGGTAGAAATGGGATTCAGCCTAAGTCTCTCGTCTCATACATTTCCGTGTTCAATTTTGAAGGTTTATCGTCCTGGAAGTGCTTGAATTTATCTTAGATTTTGGGATTAAAATAAACATAGAACTTTCCTATGCTCACACATGACAGTGCGGTCTAGTTTCTGAATTATGTAGCCTCTTTGTAAAAACATGACTTCAGTCATAACTGTAGACAAATGAAGTGAACAAATTTTTAGCAATTTTTTTTAATGCTTTCTTGTCTATACAGTACCTGCTACCAGCCATCGTGCACATCAACCACCAGCCGTTCCTCGAACATGGAGACGGACCTATTGTAAGTTTTCCCTGTTTCAGTCACATGTCAGTTTTGTTTTTCCATGTCGTATTTTCAAATGAATCCTATTCATGTGAAAAAGGTGTTATAGTTATCAAAACTATGGGTTCCACCCAATCATTAGACCAGATGAACCCAGGTGTAAGTCAGAGCATTTTGCGGCCCGGAACAGAACGCTCCCTCAAATCAATGCACATTTGCGTCCAGTGTTGGGTGTTATGCGATACAAAGTAACATTAAAGCGTTAGAGTACTTGGATTACTTTTTTTGATGTGACGAGTAACGTAATGCGATAGGTTCGCCATTTAAGTACTCAGTTATTTCGTTACTTTTTAAAAAATGTAATCCGTTATTCAGACAATTTATGCAACCCATGAGCCAGACAGCAGTCATTCCCAATCCGTTAATGTGTGTTTGTGTGTCGTCCTACAAGCCCCGCCCCCAATTACTCCCCCCCTCCTCTGTTATTCATGCTGCTATACCCCTATCTCACCTATGTGGTTTGACTCGGCGAGGACCGACGCGCGGAAAGATGGAAATCTAATCACAGCACCAAAACTCGCGGTAGATCATGATGAACCTTATATACGGCCACCGCACGAAACCGCGTAGGTGAGATAGGGGTATTAGTAGGTGAGATAGGGGTATTAGTAGGGGAGAGAGGGGTATTAGTAGGGGAGAGAGGGGTATTAGTAGGGGAGAGAGGGGTATTAGTAGGGGAGGAGGGGGGTATTAGTAGGGGAGGGAGGGGGGTATTAGTAGGGGAGGGAGGGGGGTATTAGTAGGGGAGGAGGGGGGTATTAGTAGGGGAGGAGGGGGGTATTAGTAGGGGAGAGGGGGGGTATTAGTAGGGGAGAGGGGGGGTATTAGTAGGGGAGAGGGGGGGTATTAGTAGGGGAGAGGGGGGGTATTAGTAGGGGAGAGGGGGGGTATTAGTAGGGGAGAGGGGGGGTATTAGTAGGGGAGAGGGGGGGTATTAGTAGGGGAGAGGGGGGGTATTAGTAGGGGAGAGGGGGGGTATTAGTAGGGGAGGAGGGGGGTATTAGTAGGGGAGGAGGGGGGTATTAGTAGGGGAGCAGGGGGGTATTAGTAGGGGAGCAGGGGGGTATTAGTAGGGGAGGAGGGGGGTATTAGTAGGGGAGCAGGGGGGTATTAGTAGGGGAGGAGGGGGGTATTAGTAGGAGAGAGAGGGGGGTATTAGTAGGGGAGAGAGGGGGGTATTAGTAGGGGAGAGAGGGGTATTAGTAGGGGAGAGAGGGGGGTATTAGTAGGGGAGCAGGGGGGTATTAGTAGGGGAGCAGGGGGGTATTAGTAGGGGAGGAGGGGGGTATTAGTAGGAGAGAGAGGGGGGTATTAGTAGGGGAGAGAGGGGGGTATTAGTAGGGGAGAGAGGGGTATTAGTAGGGGAGAGAGGGGGGTATTAGTAGGGGAGCAGGGGGGTATTAGTAGGGGAGCAGGGGGGTATTAGTAGGGGAGGAGGGGGGGTATTAGTAGGGGAGCAGGGGGGTATTAGTAGGGGAGGAGGGGGGGTATTAGTAGGGGAGCAGGGGGGTATTAGTAGGGGAGGAGGGGGGTATTTAGTAGTTAACAGATTATGGGCCAAATTTTGATGATGTGCTGATGGTAGAATAATTATAAAGGTCTTGACTAAAACCACATGCATGAGGAATCACAAAGGAGTTTTCATTTTCTATGTAACTGATTACTTTTAAAGACAGTAATTTTGTCATCTAAATAGTTAATTTAAGAAGTAAGCGCTGCTTCTTCCTCTGTGTTTACTGACGGCTTGCATCCGGAAGCGCACCGTCACGCCAAACAAAAACATAACGCAAGCTTTTAAAATCAATTAAAAGAAGCTTCGAGGCAGAAGATTTTGCCTCGATCATTTTTTGTAGTCAAATTACTCGAAGCGTTTCAGCCCTAGCTATGACGATGGCTCTTCAGGATTCGAGTTGCGACTCCCATCAGTTATAAGCAGTTAGCCTAGGTGGTTCTACACTTAACCTTTGTTTCCTGACCTCTTTCAGTGCCTGGTTCTTGCCCCCACTCGTGAGCTGGCTCAGCAGGTGCAGCAGGTCGCCACAGAGTATGGACGAGCCTCTCGCCTAAAGTCCACCTGCATCTACGGAGGAGCTCCCAAAGGACCCCAGATCCGTGACCTTGAGAGAGGTGAAACAGGCTGATTTAGTTTAATTATGGCCAGTCCATTATTTGTTAGTTCAGGATGTATTTAAGTACGTATATTTTTGTAATTGTTGTACTATTCCAAACAGGTGTTGAGATCTGCATTGCCACTCCTGGTCGTCTGATCGACTTTCTAGAGGCAGGAAAGACCAACCTGCGGCGCTGCACCTACCTGGTGCTGGACGAGGCTGACCGCATGCTGGACATGGGCTTCGAACCACAGATCCGCAAAATTGTGGATCAGATCCGTGTAAGTGTGGAGTGCTTTCACCTCCCAGCTGATGTGATTATTTTTTTTTTTTCTTTGATAGTTTTGTTTGATCTGGGCTTTTTTTTTTTGTTTGTTTTTTTTGTTAACTTTAGCCTGATAGGCAGACTCTAATGTGGAGCGCCACTTGGCCCAAAGAGGTCCGTCAGCTGGCGGAAGATTTCCTCAAGGAGTATGTTCAGATCAACATCGGAGCTCTACAGCTCAGCGCCAACCACAACATCCTGCAGATCGTCGATGTCTGTAACGACGGAGAAAAGGATGACAAGTAAGTTTTAACGTGCATGTTGGTGATGGAACAAATGCTCTCGCGTTCCTTAAAGACTGCGTTACGGAATATTTTGTTTTTCCCACCCGTCAGACTAATCCGCTTGCTGGAGGAGATCATGAGTGAGAAAGAGAATAAGACCATCATCTTTGTAGAGACCAAAAGACGGTGTGATGAACTGACGCGGAGGATGAGGAGAGACGGGTAAGAGCAGATTTAAGTCAGCAAACCGTTCTTCCTGTATCTACTGATATAACAGGCTTTTTATCTGAAGCGCATTCATTTTGTTTTCTTGCTTTTAATCATGGAGTATCATATATATATATATATATATATATATATATATATATATATATATATATATATATATATATATATATATAAAATTTTATTTATTTATTTATTTTTTTTTTGGCATGTGGTTATTTCATTTATTGATCAAATTTACCCATGGCAGTTACACAAAGTCACACTTTTTTAATTATTTTTTGCTTCCATCAAATTCAGGGACAAAATGTTCACCTGCTATTTAATATATCCCACCCACATCAAGTTCCCATTTTAACTGGAGCTACTATGATGTGGGCCAAGTTGTGATGGGTCAGAGCAACTCTAAACCTGCAGCTCTTGTTAGATGTTCCCCGTATGCAGTGGTCAGGACCTAGAAAAATGAGTCCAAGGAAGGAAAACCAGTGAATCCCAGTGTAGAATGAAATAACACTAGTAGCTCAAATTACGGAAAAGGCTAGGGCTGGGCGATATGGCTGAAAACTGTATCACGATATCAGTGTTTCATATCGGTCGATATCGATAATTATTGATATTTTTTATGACCCATTTAAAATAAGGACCAGGAGAAGAATATATTATATTTAAACATTTTTATTTTAAACTTAACCTTCCTATGATGATAGTCCCATCAGTTATTAAGACAGAAATGTCAACAACCATGGAAAAATCAAATAACTAAAATATAAACATAAGTCTAAAGTCACAATGAACACTTAACAATTATCTCTTAACATTTAAGGTGCAAAATTAAAAGAAAATGTAAGAAATGCTTAATAAAGTGTAATAAAATAGTGCAATGCGTTTATTATATCAGATGCCTTTAGAGAAAACTACAACAAAAATATATTGTTGTAATATATTTGAGTTTGAGGTTAATTCACTGGCGCTGTATAATGTGTCGTGTGCACTGAATGCAGTAAAAGAAGAATACCGTTTTTCTCCATGCCTCCGTTTCTTTTCCTCTGGAAGTAATATTATAGATGTTAGTTGTGCATATTGATGGAAACATAATTGTCATACCAAAGAATAAACTACCCACCAATGTGGCTAGTGAGACTAAAGTTATTACTCGCAAGTTATTACAGCCGAATTTTACCCGCATTTGGTGGGTGCCAATTTCAACGCCATCTTGTCTCCGTTTATGCTTCCTGAATCGCGACCGTACTACTTCCGGGTCCTAGAGCCGGTCGCGGAGCGAGTGCGCATGACAGCAACCAAACTTGCTTCACGACCAGCGTTTTCTTCCGACAAAAAATAAAAAAATATCGAACGTTCTATCGAGCACATTTTTTTATTGATATCGATCTCGTGTCTATCGCGAAACATATCGTTATCGTTTTATCGCCCAGGCCTAGAAAAGGCTAACGCTTGTTCCCATAGATAAGCGTCAGAACACGCAGTGCATTAGTGTTTTGGTGGCTCCTACCTCTCAGTATTAGGTGGGTGGTCATAATGTTATGGCTAATCAGGGTATATACAACGCAGTCGCCAATAAATGATCGTATTTAAAGTTTGATATAAAGAGCTTTGTGTTTAGAGTAAATTTGTGAAAAAAATGTGTAGATCATAAGATCATACTTTTGTATTCCAGATGGCCTGCGATGGGAATTCATGGAGATAAAAGTCAGCAGGAGAGAGACTGGGTCCTAAACGGTAAGACACGTGTAGGTCACTCAAAGCAACTCAGTACATGGTTATCAACCTTCGTCTAATAATCATCCTCTTCCCTTTCATAGAATTCAAGTACGGTAAAGCGTGCATCCTCATCGCGACCGACGTGGCCTCACGCGGATTAGGTCAGTATTCTGGAGATGGCCCTGTCTTTGTGTCGTCTCTTCCCTTTTTTTTTCTTTAGACAAAAAAAAAAGAAAAAGCCAAAGGATAAAAAATTGTTTCACTTTTAAAGAAAGTGATTTTTGCTTTCTTTAACTTCTTCTCTATGCATTCTGAGTTTTTCTCACCTAAAGGTGCAGTCTTTGTGGCAGGGCCTAGGCATGACAAGTCCAAGGCCGGCAGAGGGGGAAGGAGAAGTGTGGAAGTGAGCGACTGGTGGCCACCCAGTCGCTTAGAGAGGTGAAATTTATTAAACGCAAAAAAAAAAAAGTCCGAGCTGAGCTCTGTGTGCCAGTAACCTTCAATAAGGCAGTGTGGCTAAGCCTTGGCTATGATAACCTAGCTTTTATAATCCACACCTGTTCTCTGTCCATGGATTATCTATAACAAAACACATTTTGGTAACCTAGCCATCTTTCTATCTCAAACTTCCGACGTATTAAAGCTTGATGCTGTTTGTTTTTTGCCTTGCATGCAGTTTGTAAGAGCAAGAGTTGTATGGCAAGTAGGCACTTGTTTGAGATTTGGAAAGATCCTTCTCGATGCATGGAAGTTTACAAGCAATAATTAAAGGTTTAGTCATTTTTCCTTCCTAACTCGAAGAGCTGGTGTTCATGGAATGGAGAGAGCAGTTTTTTCAACTTCTTGTATCTCAATTGGTGAGACTGGCACATGTGTAAAGGGGCTCTGGGACACCTGTAGAGGAGCAGAATGTTTAAATCTTAGAACGACAAACAAAAAAAAACCCTCAAAAAGTGATCAAATCGACAGCAATGACATTCCAATTCCACGATTGAAGTTCCTCCCTCGCCTGCATTTTTCATTCTTTTCAAAAAGTCATGTCGAGACCTGCCAACGAGAGACATTTTCTCAAGTGAACACTAGCTTCTGGGAGCATCTTGCCTAGACGAGACTGTGATGAGGGATTTTGCGGTCGCTCATTAATAACCTCAAACAGAGTGGGGAGGAAGGAAGCAACTAAGCAACAGTGTTTTTCCTCCCTTCGTGTTTGTACTTTTTGGCTCTTTTGGGTCCCCTCACGTTAGCCACGGTCTGTTTGGTCTGGGCAAGACAGCAGTGTGGCCTTTATTAGCGAGCTTCTTATGAGTGTGCTGAGAGGGGGGGAAAGAACATAAAAAAAAAAAAAAAGGACCTATAAAGCGAACACGCCAAGACGAACGGTCCTGTGTGTGTCGGCACACGAGGAGGCAAGAGTGCGCATAGTGGCCCTACTGCGTTAGAAGCACCTGGATGTCACTTGACAATTTGTGGGGAGTTGGCTGCATTGGGAAAGGACTTTTGAATGCATACTCCTTAATGGTAAGACGTTTATTCTCATGGTTTGGTAAAGAAAAAGCGGGAGGGATGTAGATGGTGATTTTTTATTTTTTTTAGGTCTGTTTTCTGTTCACTTTTTCTTCTTTGGAATTTTGGGATTAAAGCAAATGGAGTGTGCATCCTTTCTCTCTTCCCATGGTAGTTTTCCCACTGAGACAGTTATGCTTAGTTTTTGTTTTTTTTTTTTTTTTTTCCCAGGATTTGTGCTTTAACACATTCTTGTTTTTTCCAGCCCAGCTAAGTATCCAGTAATTTTCTTGATTTCTTTGCTGTGTTTGCTAACTTGTGTTTTTTCGGTGTGGTGGCTGTGGTGTGCAAAAAAAATAAATAAATAAAAAAAATGCTGCCACATTCCCTTTTTTGCCACACTGCAACGCTTTACAGATGTGGAGGATGTGAAATTTGTCATCAATTATGACTACCCTAACTCCTCTGAGGACTATATTCACCGAATCGGCCGTACGGCCCGCAGTCAGAAAACGGGCACGGCCTACACCTTCTTTACACCCAACAACATGAAACAGGCCAGTGACCTGATCTCGGTCCTGCGTGAGGCCAACCAAGCCATCAACCCCAAACTGCTCCAGATGGCAGAGGACCGAGGAGGTAAACACCATCAAATATTTTGCTTATAGATTTATTAATATTTAATTATTATGTAAGTAAAGAAATCTTTTACTGAAATGCATTTATGCTTGGAAGATTCATAAAGGATCCTGCAGCCACCTTTCCTTAATCCGTTTGTCCCCCTTTTTTTTTATTTTTGTTTATTTTTTTTTTTTTTACCCCCCCCCCCCCTCTTCAGGTCGTTCCCGAGGCAATCGGGGAAACTACAAGGACGACCGTCGGGACCGCTATTCCAGTGGGGGTAGGAGAGATTTTGGTAGCTATAGAGATAGAGACGGGGACAGGGGGTACAGTAGCGGGCCCAAAGCACAGAACGGCAGTTACAGCGGAGGCAGCAGCTACAACAAAAGTAACGGTAGCAGCAGTAACTACAATAGCAACAGCTACAACAGCGGGGGAAACCCGAGTGCTTTCGGAAATCAGAACTTCCAGAACCAGCCATTCCAAGGGAACCAGGCACCAGCGCAGAACGGAATGAACCACCCTCCATTCCCCTTTAACCCCCCACAACCCCCGCAGCAGCCTCCACAGCCCATGGTGCCCTACCCCATGCCCCCTGCTTTCCCCCAGTAGCCTAGAACCCGACTACGCACACGCGTAAAACGCACACAAATACTGAAGTAACTGTTAGACGTGTTTAAGATTAATATTATTACTATTATCATTTGTACTGTTTATTTTGCTTACAGTGAGGTTGGGGGCTTCTTCTTAGTGCCCCCAACCGATTTTGTGTCCAAGTGAACTTGGTGCTGCCAGGAAACAGCGGCACTTCCTTCCTTCACCCCTATCCTTTGTCCTTGTTTTGTTACATTCCTCGGTAATTTATTTTTACTAGGTAATGTATATATTTTTGATTTGGTGTATGTTCACAGTGATATGTTTACAAAGTTTGATTTGAGGGCCGTGCATGGATCCTCAAAATAAAGAGAAAAATTTCAAAGGATTTCTGTGTTCCCCTTTTTTGTATTACACTTTGTTCACATGACCAGCACAAATATCGTCACGTAGTAAATCTTTAAACATGGACAGCATTAAAGGAGGAAATGCTCACATAGACTGTTTACATGTCAGTACGTACAAGATAAAAAAATAAATATCGGACTAAGCGCATGGGGCATGGAGCCTATCCCAGGAGACTTGGGGCACGAGGCGGGGTACACTGTGGACAGGGTGTCTATCCATCGCAGAGCATACACACACTTTTACAGGCAATTTGGGAATGCCAGTTAGACTGATCTGCATGTCTTTGGACTGTGGGAGGAAACCGGAGTACCCGGAGGAAACCCACCAAGCACAGGGAGAACATACTGTACAAACTCCATGCACACACAGGAATTGAGGCTTGCCAACAATCGAACCCGGACTCTGGAGGTGCAAAGCGACAATGCAAACCACTAACACCACCGTTTATTGTCTCACATTTCATACGTTATAGAGCGTCGAACCAACCACAGACGAGACTGAATTCTTGTAACCGATCATAACCCAGAAAATTATGGGAAATTGTTGGTTTTTCTGCTGCTCCAGTTGACGGGTCGCCACAGCAGGGAATCTGATCCGGACAACAATTTGACAGGTTTTCTGTTGGATGCCCTTCCTGACACTACACTCCCTCATTTATTTATTTTTTTTCAATGGGTTCGGGACCGGTTTGATCAGAAATAGCAGGAAGCCTAACCTATCCTCTATGTTAGGTTTGAGAAAAGAATGTACTTCTAATACTTCTGTTATATTTCAGGCAGTTTAAACACTTCACAGCAGACAGAACCAAGTTTTAGATTACGGAAAAGTTAGATTCCGATGAAAGTCCATGTAATCTGTTGGAGTGATTTACTGTATGTTGTCCATGTTGTTGTCCATGTAAACATCGGCAGTCTGTAGGAAGGGAGTAACGGTTAAGTAGCGTCGTAATGAGCACTGTTGAAGATTACAGGATTTATAAATTAGGAATGAAAGCATCGTGTGAGGTGCAAACCGAGCGCAGGTCAAACCTCATGTAACGCTCTCCTGAAATGTGGTGGTGGAAGCATCATGCAACACTTATTCTCAGAAACTGGGCTTCTTATTAAACCTGAGGGGGGAATAGAGGGAGTCAAATCCAGGGTTGTGTTACAGGAGCGTAGGGGAATATGACTGACTCGGAGGAAAATAATCTCAAGACAAATACATGGTGGATAAATAAGTCAATCATTTATTTCTAATAATTAAGAATGTTGGTTCAAGTCAAAGTCTGAATCCATAATCTGTAGCATTGTTTAACCATCGATGTCAACATAGAAGATCCAACCAACCAGATGAAAGTGGAGCAAACCGCCCGGGATGACTAGGAAAGTTACGTCTAGTAATAAAAAGCAAAAAATGTTTTAAAATATATATTTGCCACATATTCGTCAAATTGGGCTTAAAACACTACTGTAGTGGCATAATGTATCCAGTAGATGGCGACATTTACTTCCCAGAAGAAGCAAAAGAAAATCGTAGTTCGAGAACGTATATAGCTACTACTACTACTAATAATAATAATAATCATTAGCCGGAACCATTAAAAAAATCTTGGCCACAGGAAGTTTCTCGTTTCTGGTCCACTTTAAAACGCTACTGTATTGACATAATGTATCCAGTAGATGGCGACATTTACTACCGCGGTGAAGTTGGTTTGACGTCGGACGTTGGATATTCGAGCTCCGGGCTCCAGATTCCGATTTGCAGCGCAGATTCGCTAACAGTCTACTGCGCGAGTTAGGGACCGTCTGCAAATTACTGTCCGACTGAAATACGGATAATATTTATATTATGATCATATTTTAAATAAATAAATGATCTATTGCCTCAAAGCCTGTTCTGAAATGTGTGTCCACTTGTCCTGCAGAGGGCACAACATTTTTGGTGGCATTTTGTTTGTTTTTGCTCTCAAAACATGACTTATGGATAACGGTGAGCTCAATATCACTTTATCAGTCTATTTTTATTTATTTATTTATTTTACTTTTAAAGCAGTTGTTTTAACTCAATTCTACTTGTCAAAACCGACACAAATTATTTTATAATATATAAGTCGTAAGAAACCGGCAGTTTTACGCGTATAAATAATAAAAGTCTCTAATACGGAAGTTGTCTAACATTTCCGGGTCGGGTTAAAGTCGCGGTGTGCACGTGCAAAAAAAAAAACATAGCGGAAAGTTTCCTTCATTTCCCGCGCTTGAAGATGACGTTTGAAATCCGTTCCTGTTGATGTTGGATATTGCAGTAGATGGCGGATGAGGTTTAAATGAAGCTCAGTAGGACCCGACTGCCGGATGCCCACTTACTGTGTCAGAAGACGCCTTTCTGTTTTCCTCTCCCCTCTCCATGAGCTGCTGCAGCTGTGCAGACACCACGTGGAGAGCTGTGAGGGAAGGGGATCTGATCCAGCCCGGCTGATGGTGCAGCTGTTACAGCGGCGCTTCTTCATCCCTCCTGATCAGCACCATGCTGTGTCTTTACTCAGAGGCCAGACCTGTGCTTATGGACCTTTAGGAGTGGATCTGAAAAGGAACTTACTGGAGCAGTGGTGGACCTCTGTGGTCAGATCAAGACCCCAGGTGTTTGGGATCAGCACTCTTCATGGTGTAGGATCTAAGGGAGGAGATGAGAAGCTTCTCAAAGGAAGGGGTGAAAGGGTGGGTGAGCTTCTCCGACAGAGACCAGCTTTTCGGACCGGTCTCTTTCAAGGTGAGGGAGAAGGAACCAGTCCCAAAGATCCCCATTACGCAATGCTTATTGGAGCATCACTTACGATCACAAACATCAGACTTGTCATGTGATGATGTAGATCTTCTGAAGCAGCTCAAGGACAAATATTTGTCCACAAAATCTGGAACTGGGTGAAGTTGTTGTTAAGAAGCCTTCAACATCCTTTTAAAACCAGAAAACAAATGTATTGTGGAGAGAAATCGTGAATTGAGATCACTTAAACGCTCGGTCCAGTCGCATAGTAAAGAAAACACTACAGAAATCACAGCTATGTTTAATAGTAACATTAACTGTAATCACAGGATTGGGGCTAAACTGCTGTGTGACCATACGAAATCTAGTTGTTAGTGAGACTAATCAGATAAAGATTAGACTTTGGAGCAATAGAAAAACAAATCCTGTGGTCTGATGAGTCCGGATTGAGCCTGTTCCAAGGTGATGGTGCATCAGAAGAAGTAAGAAGTGAAAAGCGCATGAAGCGAAGCAACCATCATGTATTGGGTTGCTTCAGTTGCTCAGGTCTAGACTCAGCAACGTTACGTGGCAATAAAATCAAGTCAGCTGACGACCTGAACATACTGAATGTTTTTCTTCCCTGGTCGTATATTCCAGGACTCAAGTTGTGAAAGAGTGGTTCTGCGAGCGTGACGTTTCATTTTCACACCTGAACTGGTCACCACATTGTGTGCTGAAAGGGACTGAATGAAAGTGGAATGTTTATTTTTTTTCATGTTTTGATTCGACTTGTCGTACCGACCCGACCCATCTCATAAAGAGGAAACCATGATGCTGGAGTTGAAAATTGTGAATTGTAGGACTTATTTGTTAAACACTAAAGGAGGAAAGCTTTAAGGTTTTCTTTACAACGTGTGCACCTCAGAAGATCATTTAGTTCTATTTAAATTATTATACATGTGTGAAATTCAACGTAATGCTGAGGAATTCTGACAGAATTTTCTGTTGCCATATTGATCATTGTAAATGGTAGTGATGTTGAGACATGAAGATGTAGGAGATCAGGATCTTTAACTCTTTAAGAATTCTTTAACTCTTTTTCTTGGTCAGGTGCTTTGGTGCAGTGCGCCCCGTCCCTGGAGCTGATGAACAGGAAGCTGCCGTTTGGTTTGGCTGAAACTGGTCTGTGTTACCAGCCTGAGGACCACCACGACTCGGATGCAATCGGTTGGTGAGGTTTCAGCGTTTTACTTGTATCACAATTAACTTTGATTTGTAATAAAAGTTCTGGATGCTTTGTGTTAATATGACCCTCACCTTAGCAGAGATAACTAATAATAATTCAATTACAATTTGAATTATTTGTCACATGACCCTTATAATTTTTTCACGTATTCCAGTTAGGAAGCTGTTGTCAGAGCGCAGGGTTGGTCAGGATACAGAGCCCCTGGAGCAGAATAGGGTTACGGCCTTTGTTCAAGGGCTCAACAGTAGCGACTTTGCGGTGCTGGGGCTCGAACCCCCGACCTTCCGATCAGTAACTCACAGCCTTAACCGATTGAGCCACTACTTTCCTGCACCTGCCTTCGCTTATTATTACGTTTATTTTTGTCTATTTAGTTGAGTTGATGTTAAAAGTTAATAGAAGTCTGGTATTTGTCACTGGAGCTACCATAACGATCGATTTGGTTTTAAGATTCAATCTCATTCAAATACTGTAAATCTGTAAATAAGTTGGGAATCTGAGTAATACAGATCCAGTCATGTCAAGCTGATCGCTTTGGTTTTGCCGCGTGCTAGCTCCTCAGAGGTGACCGAGGCATCACTTGTGTGGTTCTGTTCCCACCGTACGTCCTCACAGTGGCTCGACTACTGGACACGCCAGAGACTGCAGTGGTGGAGAAAGGTAAACATGCATACAGGAAAATTGAAACAAAGCTTGTTTCAGAATTTGATATATCGCGTGTGGATTTTGTATATTACTGAGTAATCTTTATATTCTATGATTAAAGCCGTTAAGAAACCTTTTATACAGTTTGCTTTAGGCCCGTCTGACTTCAGTGTTCGTGACGTTTCTGGTGACGAGCTAAAAGAAGGCGCGCTCCGTGGAGCCAAGGTGCTCTATAAGTTCCCCTGGGGCACAGAGACGCTAGAAACACTGTGGATGCTCGGTAACGATGAGCTGCTCAGGAGCCATACGGGGAGTCAAGTCGACCTGCGGGTGAGCGGCGGTGTTGTATCCACCTGCTGAACACATGTTCAGATTAAATTATTGTCTTATCAAAGCAAAGTGTGCAATATTACTGCTGCTAGTAATCTACTGCCGAAGATTTATACCTGCTTTATCCAATCAGAAGACGCCGAAATAAAATTTGAGATTATTATTATTAGTTCTGACTTGTTTTTGGATAAAATAATGTACATGTAAAATGAGCTGTAATGGCAGGGAATCTTTCAACAACTTGCAAGCATCGTTTAGTAAATTTAAAGCTTGTTTTTTTTTTTCCACAAATCTAAATCTGTGCACATAAGTAATTTACTTTTAGTAGCAGAATATGCCAGTGTTTAAATAATCTGATCTTTACACGTTTGCAAAACTTCCATCTGGTCTCAGAGACTAGCACTTAAACTCTGCTCAGCTGTAACATTTAAAGCATTGAAAGTTGAATTGAGTAACACTGATTTCTGACAATAGGTCGGATGTATTGGGCAGAAAGTGAACAGTCGATTCTTGAAAGTTGGGCAAAGCATAAGGATCTGAGAGACTTTAAAAAAGGGCCACATTGTGATTGCTGCAAAGCTGGATCAGAACAACTCCAAAACGGAAGGTCTTCTGTGGTGTTCCTAGTATGCAGTTGTTTGTTCCTTCCAAAATAGTCCAAGTAAGGACATTTGGTGAGCTGGAGACCAAGACATGGATGTCCAAGGCTCGTTAATCTGTATCAAAGTGAATCAAAGGCTACCCTGTTTGGGTCAGTCAGTCTGAAGAGCTTCTATAGCACAATTTGCTGAAAAGGTTTTAGGAAGGTGTCGGAACCCGTAGTGCACCTGGGGCTGCATAGGCACCTACATAATATAGTTTCAGACCAAGTGTTGACCCGATGATGGTAGCTTCTTTCAACAGGATAATGTATCCTGATGCACTACGCAATCATTTTGGAGAGTTTCTCCAAGAAGGTGTTGCCTCCAAATTCCCCTTTAAATAACTCGGAACACTTTCAGAGGTCTTGTGGAGTCCGTGCCTTGAGGAGACACAAGAGGGACCTACACAAAATTACGCAAGAGATTTTGTTGCTGCGGCCGGTTGATGTATTGATGAAGTTTGAACTGTATCGTACCCATCAGTACACTCCAGCTGTCTATAATGCTCAGGCATTTCCTGCAGTCGTCCTAACCCGGGCTTATTCTCTTTGTTTACAGTGCAGAGATGGCAAGAGACTCGTTGTGCCTCATGTCGTCTCCCTGAGTGCAAATGTGGACAGAGGACTCCTGGCTGTCCTCTTTAACTCTTTACAGCACATCGAGAAAGTGGACAGCAAGCAGAGACTTCATCAGAGAACAGTATGTCATTGCACAAATGATTTTTAATTAATCTGTCGGGCTTGACTGTTTCATTGAAAGTAACATTTGAAGTTGAGTGATGCTCAAGGTCTTGCGTAAGGACGTAAAATTCTAATCCAGAGCTTTGATCGCTGCCCAGGTTCATGCATTAAACTAAACCTGTTGATAATTAAAAGCATTTCTTATGTCCAGTGACAGAAAAAAAAAATGTCTTAAACGTCTCTTAAAGAGACGATGTACACTGCCTGGCCAAAAACGTTGCCATTTCAGAATGGTCAAATTATTGGGCAAAGGAAACAACTAAGGAGATTTTTTTAATATTTAACTAGGTTAAGGAGCATAAAGATTGGATTTGGAACAATGGAAAAAGGTCATGTGGTCTGATTAGTCCAGATTCATACTCGCCTACAGTGATTGGTGTGTCAGGGTAATCGAACGATGCACCCATCATCCATAGTGTCCACTGTACAAGCCTCTGGAGGCAGTATTGTGATCTGGATTTGCTTCAGCAATGTCATGTGGCACTAAAATTAAGTCAGCTGGTGACCTGAATGTACTGAATGAGCAGGGTATCACATCAAAGCTTTTCTTCCCTGATGCACAGGCATATTCCAGGACTCAGTTTTTGAAAGAATGGTTCTGTGGGCAGAAGGAATCATTTGCACAAATTATAACTGGTCACCACATTGTGCGCAGTCATTAATATTTAATGGAATTTATTATAATAATTTTTTCCCCAAGCAGTGTGAAGATGAAAGTCTGAGATACAGTGTACATGCTGTAGCCTCAAGTAGAAAGCAAATGTAAAGACGTCGAACACCTGTTTCATGCCATATGGAACATGCATGCACAGGAGTGGGGAAAAAATCAACAAGGCAACCCTGCTCAGATCTTTCTCTGATTTCTCCAGGTGTTGAAGCTACATCCTGCTTTAGCGCCTGTTAAAGTGGCACTGAACATGGGCAAAGGATCCACCTCTGAGCTCAGACAGGTAGTTAATGCCAGCACTTTCATTTTGTTTATGCTCTATATACAAACCTGTATATAGGAGAACCTGGATGGGAGTCGTGGAATTTGTTTAGATAATGTATATAACTGGAGAATATTAACATTTCATTTATTCGGTTATCCCTATTTTAATGCAAAGAGGGTGGGGCCTCAAAAATTATCCACCTGATTTCTTCACATCTTGTTTCCCCACGAAGTCACAAACTACTGTATGATTTCCTGATCTAGCTTTGTCTTCAAGTCTCCTTTACATCACACAACTTTTATAGAACACCAGCCCTGACAATAACGCTGGCTTTAAGTTAACATTATGGCAAGATTTAACAGGGATCACATGTTTTGTCTTTTTTCTTGTATGTAATTTTGATTACAATCATCTTCTCCAAGGTATGTGAAGGTCTGCTTCAGGAACTCCTAGAAGTAGGGATCAGTGCATGGCCAGGATACATGGACACCACGCTGTCCTCCATGGACAAACTCCACACCAAGTGAGAACTCCTTCGGTGTCTTTACAACATATTTACGCTTACTCCACTGCAGATAACCTGGACGTCAGTCATATGTCGTGGGTGCTGTGTGTACTGTAGGTATGACGAGATGGGCGTGCTGTTTACAGTGATGGTTGGAGAGAACACTCTGGAGAACGGGCTCCTGCTGGTTCGCAACCGAGACACCACCGTCAGAGAGACTATGCACATCTCCGAGATCAGGCAGTTTATTCTTAAATACATATCGACTGCAGAGAATGTCTGATCCGTTACCAAACGTTTTGTATTTCATGGACTTGTTGATCCATAATGGTATTGTATTATACTGTAGTTTACACTGATCAGTGTTTAATCTGTTATTAAAGAAAACCTCCTCCATATTAAAATGTTGATACCAAAATATTCGTGATGTGTTTATTGATTCCAGTGCTAAATATATTGGGCTAGTTTTGGTTATTTGGGTTGTTATGCTTTAATATGACAGGGGCACATTGCAAGAGCTGTTCTTTTTTTTTCAATAATATTTTTATTGTAGCAGAAACATACCAAATGTGTGGGTTTCAAGTATATCAGATCCACAGGATGAATCATCGAAGCAGAGGCACACAATCTTAATGAATTAACCCCCTTACACACACACACACACACTCACTTCCCCAACTGCAAGCCAGCCGTACATGTCTGAGAAATGTTTTCTAAACAAATGAACAGTAAATGAGCATCTCTCCATATGTGCTAGACATGGGGCTTATAAAAAATAAGTGAAAAAGATCTGGGGGTTTTTAATGCAAAGAAAGAAGGGAAAACTGTCAACCTTAAATGTAATCACTTAAGATCATATTGATTCTATTGATGTTCTTGCTTATTGTTGCATAAAATGTTGCTTAAAAGACCCCTAAAAGGTTTTTATCATGTTAAGGCCAACACATTTGTATTTACAGATAAACACAGACATGTATGTATTTATGATTTGTGCACTTTTGTCCAATTAAATAAGTAAATCATTCAATCAAAGTAGTACCTCAAGGCATGGTGCTAGTTCCAATAACCCCCGCCCCCTCACTGTGATTGGCTTGTAGTATCCCGTTTCCCGCGCCGTGATTGGTTAATAGTACAGAACCCGGTCGACCCTCCCCCCGTGCCGTGGATGCCACAGTGACATTAAAATATCTAGACGAGGGGAAATCGCTTCGTATTTATTAACTGTTATAGTTTATGTTACCAAATTATATTAATCAACGGAATTAAAAAATATATATATTTCGTACGCTCTCAGTCTCTGACCACGCCTCTGCGCCGGGTTTTTTTTTTTTTTTTTTTTTTTGCGTGTATTTCCGGGTCAAGGATTTTCTACATCCGGTTTTTTTTTTCTACGAGACGTGTTCTACTTAGTGAGAGGAAGATGGCCGTAGAAAAGGCGAGTGAAGCGAAAATAACCTCGCTGGAGGAAAACAAGGAGAACGCCATGGACGAGGGCCTCTCTCTGGAAAGTATCCTTCTCGACTGAAATCCCCGGGTTTCTGAACGTGTGCTGTGCTTTATCCTAGTTTGAGGTCTAGCTAACCAGCGTGCGTGGAGCCGTATCCCAAATGTGTGCGTGCGGCCTGTGCATGCGGACTACCGAGGGTGTTTACAGTGAAGTCTAGTGCACCCTACCTAGTGCTGAACATCTCCAATAGGGACTGTGAGGGTTTACGCTTAGGCATACGTGTCATTTGTGTTTGTAAATTAATTAGTGTTGGTTTAATTTGAATGTTGCTAATATGATAATTAGAAAAATTAATGGCGTTGTTATTTATTTTAGGGTTACAGTTTTTTTTACAGTGTTTTTAGATGTTGCTTGATGACCTGTCTGTGTTGCATCAGTTTTATTTACTGATGCCACAAATCAGACCTGAATACTGAAGCTGTTAGACTAGAGATCATGTCCAACACTTTGTTTAAACTTTATATTGATCAAATTCTAACATAGAGTACAGACTCACTAAATTCTATTGGATATTTGGATATCTAACATATTTTTGTTGTAGTACTTGGATGCTTGTGTAATTTGGTCAGAATGGACCTCCTGTGTAAGTCCAGTCCAGGATTATGAGCTATACTTCCTGAACTATACGGCGTACATCCCTTTATTATAAGACACATGTACAGAGATATAGGATGTATATCCAGGATTATAAGACGTATATCTTTTAAATTATAGGACACATATTCTGGGTTTTTCTTAACGTTCTCTTCCAGTCCTTCAGATAATAAAAGAGTCCCAGCAACAGCATGGACTCCGGCACGGCGACTACCAGCGCTACAGGTGAGCCCTTCACACATGATGCGTCACTTTTTCACACACAGACAGTGTTTGTGTTTTTGATGTCGTGTTTTTCCTTTTCTTTTGTCTCAGGGGATATTGCTCTCGAAGACTGCGTCGTCTGCGCAAAACTCTGGGCTTCCGAATGGGCAACCGGCACAAGTTCACGGGCAAGAAAATCACTGTGGAGATCCTGTCGGACAGTCGGTGAGAAAGCAGCACGGAACTGAGTGCTATAGTGCTGACACTGCATACGTGTCGGTACTGTGCACCAGTCTTCGGCACATAGAAATAAACAGTAATTAATGAAACGTCAGTATTTGGGGTGATGGTGCTTCGAGGATATTTTAAATTCTGGTATAATTGGTGCAAGTTTATAAAGAAATTTTCTTTGTAATTTTGATTGAGCAACCTGTAGAACCACACACAGTTCTTCTGAGGACTTTGATTGTTGCACCAGATTTCTTTTTTTGCATACAAAACCAAGCAGCTTTTATTTATTTATTTATTTGTCTGAAAAGTACCTGCTTATATAATGTCTTCCTTTCTTTTCTGGCATACAAATATTTTTCTTCTTTAATTTTGTGCTGAATTAGTGCTGTTTTGAAATAATAAATGTAAATAAAAATCCATAGGAAAGGGTGTACTAAAAAACATGGGGTGCCTAAGACATTAGCACCATATTGAAGGATCTGTGATCCTTGAGTGGTTTCTAGCATTGCCTCTGGAGAACTGCTGATCTATATTCGTAATCTCACCGGAGAGAGGCGAGCAAGCAAACAGAGTCATTTAAAAAAAAAAAAAAAACAGTAGCGACGTAATTCAACCCAGTGGCAAGGAGTAAACCTGTAATATCTTATTACAGTAGGGAGGAAAAGGGCAAGCTCAGCTAATTACGGCTCACACTTCACATTTACAGCACATGAACACATAATACCTGATGTGCTGCCTTGTGTTGTGTTTCTTTTATTATAGAGAAATAAAAAACATGCTGTTATTGGGAAGTAAATGATTGATTTGGGACTTGGAACGTGTTGCTATACTAACGTGCGTTGATTGTTTTAGTATCAGAGGAGCGGGCTCTAGTTTATGTTCAGTGTCGAGAAACAAACGCATAGTGCTTAGTTAATAGCGATGGGACTCGCAGGGGACCTCCCGATAAGATATTATCACAATACCCAGGTGTTGATTTGATTTCCATTAGGATTCTGTTAGTGGCATAATTTTCAAAAATAAGTTACAGCTCTAAACAAGGACTATGGACAGGGGCCCAAATTACAGCAGTGTAATTTGCTTATAACACACACTTTGCTCCATGCCAGTGTGTGAATAGTTTAGAGCACACCAATTGTAGGATTATAGAGGAACGGCAACATTTCAGCTCCTCCATTGGTATCATAATGAATATAAAAAGGTTTTGGAGTCAATGGGGCGATGCATGAATTTCCACACGATACATCACTGAATTAATTTTTCCCCATTTCTCTTAGCTAATATTGTCTTGGCAATAAGATCTGTAGGAGTGTTACCAGTCTTTACCACAGGGTGGTTACACCAGCTTCCATACTTTTTCATTCACTTTTACTTTAAGCAGCTACTCGCTTATACATTCCTTTAATTTTAACAGTATGTTCCACTTCAGTGATAGTTTTTATTATTATTATTACTCTCTTTTCTACAACTTTGTCTAACAGATACCTGTTGCTGGTTGTGATGGAAGCCGAGCGGGCGTGGAGCTACGCCATGCAGCTGAAGCAGGAGGCCAACACCGAGCTGCGGAAACGCTTCCACCTCATGGCGCGTCTCCGCAAGGCAGCCAAGCACGGAGAGAAGCTGGAGAAGCTTTGCGAGAGCCAGCGCGTCGACGCCAAGACCAAACTAGAAGCTCAGGTAACCAAGAACGGGGAGATGAAAAATGACTGAACTGTTGGTTGTTGTAGGTGGACCGATGGTGTATCCTTAATATGCCAAGAACAATACTTCAACTAGGTTATGGTAATTTGGTTATTGACATCCTGACAGAATCTGTGTTCGATTTCTGGAAAACTGTTTGTATTTTTTGCATGGTGTACTTGAGTTTGTTTAGAACCAGAACAAAATCTGAAAAAGGACATGTATATCGAATTGGGATATGTATGTTTATAATCTGATTAGGAGTCTGACTAAAATACTGACCAAATCAAATTGACACCAAGGTATCGTGATGTGATCTCGTCCGTTTCCTGGTGATTCCTCTTCCTACTGGCTACCACGTGAGAAACTCCGTGTTGACTCAGCTGGTGTTCATACTGTTGATGTTTATGGTGTGTCCCTGTTTCCAGGCGTACTCTTCCTACCTGACCGGCATGGTCCAGTTTGAAATGCAGAAGTGGAAATCGGCAATGGAGGCCTTTAACAAGTGCAAGTGAGTGTCGTCTTGCATACAACGGCGTCTCCAGAATCTATTGAATCGCTCGTGTGTTGAAACAGCAAAGGTGACGTTTACTTGGATCACGTGTATATGAAAATTCCGTGTAGTAGTCAGCAGGTCAGCTTGAGCTGTCAAGTCCTTATTGTTTTAAAATTCTCACACACATCCGAAGGTAATGTTGACATTTCTGACTGCTTATCATGTGTTCCCTGTCACGGTGCCTTTACATCATCATTATTAGGTAAAGTGTACGATGCTTCAGTTGCCTAGCAACCTCACTTCTCCTTACTGATGGATTTGAATTGAATTCGCCGTTAGCGAAACACACTTAATAGCACACTTTATTGTTTTTCACATGCGCGATGGGTTAAATGGCTCGTGACTTACAGGACGATCTACCTGAATCTGGCGGGCGCGTTCACTGAGGAGCAGGCCATCCTGTACCACCAGCGTGTGGAGGAGATCTCGCCCAACATCCGCTACTGTGCATACAACATCGGTGAGACACACATGCACACACTTTCTCACGCTGCTTCTACACAGTTAGGAGATACCACTAGCATTATGTCTGGTTGTTAAATGTGCATATGCACTCACTTTATCAACATTACTGATATTCACTGGTTTTACTCCTTGCTGTATTTGTGCGTTTGCTTAAGCAGCATCTCTAACTGAGCTTTCAGACATTTAATAATTTTAATCCTTCCTGTGGAACCAAAAATTCCTGGAGGTGGACCTGGACCTGATCCGATTTCGCTTTCAACCCTAAACCAAGAGATGCTGATGTAACGCTGAGTGATATAGACTGGGCAATTCGGCAAATTATCATATATAATTTTTACTGCACTAATACAAGACTTGACGTAAACGGCAAGAAAATCATTTTATTTTAATCGAAATCTGATGATTTCTTAATTTGTATGGATCGGTTGTCTCTCAACTAATATTATTCATGTTATGTTGTACATAAACCGATACTGTTGTGATGACACAAAATATGTGTCGAGAGCCACATCAGTCAGTCATCACCAGTCTGGGAATATAAATTAACAAGTCTTTTTAAAAGACGGCAAATTTGCAATGTTGCGGGTTTTTTTTTTTTTTTTATTTCCCCCCCTCCCTAAAGCAAAACCACATGGGGAGGGAGAATGTCTGCCAAAAGCTTTAACACACCTTACCTTATTCTCCACTTAATACCAACACAGCGCGAATAACTGAGTATGAAAAGTTATCCACAAAGGCAGCAGCTAAATCCCGTGAGTCGACCTTTTCTCAACCACCTGTAGCAGAAGCGTAAAAGCAGAGAGTAAAAATACAGGCTTTTATTACCAGAATAATAATAATTACGCGAGAAATGTAAAGGGGCTTCCCAGCTCTTGCTGAGGCGGCTCGGGTTACCTTCCTGCTCCGTGCAAGCGGGCTAACAACGAGCGACGGCTGCACACGTTCTAGAAAATAAGAGGAATAGACCATCTCTCAAAAATGCAGAAATTCTGATATATTTATACAGAAATTCCTGCCCTGGCTACTTTCTAATGAATAGCACTGCTCAGCTCGCCACACGGCCTTGTTCATGTGTGCTGCATGTTATAGCGAGTGAGTATGGTGGCATTTTTGCGAGCGAGACCTTTGTTGCTAGTTAAGGAATGGGAAATTTTTTGCTCTTTAGTCGAGGCTATTCTGTTCATTTCAGTTTTTTTATAATCTACATGAAACAAGAGAATGGAATGTTTCCTTCCCATAAGTACTAATAAGTTTTAACTTTGATACTTTCTCAGATCTTTAGATTAGTGCACTGCTGTTTAGATTTTTTTTCTGCTGTAAATAAACAATAATACACAGTAAATAGAATACTTTAAATTGAGGATCTCCATAATCTCCACGCACGCTTGATCAGCGATCTTTAATTTAACGTTTTTAAGTGAAATTACGTCACGCACGCATGCCCACTAGTTAAAAGCACCATATAAATAGTCAAATTAATTGAATTTTTTTTTTTCTTTTTATAAAATTCTTTTGTGCCATTTTTCTGTTCCTTTTGCTTGTATCCATTTCAGTTCCTTTATATTTCATTCCATTCATTTTTGTTCCTTTCTTTTCTAGTCTTCTGTGCCATCATTCTATTCCACATTTTCGATTTTGGTCTTCTTTGATTCCAGTTTGAGGTGATCAAAAGGAGAATTTGCACAGGTTCTTTGAATAGTTCAGGGTTCCGAGTTTGCCAAAATGGTTCTAGTGTGTTAAGTTTTGCAAAAGGGAAACACTTGGTTTACATCAAACCTTTGAGGCATGTGCTAAATATTTTGGGTGACGTTGCAAAGCTGATCATGTTTCCTCTCAATTACAGGTGACCAGAACGCTATAAATGACCTGATGCAGATGAGGCTCAGTGCTGGAGGAGGCGGAGGCATGATGGCTGAGAAGCTCGAGGTTAGAAGTCATAATTCAAAGCTGTTAAAACTGGTGATGAGCCAGATCGACCTTGGGATCATCAAGAGCAGGAACAGTTCTATCCAAAAACTACTTTTTTATCTTAACTTCAGTAGAGGAAATAATAGAAGCAAGTGTCGGTTCCTGTTGGGACAATATTAACGTTTATCGTTTTTATCCACAATATCGCATGTTACTATAAACGGAAAATAAGCTTAAGATTTCCTTAATTTAGAAATGTTTCTTTTAATTAGTCTGTTGCCTTTTGCTCCTCCACATTAGAGTTGTTTATTCAGGCTTCAGCTCTTAGCTGCCTCCTGCAATGTTTCTAACAACCTGCTATGTGTTTTCACCTTCGATTCTTCAGGGCTTTTTAAATAATAAGTTTGTCAAGTGGTTAATATGTTTAAAACGTATAGCGCTATACATCACACGTGTCAATTATTTCATTTCCTCCACTTGGGGGAGCTCTTTGCCATGCTCATCTCTATAGCGCTGTACATCACACACACACACACACACACAACGCTTTTGTGAATTGCTTGGAACAAAACTGGTGCGAGCTGTGGAGCTGGTTGTTGTAGAAGACTTGTAGGAAAGTGAGAGAAGGATGTTGTAGTTGATCTCTAACTGAATCATATCATAAGTTGCTCTTCTCGCTCTCTCTCTCTCGCTCCCTCTCCCTAGGCTCTGATCACTCAGACACGAGCGAAGCAGGCGGCCACCATGAGCGAGGTGGAGTGGAGGGGTCGTGCTGTTCCCGTTAAAATCGACAAAGCCCGGATCTTCCTCTTGGGACTGGCTGACAACGAGGCTGCCATCGCACAGGTGAGGCTAATGAGCACCACTTGCACATTTCAGGAGCTCAGCTGAGAGTTATTGCCACATCCCCCGTACAGTCCTGACCTCACTCCAAGCCATTTCCACATGTTTGGGCCATTAAAGGAGTTCCTGGGAGGCCGTGAAGCAGACAGTCCGATCATGGCTCTGGCATATTTTGTACCTTGATGGTATCCAAGCACTCGTCAAACATGAGAAGTGCATTAGTGTAGAAGGAACCTACGTATAGAGAACTAACAGGTGTTTTTACTCTCGTAACTGTGTTCTGTTATTCTGCACAATCAAAAGTCCTGGTTTGATTTGAATGCCCTTGTAAATCATTTAAACCTTCCCCACAATGAAGTAACTCTATGCAAGTCATTGTGTTGGAGAAAACTTTTATTTTGATAAAATTATTAGTCGCATGTAATGAAATGTGAATGAAAATAAAATGAAGAAAAAGGTAAATAAAATCCGTACTAAGAATAATAAAAACAGCAGAGAGTAGGAAGATTAAAGTAAGATTTACACTAAGCATAACAGTCCTTTTCCAAGATAAAAGATCAAATCTAGAAATAGATTACAGGAGGGATGTGTGGTGCCAGCCGCAGTTATGATTGTCATATATGAAGTACAGATAATTTTAATTAACATGTATGCATGTTGCTTGTTTAAGTTAGAATTCCACATATTGTGGGGTTTTTTTTTTTTTTTTTTTTTTTTTCCCCCATATGGGAATTTTCATTTTCTCCACTTGGGGGAGCTCTTTGCCATGCTCTTTGGCTGTATCTTTGGTATGTAGTTGAGTGTAAATTGGTATCAACCACACCTGTGCCGCTCCTCACTCATGGCATGCTGTTCTGTCAGCCCTAAACTGCATTCTACACGTCTACACCCCACTTCACACACCGCCAGTCACTTTTGTGTTCAGTGTCGAAATTCTGCGTTCATTCATTGTCGAATTTCAGTGTTCGATGTCGAAACTTGTCCGAGTGTGTTTTTACAGAAATGTGAATGTTTATAGTGTCTCGGTGGTTCTTTATGAATCAGGAGCAGTTCAGCGAGGCCATGTTAAGTCTATTTACATAACATAAGCATATGACAGTGGGATTTGTATGACCTCAACAATTAACTGTTTTAAGCTCTTGCACGCTCATGCGGGGGAGGGGGTGGAGGGGGAAGCAAGTACCAGGAGGAGCTGATTGTGAACAGAACTGAGTTTTAAAAAAATAAAAATAAACTAGCAAAAGGTGATGCATAGACAGAAATAAATCACAATTTGAGACGTGTTTAAAACCAAGACCCTTCCACTCCTGCACATAGTTTAAGTGTACGAATTGGCTGGCAGCGAAATCATGCACTGTTCTTTCTCTTACACACACACACACACACACGCATGCGTTCTCCCCTCTTTCCGGTTCAGGAACAAGTTCCCCCAGGTTTTGTTACCGTTGTGAGGTGTTACTGAGGTGGATATGTGACACACCTGACCATAATACCAGTCATCATGTTCATTTGGTAAATTAAATCTTTTTTTAATCCCACGTTTTCTCTCCAACAAATCAGACGTGTTACTTGCCCAAGTACATGACGTATAAGTAATAACACTGACGAACCTTTGAATGATTAAAAAAAAAAAAAGATTCATGGTGTACACTGGAATGGAAAATCCTTATGGTGCCAATCAATTGGCTTAAAGGGACAAAAATATTTATAAATTTATCTCCATCTCTCTCTCTCATCTGGAAGACTGGAATATGGATGGCTGTGTCATCAGGGATGGAAAAACTTCTTAGTTTCATTACATTCAGGTCATCATCTGGTTTCATTTTATTTCCACCTGATCAACTGAAACTGAACACTGCCTGAACAGTGAACAGTGGCCACTATGCATAATGGTGCATCGCTTCAGGTGCTTCCCTTCTTACCCTGACACACCCATCACTCTGGAATAGCCTCAGTCTGAACTCACCAGCTCATGTGACCTTTTACCATTGACCCAAAGTCCAATCTTTACAAATTGAAGCGTGTTATTTTTCTGATTTAGTCTCACAAGCACGTGGGTTTCTTATGGCCACACAGCTCATTTTGTCCTAATCCTATGAGCTCTCAACATCTCTTCATATTTTCATTCCCCCACCACACACACACACACACACGCGCACACTATACACCTTCATCATTACTTCGCAGTGCCCCATCGACTCTGAAGGTGCTCTCAGTACATGCAGTATATGAACATGTATCAGTCAGGTTACAGTCTAAAGATCAGCACTGCACAGGTTTGGCTGCAGTCTTTCAAGAAACTTCGATCAAAACACCACCAAGTGCTGTACATCTTTTCTGCATACTTGGACACAATTGGTGTTTTTCAGGGTGTTTAAAGACTTTCACATTTCTGTATGGTATAGTCAGTTATTGCATAATTGCATGCAAGCTCCACCTCCATCTCATCGAGGCATTACTGTTTCTATGGTACCTTTTTTTTTTTTTTTTTTTTATCTCTAGAAGACGAAGGTTGTAGTTTTCTGACATAAGTGTCTTTAGGACAGGACAGGTTGCATTTTTTTTTTTTTTTCTGTCCAATGTAGGGACAAAAAGTGATAAAGATGATGTGCCCATGTTATAAAGTAAGTAATAGCAAATAACCCATTTCGTAGACTGTTCAAGAACAGAAAATTCAGCAACGCATGTATGAAAAGTGCAGCATATCGTTTTACTAGAATGTCCAGATTGCGTGTATACTCAGGGTGCAGTGATTACTCAGCATCGTCCAATAAAATCGATAATCAGATTAGTTGGCAAGAAATTAATCGATTTCATTCATGACATCATCGCAAATGATTCTTGTGTGAACACTGACGTGACGTTATCGGGCTTACTGGAGAGAAGTGATGCGACGGAAATCACTTTCACAAGCAAAAATCTCCTAAGAGTGGTAACATATTTTACTCTTAACTCTGGCAAAACAGCCTCTAGAATCAGAGGAAAAGACTCGCGGTGCCGTTTTGTGAAGGACCCGGGAGTCAGGGAAATAGGAAAGGAATCACACGTGAAGACAATGTGGATAATTACAGACTTTGGTGCTGTGGGTTTTTTTTTTTCTTTTCTTTTCAGTTCTCCTCACTCAGTGAAACACACGCCTTATTGCTGGCTCCATGCACTTTCTCTCTCTCTCTCTCTCTCTCTCTCTCTCTCTCTGATCCTCTCCACTTTTTCTCAGCTCACCACAGCTTATGCGCACACACACACTAACCATATACTCTTTACATGGGTCTTTTTCACTCGGGCCCTTCACACTTCACTTGACCACGCCCCTCTCCCATGATCACGCCCCTTCACCACAGCCTTAATCCAAGTTTTCGTCATATTGAGTTATGTTTTATCGCTGCTACTTTGCTTTTCCTTGCTTTTAGATTTGTTTCATCAGGAAAGTTCATTAAATTACTTTTTTCTTTTCTTTTTTTTTTTTTATGAATTATTCAACTTTATCTTTACCACATGCACAAAACAATATCAAGCTAAATTTAAAAGCTGATTGCTAATGAGTAATTGTCCAGTTAGTCCAGTTAATAATCGATTATCAGCCTTAAACATTCCCATGAACAATGCTGCTGAGATTTAAAGGCTAGATTGGATCGTAAGGAGGCAAACTATCCGGTCATGTTGCACACACTGGTTTCTGTGTGTCCCAGCACAATTCTATTCTTTGTATATTCTTTGGGTGCTGGTTGCCTATGAGGATCGTGCTGTTTAAAGCACGGCATATTTGCAATGTTGCATTTAGCCGTACCTGTGTAATCAAATACTCTACTTACAACATGACTCACATTTACACTTTGGCTTCATGTGATATTTAAATTTCTCAAGAGTCCTAAGCTTGCATGGTTGCTAAGTGATGTATGTTCTCCCTGGTCGGAAAGTTTAGAGTTGGATTTCAGAAATGCGCATGCCAGGAGTTCAAATTCCTCAAGCTGGATCGGTTTGGAGGGCCTGAGTGAAAAACTCTCGAAAACAGAAACCTCAAGTTTGCAGCTGGAATGCTTTCATCTTGCACTGTTTGCTGTGATCTGGACAAACCTGTGATGTGACCTTTTATACAGTTTACACTTGATATAAAGGTGGCTATTCATGCAATCATCATTCATGAAATGACAGCACGTCATCTATCCAACAGTGATGCATTTAACACGTCTGTTTGAGGAAAATGAGCAATGAGGAGAGTGGTGGTGTTTTTCATTTTCCGTTTCCATGCCAGATAAGTTTCCCAAAGATTACGTTTTTGGTGTTTGGAGTGAGTCAAACCTACAGTATATGCAATGATCATTAAGACTTTATTGAGATCTCTTCGTTCCTGCTATCAATTTCCATTACTTTGAGTTATTTCCAACTTGCCCTTTATCTCCATCTGTACATTTCTCAGGCAGACAACGACGAGACGAAAGAGCGCCTGTACGAGACTCTCCTGGCCGAGTGCCGAGACACGATTCAGGCTGTGAGAGAGGAACTGCGCATCGATGTGGTAAGAGCACGAAGCTTTTCAGCACACGCATGAAGGATGCGAATAGTGAGCCAGAGGGAGAAGGAGTTACTGTGAATTGACAAGTGTTTGTGTTTGACCTCTTAACAGAAGCAGAGAGAGAGAGCTGCAGACGGCGCAGAGAGTGGGAAAGTCTCCAACCTGCAGTACCTGCACAGGTAACACTTCCTGCCGGAATGCCTGTGCTTAGTTTCAAGATGTCTTTTGCGTGTATTTGGATGTAATAGTTACTGCAAAATATAATGCTGTCAATGCCGTCTTTTGGTCTTTTTTTTTGTGTGTAAACACATAACGAATCACATGTTGGTTAGAGAAAACTGTAAATCACAATTTATAAATACCAGCCATAACATTAATTTAACATTAACGCTGATAATCAGTAAACTGGTGACAGGATCACGGGCACCCAAGGCTCAGTTACGCCCGGGAGAACCAACGGCTAGATCCTACAAAAAAAAAACAAATGCAGCACAATCTGCTTAAAAACCTTAATGCTTGCTATGATAGAAAGGTATTCGAACACTGTGCCTCAGAGCCTGCTGTGTATGGGGCTTAGCAGGCAAAGAGTTCAAGATTGTTGCTCCGTCCACTAAATTCTCAAGATCTCGATCTGGCCGAGCGTTCGTGGAATGTGCTGGACAAACGAGCTCAACCAAACAACCCACAGCATCAGGAGGATGTGTCGATAATGTCTTGGTGCCGTACACCACAGCACACGCCCTATGGGGATCTACACATGATTTAAAGCTTGAATATTGCGGTTATACTTAAATTTGTCTTAAGGGTTTTTAATTGAAACACAACGATGTTAACCTACAGATAATTAACATCAAATTAAATCCAGTGTTCAATTGGGCAAGTTAGAGAGGGATGGATAACTGGAGATAAACAGACCTAAAGATGACAGAACAAATTGCAGCTCTATATTCATCTACTTCTGGCAAAACATGGTGTATGTTTGTGCTCTCGATTTCATTATTGCATTGCATTACATTTACATAATTTCTCATAAGTATAGTGATTGTGCCTGTGTGTGTGTGTAGCTATCTAACCTATATAAAGCTGTGGACGGTGGTGAAGAGGAATGAGAGCATGGCTCAGGCGCTGCAGGCCAAACTGAAGGAGCCGCAGACGGACGAGAACAAGAGAGGACCGAGACCCCAAGACCTGATCCGGCTCTACGAGATTATTTTGCAGGTGCACACATACAGAGTACTGTAACCAAAGACGTCATACGAATCTATCTGCTGTCAGAACCTGGTAGAACCAAACAAATCGAATTTGGGAATCTCCAAGAATTGAAACACCATGTTTGTTAAAAGACATCCAGGAACAGACTACACAATTCACTTCATCTGTCATGTTAGAAAGACAATTTGAATGAGTATGTCATTTCTTTTTTTCCTATTTTTGTTCACCAGATTAATTTTGTCCTCTCTCTCTCTCTCTCTCTCTCTCTCTCTCTCTCTTTTTTTATTGTTTATTTGGGCAGAGTCTGGCAGAGTTGTCTACCCTGCAGGGTTTGGAGGATGATCGTGTCTTCCAGAAAGAGGTGGCGCTTAAGACGCTAGTCTACAAGGCTTACAGGTGGGTGTGCCTGCGTGCGTGAATGAATGTGTGCAAGCAAGCATCTTGCCACAGCATTTCTGAAATAGTTGAGAAGCTTCAGCTCTATGTTACACTGTCTCTTTGTCTTTAATACACACAATGACTGACTGACTGTGTTGTGTCCCGTATTCGTCCAGGTGCTTCTTCATCGCCCAGTCGTATGTCGTGGTGAAGAAGTGGAGCGAGGCTTTGGTTCTGTATGAAAGAGTGCTGAAATACGCCAGAGAGGTGCAGTCCAAGGCCAAAAACCACAATAACAGCCTTAAGGTACATTTGCACAGCGTGCAGGATCAATAAGGACAATTATGGAGTGTTTTGTTTTAGACAGTAGAGTCAAATATATGATTTTAAATAAAATAAACTCCTAAAGTCAGACATTCAATTACCTGAAAGCAAAGTTGCTCCTCATGACGTACTAACACAGACATGTCTGAGAAATGACTTATAAGACATTAATCCTGGTGGAAAACTGGTGTTTCTAGTAAGCACACTTGTTTCTTACGGTATAAAAAAAGAATTCAAAATAATTTCCACTTTATTTATACTAGTAAGTAAATAAACATTGACATTTTTATTCACATTTCGGTTACAACTGCATGTTTGAATGCTCAATTCCGATTCACAAGACGTTGGCAGACTTCCACACAAAATGTAATAATAAATGGATTAAAGTTATTCTTTTAAAAGAGAGAGAATCTGGAACCATTGATGAGGTGAAATTTGCTGGTTATTTCAAGTTTATTGAAGAAGTCAAAATCCAGTTAAAGCTCCAGCTGACTTATCACTCAGATAACACGTCAGACTCCCTCTGTTTCACTCCTCCACCAAACGGGCCATTTCATTGACTTTGAAAATGAGCTACACCTCAGCCACGCAGCCACGCCCCACCTGAGAACAGCACAACTGAGCTACAAGCTGGGGGAGGGTTTTTCTTATGTGATGTCACATTAGGCTGAAATTCTAACCGGCTTGTTTAAGCCTGAGCCCAAACCAAAATGCAGGAGGTATATTATTTCTCATGATCCAAAAGTCACTAAATAGTCCCACTAAAAGCTCTTTAAATGTTGCTTTTTGTGCAAGTGTTTTCCATAACAAGAAAGCGATGGACACTTGAGGTTATTCTCTTCTGAGGTTTTTTTTTTTTTTTTTCCTGTTTTTGTTTTGGTTTTTTTTCTTTTTCTCTCTTTCCAATTGTTTAACACACCAATCATTAAAAAAAAAACTATTAAAAACCTTTTAGCCAATTTCCATGAGATAAGGTTTCTAGTTGTCAGGGGTTTTTTTTCCCTTCCTTAAAGCGGTACATTAGAAGTTCATTTTCTTTACCTTTTCTTGTCATTTTTATAAGGACCTTCCGGACGTTCAGGAACTCATCGCTGAAGTCAACTCTGAAAAATACTCCCTTCAGGCCGCAGCCATATTGGGTAAGCGTTCATCTCATTGATGATTTTCGTTATAACTGGTGTTGAGATTTCGACAATTGCAACATATGACTGCAGAAAAGGTGATGCACATACTCACCTGTATGGATTACGTAAGTTAGATTTCTGTTTTGTTTTTTTTTAGATAAAGATGACATGACTGAAGCTCCCGCTCAGCAGCAGGTCAAAGATAACAAGGTAAACATTCCAAACATGTGAAACATTTTTAACTATCTAAGGTGGACATTTAGTGAACCCATGATCTCAGATATGATCATCCAAATCTCACAGCAATTAAAGTAAACCTGTACGGTGGTAAACTACTATTTACTATTTATTACATCCGTGGTCTTTCCAAGTGTCTACATTGTAAAATAAAGCTGAAGGCAACCAAAATATGCAGTAATCTCCAGATCAACTGCTCCAAATAGATGTGTCTGCTACGTGTGCTCTGTAATGTCTTCATAACATCGCTAATCTGAGGTGTTTTTTTGAAACTTGTAACACTGAATGAACTTCTCCTCTGCAGAAGCTAAGTTTGGGTCTTTCTGCAATGGTCTTCACGAGAGCCAGTTTCATCATGGTGCTTGATGGGTTTTGCAAATGCACCAGACTATAATGTTCTTGCAAGAACTATTTCTTGGTTTCTCAAAATAACCTGACCTTCATGTCCTAAAAGTGGTCGTTGTCACCTAATTACATAATTCCATTGTTTTGAAATCTCCAGTATGGTGGTGCAGTGGTTAGCACTAGTGGCTTCGATTCCCAGCCAGGCTCGATTCCCGTCTCTGTGTGCATGGAGTTTGCATGTTCTCCCCGTGCTTGGTGGGTTTCCTCCGGGTACTCCGGTTTCCTCCCACAGTCCAAAGACATACAGGTTAGACTAATTGGCGTTCCCAAATTGCCCGTAGTGTGTGAATAAATGAGTGAGTGTGTGTTTATGTGCCCTGTGATGGATTGGCACCCTGTCCAGGGTGTACCCCGCCTTGCGCCCAAAGCATTCTGGGATAGGCTCCAGGTCCCGCGACCCTAAATACAGGATAAAGCGGTATAGAAGATGAGTGAGTGAGTGAAATCTCCAGTCTTGTTGTAGAATGTAGAAAATAAATTGCTGAACAAAATCCATAGAATTAGAAGGCGTGTTCAAACCTACTCAAAAACCACAAGCATGATCATTTCAGCAAAAAGATTCTCTTTTACAGGAGAACCACCGTGCTTAATATGGAGTTCCTGCTAGTCCACCATAGTCTTCTCACAAAACCAAATGAAGCTTTTTATGACCATCTGTCATTCTCAACACACACACACACACACACACACACACACACACACACACACACACACACAACAGCAAATACTACTATGAAGGGGTGGAGATCAATGGAATGTTGCAGGGCAGACCTTGGTGTGCTGAAGACACAGGTGTGTGTGTGGGGTGCTGCTACAGGGCAAGGATCCCATGTCGTACAAAGTGTTGCGTCCCATCAGATGAAATGTTTTGTCTGTTTGTTTGTTTGATATTATTTGAAACAAATGTCTGTGTGTTCGTTTAAGAGCTTGGAAAGAATTATTCATTCATGCTGTTTTAAGACACACCTCATATATAATATACCTGACCATGGATTATGTTTAGCTTTTTTTTTTTTTCTTCCCCTTTACTGTACCATCAGAGTCCATTACCCAGAGTGCATTTTTATTATGATATGCTACTAAAATATATAGACACGCCTATTCAGGCTAGAGAGCTAAAGGCACCCCCCCAGGCACTTAGCTTCTCTGCACACCAAGTGGGTTGTTTAAATCTTCCAGAAAAAGCTAAGGTGGTGAAGATCCAGGGTTTTTATTTTTATTTTTTTTTTATGTATTTTCTTTAGTAAGTTTGTTGTTTGGGGTAAAATTGGACTCCAGCCCTTCTGACGTATTAACTCATTACGTCCATGCAATATGGAGCAATGAACAAACAGCTGACGTCAAAATCATCCTAATTAAACGTTTTGAATCAAATATGCATCCGCGTTAAGCTATTGAAGGCGTAAAGCCCTGCTGAACTACAAAAGAAAGCACTCATGGACGAGAGACACACCCTGGAGTGGCATCTTCTTCTGGCAGGTTTCAATCACACTCCCAAATGAATGTATTGGTTATTACTTGTCGTCTTGCAAATCTGCCCAGCCAAAATCTTTGTCACAAAACGCGGCGATGCACAACTCATGTTAGTCAAGTTTATAATCATGCCACAGAAACTGTAAGACTCCATACTACAGTAACGAACACTCAGTGATTTACAGCAGTAGCTTACGGGTACAATTCTATATATAGAAGTGAGATTAGTCACTGAAGAATGAGGAGCAGTGTAAATCTTCCAGCCATAATATACATGAATCTCTTCTTTGTTATCCTTCCTCAGCCACTATCCGAGCGATTGGACACCTTCCACATCGACCCATCCCTCCTTGGCAAGCAGCCCAACCTGGTCCAGTTCCCGCCGGACTTCCAGCCGATCCCGTGCAAGCCTTTGTTCTTCGACCTGGCCCTCAACCATGTGGCCTTCCCACCGCTGGACGACAGAGTGGAGCAGAAGGGCAAGGGCGGCCTCACCGGCTACATCAAGGGCATCTTCGGCTTCGGCAGCTAAACCGAGGAATCGCTCGGGCTCGGACCTGAGAGCTGGAAGCAGTCACAGCTCGACCTGGACTCGCTCTCTTAATCCCTTCCTGTCAATCCCAGTCTGTCATATTCCTCAGAAATCAGTCACCGGTCGTCCTTTGCTCCATGAACTGAAGGGTCACTCACCATGACTCGGCAAACCAGTGGGTTGTATCGTGTGGTGAACAAGAAGTGCTTTCACGTGCATTTATGTGCTCGTATGTGTTTAGAGAAGAACACCACTAGTGTCTGTTTAGTAGTAATATTAACATAATGTTCGCGATTGGTTCTACCACATCGCCTAGATCCACCTTATTTATGCTAGAAGGGAGCAGGGCAGAAGGGTCAGGGGGCAATTTCGGACTATTCCGAGCTCAAGGATCCATGTCTCTTCTTTGTTTGGTGTAAAAAAAATTTTTTTAGTATCCTTTAAATATTTTTTGTTTTAAACGCAGCTAACCAGGTGTAATACACAAGTAAGCCACTGTATCACCTGTACAGAGAAATGCACACTCGGCATACTACGAAGTGTCAAGAAGTTCATCAGTCTGTATGAGAAACCGACATAACTGGCTACAACTCAACCAGTCCTGTTTTACCATTTAAGAGAGAGAACCACGAACAAGTGCAGTTATTAGGGATGCATTAATACCCCCCCCCCCCCAACACACACACACACACACACACACACACACACACACACAGATCAAGCGCTAATACATGCTTTGTGGTTATTCCAAATAGCATAACGAGTAACTTGCCTAATGCTAAACAGTCAGGTGCATCATGGAATATTTTATTTAACGTCATTTTCATGCTGTACGTTTCACTGGAAACAACAAGCTCCTCCCACTCAACTCTTTTCATCTTCAGCAGATAATGCTGCAGGATTTTACTGCTGCACACAGTGTTATTAAACCCCAGTGTGTACTAATACTTCAGACACCCTTGAGCTCTCGTGTAAAGATGATATTTAAGCATCATAAAGATGTTTTACTTGCGCCGTAGAAAGATGACCATTTTTCCGAAGAGCACAGTTTGCATTGCTGTGATTATTGTTCGTTCATTTCAAAGGGAGTCCATATAGCTGTCATTCTTTATCTTTTATTCATTAGAATAATATGGTTCATAGTATCACATGGTATTTTTATTATTATTATTAAGTATAATACCAGTATGGGTATCGGCATCCCTGATCGCTGCAAATTGTGATATTAATTTTTCTGTATTTTACAATATTGTTTCTTGAATTCCTGCTCATATCCATTTTCCAAAAAAATTAATAAATATCATAGTACATAGTAAATATCATAGTAGTTCTGGAAATGATTTGGCACCAACGTTAAGCACCGACCCTGGCTTCTTGGCTGTAGCTAAAATGACTGTTATGAAGTGTTATAAAGTTTATATATCATCATTCTCCTCAGATTTGTCTCATCTTAATTTGTAGATTAAATGGAATCTGTAACATTACTTTGAAAATCGTACAATTGGGTGACATTTGGAAAATATATTTTTGTGTTTAATGACTGACTTGAAGTAGTAGAGAGCCATAGATGTGGAGGAAATACAGAGGAAGTTGTACAGGTTGTCTTTGTCCTTTTGGAGAACCTACAGAGAAATGTTAACAAGTTTCCTCATTACTACCCAGATTACTTACACTCTCTCTCTCTCTCTCTCTCTCTCTCAGCATTACTGTAGACGGGTGCTGCGGTTTTTTCGTATGAACTCCTACCAAAGCAAATCTCTGCATCCATTTTTGCATCTCGACTGTATCATTTTATTTCTGACTTACTTGTTGGACCCGGACTAATTTGCCAGATTTTTTTCTTTTCTTTTTAAATATTTTATGAGCGTAGCGATGGCGATTATTAGGAGGACGGAGGTCATGTTTTCGGCTGTGATTTTGTTTTAAAAAAAGATAATACATGAAACGAAAAGTTTAAGTGCTCCTAATTACAAGAATAAACTATAAATGGATGATGATGAAATGAATGCATGGTGGTGCTTTGTTTAACCGAATCTGTGTGGATTTTAATACAGAAAAATAATAAAACGCCTACATTAAAGATTAAAAAAATTTCTAGCAAAGGCCAGTTTTTCCCATCTTGGACACCTCCACTGTCATTGAAGACACACTTATGTTAACCGATGTATCATCACAGATCCTTCCTGATCTGCTACTACTGCACACATGACATTCATCCCCACTACTTGCTAAATTACACTTACAGAATTTAACAGACATCTTAAAGCGAGCGTCTTGAAGCAGCACTTTGTCGTCTCCTTCAAATGTATCATCGTGCTAATTGAATAGGCCAGAATCTAAGAGTATCCCTGAGCTAAAATCCAATTAGTTCATCTGTGAACAAGCTTTCGTATCGCTTATTTAAAAAATCTTCCAATGCTGGCCCTTTGGAATCGCAGAAAGCATCAATTTTCCAGCTGATGGTTGACTTTTTCTTGGTTGGCGATTGAGGACGTTTCCATTCCATACTCAGCTGTTTGATCTCAGGCTCAAAGTGATGAATCCATCTGGTCTCATCACCAGATTTTCCTGAGACTTTCACCTTCCTTAGAGTTTCATCCAAATTTTGTTGCAGATATCCAAAGTTGTTTCAGCACCAAGTACAGCCTCAGACCACAAAAACATTAAGACCTTAGTATATTGCTTTTAACTTGATCTTCATGTTTTATTAATTGGAAATATGTTTTATTCAGGCCGCACATCTGGTACTTACAAGACTGATGATTTACATATATATCGCTCTTTGTGTTGAGCGTGTATGTGCATTTATTGCATTTCTACCTTCATTGACCGTCTCATCTTTCCGTTCCCCCTCCCAGAATTCCACCACAGATGGTTATCGTATGATGGCCTATGACATGCATTTTACAAATTCCACAAAAGCTGCCAAGATAATTATCGCACCTGAGGCCAAAAATTATTTACTTGCATGCTCTTGATCTGATGAACAAAAGTCTGCAAGGATTGGAATGAATATGGAATACAAAAGAATTGGCATAAAAAATAAACTCGATATGGAATTGTCGTCTTTTAGGTGAATACTGGAAGCTGAGTCCAAGCATGTCTTACAAACCACAAGATTCCATTCAGCATCGGAGGTTCTCTGGCTTGGTCGAACCAGTTCTGGTGAGAATGTGAAGACATGTATTGAATTTTTGTGTGTGTGTGTAAGTGAGGCAGCATGAATACCTTTCTGCTAGTTAAGTATTAAAAAAAAGTATGTAGTGCATTGGGGTTAAAAGTCGGAGCTGTCGCCTTGCACCTCCAGGGTCCGGGTTCGATTCCCGTCTCTGTGTGCATGGAGTTTGCATGTTCTCCCCGTGCTTGGTGGGTTTCCTCCGGGTACTCCGGTTTCCTCCCACAGTCCAAAGACATGCAGATTAGGCTAACTGGTGTTCTTGTACCCAAAGTCTCCTGGGATAGATTCCAGGCCCTGGTCCTGTACAGGATAAGCTGTATAGAAGATGAAAATACACAACCAATGATGATGCACTCAGCTGATCGCACCTCCCTCTGTAGGTCTCATCTTCCCAAACCAGGTTGTGATGTTTCCTGTCCAGATGGTGCAGGTGGAAAAGCACCTTGGAGTCTGGAAATCTTTCTGAGGTAGTAGAGTTGCTGCAACACCATAGTGTTGATGTAACCGGACCATAACAGGTCTGGCATGATGTGAAGACGGAGGTACCAGAAGCTGTCCACTCTCCTGTTGATTATACAGTACTGGCCTGGTAGGTTTAAAGAAAAGCTTCTCTCCTGCTTTGTGTTAAGGTCCACTCTCAGCTCTTTTGTCTTGCTGACGTTCAGGAGGAGGTTGTTCGTCTGGCTCTGGTTCTCCAGGTTTTACATCTCCTCCACATAGGCCGTCTCTACGCTGGATGGCATGCAGATAACCAAACTGACATATTAAAATTCTGAAGATTTTGATGTGAATATTGATTTCTGTGCGTGTCAGATGAACAACTCAGAATTGTAGCATTGATGCTTTCAGGAAAGAGGCACGCCCTAAGATGGCATCCTCCAAGCACACACACTCCTTCGTTATTGTAGTAATCGCATTTCACAGGTGCTTTTAAACAAATACTTCATTTAGAAATGCTGGCGATGATAAATGGAGCTGTTCAAGGTAGAGTAAGCGTAGGAATGAAAGCAGGCCACTATTTAACCAAACTCCTTCAGGTGCATGTTAATAATCCACTAATATTCAGAATAATAACCCAATAAAATACATATCTGGGATGCCAATTAACCTGATCAGCATGTCTTTGGAGTGTGAGAGGAAACCCATAAAACACGTAGAATGGATGCAAACTCTACACACACAGATGCAAGGCAGGAATCGAACCTGCAACCCTGAATAACGAGGCCACAACGATTATCAATCACTCACTCATTGTGTATCTCGCTTTATCCTGTGTACAGGGTCGAGGAGGCTATGGCAGAAAACTTAGGTCACAAAGCGGGGTACACCCTGGACATGGTGCCAATCAATCTTAGGGCACACACACATATACACATTCACACACTGCGGGCAATTTGGGAATGCCAAAGAACCTAATATGCATGTGTTGGACTGTGGGAGGAAACCAGAGTACCCAGAGGAAACCCACCAATATGCTATGCTCCATGCACACGGAGGCGGGAATAGAACCCAGACCCTGGAGGTGCAAGGCGACAGTGCTAAACACTACACCCCCACTCGCAAAATGGAGCTACTGTGAACCCCAAAAAGACTATAATGCTTGCTATGTTAATACAAGAAAAACAAACAATCAGCATATTTGATTACCTTTTAGTTGGTTGTATTGGGTGGTGTGCATTTATTAATGGGTGAGACCATTATTATTGTCATAATAAATACGAGACATGGTGGAGGAACGGAGGGAGATGAGAGGCTGTTTTAGCTGTTTCACAAAACTGTATGTAACTACAGTATAAACTGATTATAAAAATCTAAAATCTGCTACGATGCATGCAAGTTTTTTATGACTATGGTTATATCCTGAAATATAATTCTTCATCTTCTATACCGCTTTATCCTGTATTTAGGGTCACGGGGACCTGGAGCCTATCCCAGGAGACTCAGGGCACTAGGCGGGGTACACCCTGGACAGCGTGCCAATCCATCGCAGAGCACACACACACACATACATACACACTTTGGGAACGCCAATTAGCCTAACCTGCATATCTTTGGACTGTGGGAGGAAACCGGAGTACCCGGAGGAAACCCACCAAGCACGGGGAGAACATGCAAACTCCATGCACACAGAGACGGGAATCGAACCTGGCCGGGAATCGAACCTGGACCCTGGAGGTGCAAGGCGACAGTGCTAACCACTACACCACCGCGCCGCGAAATATAATTCTAATATTTATAATATTATCATATTGGATCTAATACCTTCACGTACCTTCACTGGATAAGTAAAAAGGAATTTTTATTTATACTGCAATTGCAATTGATGTTTTGATTAATTCTTTATTATTATTATTATTATTATTATTATATTAGGAATCAATCGTTTGGAATCATTAGGAATTGTTGTTAGGAAACAACAATTCAACTTGGTTGGATTCTGAGAAGGCAGGTTCGAAAAAAACTGTCACACACGCCCCATGAGTATTTTAAGTTTCAACATGACACAAGGTTTATTCGGTCACCTACGTATCAAACGTCATCAATAGAAAAAGGAATAGGATTGAGTTCTGAGAATGAATACAGTGTGAAAAGCACTCCTAACCAGTGTGGACGGAGAGAGAGAGAGAGAGAGAGAGAGAGAGAGGGAGGGAGGGAGGGAGGGAGAGGAAAAGAGAGATGGGTTGTGACTCACACTCACCCACCCAGATGAGTGAGTGTGTTAGAAATGCGGGTTTTCTGCCCCTGCCCAGCTGAAAGAAAGTGGCTGCACCACATTCCAAAACATGAACCGCCCTTCATTTTACATTCACTACGCTCACAAGACATGCAGGTTATTAAACCATGTAGATATGAAGATATGCTTTTATTTTTTTTATCAAAGGAAAAAATCACAGGTATCAATCATTTAGTTACTTTTTAAATAAAAATATAAAAAGGTTTTCCTGTAACACTGTAAAACAAAACAAAATCCTTCACATGTATAAGACTTGTCTCTACACCTCACACACACTTTACCCTACATGCCTTCTTGTTCTGCCCGGTGCTCTGTTCGAGGTTGGAATGCACCCTGAATGGGATGCCAGTCTGTCATAGTGCACTTTTACACACTCTTTCACACATTCATTAATGATGTTCAAGGGAAATTATCTTGCTTTTCTACTTCTTTTTTTTTTTTTAATCAGCACAAATGAACATCAATCACGAAGTGTTTTCAAATGATCAATTAGCCTTTTAACATGATGAACCTGGAT
This sequence comes from Channallabes apus, assembly GCA_030522415.1. NCBI lineage: Eukaryota > Metazoa > Chordata > Actinopteri > Siluriformes > Clariidae > Channallabes > Channallabes apus. Next base: position 16,907,165 of record CM060112.1, on the reverse strand, counting down.
TACAGAAATACAGCTGTTACAGTTGCTGGAAATAACCCTGTTTAGCCCTGGGTATATATTGTCCACAAAACAAAACAAAAAAAGGTTTTTAAGCTTTATAGGTCTAATTAATTAAATTGCACCAACTAACCACGTCTAGACGATATTTGACATTTTTGATTAATGTTATTTCAACTGAATAAGGCATGTTTTTCTTTTAAAATCAAGGGAAATGTTAAATGACCCTAATCTTCTGACTGGTATCGTATATAAATTTGTGCACAATTTGTTTTAAAAAGCATTTTTTTATTTTTATTTTTTTTACCTATCACAGAGTTTTACATACAATGGCATGTTAAGCACATTTTATGAAGGCATTCTCTGTTGGACAACACTCTGTTTGTATATATGTGTGTGTGTGTGTGTGTGTGTGTGTGTGTGTGTGTGTGTGTGTGAGAGAGAAATGGGATGGTAGAACAGGTCTGCCCGGTCCCTCGATACGCCTGGGTGTCGTCCGACACTTGTTCCTCAGGGCGGAGCAGAGACGAGCAAACATCTCCATCTCTGAACAGTTTGCGCCACTTCAGGAGACACACACCACCAACGTGTGTGTGTGTACGTGTGTGTGATTGAGACAAGACATAGACACCGTGCAGACGAAACCGAGCAGTGTGCAAGGCGGATTTAAGAGCAGCGGAGAGGCTGAGAGAAACATTGGCACATACACACACAGGTGACTTCTGACGTCGCCCTGAACCTACAGGATGTTTAAGAAGAAAGATCAGAGCGTTAAGGATGCCGCCAAGGACAGCAGCACCCTCAAGCCTTCGTCCAAGCTGAGCAAGTGAGTGTGATAGAGAGTGTGACTTAGTGAATGATCTTTGACGAGGCTCCTGAAACCGGAGCTCAGGTGGAGGGTAAAATCGGTCAGCTCATAGATCGCAGACTTGGCCTTCATGTAGGGAGAGTGTGTCATGGATGAGATCATTTTAACTCTTCATATAGATGTTCTGAAATATCTCTCTATGTATACTAGTTAAAAAAGAAAGATGTATGATAGGTACGTGGTATTATATCTTGATGACACTTGATATGTGATAGTTTCTACTTGAGTACCAGGAATCGCTCCTATAGGACAACAAACTATAGGACTAAGGTCACAATAAGTTCTCATTTATCATCCCTGACATGACAGCTCCTGTATAACACGTCTCATCAGCAGGTACAACTTCCTTAATTGCAATTGCTAACTCCAGATCGGAAAGATTTGCAAGGCATGACCCTTGACGAGCGATGAGTCTGAGTCTTCCCGGTGTACCCTTGATGACATGGTGTTGGAAGCATCATCTCGTTTGCTTTGTAAACATACCCTTCAGAGACAGGGTAGCGGTCTGGCGCCACACACCTTCACGTCGAAATAACGCCCAGCTGAGGTTAAAAGTATAACTGTAGAATGATTAACCTGGTTAAATCGAATCGACTCGTTCCTCCAGCAGGTGTTGGTCCGGCTCTTAGTCATGGTCATGCAATTGTGGTTTTCCAAAAAAAAAAAACTTGCTTGTTTAGTTTGCAATATACAGCAAATATTTTCCTGGTGTCTGGATGAGTGACAGGCTTTCATCTTTCGTTGAGTGATAAAAAAAAAAAAACTAAGCAGAATATGGCTCAGAGAGATTATTATACTAATATTGTTTTTGTAAAAGAGATCCCTGAAGGTCAGCGTTGTCTCAGTGACATTAAGCAGGTGAAGTGAAATAGCATGACATGTACGTGTGGGATATGGGCGGACGAGCTGTGCAGGACGAGTACGAAAACTTTTGTCATGTTACTATGATGGAAAAACAAGTCAGTGCTGTAGGTTGTCCGGTCAGAAAAGCAGGACACAAGAAGTTAAGCCTTGAACAGAAAAAGCATGATTATATCATGACATTGGAATAGGATGGTCTTGGATGGTCTTTAAAACCTTTCAGATTTCCCTTGGATAATTTGCCGTATTTCATTCATCAAATTCGAAAAAATATCCGGACTGATGAACCCGATAGCTGTGTAACGCCACAAATATTTTCCGTTAGTGTTTGTTCAGACACACCTCTTGTGCAAGCAAGTAAAACGACTTCGCTGACTGTGTACAGAATCCACGGACGTACAGTATGCCAAGGTGCAAAGAAAATGTAAATCCGTCAATGATGATTTCATGAAGGAGTTTCATGAAGGAGTGCCCAATCTGTTTCAACGTTTTTCCCCCCAATAACAACACAGAGCAAAGCAGTTTATAAGTGTGTTGATAATGATCGAATAAAACAACCTAATGACTCCTATCTCACTGAGACGGTGTACATCATACTGTGGGGATCCGGAGAATTTGGGTTTTTGCCTCAGATCTGTCTGGAAGGGAGGAACCTGCCAGGGCTGATACAGAAGAGAAGCGAGGGCCCGTGACGAGAGGGCGGTGGAACATTGTTGGCATTGTTGAAGAGGAACAAAACCAGTCTAGTCGATGAATGGCAAGACGATTACAGCTCGGTTTTGTCTCGGGTTATCTCTCCGGCTTTAGATTGCTGGTGTTTTCCAAGAGGTTTGGTTTGGAAGGAGGGTGTGTACAGTAAATCTCGTCAGCCCGAAAATATCACACACTATTATGTCGATGTTGTTGTTGTTGTTGTTGTTTTTTCGGCTCTAGGGCGCTAGCTTTATTCGGGGACGGCTGGTTGAAGTGGCGCAAAAGGGATTGAGATATATTTCACACAGCCATTGTGACTGCCATTCAATAATGTGTTGGATTTCAATGTAAAAAAAAAAAAAAACAGAGGTAGAGAAATAAAACAGAGAGTGAGAGATGGAAACAGACTGATGAAGCTGTGTCAGAGAAAGTGGAGAGACAAGATGTGGAAAGACAGATATTCACTGATTTCACAGAACCTAGTTGTCCTTAGTGTCTCACACCCAAACTGCCCATACCAGATTAACATGTTAGGAATAATTCCAAACCTGTTAGAGGCCTCTGCTCGCACTGCCACTTTGCCCCACACACACACACACACACACACACACACGCATATATAAAGTATATATATATATATATATATATATATATACTCCCTTGCACCCGTGCCCACGGTGCTTTTGTCACTTCCTCACTACTGGACCATGAACAATCAGGACCTGTGTGTCCTCTTGTTCTGCACACACATTGAGGCATTATGCCTTTACACATGATATCCGCTGGAGGAAAAAACCCCAGTACAGTTGTGTCATCTCTGCCTATTTCGACCCAAATACCAGCACGTTCTGTTTCCCTGAAGTGACACCAGTACAAGTCTGCAGTTAGATTGTACAGTATGACATCAACATTCTTTCTTTTCACTTCTTCGCCTGCTTAAATCCGACACCGGGCCATGTTTCGCAAGGTTACTATGTGTAAGCTGATGGATTACTAAGGGATGAACTGAACTCTAATCATGACCTTTGACCCCCTGCTTCATACAGGTCTCAGGTGAATGACCTGGCCTTGCTGATTGCTCGCATGCAGCAGAATGCTGACACGGTGGAAAAAGATGTACTCAGGGCTGAGGAACTGCTGGTGGTTGTGAGTGTCTCTGTCTCGCCTTATCCCGCTCTCGTACCTCGTACTTTCTCATCATCTGTTTCTTATGAGGACATACTGTAGTGAGCTAGTGCTGTTTACAAAGACTGATAATTATCCCCTATTTTCTGACTTTCAGGATGCAGAAAATGACAAGAAAAACCTTCCGCTTAGACACCAAAAGGAGAATTCCGAGTGTCTGTCCGAGGCCGAAGGACTGCTCAAGGATCTCTTCCTGGATTTGGACAAAGCCAAGAAAATGAAACACCCACAAACAGGAGAGATCGAGAAAGAGTGAGTGTATAAAACACAACAAACCCTTTAAACCGCCTCCTAAAGTTCCTGATTAAAAATTTTTTTTGCAAATGTTGAAAGAAATTCATCAGCCTTGAAGTTGCCTTACAAATTCTAATAATTCATAATGAAACATTTACCTGTTTAAAGTAAAATGTTTTTTTTTTAAATAAATGGCTTTACTTAATTTTAAAGAACATCTATACTTTTTTTCTTCAAAGTATATGAGAATATTTATAATATTTACATTTTTATTTTTTATAGAACACAAATATTTTTGTTTAGCAAACAATTAATGTATCATTTATTGCTTTATGAAATCCTATAAATAGCAATGCGGCCTACAGATTATCCCTGCAGTAGCTATCAGATGTAATATACATAATTGTAGTAGCAATAATAAAACTCAGCTCAGCTCTATGCAAACAAGCATACAGAATTTATATTCATCTAAAAAAATGTTCAGTTTTTCTTTTAACATTTAATGGCCACTAGATGGCGCATCGCATGTCTCAATATATCCAGCAGGTTTTGCCTATAAATAAAAACACAGGGGCAGCATAGTGTCACTGTGTCAAATATGTGTATCAGCTTTGATTTGCATGGCATGAGGTTGTGATGCTGAAGCTGTTGTGTATTTGTGTGTCAGTGTGATTCGGCTTCATGAGCGCTGGCTGAAGGACTGCGTGTTTTACCGTGACCTCTACAAGCAGTTGAACGAGGTCGGCCTGCAGCCGCGCATCAACTGGGTCCAGGTGTTTATCCAGAAACAGGTAAGCAGCAAAAGTGAAAAGCACTCGTTCTTCATGTTCACACTCACAGCATCAGAGTGAAAGACCGAGGAATGTACATTATGATTATTATCTACAAACATCAAAAAAAGAAAAGAAAAGGAAAGTGGCCTAATTCAAAACGGAGGTTATTTTCTGTGAACATTACATCCCAAATTATTTATCTCATACCTTATACGGAAAGTCATACTATTAATAATAATAATAATAATAATAATAATAATAAGGGGAAAATGGACAGAAACAACTACAATAATAATAATAATGATGATGATGATGATGATAATAAGGGGAAGAAGGACAGAACTACAATAATAATGATGATGATGATGATGATGATGATAATAATAATAATAATAATTATAAGGGGAAAATGGCCAGAAACAACTACAATAGTAATAATGATGATGATGATGATGATGATAATAATAATAAGGGGAAGAAGGACAGAACTACAATAATAATAATAATAATAATGATGATGATGATAATAATAATAAGGGGAAGAAGGACAGAAACAACTACAATAATAATGATGATGATGATGATAATGATGATGATGATGATGATGATGATGATGATGATAAGGGGAAGAAGGACAGAACTACAATAATAATAATAATGATGATGATGATGATGATAATAATAATAATAATAAGGGGAAGAAGGACAGAACTACAATAATAATAATAATAATAATAATAATAATAATAATAATAATGATGATGATGATGATGATGATGATGATAATAAGGGGAAGAAGGACAGAACTACAATAATAATAATAATAATGATGATGATGATAATAATAATAATAATAATAAGGGGGAAAAGGACAGAAACAACTACAATAATAATAATAATGATGATGATGATGATGATGATAAAAATAATAATACATGAAATAATAAATTTATTTATATGTGCCTTTCAAGCACCTAAGGACACTTTGCATTAAGCATAAAAAGAAAAATAATAATAAAAACAGCAATTATAAAATTATGAACAAAAACAATAAAAAATCTAATTGAAGACAATTAAGATCAACAAGACAAACATAGTATAAAATAAAAGGAATCAATCAGTATTTGTCAATCACATTTGTAAATAATAAGACACTTTTGTTCGATATTAGTGTATGGCTTTATCACAGTGTTCACATCACACCTTAGGAGCCTGTAAGACATCGATCAGATACTGTCTGCTAATTATCAAGATAGAGTTTATTGTAAAATCTGATAAAAACTTATATATATATATATATATATATATATATATATATATATATATATATATATATATATATATATATAAATTTTCTACAAAATGGAAAAACTAATAAGGGGTCATTAGCATGTGACCTCCATCCATATGACTACATATTCATAGTGTTGCATTTATACCAGATTTGAAGAACTGTGTTTAGCTTTAAACAAGGGGTTCGAGTGATGAGCGTGTTTATGTGCGTGTTGCAGACTGAGGTCAATTCAGAGGCGTATGGGCCGACCATGGCTGAACTGGAGAAACAGATCGCAGCCCACAATATACTACACAAGGAGATCGAAGCCTACAGCACACAGCTCAGCCCAGACAGCTCCAGCTCAAAGGTCAGCAGGGATCCGGTCACTCACGCCATGCAGCACATGTTTCCTTAAAGTTCACGCTTTGTGTTAATCCATTTTAGAAGAACAATATATTTGGAGTATATTAATACTGACATCATGGTTTTATTCTGTTAGGAGGAATATGCTGCACTCAAGAGGCAGTATGCCAATCTCTTGGTAAGAAACATCATAATAATAAATTGTACAATGGTTTATTTATATATAATGGTGTATGTATATACCTTTATACATGTGTTTCAAATCACACTTTTTTGCTGAACAATTAAATAATGTGATATCAAACTGTTAATCAAAACAGATGAACTAACTAAGTCTGTCCACATGTATGTTTTGTTTTGACGTCATCCAGGACAACTCGAAATGGCGCCAACACTACTTGAACAGCCTGTACGACTACATGCAGAGCTGCAATAAAGAGGTCGGCTACCTAAGAGACGAACAGGGGAAGATCCTCCAACAGGACTGGAGTGACCGCATGGTGGATCCACCGGACGTCCGGCGCCGCTACGAGGTGAGGATCTGTACATCCGTCCATCCATCCATCCATCCATCCCTCTATCTACTGTATATATCTGTCTATACCTTGCCTTCAAAAGCAAACGTTGAAGAATCCTGAGTATTTTCTGCTCTTTGCTTTGTTGCAGAACTTTAAAAACAACAGCTTGCTGTCTCATGAGAGTGAGGTGAACAAATTGCAGGATGATGGAGATCGTCTCCTGGAGATGAAACATCCTGCATCAAGCACCATCCAGGTGAGAGAAGATAATCCCTGACAATTTTTCTTAATTTTTCTTACTGACAAGTGGTTTTCTTATGGCCACACAGCTGTTTAGTCCCAATCCTGTAAGCTCTCATGACATCGTGTGTGTGTATTATTTTTTTTTAACCAGGCAGTGTATAAAACTTATCCATGAATATATATATTTGCATTCTTTACTTGGTTTGTGTAGGAGATTTATAGTGTATTGCTGCTGGGTGATACTGAAACACGTGTGTGTGTGTGACCAGTGACACCAGTAGTCACTTATTACCAGTACTGTCAGCATCGGCTTCGATTTCAGCATGTGCAAACTGTTTCATGTTTCAGGACCACAGAGACAACCTGAGGAACGAGTGGCAGAGATTTCTGAACCTCTGCATCTGCCAAGAAACACACCTGGACAATGTGGAGGAATACAAAAAGGTACAGTAAGGCGATACAGGAGGAGGAGGAGTCGAGCACATCATATTCACCCTTAATCACTTTGAACATCTGGGCAGCCGTGCTTTATAATGCGCAGGGCGTGGTGACGTTTCAGGGGTAGTCGAAGTCATATCGGAATCTCTTTGATGGGGTTTTTCATGATCATATCAGCCAAGACGTGTCATTTTCTTGATTACACGTGATTTCGAAGCAGAAATTTTTTTGACCATTGGTAGGAGATATAAACGTATTCTCTTTATGGAGAAATATTAACAAAAGTAATGTGGAATTGACTTTGTTTAAGACCAAATATTGTGAATCGATCATCTAATTTCATATCTTATTCATTTTAAATAGACATCATGTTACACCTCGTCGTCAAGCTGCCTAGTTCTTGTATATGTTATAAATACGGTATAAAATGCTGTACATGTAATAGATATTTATTTCTTCTAATGGTCTTCTCTGTGCACAGTACCAACTGGATTCCGAGACGTTGTCGGAGTCGTTATCAGGCCTCAGTTCCACATTGGACCCCAAATCCCTCTCGAAAAAGTCCAACACTGAGACTCAAATCCAGCTAGAGGTACGAGCCTATAACATCAATATCACTATGTATTGAATAATGCGCTAGGATGTGTTTTAATCATTACTTTTCTTTCACCCTCAATCCCTCATCTCTCTCACTCTCTCTCTCTCTATCTATCTCTCAGACAGAGGAAAGGCCCCTCCAGCGCTGTGAGACACTCTTATCAGATCTAAGGAAGCGCAGCACCACCATCGCTCCTCTCAAACTCCGCCGCACAACCCCGAACCGACCCATCACCGTCGAGTCTCTGTGTGACTGGAACACACCCACGGTGATTTCATTTAACACACTTTTACACCAACAAAAACTGTTGTTTTTCTATTGGCTTATTCGTAGGTCATAGTTCACCTAGATAAAGTCAGCATGCGGTGAAGGTAACCGCTACTAGGAACAAATTTCAATTAGACTTCTAGACCCTGTGCAGTTTTCTTTTTATAAATGTTGAAATATAGTCGGTTAGGTCAAAATTAAAGGTCCCATATTTTGCTATTTCTTGAACAAGAAAATGTGTCTGTTATTGCTCCAGCTGAAATATCACTCAGATATAACAAGTGTTCATTTATCAAACTCTCTCTGTTTAACTCCTACTACAGTACAAACGCACTATAGAGGTAGTCGATGTAATGAACTACTTCCAAGCCCTGTCCTGCTAGAAAACAGCAGAACTGAACAACAAGCCAAGGGAGGGGCTCTGCTTATGTGAGGTCACATTGGGGAAACTGAACTATCTTTTAAATCTCTGCCAATACAAAAATAAAATATAATTTTGCTAATTAAAAAAAACATATATATATATATATATATATATATATATATATATATATATATATATATATATATATATATAACTAAATTACTAAATAGCGGCGCGGTGGTGTAGTGGTTAGCACTGTCGCCTTGCACCTCCAGGGTCCGGGTTCGATTCCCCGGGCAGGCTCGATTCCCGTCTCTGTGTGCATGTAGTTTGCATGTTCTCCCCGTGCTTGGTGGGTTTCCTCCGGGTACTCCGGTTTCCTCACACAGTCCAAAGATATGCAGGTTAGGCTAATTGGTGTTCCCAAATTGCCCGTAGTGTGTGATTGGGTGTGTGAGTGTGTGTGTGTGTGTGTGCCCTGCGATGGATTGGCACCCTGTCCAGGGTGTACCCCGCCTAGTGCCCGAAGTCTCCTGGGATAGGCTCCAGGTCCCCCGCGACCTGGATTAAGCAGTATAGAAAATGAATGAATGAATAAATTACTATATATATATAGACAAAAAGCATGTAACGTTGTTAATCATAGATTTCTTTGGTAGACTTACACTGGAGACCCTCTGATCGAGTTTAGCATTAAAAGGAAAAAATGAAAAAACTTTCTTTAGTCCCTTAAACTTTCCTTTTCAGCTACCTTGATGATCCAAAGCTCAACATTTACAGTTCCTACATACAGATACATACATGTATGTTTTCTATATATATTCTCACAAACTTGATTTACTTTCAAGGCCTCCGTCTCCAGAGGCGAGAAGCTCACCTTGAAGTCCAACAGCAACATCGCAAAATGGGACGTGCATTCACCCGACGGCTCCGTCAACTCCTTTCCTGGTGTGTGCTTCCTGATTCCTCCACCTGACGCAGAGGCCGTTAACAAAGTCGATCTGTAAGTCTGATTTTGAACAATTAAGCCATCTGCGATTGTGTGACAGCTTTCAAAGTGAGCAGATTTGTCATGGCAGCAATTTGGCACCATTACAACGTGAAACATCAAGAATGTATTATTTTAATACTGATAAATATTCATAACATATAAAAATACACAAAGATTATGAAATCAAGAAAATATATAAAATACAATAAAAGTGATTCAGGTAAGGAGAATACAGTGGTCAAATTTGCCTGTGTGTGTGTGTAGGTTGGGCAAAGAGCTGGATGACCTGAAGAAAAGGCGTACAGCCACGCGAGCCTCACTGAAGACTCAGGGACCTGAATCTATAAGACCAGTGCAATCAGGTGAATAACACACACTACACATATGCTTACACACAGTCACATACACAAAGAACAAACACACACGTGGTAGACACACACACACACACACACACCGACCTTTAATGTGTGTTTGTGCTCCAGGCTTCGTATCTAGTGCTGCTGAAGGCCCTAGAGCTACAGAACTCACTGGACGTCTGAATCAGTTGGACAGTGACCTGGCCCTGGCAGAACTGAACATGAAGAACCGAATGAGAGCCCCACTGGACAACAATAACCCTGCTGGAGATCTTACTGGCCGTCTGAAGGAACAAGAGGTAGGAAGATAGACTTAGGATTAAAAAACAAAACAGACACAGCCGGAGGTCTAGAGAGAGCTGATTGGCCGAGCTCTTTCAGAGGGGAGGGATCAGGGGTACTTTGTGCTCCCACATTAATCACAGCTCTACAGCCCATCAGGGGCGTCTGAGCTCGCACACGCAGAGGGAGTGGATAGCGCTGTCCTCCGAGTGTGTTACGCCGCCCACAACGACGGTGCGTGAGCGAGCAGTTCGAAAAAAGATGCGGTCGGCTGGCGTCACATGGTTCGGAGGAAACACGTGATAGTCTCCGGCCCTCCCGGCTGAGTGGTAGTAGTAGCCTTAATGTGGGCGCCCCCTAGTGACTGGGAGGAAGGAATTGGACACGACTAAATTAGGGAGAAAATTGAGGAAAAAATCCAAAATAATAATAATAAAAAAAAAAAAAAACAGACTTTCGTCCCACATTCAGGTTTTTCAACCTATTACAAATGCGAAAGGTTGTGGACGCCTGACTATCACAGCCATATGTGGGTCTTCTTCAGATGAAACAATGACCTCCAAAATGTATTGGAAAGACTTCGCAGAAGATTGGAGGTTACTAGATCAGCAACGGGAACTAAATCTATGCGATATAGGATGTTAAAAAAGGACGAATGGGTGTGATGGTTTGGTGTCCGCAAATTTATGACACCTTTGTTACCTCATTAGTATATTTCACCAAAATGTTGCAAAAAACGACCTTGTTAGCCGAGTGTCATTTCCTCGTACAGTGAATGCCTCGATTTGATTTGATTGAGTTGTTGTGCAATAAATAGTCAAATATTTAGGAATTCCACAACATGAAGGGTTTTCCTAAGCCACTGCATACTGTATATATATATATATGTATAATTAACAATAATATAAGCCTTGACCATGCACACATAAGCATCTAGGCTATTATTTTTCAATCAATCAAAGTTAAAGGACCAGAATGCACCCTTTAATCCAAACGTAGTTGATCATCCATGAGATATTTGATTTTTTTGTAGCTCGATGGGAAGCTGGTTCTTATGAGGTCACAAATGATACGACACCCCTGGTCACACAAAAGTTATGTTAAAGAGGACGTATTTCAGTTTTGTATCCATTTTAAATCATGTTCCCACAGAAAGCTGCAGCAGTTCTACGGCAGCTTGATCAGCAAAAGGCAGCTGTGCAGAAGGAGATTGAGCCACTCGTATCTCTGGATAGCAAGAACCCAGTGTCTTCCAGTCTACCTGAGAGACTGAACCAGACCAAAAACAAACAAGACAGCCTGGCTGGTCTTAATGATCTCTACACCAAGAAGTACGCCAAAAGCCTAGCTCATAAAAGCCTACAGTAGCTTATGGATCAAAATTTTTTTAACCAAATCGTTTGTGGTTTAGTAGTTTGATAAAGTCATGTCATTCCTATGATAATGTCCTATGTCATTCCGTTGCTTATTAAAATATCATACCTTTAATTCATGTTTTTTTTTTTTTTCAGAGCTAATGCATCCCTAAACTTGGAGAACCAAATAAGAAAAGTGGATGGGATGGTTTCTGGTTTCGAGAGGCAGCTGAGTAAAGATGGTCCTGTTTTAGATTTTCCCAACTCCCTCCAGAACCGCATCCAGGATGTGCAAGTAAGCAAGGGATTTGATCATTTCCCATGCAGTCTTTCGACGTATTATGGTGCAAAAACCTGCACACATTAGACTTGAATTGACATGATACACCTTGAAGCCCTTGCTAGTTGTCATTAGTGGTGTCAAAAGTATTCACATTCATTACTTGAGTAGAAGTATAGATACTAGGGTTTAAAAAGACTTCTGTAGAAGTTGAAGTATCAACTCAAGCTTTTTACTCAAGTAAAAGTGTAAAAGTACTGGATTCAAAACTACTTAAAGTATAAAAGTAAAAGTAATGTAAGGGGGGAAAAAAGCATTAAGGATAAAAGCTTAGGCTGTGCCATGGGCCTGTACACTACTGTACACGAACACCTCATTAAAAAAAAAGAAAAGAAAAATGTGTTGTTGTTTTTTTTGTTGTATTTTTTAACGGCCATAGTGATTTGGGATACTGTATATGGCAATTGAAAAAGAATGCATTTTTAGTACAATGCAAATACATTAAAGAATACATTAATATATGTGTACTACTGAGCATTAACATGTTTTACAGAGAAGAAGATATGATAACTAGTTGCCTAGAAGTATTTTAATGGTGCAAAAAGTCCAACTTCAGAGGCATGTCATCAGTAACCTTTATTGGAATGTAAATGTACATCCAAGCTTAGCTGCAGGAATCTGTGAGGGCAACATACAAGAAAATTAGTGCACCCAGGACAGGCTTAGTAACAATTACCCTTGTATGGTTGTCTACAATAAACATTAGTGCTGTCAGAATGATTAATCCAATAAATAAAAAAAATAAAATAAAAATAAAAAATAAAAAATAATATATATATATATATATATATATATATATATATATATATATATATATATATATGTTTATACTTCTCATCCAACCACAATCGAATTTGTTCCATCCGGATGGCGCGATTTAAAAACGAAAAATTTAAATGACAAGCTGAAATAAAATAGGAGTAACGAGGCTATTTTTACAATGTAAGGAGTAGAAGTACAGATAATTGCGTGATTATGTAAGGAGTAGAAGTACAGATAATTGCGTGAAAATGTAAGGAGTCGAAGTAAAAAGTCGGCTGAAAAATAATTACTCCAGTAAAGTATAGCTACCCAAAATTTCTACTTAAGTACGGTAACGAAGTATTTGTACTTCGTTACTTGACACATCTGGTTGTCATTATTTGTTTCCTTAACTATTTGTCACCTTCTTTAGACTCTGAAGAAAGACGTGGTTGCGGCTCAGCCTGAGATGCAGAAGCTGAACAGGGACCTGGAGACAACAGAGAAACTGTGTAGTTCCCTTCAGCAGGGCTATCAGGAGTACTGCCCTGACATCCGCAGGCAGGAGGCTCAGGTTAAAAGCCTGCAGAACCGCTACGCCAACCTAAACAACCAGCTAACCGACAGGTATGATGTACCAAACAAATCGCAACTCGCCACTCACCAAGTGAACCACCGTTTTGTGAGAATGAGATTATTATTGGAATTAAACCTGTTTGACAATTACACATAGGGAGAGCCTTTTGCAAGGAGCTAGCACCAAGAATAATGACTTCCAGAGCGCTACTGAATCACTCGGCACGTTCCTGGACAATTTACCCAACAACAAGATCAGACCCTCGGACGATTTAGCCACAGTCAACACGAAGCAGATTTCTCAGGAGGTCAGTGGATACATGATGATCAATTCAACCATATTTTATCTTCCCAAATTGGAGCTTATGAATAGATTAAATCCACCATGATAATAAATAAATAAATAAATAAATCCTGAAACATATTATGTTTTGTTTTCCACAGAGAGTTGTTGAGGACATTAAAAGGAAAGGTTATGAAGTGGACAGGATGGTGGATCTCTCTCAGGATCTGCAAGATATCCTTACTGTAAGCTTAACATTCAGGTTTAATGCACATTTACCATCTAAACCAACACAACGCAAATTGAAGCCTACGTCATTTCTCCTGTTCTGTACAGGAATACGACATGAGCTCTGATAAATACAGGGCTACTTTGAAAAACACTGATGTAGGAGATAGAAGGGTGTCCTCTCCGACTCTGGCAGAATCTGTGGCAAAACAGGTGAGTGTAACTCAAAGTGTAATGTCACGATGCCTAATCAAACCGAATTCCCTTTCTGTTCATTGAGTTACTTTTTTTATGTGCTATAGGAAAAAGCTTTGGTGAACCGTTTTGCTAACACATCAGCTGCAAATGACCAGGTGCTCAATCAGATGGACTTAGCCAAGAACCTCCTTACAAAGGTATAAATCCAGCTTATTAAATATCTCTTCTGTTCTAGATGCTGTAAATGTTACTTATGATGTGTGCCTATCTGATTTTATGGCAATGTTCAGTAAAAAAAAAACAACAACAAAAAAACAGAATTTTATTAAGGCTATATTTGTAATTATCACAGGAGATTTGTGTATTTGGTACCGTATGTGGTGTTTAGTCTCAAAACTGCAGGCCATTTTTTTTTCTAATTGATGTCTCAACAAATTTTCTGTTCCACGATGAAAACCATTGAATTCATGTTACTACAGTTGAAAAAGACAAATATATATATATTAGAATATCATCAAAAAGTTAATTAATTTCCAAAAGTGAAACTCTTTGATATTATACAGATTTATTTCAAGTGTTTATTTCCTTTAATTTTGATGATTATGGCTTACAGCTAATGAAAACCCAAAATTCAGGATCTCAGAAAAAAAAAAAAAAAAAAAAGATTTTGACCACAGAAATGTTGGACTACTGAAAAGTATAAACATGTACAGCACTCAGTATTTGGGTTCCCTTTGCATGAATTACTGCAGCAATGCGGTATGGCATGGAAGCGATCAGTCTGTGGCACTGCTGACATCTTATAGAAGCCCAGGTTGCTCTGATAGCAGCCTTCAGCTCTTCTACGTTGTTGGGTCTGGTGTCTCGCATCTTTCTTCATCATCAATCTAAACCCACAGATTCTCTATGGGGTGTAGGTCGGGTGAGTTTGCTGGTCCATCAAGCACAGGGATACCATGGTACTACCAGGTATTAATACTTTTGGCGGTGTGGGCAGGTGCCAAGTCCTGCTGGGAAAAAAAAAAAACTTCCTGGTAGACCGCTGCGCTGACCTTGCACCTGATAAAACACAATGGACCAACACCAGCAGATGACTGGGCTCCCCAAACCACCACTTACTACCGTAACTTTACACTGGAGTTCAAGCAACTTGTATTCTGCGCATCTCCTCTCTTACTTTCATCTGAAAAGAAGACTTTGGCCCACTGAGCGACAGTCCAATCCTTTTTGTCCTTAGCCCAGGTAAGTCACCTCTGACGTCGTTTCTGGTTCAAGAGTGGCTTGACGCAAGGAATGCGACAGCTGTAGCCCGTGTCTTGGATACGTCTGTGTGGTGGCTCTTGAAGCACAGACTCGAGCTGCTGTCCACTCCTGTTGAATCTCCTCCAAGTTCTTGAATGGGCGTAGTTTCGCAATCCATTTAAAGGCTCAGGAATCCTTTGCAGGTGTTTTGAGTTAATTAGCTGATTAGAGAGATTTATTTATTAAAAATTTTTTTTTACAATATTCAAATTTTCATTAGCTGTAAGCCATAATCATCAAAATGAAAAGAAATATATCAGTCTGTGTGTAGTGAATCTACTGTATATAATACATGAGTTTCACTTTTTGAATTGAATTATGGAAATAAATAAACTTTTCGATGATATTCTAATTTATTGAGATGAACCTGTGTATATATATAACCCTGTTTGGATGCACCAGTCAAAAAGTTTATCTGTGAATTTTCTGTTAGTTTCTAAATAGTTCTTGCAAGAACAGCATTGTCAAGTGAATTTGCAAAACAGTGTATAGGCATAAATACATACATACATTTGGGCCATTATCATAAAATAATAATGGTTGGATGTTTTCTCTTGTTTTCATTCTGTAGAAGGAGGAGAAAGCAGTCGTCATACTGCAGCAGCAGCAACTACAACAAAAAAGTATGGTAGAGTTTGATGACTTACAAAAGAAACTTGACGACGAAATTAGCCGACGTACCACTGTTGAATCCGAGCTTAGAATGTTTAAAGATAGAATGATGTCGCTCAAGAGCAGAAAAGGAGTCGAACGTGTGGAAGAGAAGGAGGTTGTACAATACTACCGCGATCCAAAGCTTGAGACAGATTTAGTTGACTTTCAGAAAAGGATCCACGATGAGGCCTTGCGAAGAACTTCAACCCAAAGTGAGCTCGAGGTGCTCACCAGAAGGATTTCTAGTATGGAAACAGAACTTAAGGGGGCTAAACCAAAACTGGTGACTAGAGAGGTGACGGAATATGAGAGAGACCCTCAGTTGGATGTGGAGGCTAAAAGACTTAGAGAGGAGATAAACAGAATGATGGATGAGGTCCAGGTTAAACATAGTGAAGGAGGTCAATTGAAAACAGAGATGATACTTCTGGAGCAAAAGAGACCCACTATTAAAGAAAGGGTAGTACAGAAGGAGGTTGTTAGAGTGGAGAAAGATCCTGAGATGCTCAAGGCTGTTATGTCATTTAAGATGGACATTGAAGATGAGGGTGAAAGGGCCCGGTCTTTAAACAATCAAATAGTCCAGACAAAGAGTCAAATTACCACTCTTGAGAGACTTATACCTACCTTGGAGCCCAAGTATATCACCAAAGAAGTGAAGACCATTGAAAAAGACCCTGCACTTATTAGTGAGGCTACCAGGCTTCGATCTAGCATAGATGAAGAAAGACACCAGAACAAACTGCTTCTTAATGAAATGAGTGATTATCAGGCACGGTATGTCCAAATTGATCAGCTCAAACAAAAAATAGACGTCAAGGAGATTGTTAACGAGATTTACAGGATTTCACCAGAGACTGAAGCAGAGATAGTACGACTGAGGAGAGAGCTCCAGGATGCTTCCAGGCAGAGTTCTGAATATGAAAGAAAGGTGAATTTGGTCAGTGTTGATTTGGAATCAATCCGCTCTCAGAAACCAACGATCGAGTATAAGGAAGTGGTTCAAGAGGTGGTGAAAGAGGAACGCAGTCCAGAGAATGTGAGAGAGATTCAAAAGCTCTCGGACCAAGTCTATTCCCTGCAAAGAACTTACAGTTCCTTAGAAGATGATTTGACCCGTCTTAGGAGAGAACGGGATGACCTGAGGGCAGAGAAGACAAAGGTAGAGACTAGGGTGGTCACTAAAGAAGTAGTCAAGCATATCAATGACCCACTTTTGGAGAAGGAAGCAGACCGTCTAAGGAAGGAAGTACGGGATGAAGCACAAACACGCAGGACAATAGAAGAAATGGTATTCGATCTTCAGAACAAATACATACTGCTGGAGAGACAAAGACCAGAGGAGAAGCTGGTAGTACAAGAAGTGTTGAGATTGGAGAAAGATCCAAGGCAGCGTATAGAACTTGAGAGGCTAGGAAGGACACTGGATGATGAAGTAAACAATCGTAGGAAGGCAGATCAGGAAGTGCAGAGACTAAGAGGTCTGATAGAGGATAGAGAGAGGACTATTAAGGAAAGTGATGAGAGGCAGAAAAAGATACAAGTGGAGACAGAGTTGTCCCAAATTAAGTACCGGATCAATGAACTAGAGAATGCACCACCACCAGTTCAGGAAAATATTGTTATGGAGGAAGTTCTGAAAGTAGAGAGAGAGCCGAAACTGGAAAAAATGATAGGTGGCCTGAGAACAGACTTTGACCAAGAGAGCAATGATGTCACGCGACTGGAGCGAGACATTAGGAATTTGAAAATCCAGATAGACATCCTGCAAAAGGAAAAATCCTTTGAGAAAACAGTCTACAAAGAGGTGGTCAGGGTTGAAAAAGACCCAGCTGTAGAGACTCAGCTCTCTCGCCTTAGAGAGCAGGTGCTCCAGCAGAGAAATGCCAGATTGGATGTGGAAGATGAAATCCGTCGTCTTAAGGACAAACAGGAGCGACTGCATAGCAGAAGAACAACAACTTCTCAAGAGGAAACTAATCTTGTATATAACAGGGATTCCCTTCTAAAAGAAAAACAGGATCTCCTACGACAAATGAAAACTCTGGAGGGTGATCAGAAAGAAATCAGCATCTCATACCAGCAGCAGTCCAGGCTAATGAGTGAAAGATCCCAAATGAACAGGCAAAAGAGCATAAAGATGGAGTCTGATGCTCAGCGCTTGGAGAGAGAAATTCTGGATGAGAAGGATAGGATTTACAAGAGGGAAAGCACCATTGCAGAGCTCAGGAACAGCTTGAAAAAAGAGGAAAATGTGTCCGAAACACGTACGCAAGAGAAAAACGTCTCCACCAGAATTAGCATCCTGGACCCAGAAACTGGTAAAGACATGTCACCATACGATGCTTACATTCAAGGGCTGATTGATCGCACCCAGTACATGAATTTGCAGGAGCTGGAGTGTGATTGGGAGGAGATCACTACGGTGGGGCCTGATGGGGAGACGTCTGTTTTGCAAGATCGCAAGAGCGGCAAGCAATATTCCATCAAAAATGCTCTCAGAGATGGCAAACTGACTCAGTATCAGTTGCAGCAATACAAGGATGGAAAGATACCCATCTCAGAGTTTGCCCTTCTCGTGGCTGGAGAAAAGAAGAAGCCATCTACGATTACATCCGTTACTAGCCAAAGAACTTCACAGAAACCTCCATCATATACAAAAACTGTCATCAATTCGAATGATGAGCAGCTCCCCATCTGTGGGATCTATGACAAAGATAGCGATTCAGGCCTTTCAGTTCGCTCAGCCCTGGCCCGAAAGATGATTGACCAAACAACAGCTCAGAGGTTGCTGGAAGCACAAGCTGCCACAGGGGGTATTGTGGACGTTAACAACAGAGAAAGATACTCGGCCCACAAAGCGGCAGATCGAAGCTTGATCGAGGCCACCCAGCTGCAGCGGTTGCTCAATGCCCAGAAGGCCTTCACTGGGATTGAAGACCCTGTAACCAAAGAACGTCTGTCAGTTGGAGAGGCGGTTCAGAAGGGATGGATGCCTAAAGACACAGCCATGCGATACATGGAGGTGCAGTACCTGACAGGTGGCCTTGTCAACCCCAACCAAGCAGGCCGTATCAACATCACAGATGCAGTCAAAGGCAAAATGATCGACAATGCAATGATGAGAGAGCTTCGGGATGACACAAACTACATCAAGGACATAGTGGATCCAGTAACAAAGCAGAAAATAAACTACAAGCAAGCAATGGCACTCTGCAAGACAGACCCATATACAGGCCTCTTGTTGCTTCCAGCAGCATCTACAGAAACGGCCTACATTCCTTCATACAAGAGTCACAGATACAGCAATTACTCTTAAGAAATGTTTACAGCCAAAGTGAAGAGCAGAGCAATTCATAAAGATTTTTCAAATCAACTGTAATTCATTAATTACTGTTTGTACTAATAATGCTCAGACTGTTGTAAATCTCAGGAAAAAAAAGTCAAATCACACTACATTAGTAATATATAATAATATTTGACCATACAAAGTTCTCGATGATACTGTAGTAGTAGTAACATGTCATATTTGTCAGGGCTTTACTCAGCATTTTGTTTCTTATGTTACCTGGCGTGCATTGGCTTGTTTTAAGATAAATAACAATTAGCACATGTTGGTTAAACAGGGCTTTGACTACTTATGTGGAGATATTTGTTTATTTTATCTGCATGACACGAAATAATAACCATATATATTTATCTTAATGGTTAGGAAAAAAATATCTCTCAAAGTCAGTTTTTCTTGGGATGAAGGGCTGGGCATTTTCTTATTTTCTGCTTCAAATACCAGTAATTATTTAAATTTTAAAGAAATTCAATGTTGGAAGATATGATTGTTCAATAAAATGAAAAAAAAAAAAAAAGAGAGAGAGAGATCTTCTTGTTGTTAATACAGGCACAAGTAAATCAACCAATACATACACAAGTTTTATTCATTTTTACATACATCAACACTGTGCACAAAATATGCAGAAAATATGACTTATACACATATCTGTACAGATTTTTGGATTTACAAGCCTCCCATATTAAATGATACCAGAATGACACAGTATGACTTCATCATAATGAAGCTACATCTAGGGTTACACCAAATCCGATTATTTCCAAGGTTACTACTTCCTGTTTAACTTCATATAATAGCATTATGTCATCATATATTTACTGCTAAAAAAAAAAAACAAAGAAACAAAAAAAAAAGTACTAAAAGTGAACCATTACAAAGTTACTTTAACCTCCGGAGATCTACTTTTGTGTACATTGCACTTTCGCCTTACTTGATCAGATGCTACTAATGACACTAATTCACCTCCCTGATGGTTTCTCTGCTTTTATTTTAATTGACCCAAGACCCAGACTGACTTTCCCCACTCTCTCTCTCTCCATAGATTATATTTGTCTTGAAATTGGCGTTACCATGCACCAGTCTCATTTCTTTCCCTAAAAAATTTCCTTTGTTCATTTACGGCCTTCTGTAGCAGTGCAACATCGACGCCGTCCACGCAATTAAAGACCCGTGCACGAACAATGGCTTCACCGTCCCCTGAAAGCAGAAGTGTGACAATCATGACTGTCGAGTCATATGACTGCATAATTTATTAAGCATGACCAAAAAAAATTTGTACAATGAAAAACGCAGCAGACATACCCTCTGACTTTTCAACTTCTCCAAGTACAATGTATTGAGCCCCAATTATTGGATCAAAGGGCTCAACAAAAGTCGTCTGTACGGACACCTGGTACTGCACTGATGCATGATGGGATGTGAGAATAGCTTTGGACTCCTCTGGCAGGTAATCTGTAAGTCTAGAGGTAGAACATTCAAACATACACATCAGAAACTGGACAAGCTGGACATAATGGGTGAGCAATACCTGTATCTCATGATCATTTACATTCAGGAAGTACAGTATCCGCAATCGGTTTTCTACGAGCCGGTGAAAATCACTCTCTATCCTACAACCCGAATTCCAAAAAAGTTGCAACAGTATGGAATTTGTCTATTTTCCACCTAGTACTATGGTGAAAATACTACATAAAGAAACTATTTGATGATTTATCATGTGATTTGAATTGTTTCTTGAAAATATGCACTGGTTTCAAATTTTCTGGCTACGACATCCTCCAAAGAAGTTGGGGAAATGCAATGCCAATTTAGGATGAACAACCGTTAAAACTGAAAAAGTGCCACTAAAGAAGTGTTCTTTAAAGAAGGCCTAGTTCTTCTAGAGCAAAGAATACGCATTAGTGGCTGATCTAAGGTGAGGCTTAGTGATTTGCCAACAGATGCACCAGCCAGTTATGCAACACTTTCAGTGAAAGTACACAATATCGTCAAGAAATTCAAGGAAACTGTCAAATCTCTATGTGTAAAGGGCCACCACCAAACGCACATAATCTCTGATCCCACAGACATCACTATCTTAAAAACTATCATGTTTCTGTAGTGGAAATTAGACTTTGAAACACTCTGGTAAACTACTGTCCATTAACAGATTGTCAGCTCATTTAAAAATGGAACGTAATGCTAAAGGAAGCCATTCATCAATACTGTCCAGAGGCGTTCAATGCCTGTCTGGGTTCTGTCTCATCTTAGACAGCAAGTGCCACACTGGAGCCATGTTCTGTGGTCAGACAAGTCAACATTTCAAAGCTTTTGGAAACAACAGCTTTCATGTTCTACAGGTCAAAGAGGAAAGGAATCATTCAAGCTGTTATCAGCATCAGGTCCAAAAGCCAGCATCAGTCATGGTTTAGGGTTATTCCAGTGCCTGTGGCATAGGAACGCATATCTACGAGACCACTATTAATCCAGGAAAATATGTTATTTTTGGAGCGTTATACTGTCATGTTCAAAAGTTAGTACCTCTATTTTATTCTACAAAAAAAATCAACATCTGATGGTAGCAAGTCACAGTATTAGGCAAATACAACTTCAGACAAACATATAACTTTTTTCATCATGGAAACATACCATACTTATGTCTTTCCCTCTAGGCTCTAAGTACTTACACATACCTGAATGCTCCAGACCAACAAACTGCCAAAAGAGAATTTTTTTCCATATTTTTTTATTTTATTTTATATAACTTCTGCTTTTTTTCTTTTTAGCTTCATATTTGTTAAATAAATAATGGCAGAAGATGACAAGTTATCATGTTGTTCGTCTGAGGTTGTATTTGCCCAATTCTAAGATCCCGTACAGATCAGATTATTTTTATGATATTTTTACATACACAAAATTAAAAACAAGAGGTGCTACTTTGGTAACTTTTGTACTTTGCCATCCCTGTGTTTCCCAGCAGGACAATGCCAAACCGCATTCTGCTCGGATTACACAGGCGAGTACGGGTGGCCTACCTTCTCCAATTGAGAATGTGTGGTGCATTATAAAGTGCAAAATATGGCAAATAAATACCCAAAACAATTGCGTAGCTAAAGACCTGCGTGACGGAGGAATGAGGGAAAACTCCCGCTAGCTAAACTTGATTGACCGGTGTCTTCAGTGCCCAAATGCTAAAAAAAAAAGTCTTATTAACAGAAATGGTCATGTTACACACTGGTAAACAGTCAACTGTACCAACTTGTAGGAGATTGCAGCCATCAGATATAAAATGGGTGAATATTTTTAACAAATAATTGCATTCAAATGGTAAACCATGAAGAGACTTTCCAGATCACTCCTTTTTGGTTTTATTGGCCATTTCCATAATGTCATAAGTTTTTTTTGGGATTTTTGTATTTATATATATTATTATGGAAAATGGTCTAGCTTAAGGGTTGGCAACGTTCAACAAGAACCATTTGAACCCGTTTCAAACACAAGAGAACACCGGGAGCCACAAAACCCTGTTGACCAGACATTTATTAAAATGAACATACTGTACTGTAACACTACATATAACATTTTTTTTACCTTAATGCTATGTATAAAAAAAACTATAGTGTGTTGCATTTATAAAATCAAATAAATGTTCTGAGAAAGCGAAATTTTATTTCGGCATGCAAAAAAAAAAACATTTTCTCGCTGAAACGACTCGCTGGGTTCCAATTAAAATACTCAATGTGTATTTGAGTCCTCCTTGTACTTATGAAATAAAAAGCTGAAAATTTATTATAAGGAATAGAGACTTCTTCAAAGATAAACATTGACAGTAGAATTAATCATACTCAAGAGCTCAGTGACCTCAAATGTGGCACCGTGACAGCATTGCACCTTTGTCACAAGTCAGTTTATGTAATGTTTGCCCTGCCAGACCTGCTCCGGTCAAAAGTTAAACTTTATTATCGGGAAATGAAAATAACATAAAAGAGCCAAAACACTGTGTACCACTGTGTACGAGGTGTAGAATGTGAAAATAATCTGTTGTGTCTCTCACAACAGTGTTACAAATGCCTTTGGAAGTAACATCAGCCAAAGAACTGGGTCAGCTGACACACGCGCCTCAAATGATCATTTGAAAAGCCGTCTGTTAGCTGGAGGGCTTAGATCACAGAGTCATGTTTGCTAGATGCCAGGAGAACCTGAACAACCGTAATGGATGTGCTAATAATAATATTTATAAAAGGCGGAATAATATTTCATGGTTTTAGAGGGTTGGGACTTTTAATTACATAAAAGAGTAATGTTAATACTACACAGACATTTTACAAAACTGCCTTGAACTTATTAGCAACATTTGGTCAAAAGAATTTTCGCCGTACTTGCTTTTTCGCCTTGCTTACTGTGCCTTTAACACGGTTATATCCCTGTGCACATGGTGAGGTCCATAAAGACATGGTCTGATTAGTTTAGTGTAAATGAACTCCAGTGACCTGAGTCCTGACTAACTACTACCTTCTGCAAACAAGGCCTTCTCATCCAATATCTGTGCCTGACCATACAGATGCTATGCTTTTAACTGAATGCAATCAAGCATTTGCAATAACTGCCAATGAGTCTTTCACATCACTGTGGAGGGATTTTGGCAACAGATTTTGCCAGTTCTTTTACAGAATTGTTCTAATTCAGCCACATTAGAGGTGGACTTGATGGTACAATATGTCTTGAATCATTGTCCTGCTGCATAACCCAAGTGTGCTGGAGCTTGAGGTCACAAACTTTCAACGGGTCTGGTAGTAATCAGGCCTGGGAAGTGAAATTTAATTGCTATATGTTATACATATAATACAGAAAATGTGTGTGACAAAGAAGCTACTTCTGAAGTTTACGCAACATGGAAGTGACCAATCTCGCTCCGCTAAAAAAATTTCAAGTTGCTAACTTCAATCGGTTTGGAGAGGTGATACTACAGTATATGTGGCTCAAAAATGGCCATTTTTCAGTGTTACAGTATATTGTCTCTCTACATACAATACTAATTTAAAATGCATATTATTCATATATACAGTATCTTTGAGTATTGATATTTAAATTGGTGTATGCTTCTTGACGCATATGACCTTTAAATATTGTTGCTTAAATTAAAGCATTCCTTGCAAAATTAAGGATTTTTCCACAGCAAAATCTGTAGCGTCCGTAAACATGTCAAATTCATGTTGCAATATCTTAACAATTTCGCATTTTAGAATAATACACTTTTTCAGGTTTGCATCTTCTCATGCGAAATCTAAATTGGCCATGTTTAATCTGAATGAGATCATCAATTCAGATCATTGTTGTTGTTGTTGTTCGACTTTCGGGTTGCTCCCATTGATGGGTCGCCCCAGCGGACCAACCGATCCACCAATACCATGTTTACCATGTTTTCAATACCATCAGTTTTCCAAAAATCACAGATTATTAATTATTTAGTGAGGGGGATGTTACTGTTTCACATACGGCAGGGTAGGTTTGGACAGTTTTTTTCCCCTGAAATAAATGAAATCATCATTTAAAATCTGCATTTTGTATTCACTTAGGTTATCTTTTTATTTATTTTTTTTTTTAAATCGTCGGTTATCTTAATACACATGCACATACAAATACAGTCTCAGCTATACAGTAAAAAAAATAGTGGGAGTTATACAAACAAATAAACAAATTAACACAATCAGGCTGGGAACTAAATATGCGCCATAGAATAGAGAGTCAAGAGAAATGATTAATGTAGCACCAAAAAGGTGTCCATATCCGCCAAAAATCATCAGACTTTTGATGTATGTCATACAGTAGGTGAGTTTCTCGAGAGGAAATAATGTACATGCTTGAGACAACCACATTTTAAGGGATGGTACCTGAGGAGATGACCACAATAGAAGTATGCATTTTTTTGCCAAATAAACCAAAGTTAGAAACAAATGCTTGGTGTGGAAGTCCAACACATTCTCTACTCCACTATATAATAAATAAAATTCCAAAGAAAAACACAATTTTAGCTTAAAGAGCCTTTGTAGAAAATTATGTACTTTCTTCCAAAAAGAAATGATTTTGTCGCAATACCAAAAACAGTGAAGGAATGTTCCTTTGCTTTTTTTTTTTTTACAGTTAAAACAAAGATCAGAGGAGTTTCTGTAAATCTTTTTCAGACGTAAAGGTGTGAGATACTCTGTTAATTAATTTATAATTGAGTTCATGAATACCCAACGAAGTACATTTATGCCTCTTTCCACTGCATAGTTCGGCACAGCACGGTTCAGTTCAACTCACTTCGGTTCGGCTCAGTTCGGCTCGGTTTGCGCTTCCATTGCAGTTTAGTACCACTTTAGAGTGTGCGGGATTATTCACGTGTCGTTAGTCGCGGCGCCGCTACTGCCATGACATCATCGTAAACACGCCACAAACAAACACACATTCTTCATTCTCGGCATGTGGATGTTTTTAACAGCGAGACGAAGGAGTTTGTTTCAAAAGAGGCCGACGGTTAATACAAAAAGATGCGTGCGATCCTTCTCTGGCTGTTCTAAATATAGCGGGTCTGTTGTGTCTCGTGTCGCGAGTTCAGTGACGCAGTAATGACGATTTTCTCCGGCTAATCAGTGACCAGCAGAGTTTACACGTCACGTTTTGGTAACGGTTCGGCGCGCTCGGAACCTCGGCTGAGGTGGTACTAAAAAAAGGACCAGGTACCAGGTACTGTTCCCAGTGGAAAACCCCCCAAAAGTGAGCTGAACTGAACCGTGTCGTGCCGTACTATGCAGTGGAAAAGCGCCATTAGAGAATAAATTGTTACATATTTCAGACCAATCTGTATCTTCAATTTCGTGACCTAAATTTTTTTCCCACACAATCTTCAACCTCTCGAAAGAAGATGTACATGAGTAAGATAGAACTTTGTATATTTTGGATATTAACCCCTTGGATATGTTATCTTTTTGATAGTTAAAAGTCATTTAAGTGTGACAAAACCAGGAAGGGGCAAATACTTTTTTTAAAAAAGTATATATATTCTTGTTTGTACATGCTGTTTTATGAAAACTGGCCAAAACACCCAACCATAGTTTCAGTAAAGCCTTTTCTACCCCTCCCCCACCCTGCTGTTACTGTACATACTGTGGATATAATGTACCTGCCACACGTCCGTAAACAGGCTCCATCCTTTACCACATCACTACTGATTTCCCATGGAAAGTAAAAACCTGCAGCAGCCGGAAGCATTGCTACATAAAAAAAATTGCTACTGTGAATTTATCTAAAGTTGAATTTAGATTATTATTTTCTCACTGTATAATATAGTTCAGAGCAATAAAACACGAACTGAAGCTCCTCGCGCGACATAACAGCGCCTCACTTCCGCCCTTCTTCTCCAGGATTCTTATTGGCTGCAACACATCTGACGTAACAACACGTGATGCCCTTCGCCCTCTCGAATGCGGATGCGAATTCAGCTACTCAAGGCCAGAGTTGAAACCTTACATAATTCATCGTCATTCACAAAATAACGTTCAGTTCCGCGACAGTCCTGTGCGCGCTCAACCCGGAGAACAGCAGCCGAGTTTCAGCCATGAATCCTGATCTTCGCAGAGAGAGAGCAAATGCTACATTCGAGCCGGAAATTCTGACAAACATCCTGGACGGAGGTGCCGAGAAAACCCGCAGGAGGCGAGAAATAGGTCTGGTGTCCAGCACGAGCGCTGCATATTAATCAGCTTCCTGTTCTGCAGAAAACAATACACACATATGCTGTTTAAGTTATTATTTAACAATGTCCTGCGCAGTTATTACTTAATTACTTATTGTGTTTTGGATGTTTAATCCCTTGGATGCCTTGAACTTGCTCTGATGTTTCTGAGATGCTTCATCTCTTTATGAGGTGTTTGTTTGTTTTGGTCTTTGTTTCCATTTTAATCAACAACAAATGATAACTATAATATATATTGATTGACCTTTTTAGTTTTATTGTCACAGGGGTGATGGTCAGGAGAAAAACTGACTATTAATATTAATACTACTGAACATTTCACTTACGACCACTTGTTCTGCTGATGTGTTTGCAAAAATAATATACATTACATATTTATATCTGTTTTGGGAGGGAAAGTGTGTATGTGTATATATATATATATATATATATATATATATATATATATATATATATTTATATATTTTCAGATATATATTTATATATTTTTTATTTTTATATATATATATATATATATATATATATATATATATATAAAAAACCCTGTCCAGGGTGTACCCCGCCTAGTGCCCGAAGTCTCCTGGGATAGGCTCCAGGCCCCCCCGCGACCCTGAACACAGGATTAAGCAGTATAGAAAATGAATGAATGAATAAAAAAAATATATATATTTTTTTTAGATATATATTTTTTAATATTTTATTTTTAAATATATATATATATATATATATATATATATATATATATATATGTTATGGTTGTGGTGACAAACAACAACCTGTATATAGTGCATAGTGAATAGCACTGTCGGCTCAATCCGGGGTGTAGGGTTCGATTGCTGCTTCAGGGTCTGGGTGTGCATGTTCTCCATGTTCCTCCGGTTTCTTCCAACAGTCCAAACATATGCAAATTAGGCAGATTGGTGTTCCCAAATTGTGTGGTGTATGCATGTGTTCTCAGCGTTTGTCTGCCTTGTGCCCGAAGTTTCCCAGGCTTCCTATGACACTGTACAGGATGCAAAAGACTCATTTGCCACTTGTCGCCTACACTTTGATTGCAAATGTTGCCGCCAAAGGTGACGCAACCAGTTATTAGGTGTAAGGGCAATTGTGTTTTCAAATAGGGCCCGGAAGGTTTGGACAGCATTTTCTTCTTGAAGATGTTAATTATTTACACATGATAACTGCGCAAAAAAAATGCTTTTAAAGCATTTAAATTACTTTTTTACTTTGTCCAAGACCAGGCAGTTACTGTAGATGAGGGGATGAATGCCAAATGTTCATATTAATAAACATGGACTTTGTTTGTTACACAAGGTTTCCATATGACCTCTGCCAATTTACTGCGGGAAAGTAAACCGCGTCTGCACATGCAACTTTTGTTTGTTGAGTCCCACTGTTCCTCCTGGACAAACCTTTTATAAAAGCTTTAGTTTCTAAGGTTGCAATCTTTCAGTTTCTTTCAATATGCATTTCCTGAAACAAGAACAACTTTCAATACTTTCAACTTCTGTCCCGTTGCTTACTTTCTGCTCTGTTATTGTGCTACAGAATCTCTGGTCATAAACGATCCTGACTTCCAACATGAGGACCTCAACTTCATGTCCCGCAGTGAGCGCTACGACGAGTCTGTGAAGAAGAGTGTCCAGATGTTTTCGAAGCTCAGGGATTATGGCATCGCTGATCCAGAGGAGATAAACTTGTATAAGAGGTACTGATGTACTTTGACCCTCCAGTGTAGACCCAAGCTTTGTTAAATATGTTAAAATGTGGAGTTAACTATAAATAAAGTTAGATCTGGACTTGCTATAATTAAAATAATCCATTTAGCAAATGATCACAATTTTCACCACTTTAATATATATATAAGGATAAAAACCCTTAGGGTTTAAGGACCACAGTATCATAACAGCCGACATGCTTTTATCTGCTTTACGGACATCACTGCTTTACTCCTGGGACGTCAGGTCGATGGCGATAGTGACAAAACTATTTAACCTGGAGATATTGTAGGAGGACGAAATCGACCCTTACTTTTATAGACTTGTACATCCAGTAAATCTTCAAGAACTTGTAGGTCACGCTGGTTTTTCCGGTGAATGTCGGAAAGACAATCAGTTAAAAATGGGTTGATCAAAATGATATTCTTGAAATTAATATTTCCAGTACAGGAAACCAGGTTTATTTGAAGTAGATGATAATACATCATACAATTACGTAACAAGAAGAAAAACACCAGTTAGACACAGAGGTCGGCCTTTCTGTAATAGTTCTTGCAAGAACAGTATTGTGTCAAGTGCATTTGCAAAATCCGTCAAGCACCATAATGAAACTGTCTCTCATGAAGGCCGTCCCAGGAGGACGAGACCAAAACCTACCTCTGCTGCAGACGAGAAGTTCATTTAGAGTTATCAGCCTGAAAAATGACCAATTAACAGCACCTCAGATTAGAGGCGTTATGAAGTCTTTACAGAGCAGAAGTAGCAGAAACATCTCAATATCAACTGTTCAAAGGAGATTCATGCAGTTTTTGGACGCCTTCAGCAAAGAAGGAAATAAAAATCAGGAAGAACATGGAGTTAGAAAGTGACTCCAAACTTTTGAACGATAGTGTATATTAAAATGTTCCACAATTATTGACATCCTTTAGACATTTATTATTCACACATTTGTACAGTGGCATTTGTATTTATTTATTTATTTACATATATTAAAAGTAATTCTAGATAATAATTCTAGGGCTTATAATTAACATTTATCTCACTGAAGCCTCATGGAAAAAGTTTTTTTCCAATACAAAGATTTCATAGATGATGATGTTCCAGTCCGCAATAATTACTGTAGATATCTGGCTTACACCTTATTTTTTTTATTATATCCTTTTTAGCAGCTCAGCATTCTAGAGAGCGTTTAGCGCTGTGGCCTCGCCCCTCCAGGGTTAAGGGTTTTATTCCCTGCTCGGGTCTGTGTGCATGTCATTCCTGTGCTTGTTGGCTTACCTCCCTGTACACCAGTTTCCTCTCACAGTCTAAAGACTATAGGTATATTTTCTGCAAGGGCAGTTGTTTACTTTTAAAATGATTGCTGTTTAATACATTTTGAAATGTATTAAATCATATGTATTTTATATTCATGGCCTGTCTTGTGCAAATCAACAACCATTAGTTGAAAGCTTCCTCCTAAGAGTTTTCCCAATCTCTCTGAGGATGACTATTTTGTTGCATGAATTTTACATCTTGCTTAGGGGGTTTCACTTTGGTAATAAATAAAAAGATTATTTCTTAGACATATTCTTATGAGAATATTTTTGTTACATTTTGTTAGTGATGCTTGAAAGGTTAGTTTTGCCCATTTTTTTTTTTATGGAAGGTGACACAAATCCTGGAGTACAAAGCATGTTGTTGGATTTTTTTTTTTGCAATGTTCCCACTTAATATTGAGCAGTGTGTACCTGTGAGGTTTTGCACATCTGCTTATTCTTACAATCGATCATTTTCGTGCATTTTTCTTTTACCTGTTTGCCTGATTCCTTTATTCCTAGAAAGCAGTTAAAGATTAACCGTGACAGTTTGGCAGATCAATGTCTCATGCAATCTTTAAATGAAATGGTTTCTTAGGTGGTTCATGTGACGCAGTAATGTTTCTAGATGGAAACCTTTTCCCTTTTTGCCACTATTTCAGTCCATCAAATAAAAAATAAAAAAAGATAAAATTCTGTAATTATCATCTTATAAACATTTTGTTAGTCACAACATGCATTACAGAATCTGAAAAATGATTGTAATAATAATAACCAGAATTCCTGCTTACTGTAGGTAAAGTCGGCTCTGGGTTCTCACTACAAAGACTTAGTTTTACACTTTGTAGACAAAAGACTTTGTAGATCTCACTACAAAGACTTAGTTTTACACTACACTATGTCCTGTTGAACCTCATGGTCACACATGGTTTGTTTATAAAAAAAAAAAGTTTTCTTGTGGTTAACGATTGCCAGGAGTTGTTTTTTTAACACGCTCTTCCAGGGTTTGTCTGCATCACACGTTTGAGTGCCACTGCATTGGTGAACTCTGGTGCACTGGGATCGTAACTGTGATTGAATTGAGATTAAATCCAGGATAACGGTTATCAGACGGTACAAAAAGTTAAAGGTTATCGCATATACAAAAGTTGTAATTAGTTTACTTTTAGGCATGTTATTTAACCACACTTTTGGTTCGTGTCCTTAGTTTTTCCTTGGTTTTGCTTTTAAACGTCGCTTTCCTTCGGCTCTGCAGTCAGGTTCTCCTACAGCAACGTTTCCGTAGTGTTCGGCTGTTTGTACTAGGGCTGCAACAACTAATCGATAAAATCGATAATTATCGATAATGAAATTCGTTGTCAACGAATCCCGTTATCGATTAGTTGGGCTGCTCACGTTACTGAGGCGCGCGACCACAAGATGCACAAATACACACACAGATACACAGTCGCTCGCGCAATGGAGGTTACAGAAGCGTCTGCAGGAAAAAGCGCGCGCCCCAAGTCCTCCAAGGTATGGGAGCAATTTACATTAAACACCTCTTATCGGGCGTTAAAATCGAGCGGTTTTCTGCCGGTTGTAGTGTCCGGTGAGCGCGGATGAAGCGCCGAGGGTTTTCTACACATGTGGGAGCCCCTAGCGACGGGGAGGAATTGGCCAGGACTAAAAAAAAAAAAAAAGGAGTCAGTGAGAGAGTTCACACGGGCTTTGATGACGTGCGTTTGTCCGCCTGCGCGGTTATACTGGGTTTAAAAAAAACGTTGCATGCAGCTTTTTCTTGGTGTTCAAATCCCAACGAACACACGGAAAACACTTCTAGTTCGTTTTCTTCATGTTCAGTTTACACTTCGGAGGACCGGATATATCCCATCATCCTACAGGCTATACACAGGGGAAATGCGGAAAAAGGGCAAAATAAACAGTGAACCCAGTAGCGGCCATTTTTTTCTCTCCC
Source organism: Channallabes apus (assembly GCA_030522415.1). NCBI lineage: Eukaryota > Metazoa > Chordata > Actinopteri > Siluriformes > Clariidae > Channallabes > Channallabes apus. Next base: position 16,875,151 of record CM060112.1, on the reverse strand, counting down.
CACGTCACCGTATTACGAGAATGTGTTGTATAGCAAAATGGTCTATATATATAAAAAATATTTTTTTTTTAAATTTATTGAGACAACAACAAAAAAGGATAAAATACCTGAGAGGATCGAAATAATGTATAAACCGTGACAAGGACGTAGCAAGAGACACTTTCATTAAAAATAATATCATAATAATCTAGAAGTCTATTATTCTTCTTACTAAGTTTAATTAATTTAAAAGAATTTAAAATTGAGGTCATTCTTAACAACTGAATATGTCAGTGGATTTTTTAAACTAGTGTGTGTGTGTGTATGTATGTATGTATGTATATATATATATATACACACACACCATATCAACACTGTTAACTTGCCATCTACAATTATTGTTAAAAAAGAATGTTGATTTACATAAACTAAGGTTTAAATGTCAAAATTAAAGATCATTATACTCTATGTGGCTATTGCATTTTTTAAAGTTTACTTTTATACATAAATAATACCATGATTTATGGTTTTATATAGTTAAGCAAAACAGCTAATTAAAGCGGTCACTTTTTATCCGATTAATCGAAAAAGAAATCGACCAACTAATCGATTATCAAAATAATCGTTAGTTGCAGCCCTAGTTTGTACCTTCTAATTTTGTTTTACAGCAACGTTACACGAAATGTTTTTGTACTGTACCGCTAAAGGGGTTCTGCCGCCTCATTTTTGTTAGTCTACAGTACCAACCAACGCAACTGGGACGTTACAAGGTGGAAGGTTTTCTTCATGTTGATTCTGGAAACTGACATTGTGAAATATCCAACATTCCTTAATCAATCGTTTTCATTTATGTTTATTGGTTCTTTACATGGCGTGAGGTTTAATGATTTTATAGATATTGTCTCTTTCTCAAGAGCATGCTCACACTCAGTACAAACGTCAATCAAGACATAATACCAGGAAATTTTAATAACAGGACATCCTGAATGAAATAACATTCAGTTTCCGTACTGGCGTCGGTAGGAACAGAGATCAGATGAGTGACAAAGCAAAAATGAAGTGTGTGTTCAAAATGCAGAAGTAAATTTTACCTCAGGGGATACGTGGAGACAGGCCAAGGGCGTCAGTTAATGTGAACATCACACACTGGCGTGGGGAAAGTATGTGAACTCTGAGAAACTTATCATTGTTGCTGGTTTTTAACACGCAGCAGTCTCTAGAGTACACTAAAGAATACACGAGTTCCACTGCAGTGGCCTGTTTCCTCATTATTTCATGATAAAGTATATAAAAGGTGTGGAGTAGATTCCAACTGTTGAATTTGCATTTGTGGCCGTTCATGGGAACTTTGGTTATTCGGTCCAAAGTTGTATCAGTGGAGGCCATCGCTAACCTGAGAAAACACAACAGACCTGATCGGAGAGACAGCAAACGAAAGATGTAAATAAAGACTTGGCTAAATGTTGTGAAGGAGTCAAAACTACTCGGTGTCTAGGATTTGGCATAGCGTTGTCAAAGTCTACAATCATGAGACACCTTTATGAATGTAAATACAGGATAATATCTACCGTTGATAGTATTGACACCGTAGATGTATACTTTCTGCTCAGTTTCTTTGAAGTGGCGCAAAACGTCTAGGGCGGAGCTGCCGGGTACAGCGAGATAGTGACCCAATCATACCCTGAAAGGAGCCCAAGGCAAAGAAATTAAATGTCTTTAAATGGCTGAGTCAATCACCTGACCTCAACCCAAATAAGCATGCTTCTCACTTACTCAACAAAACAAACTAGAACTAAAGAACTCAACACAGAAAGACCCACAAACTAGCAGCAACTACATCGATGAGACATTTCTACGGGGTGGAAATGAGGTGATTTTTCATGTCCAATTAATTTTGACAAATTTGATTGATTTGAAATTTGACACTCTTAACTCTTAGAAATTGAATCAGGTATTTTAAAATTGAAAAATGATCACCAAAATGATTGTGTGGGTATTTGACCGCATTCCAGAAGTATTGGAACACAATCAATGACTTTTTTGTCAGTTCACGCACTGGCATGTGTGCTAATAAGAAAAAAAAACTCTGAAATGTTCTCCATGTATGTGTTTACACTGTTTAAAAAAAGTAAAATAAACCTTTCTATTAAATATGTGGGGATGGGTTCCCTGTTGAATCTGGTTCCTCTCAAGGTTTCTTCCTATTACCATCTCAGGGAGTTTTTCCTTGCCACTGTCGCCCTCGGCTTGTTCACCAGAGTCTATCTGATCATTCTGATTCATACACATTCACATTCCATACAAACTTAAATAATTCTTTTGATTGTGTAAAGCTGCTTTGCGACAATGTAAATTGTTAAAAGCGCTATACAAATAAAATTGAATTGAATGTTTCCTCTTATGACAATAATAGTCCATCAGTTGATGCATGTGCGTGTTTTTGTTTTGCTGCAAGGTAAAATTGCTCCTGACGACAGGAAACATGCCTTAGACAGCTAAATGCCACTTAATTAATGCATCTTGGCAGTCCTGACCTTCCTTCTGTTTCGCTCCTGTTCCAAACACGCTGTTTTAGTGTCTGTAGGTTCAAATGCAAATTAACTCCCAGCAATCATGCCCCTTTGCGGATGCTCCCCCCCCCCCCCCCAGTCAACTAGGAAACGACTTCCCTGCAATGCGTTCAGAACAATTTACACTTTTTTTTTTTTTTTTTTTTTAAACGCCACTTTCTGTCAGGGATTTCCCACCCATTTTCCCATATTGGTAAGAAAAACAGTAAATTTGTGGATTTGTTTTTGTTTATTTTCATAGTTATGGAAATTATCAGTGCCAGAATGCTAATGGTGTAATGCTCTATTTTAAAATTTTAAGAAATTGAACAATTTAATATTCAATAATGATATGGAATCACTAAATATAAAATCATATGTCTTTGTCTTTTAGCCTTTTTACATTATTTCCTGTAGTAGTTACTGTTATCCTGCACTACATTTTTGGGGCTTACTTGATCTTATTCTGACTTAATTATTTTAATAATAAATTACATCCATCCTTACAAATATTTAAAACATAAATTATTACCCAAATGATTGTAAAATTTTGTCTTGATTATGAAAAATGTCCCACGTGAAGGTGAGGCACAAGCGATCTAACCCAGGTGTGGTGAATTAAGCAACAAGGCAGTAAGTGCTACATGTATTAGATAAATGTGTCCTAAAGTTATAAATCAGGTACACACCAGATATACACATTCATAGACATACGTGCAAAACATGCCTAATGCAGACAGGACTGTCATTTTATGTGCGTGTCGATTTCTGCAGATTGGCCATCAAAGCCCCCTATGAGATTCTTGCTATCCACTACTTGATGTTCATCCCTACGTTGTCCAACCAGGGTACTCCTGAACAGAGTGACAAATGGCTGCCACAGGCCAGTTTGTTGAAGGTTATTGGCACATACGCCCAGACTGAACTGGGGCACGGTCAGTTATACTCACTCATCTAATCCTGAAATATGTATGATCAGATCCTCAGGGTGACATCAGAACCTGGTCTTATTTCAATAAATCTAATAATAAGGCAAATGGAGGTTAAGTTGTTAAGTACACTATATGTCCTAAATCGAATGCAATGAGCCAGTATTTCTTTATTAATAGCGCACAGTATTCTATAGATGTGCATTTTGTATTTGTGGAATCTTGTATGAAAAGGAAAATGTAAAACTTTGGGCACCCGTCATAAAATGGGGTCGCAAACAATTTTAAAAGCTTCTGTTTGAAACTTTTGTGGCAAACTGTATCAGTTTATCACCTGATTGAATAAGCACAGGTTCTGATAGTGGACTCATCTCTGGCTTACCATGGTCCTAAGTAAGTGGAATACGTGAAGGCTTGTTAAGACGTCTGGCAGCAGTCTTCGTGGTCTGTGTGGGTATTTAACAGCATTCCAGAAGTGTTGTAGCACCATCACTCAGTGCTTCATCAGTTCATACTATATGTGTAGTCGTCTGCTCTAGAGAGAAATATCTTTGGAAGGACATGAAGTAAATTATTCAGTTTTATTTATCAGTGGGTGATTTTCTCTTCTTTCATTCTTTGCATGACTAAGAGGTGGCGGAATGAACTTAAAGGGCCTAAGTGCATGATGGTGGGTTTAATTTGATTTGCATGATACCTCCCTGACAATCTGTGCGGATTAAAAAAAGATTATACTTTTGTATAAAATTTCCTCTTACTCTTATAATAGTCCATCAGTCCACTTGTACTGTAATTGAATTGAGTTTACAGTGGTGTGAAAAACTATTTGCCCCCTTCCTGATTTCTTATTCTTTTGCATGTTTGTCACACTTAAATGTTTCTGCTCATCAAAAACCGTTAACTATTAGTCAAAGATAACATAATTGAACACAAAATGCAGTTTTTAAATGAAGGTTTACGTTATTAAGGGAGAAAAAAAACTCCAAATCTACATGGCCCTGTGTGAAAAAGTGATTGCCCCCCTTGTTAAAAAATAACTTAACTGTGGTTTATCACACCTGAGTTCAATTTCTGTAGTCACCCCCAGGCCTGATTACTGCCACACCTGTTTCAATCAAGAAATCACTTAAATAGGAGCTACCTGACACAGAGAAGTAGACCAAAAACACCTCAAAAGCTAGACATCATGCCAAGATCCAAAGAAATTCAGGAACAAATGAGAACAAAAGTAATTGAGATCTATCAGGCTGGTAAAGGTTATAAAGCCATTTCTAAAGCTTTGGGACTCCAGCGAACCACAGTGAGAGCCATTATCCACAAATGGCAAAAACATGGAACAGTGGTGAACCTTCCCAGGAGTGGCTGGCCGACCAAAATTACCCCAAGAGCGCAGAGACAACTCATCCGAGAGGCCACAAAACACCCCAGGACAACATCTAAAGATCTGCAGGCATCACTTGCCTTAATTAAGGTCAGTGTTCACGACTCCACCATAAGAAAGAGACTGGGCAAAACCGGCCTGCATGGCAGATTTCCAAGGCGCAAACCACTTTTAAGCAAAAAGAACATTAAAGCTCTTCTCAATTTTGCTAAAAAACATCTCAATGATTGCCAAGACTTTTGGGAAAATACCTTGTGGACGAGACAAAAGTTGAACTTTTTGGAAGGTGCGTGTTCCGTTACATCTGGCGTAAAAGTAACACAGCATTTCAGAAAAAGAACATCATACCAACAGTAAAATATGGTGGTGGTAGTGTGATGGTCTGGGGTTGTTTTGCTGCTTCAGGACCTGGAAGGCTTGCTGTGATAGATGGAACCATGAATTCTACTGTCTACCAAAAAATCCTGAAGGAGAATGTCCGGCCATCTGTTCATCAACTCAAGCTGAAGCGATCTTGGGTGCTGCAGCAGGACAATGACCCAAAACACACCAGCAAATCCACCTCTGAATGGCTGAAGAAAAACAAAATGAAGACTTTGGAGTGGCCTAGTCAAAGTCCTGACCTGAATCCTATTGAGATGTTGTGGCATGACCTTAAAAAGGCGGTTCATGCTAGAAAACCCTCAAATAAAGCTGAATTACAACAATTCTGCAAAGATGAGTGGGCCAAAATTCCTCCAGAGCGCTGTAAAAGACTCGTTGCAAGTTATCGCAAACGCTTGATTGCAGTTATTGCTGCTAAGGGTGGCCCAACCAGTTATTAGGTTCAGGGGGCAATTACTTTTTCACACAGGGCCATGTAGGTTTGGATTTTTTTTTTCTCCCTAAATAATAAAACCCCTCATTTAAAAACTGCATTTTGTGTTTACTTGTGTTATCTTTGAATAATAGTTAAATGTGTTTGATGATCAGAAACATTTTGTGTGACAAACATGCAAAAGAGTAAGAAATCAGGAGGGGGGCAAATAGTTTTTCACACCACTGTATATGTGAGGCAGAAACTAAAGGCACACACAGACACTTTCCTTAAATTGTGCATGTAATGATCTTTGTTTTTGACTAACACTCCATTTAGACGTCTCCGAGGTGTCCACAATGTTTCAGCTGTAATCCCACTCTGGTATTTTGGCAGTCCTAAATCTCTAAAACTTCTGTTTCGCTCCTGTTCCAAACACACTGTTTTAGTCTCTGTAATTTCAAATGCAACTTTCCTTTGCGTAAGTGCATTTTTAACTAACTGAACAACTGTTAAGTTAGTTATTATGGATCGTAATCCGAAAATTCGGTACACAAGCAAACAAACTTTGCATTTTGTGCAATTTAAGTGAAGACGTGGCACGATGGGTCCCGAATGAACGTTATCAAAAACGGTAGCAAGAAGAAAATGGAGCTACTTTCAATTTCTTTTTTTAAAGCAGCCGGTGCCAAGAGGAATCATAAAATAAGGTTAAGTGAGATTTAATGTTTATTTATTTGGTATTTTATTTAATTTAGATTTCTTTTTGAAATGTTTTGATTGTTTCTGCATGCAGAAATATGATTATAATGTTGTAAATTTATAATATTTGGAATAAATTTGTGCAATGGATTTTGTGCATTTACATTATTTCCTATGGGAAAATGCGTTTCACCTCTGGAACAGATTAAGTTTATTGAATCGGGATATTTGTGAAATGTTTATAGAAATCGAATCGGCACCTTCCATCCCTACTGTACATGCTACATTGTTATAACGTACTTGGTTGAAGATACTGGACATAGATGAAAGTTTTAAGTGGCTGGATCATGTCCTACATGCCTGAAGATGAGCCAGGAGATTTAGCACAATGTTAGTTGATTTAAATTATTATTATTTTTTTTACGAGGCTAAACAGGTTAACACAGAGCTGAAGATGTGGTTGTGAGGAACGCTCTTTTTACTGTGACATGCTGTGTACAGACTGCTGTAGAGATAACATAAAAATGGCAACTCCGTTACTGAGCTGTACGCTGACCCGAAGCAGATGAGGGAAATGCAGATTAGTGCTTTTTTTTTTTTTTTTTTCATAAAAGAGAAAAAAATCTGAATGGCATGTTCAAGCCCAGGTTTTGGCTCCAAAGGAAAAAGCAATATATATATTTTTCCCAGTCATAATGTAAAAAGTGAATTTTTATATAGTATATGCCTTTTGAATATTTATTTATTTATTTATTTATTGCACTGTTGATTCATGATTGACACTTGGTTATGATGTAGTAGGGCTGGGCGATATGGCTGAAAACTATCACGATATCAGTGTTTCATATCGGTCGATATCGATAATTATTGATATTTTTTATGACCCATTTAAAATAAGGAGCAGGAGAAGAATATATTATATTTAAACATTTCTATTTTAAACTTAACCTTCCTATGATTATAGTCCCATCAGTTATTAAGACAGAAGTGTCAACAATCATGGTAAAATCTAATAATTAAAATGTAAACATAAGTCTAAAGTCACAATTAACAATTATCTCTTAACATTTAAGGTGCAAAATTAAAAGAAAATGTAAGAAATGCTTGAAGTGTAATAAAATAGTGCAATGCGTTTATTATATCAGGTGCCTTTAGAGAAAACTACAACAAAAATATATTGTTGTAATATATTTGAGTTTGATGTTAATTCACTGGCGGGCCACCAGGGGGCAATACCGCGCTGTATACTATGTGCCGTGTGCACTGAATGCAGTAAAATAAGAATACCGTTTTTCTCCATGCCTCCGTTTCTCACACAAAAAGCAAGTAATATTATAGATGTTAGTTGTGCATATTGATGGAAACATAACAATTGTCATACCAAAGAATAAACTACCCGCCAATGTGGCTAGTGAGACTAAAGTTATTACCCGCCACAGCCGAATTTTACCCGCATTTGGCGGGTGCCAATGTCAACGCCATCTTATCTCCGTTTATGCTTCCTGAATCGCGACCGTACTACTTCCGGGTCCTAGAGCCGGTCGCGGAGCGAGTGCGCATGACAGCAATCAAACTAGCTTCACGACCAGCGTTTTCTTCCAACAAAGAATAAAAAATATTGAACGTTCTATCGAACACATTTTTTATTGATATCGATCACGTTTCTATCGCAAAACATATCGTTATCGTTTTATCGCCCAGGCCTATGATGTAGTAAAGTCCCTGACTTTTAAAATTAAAAATGTTCACTATTTAAATGTATTACTTTGCTGGTCACCTGCATAACTTTACTCATTGCTTGACATTATCGTAACCCATAATAATGATGTGATATTGTCATTATGCTTATACAGTATGATAGAAGTTTGCTTTAAGGGTTGTTTGAGGCACCTAGTAATCAACATTCAACAAATGCAACAAGGCAGTTCATTCAGCATGCATATTAGCCAAATAAATCAGAATATATTTTCTATATCAGCTATACAACAGCAATACTAATCCATAAACAAATAAGTGGCAAAGCAGAGGACAAAGAACATGCCTGTTGTATCTGAAGTCTTTGTACATTCCTGCAGAGTGGCACGAAAAGGCCGCAATGAAGCTTTCGGTCTCCAGTATAGCATGTTCATCCCTATGCTGTCGGCCCAGTGCACCCCTGAGCAGCGTGACAAATGGCTGCCACTCTGCAGGTCAATCAAGGTGCTTGGCACTTACGCCCAGACTGAACTGGGCCACGGTCAGTCTTTCTCACTCTCCTAAGTATTGGATATGCATTATGGATTTGGATCCAGTCAAAGGTTTACATACAGTACACTTATCATGAATACGAACCTCACAACAGTATATAGATATAAAAAAAATTTTTGAACTGGGCTTTTTTTTCTGCGGGAAGAATGATTCTACAACATGCCCTACCACATGTGCTGTATGTCTGCTGTAGGCAACGTACACTTTGGCCTGGGATGGTTTGGTTCTCAATGTTCTCAGGGTCGCCTTGTCACCAGTTCGGATGGTGGAATCTCAGGTCCTTCATCTCTGCGGTCATTAACAGTGTCTGGTTGAAGACGCTGGAGACTAGGAGGACACCAAAATGTGTATGATGATGTTCCAATAGTACATGGTTAATGCGCTCTGGCATCCCTGAAGTTCCTTCTGGTTCACTCCTGTTTCACACATGCTGTTTCAGTGTCTGTAGCTTCAGATGTAAGTGAACCACTCCCTCCCTCCCACCACGTGCATTTTCTCATGTGTCAAAGTAAAGGATGAGAACATACGCCTAGTTTCACTAAGGTGTGTGTGTGTGTGTACACGCATTCCTCCAGACTGGCACGAAAAGGCCTCCCTGAGAGTCTTGGTGTCCATTATTCGATGTTCGTTCCTATGCTGACAAATGGTTGCTGCGATGCCGTTCGTTCAAGGTGTTTGGCACTTACGCCCAGACTGAACTCGGACACGGTCAGTCACTCTCACTCACCTACTTATGGGATGTGTGTGTTTGGATCTGGTCAGAAGTTTACATACACTAATCCTGAATATGTATGTCGTCATAATATTGTGGTTTAGGTTTTTTTTTTTTTTTTTTTTTTTTTTTTACACATCTTTTTAATATAAAAAGATTTAGTGTCGGGTTAAAGAATTCTGAGGTAGGCCTCCTTCTTCATTAGTTCATTTACATTGCTGTGAAAAAGTATTTTCTCCCTTCATGAGATAAAATTTTTTGAATATTTGTCAAAATAAGAAAGAGGAAAAAAAAAGAAAGTAATGCTAAATACATTTTCACAGCACTGTTCTTGATGTGCTGAGTTGTTTTACAGAATGCTACCATAACCATGCTTACCAGTTGGTATTGGTACGGTGTTCTTTACTCCTTCAGACACACCTCTGGTCAAAACATTCCTTGAGAAAGCTTTTTCCTTGTACTTGTGATCAGGTGGCAATTTAAAGACATTCATTTTGGAACAAGGCTTTCGATCTATGGCAACGTACAAATTGCGTAAGTGTAGACCGTGACAGTGGTGAGCCAGCAGCTTCCAGCTTATGGCAGGCCTGTTCCTTAGTAGTTCCTGGGTTGTTTCTGACTGTCTGAACCAGTTTCCTCCCAAATGTGGCTACACCTTCCATTAACTTGTGTATAATTGTTTGAACCGATCTTGGAATCAGCAGTTGTTTAAAAATGGCTCCAAGAAGCATCAATCTTCCATTATACTTAACTCTACCATCGTCTCTCTTGGATCTACACTTCCAGTAGCTCCTTGGACCTTCCCATCATACTGTGGGTTTATTCCGGAAAAACCAAACCCATTTGTTGCCACAGAGAAGCTCCCAGCTATATTCATTAAGAGGCCCTTGGCTAGGCATTGTAAAGACACTTTCTGGACTTTCTGTACCACCGAACTTCGATCCTACAGTATGTTGACATTTGGTTTGTTGTATTTAAAACTTTGTGCTCCAAATTCTTGTCGATTTGTTCTATTAAAGTATGTTGTACGATCGTTCTGCCCCAAGAAGTCACTGAAAGCCCAATATCGCTCATGTTCACAGTAAGTGTATGTAAACCTTTGACCACAACTGTACCTCTGGGTCACTGCGGTCCAAAGTAAATAGTCTCACTGAGTGAAAGCCTTGACTCTTGACAGCAGTCGTTAGTGGCCGGTGTGGATGTTTGACAGCATACCAAAAGCGTTCCGGCATAGTCGCTCGTCTGCGTGAATGAAATAAAAAAAGATTGTCTTGTAAATTAACTTGAATGATTCAGTTTGTTCATCGGGACTTTCGGTCAGGATATCTTTCTCTGCTTTTGTTTTACTCTTCTTAAAGTATTTCTTTGCATGCCTGGCTGGTAGCAGAATGAGCTTAAAGAGCCTAAGTGCATGATTGTGCAGCTTGATTTGCTGACTAAAATACTCAAAAATGTTCTCTGTGCCTGATTTTACAGTACCAGTCAAAAGTTTGGACACACCTTGTAGTTCAATATTCATTATACAACAATACTGGAGATTTCAAAATGATGCAATAACATGGAATTATATCATTAAGGAAAAACAATAACAATAGTAAGTTTGTTATTAAAAGACACGTAAGGTAGGCATTCTGGAATAGTTCTTGCAAGAACAGTTTTGCAAAAACGCATCAAGCACCATGATGAAACTGGGACTCATGAAGAAAAGCAAGACCAAAACAAACCTCTGCTGCAAATGAGACGTTCATTTATACTGTAGTTACCAGCTTCAGAAATCACCAATAAACAAACCTAACTTTACATTAACATTAAGACATTTGGCTGATGCTCTTATCTAGAGCGACTTACAAAAAAAAAAAAGCTTAAAAAAGTTTAAGTATCACCTGTTCAAAGGAGATTTTGGATGAATTCAGAATTGTTTTACAGTTTAGAAAGAAATAAAAATCAGGGAAAAACCTGTAAGTAGAATGTGTCCATAATTTTGACTGGTACTGTCTACAGGTAAAATAATGAAAAAATCTCCTATTCCAAATATACAGTAACAGGACTCCAGACAAACGTAAATCTTTAGGAGCTTTTGGCTATTGGCAGTTGTCGATTTTCCTTAAATAACATTAGCTAGCTAGTGAGAATCACTTATTAGTCACACAATTAGTCAGCACAGCACTGGGCGAGTTTCAAAAGCTCCAGAAGAAAGGAAATAATTTTTTTTGGGGGGTGTTTTTCCAATTTTCGCCCCAATATTAGTCGTAGCCAATTCCTCACAATCACTAGGGGGCTCCACATTAAGACTACCACTCAGTCAGGAGGGCGAAGACTATCCTGTGTTTCCTCCGAACCGCGTGACGTCAGCCGACCGCATCTTTTCGAACTGCTTGCTCACGCACCGTTAGTGGCGGAGTAACACACTCGGAGGAAAGCGCTAGCCGCTCCTTCCGCATGCGCGAGCTCACAGACGCCCCCGATTGGCTGTAGAGCCGTGATTAATGTGGGAGCACAAGTACCTCTCATCCCTCCCCCCTGGGAGAGCTCGGCCAATCAGCTCTCTCAGTGCCTCCGGCTGCGAGAGGTTACAGCATCACCCGGGATTCAAACCAGCGATCTCCGGATGATGGGGCAAGAAAGGAAATTCTAACTGCATTAAAATTAACTGAATGAAACCAATCAGAAAATACTCAAATGTTAAATGAATCTCTTGTCGTCTTATAATTCACCCAAGTACATTGATTGTGGACTGAGCACAAGAGCAAAGGAGCGCACTTGCTAGTACAGTGGGGCTGCATTCAATAACGAGCATCATTTGCGAGTTTATGACCCATTTTGATGAACCGTCTTGTCTTAAAATGTTAGTGAGCGCATCCCTGTTGTACTATTAACATGCTAATGTACCCTCACACCAGGCAGGCGGATGTACAGTAGGAGAGGAGAGAGTGAGTTCATCTATCTGTAAAATATAAATGATTAGGCGCACTGGCGACCATTTCACTCGCCATCTGGAGCCCTGTGTCGTCCATCAGTGGCTGCTACGGATAAACTTTTCAGAAATTATTTTTCTCAAACTGGCTCACAAAAATCACTTGGATCATAGATCACTTTTTAAAATTTTAACCAATGAATAAAGCATGTGATGCAGAATTTAAGCACTTTTTTATTTTATTATAATTTTTTTTTTTATTGAACAGGTCCTGATTTTTTTCTTTTTCTTTTTTTTTTTCACTATTGATTCTGAATTCGCACTTTCACACAATTGTGATTCGTACTGCCACTGAGTTTTACAATAAACCGTGTAAGGTTTCACCATTTAAATTAGTTCATTTATTATTGATTTAATTGCATAACAACTTTACACTGCTTCACATTATTATTAATAAGTTATTAATCAGTAATGATATGTTATACAAGTGATGGCTAATCAGCACTAAGTTTTAAGATTGGTTTTTAAATACAGCAATTTGTATTCTCTCCATGTTTTTTTTTTTTTTTTTCTTTTTCTTTTCTCCCCCCCCCCTCTACCCTTCACTATAACCCTTCATTCTTACCCACCCTGTCCTTACTCTGTCCTTCGACTAATCACTAACCCTCCCTTTGCCAAAAACATTTTCATTCTCATTCTCATTTGTGATCCCTGCTTGGCTACCATAACCCTTTCACTCGCGACCCCAGATCCGTACAGAATGGACGCACCGGGCCTCTGGACCTGCATCTCGGGATGTTTCTGCCAACGCTGCTGAACCAGGCCTCGCCGAATCAGCTGGACACTCTCTTCACGCCCGCATGGAACCTGGAGATAGTTGGCACCTACGCACAGACCGAGCTCGGGCACGGTAAACACCCCAGAGTCCGTGTGAACCGAGCAGCCTGTGTGACTGCAAGCAATCAGACCCACGTCAGCATCTAATGCTGAATACTTCTTCACTTAAAATTTTTTTTATCGCAGTGCATTACAGCTGTCAAACATCTACTAGACCTACCAATTGTTTAAATAAATTGAAATTATATTAAATTCAATTATTTTATACTAAATTACCCCAAATGTTTTTAAATGACCATGCTTTGTGCGTGCATGTTATAAGCGTCTGACACTTCTCTAGGCAGATTGACTACATTTTAGGGGTAAAGGGGTTTCTTTTTTGGCTGAACTCGTTTCCAGCTTTTAACACTTTGGACCGCAAGCTAGAGATTTTCACTTCCTCTGTTTTAAGTTTAATGTTCAGCTACAGTACACTGCATTTGTCCCGTATTAACTTGTATCCTGTCCCGGGTGTGTGCATGTGTGATGTCTGTATCTGTGTCTGCGTTGTTCACTGCGCACCCTTCAGGAACGCACATACGTGGACTCGAGACCACCGCGACCTATGACCCTTCTACACAGGAGTTCGTCTTGAACAGCCCGACAGTCACTTCTATCAAGTGGTGGCCAGGAGGACGTAAGAGATCGTGTTCTTTTTGTTGTTGTTGTTTCTTACCATTTCATAAAAGCAGCATCGGAGGATAAGTTAATAAATAGCATAAGTTAATAAATGTTTAATATATAATAGTCAAAAATACGATTAATGCATCTTCAAGAGAAATGGAGGAAGCACGTTCTGTATTAGCCTACAGTACGTCCTCAGCTGTCTGTGGCTGGTACTATGCTGGAAGAGAGAGATAAGTATGATGTGTTTTTGTGTTTATCTGTAGTGGGTAAGACGTCCAATCATGCCATTGTGTTGGCCCAGCTCTACACGCAGGGCAAGTGTTTCGGCCTCCATGCCTTCATCGTCCCTATACGCTGTATGAAAACCCACCAGCCACTTCCAGGTATGTTTGTGTTCTGTTTCCGTCTCGCCAGCTGTTATGTCGAACTCGAGCTATGACAAATATATACTGATATAATATGTTCAGTGTTTAAGAATCTGTATCTCTATGTAATCAGATCTGAAAAATTATCCCACTGTGCAAGCTTTGTCCTATGACTTTTGCAGTATTTCACAAAATTTGCAAGAATTAAAACTCAGATTGAGATTCAGATCTTTATATATGCAGTCAATGTAAGTCTATAAGAAATAAGAAATGTAAAATTCCAATACGTTTAAATAGTTTTTTATTATCGTTTGGGAGCATACGAGACAAACTGGTTTTAAACTTCCGGCAGGAAAAATAACTGTACATCAAACTGTCTATTCATCTTTGAAAGTTCAGTTTTCATAGTCTACGTCCCTTTTCTTGGAGTAAGCCATGCTGTGTCGCGCTTCCGGTTCTGTGTCTTCCGCACACTCTGTCTATATAAGGTAAATTATCATGTTGATATGCACATCTCGAAGGGAAAAAAGCTAGATTACTGCTATATTAATTATTCTTATCATGAAAGCATCAGGGTCCAGGTAGAACTGTCAGTCGGTCCGGGTCCGTACTGTGGTTCGCCTTTTATGAATCCCTGGACTATTTGTAGTCACTTCATCAATTAATAACAGAGATCCAGTTCCACTGGGAGCAGAAAAGTCACAGAAAAGTCAAATAAGACCTAAAGACCAAAAAAAAAAAAAAAAAAAAAATATATATATATATATATATATATATATATATATATATATATATATATATATATATATATATATATATATATATATAAAATTATTATTTATTTATTTATTTATTTATTTTTTGTCTTTAGTCTTATTTGACTTTTCTGTCTGATACCTTTGGTCTGCATCTTGAAGGGGACAAAAGTATTAAGACAACATATACAATGTATTATACAGTGGAACCTTGCATGATTGCGAGTAACTTGGTTTGCGAGCACATGTGCATGTACACTTTACGTTTGAAAAGAATCCTGACAGAGATGTTTTTCCGTTAGTGAGTGTTTATTTGTTTAGTTTTTACTTTATATTTTGTATTAATTATTTGTTTTTTGACCAGAGATTGTTATTTTCTTTATGGTTAAATTCGTCTTGATATATGAATGTTTTGATTGCAACGAATTACACTCGCAATCCAAGGTTTAACTGTACTGTAGTTGTCCCTGTGCACAAAACAGGTGATGTAATAATTAGATTTAGCAAATCTGGCTCAAGAGTTGTGGTAATTAACTGAAAATCTAGTGAAAACCTGTTTTTTTGACAATGGTGTTCAGCTTCTGGAGCCAAGGCCTGGGTCAACTTCAGACCTCCATCCACTATATAAACCTGTTGGACTATATTGAAGAAGGCAGTAGCAAAAACAACCTTCATGATCTTACGGAAGCAATCGATCACGAATGGATTGGGGCGAGTGTCACGGAGTACTGCAGACATTTTTTTTTTTTTGGACTATGGCCAGCCGGATCCAGCAGGTTTTGAAGAATAACCGATTCAGTTCTACATCCTGATTGTTGTATAGGAATTTCAGTGCATAAATTATCCTTATCTTGATTGTCATTGTTTAAAAAAAAATAATAAATTTGAGACTGTCAATAAGACATTGAATTTCATTTTTGTCCAACATTGTCCTCTACATTTATGAAGGCGTTTCTTTGTCGCAGACTTCACTACTGTATTGAGAATATTGATTTGGCTAGGCTGTTGTGAATGTTTTATTTTTAACAAGGAAAAGTTCTATGATCATCCTTGTTAGTTGTTATCTGTGCCCTTTATGGTCTTTCGGTGCTGCTGAGATCACCAGTACATACCTTCCTTTTGAGGACCTTCTCAAGTTTATGCGATTTTTCTTATTTCTGTTTTAACCTAATGATGGCTTCCTTAATTTGAATCCACATCTCCTTGGACCGCATATTTCCATGAACAGCTATCTAATGCAATTTAAACTCAAATCCATTGCATCCATTGGTATACAGATGGGGGGAAAATACAAAAAGTTAGGTCAAAGTTAGGTCAAAAAACAATAGGTCCGAATGCTTATAACCCGACTGTGGTTCTTATTTTTCCTGTGAATATTCCCTAATTGTCTGACTTGTGCAGGAGTTGCGATTTGTTAACATCACCATGTGTGCAGGTGTGGTGGTCGGTGACATCGGCCCCAAATTCGGCTTCGACGAGGTGGATAATGGCTACCTGAAGCTGGACAACATTCGTATCCCACGTGAGAATATGCTGATGAAGTACGCCAAGGTGAGCTGCACGTGCTGCTTTAGTACTGTATGTACCGTTACTAAGACATGGAACGTATTTGTTTGTAATGTTGTACGTTTGTGTAGGTTCAACCAGATGGCACATATGTGAAGCCCCCCAGTGATAAGCTGACGTACGGCACCATGGTGTTCATCCGCGCCATGATCGTAGGAGAGTCCGCTATCGCTCTGTCCAAATCCTGCACCATCGCCATCCGTTACAGCGCCGTCCGTCATCAGTCGGAACTACGAGCTGGGTGAGGGATCAAACACAGCCCAGTAATTTGCAGATGCTCTATTTGTGGTTGTAGTCGTTAGCACTGTCGCCTTGCACCAACAGTGTCCGGGTTCGATTCCTCCCTCCTGTCTGTGTGCCTGGACTTTGCATGTTCTCCCCCAATGGGTGGTGGGTTTCATGGAGGTTAGACTAATTGGCGTTCCCAAATTGTGTGTGAATACATGTGTGAATGTTGATCGGAGGTCCTTCCACGGTCAAAAATGGACAAAAATACAAAAATGGTCAACAACCATTGGTTTCCTGTGACTACAGAGGTTCCTAGAAGGACAGTTGGATAGTTAAATTTAATATTGTGGTATTTCTCTGAGACATGCTTATTAATATCATTACTTGCATTATACCAGCTATAAACCTTTACTTTAGAAAAAAAAATGATGCTTTAAAATTTGATATGATTTGAGCACTTTTTTTCAAAGCTGCTGTTATGGAAAATTAATTGAAGCCTTCTAACCAGATTCTATTTAAATAACGGATGTTACTGGAAATTAAACAAATAATCCTTAACCATTAAGAATTTAACTAATTCAAATTTGATTAACTGCTAACTGTAGCTCAGTAATGCTCTGTAGCTGATATATCTGTTGACTTGCACAACACAAGAGGGTTCACTTGCATTTTACAGTACGTGTAGGTGATGGACAATCCTGGACATTCAATTTGAGATCGTCAATCAGAGTTTATCTCGTCAGGCTGTGCAAGGTTGAGTGAGCAGTGTGGCCAGATTATGTGGTTTTCCAGTATCTGTATTATTACTTTTGGGCTGGTGATCAAAATAAGACTAATGTTAGATAAAGAATGTTCATGTGTAAATAGTGGAACTATAGTACGAGTTCCAGTACTGCGTTTATTATTTGGTCAGTTTCACAGCATTAGACTTTGTTTTATACAGTGCGATCTAGCAAGTGAGCAGGTGAGAGTGCACAAGTGAGAGTTTACACAAGTGAAAAAATAACTTGTGTACATGCAGAAAAACATTTTGCTTAGTAATAAAGGCCAGACGCGTTATTTCGCATTATGATTGCATGCAGAGTCCATTTCAATATTGTTTTCCTTGGAAGAAATACTATCCTGTTTGTTTAAACTATGTGGACTTTGTTAATTTCTCACGTAACTAATCTACTGGGATTGTGACACTGGGGGGAAAAAAAAAAAAAAGAAAGTGCACCTTGAGGTTGAGGCTTATTTTTGGGAATTCTTTGCAGGTGTCAAATAATCCCAATGCTGTTGGTTTCAGGGAGTAAATAAAAATAATTAGGTTACTTAAGGTCGTTGCTCTGTAACCTATAATATTCACTGACTTGATTTTGCCTGTGTTCTCTGGTACGTCTTCTACACACAGAGAGCCTGAGCCGCAGATCTTGGACTACCAAGCGCAGCAGCATAAACTCTTCCCGCTGTTGGCCGCGGCCTACGCCTTTACCTTCGTGGGTCAGTACATGAAGAACACCTACAATCGCATCACTGGAGACATCAACCAGGGAGACTTCACCGAGCTGCCCGAGGTACGAGTCTTTAGTCAGTGCTCTTAACATACAGTAGTCTGTAGTTTTACAAAGACAAGGGATTTATTATACTGTATTGATTATCTCTGTGTGGACGGGTGGCTAATAATTTACAATTACTTGAGTAACTTTTTAATTCACTTTTATGAGTAAATCTGTAAAAAAAAAAAAAAAAACATAAATTAACATAATAACAACAATAATATTAATAATACATTTTATTTCTAAGCACATTTCAGGCATCCAAGGACAACTGCATTAAACATAAAAAAAAATTAAAGCAGCAATTAAATAAGAATTAAGAACAAAACCAATAAAAAAAAAATTAATATTAGACAATTTCAATCAACGAGATAAATATAGTATAAATTAAAATCGAAACTACTTAATGCTACACACTTGATACTACACATTTATATTTTTATCACATAAAAAGGAACACATTTGCTAAATACAACGTCATGCCCTTTTATTGAAGTCTTTCAATGATCTTAATTGTCGTTCAGATGAAACTGGGTCAGTTTAGATTTCACATAAAAAGATAGAAATCTGAAAAAAAAAAGTGTATTGTTCTAAAATACAAAATTGTAAAGATATTGCAACATGAATTTGACATGGTTACGGACACTACAGATTTTATTTGCTTTTTAAGCTTTTACCAAAAACCATCTCTCATGCATAGCACTGAGATACCCTGGACATTTAATGGTATACGTGTTATATAACAAATTATTGGGCCGATTACGAAAAGCAGTTTAAATTGCTTTTAACTGCTTAAATGGCCACATAACATAAAACAAAACCACTGTTATTTATTTGGGGAAAAATCCTTAATTTTGCTTAAGAATTAAGAATGCTTTAATTTAAGCGAGCATTTTTACAGGCCAGGTTTACACCAATTCTAGTGTCAATACACACGATGAAATCAGAATAATTAGCATTTAAAATAATTGTTGTTTAAAGCGAGACCGTATCTCGCTAAACGGCTGAAGTTAGCAACTTGAAATTTTTAGGGAAGTAAGATTAGTCACTTCGATGTTGCATAAACTTTAGAAGTAGCTTCTTTGGCACACACACTTTTTAAAAATTTTTTTTTATTATTATACTGTATGTATAGCACCAATACTGACTGAATGAATCCGTCAGTAAGTTGACAGTCTTACATTAAACTCTCGGACTCTTTTCCTTTCTCTGTTTCTTAGCTCCATGCTCTAGCCGCAGGTTTGAAAGCGTTCACTACCTGGACTACGAATGCAGGGGTCGAAGTGTGTCGGATGGCATGCGGGGGACACGGTTACTCTAGAAGCAGCGGCCTGCCGGACATCTATGTCACCTTCACGCCCATGTGCACCTACGAGGGCGAGAACACAGTCATGATGCTCCAGACAGCTCGGTACACACACACACACACACACACACACACACACCTGAGACATGTAGATTTCCCTTCACAATGCTACAGTAGTTTCATACTTTAATCTTGCCTGCCAGTGGCAATTTGGTGGTTGTGGGGTTTGAACCTGGGACCTTCCGAACCGTAGTCAAATGCCTTACCCTAAATGTTTGCGGTTTTTTTTCCCCCCCGCGGTTCAGATACCTGGTGAAGAGCTATCGACAAGTGCGTGATGGCAAGAAGCTCAGTGGCATCGTCTCCTATTTGAACGATTCTCACCCGCGTCTGCAGCCTCAAACTACAGGCTCCAGACCCACGGTCACCAACATCAATGACCTGCAGAGCCTCGTGGAGGCCTACAAACTCCGTGCTACCAAGTGAGTGACACACACACACACACACACACACACAGTGCTATTTAACTAAGGAACGTACTCAGGATGGGCTTTATTGCCGTATACCCAACTTGTGTATATTAAACAAGACTAGTTTCATGTACTTCAGAGATGAAAGAATATAGAAAGAATGGTATTTTGAAAGTTTTTATTCTTGCATCAGTATTATTATTATTATTATTATTATTATTGATACAGCCTTTGTGTGTATGTGATTAATCTTAGACTAGTGGAAACGGCAGCAAAGAGCCTGCAGACAGAGCTTCAGCGCAACAAGAGCCAAGAGGACGCCTGGAACAACAGCTCCTTAGAGCTCATCCGAGCCTCTGATGTATGTCTCTATTATAAAACGGGTGGGATGATTCCGTTTTCATGTAGGCTGAGCGAACATGTGGTTAGAATTCAGTAACGCTAAACAATAGGAGACATTATCACTATAATGATGAATGTCCTGCTTTATTAATATGTAGCATGGATTACTTTCCTGTAATATGTACCAAATGCACACCAGCTTAAACCCACTAGTGTTTTTGGCTCTCCGATGTTTTTGGCTCGTTCCTACGAGTTTGTGGGTGTTTTGTCTTGCTGTATACGTGTCTGTGGTTGTTTATTTCCAGGCTCACTGTCACTATGTAGTGGTGAAGCTGTTCGCTGCCAAGCTGAGTGAGATCAGTCACACGGCCGTATACTCCGTCCTGAGCGCTCTCGCTCTACTCTACACCCTGCACGGTGTCGCCAACAACTCGGGAGACTTCTTGCAGGTGACGCATCTCTTCCTTGGAAGACTCATTTCTTTATATCATCAAGTTGCGAAAATAATGGGATTTAATAAGTTGTACAGTTTAATTGATCTTTTGGGACATTATTCAGTTTATTGAACTGGTGGATCAGTTTTTCGATTCAGAATCGATTCACAAATTATTTGCAAACATATCAATTTCTGATTTTTATTTTTTTTTTATTACTTTAAAAATATACCACATATTTCTGCATGTTATGAAAATACTAAATGCTAAATTTTTTGCTATATACTAGCATTTTGTGATCGTATCGCTTGTTCTTCGTTTCAGTTTCGGTTGACGTTGGTTGAAAAACTTCCATCTACTGGACTACAGTTAAATTTTACAGAGTTCAGTTACATCATTAAGCCTCATTTAGGGTATTTACAGTAACATAGTTCTAACATTGTTTCTTAGCAAAATAGTCATTGTAAAGAAGAAAAATGTAAAACACCAGACATTACATTTATCATTTTGTTGATCAGTTACATTTGGTATTGAGGAGAACAACTACATCTGCAAACATTCTAATATGTCCATAGTAAGTTTTTTCTTGTGTGTGTGTGTGTGTGTGTGTGTGTGTGTGTGTGTGTGTGTGTGTGTGTGTGTGTGTGTGTTTCCAGGCTGACCTGCTAACTGTTCCCCAGCTGGCTCAGATCACTCAGAGGATAAAGGCCCTGATGGCTGAGATCCGTCCGAACGCTGTGGCTCTGGTGGACGCCTTTGACTACCGTGACGAGATGCTGAGCTCGGTGCTCGGCCGCTACGACGGGAACGTCTATGAGAGCATGTTCGAGTGGGCCAAAAGCTCTCCACTCAACCGTACAGAGGTAATGGAACAATACAGTGGTGTGAAAAACTATTTGCCCCCTTCCTGATTTCTTATTCTTTTGCATGTTTGTCACACTTAAATGTTTCTGCTCATCAAAAACCGTTAACTATTAGTCAAAGATAACATAATTGAAAACAAAATGCAGTTTTTAAATGAAGGTTTACATTATTAAGGGAGAAAAAAACTCCAAATCTACATGGCCCTGTGTGAAAAAGTGATTGCCCCGCTTGTTAAAAAATAACTTAACTGTGGTTTATCACACCTGAGTTCAATTTCTGTAGTCACCCCCATGCCTGATTACTGCCACACCTGTTTCAATCAAGAAACCACTTAAATAGGAGCTACCTGACACAGAGAAGTAGACCAAAAGCACCTCAAAAGCTAGACATCATGCCAAGATCCAAAGAAATTCAGGAACAAATGAGAACAAAAGTAATTGAAATCTATCAGTCTGGTAAAGGTTATAAAGCCATTTCTAAAGCTTAGGGACTCCAGCGAACCGCAGTGAGAGCCATTATCCACAAATGGCAAAAACATGGAACAGGGGTGAACCTTCCCAGGAGTGGCCGGCCGACCAAAATTACACCAAGAGCGCAGAGACAACTCATCCGAGAGGCCACAAAAGACCCCAGGACAACATCTAAAGACCTGCAGGCCTCACTTGCCTCAATTAAGGTCAGTGTTCATGACTCCACCATAAGAAAAGAGACTGGGCAAAAACGGCCTGCATGGCAGATTTCCAAGGCGCAAACCACTTTTAAGCAAAAAGAACATTAAGGCTCGTCTCAATTTTGCTAAAAAACATCTCAATGATTCCCAAGACTTTTGGGAAAATACCTTGTGGACCGATGAGACAAAAGTTGAACTTTTTGGAAGGTGCGTGTCCCGTTACATCTGGCGTAAAAGTAACACAGCATTTCAGAAAAAGAACATCATACCAACAGTAAAATATGGTGGTGGTAGTGTGATGGTCTGGGGTTGTTTTGCTGCTTCAGGACCTGGAAGGCTTGCTGTGATAGATGGAACCATGAATTCTACTGTCTACCAAAAAATCCTGAAGGAGAATGTCCGGCCATCTGTTCGTCAACTCAAGCTGAAGCGATCTTGGGTGCTGCAGCAGGACAATGACCCAAAACACACCAGCAAATCCACCTCTGAATGGCTGAAGAAAAACAAAATGAAGACTTTGGAGTGGCCTAGTCAAAGTCCTGACCTGAATCCTATTGAGATGTTGTGGCATGACCTTAAAAAGGCGGTTCATGCTAGAAAACCCTCAAATAAAGCTGAATTACAACAATTCTGCAAAGATGAGTGGGCCAAAATTCCACCAGAGCGCTGTAAAAGACTCGTTGCAAGTTATCGCAAACGCTTGATTGTAGTTATTGCTGCTAAGGGTGGCCCAACCAGTTATTAGGTTCAGGGGGCAATTACTTTTTCACACAGGGCCATGTAGGTTTGGATTTTTTTCTCCCTAAATAATAAAACCCCTCATTTAAAAACTGCATTTTGTGTTTACTTGTGTTATCTTTGACTAATAGTTAAATGTGTTTGATGATCAGAAACATTTTGTGTGACAAACATGCAAAAGAATAAGAAATCAGGAGGGGGGCAAATAGTTTTTCACACCACTGTATATACTTTTACTATAGGGTTTTTTTTCTGTCATTTCTAAATAACAAAATTGATTTATAGTAGTATATTCCAACGTATTTATCTAGACTAACAGCAATAAAGGCACAAATGAACGCAGTAAAGGGATTTTTACCAATATTTGTATAGCGCCTCAAAAGTATAAAAAAAATGAACACAATTAAATTATTGCTCAGGTCCATATTGACGTTTAGATTTTTATGCAAAGAATTGTGCAGCACTATATATTATCCTTATTAAAACCTAAACAATGCAATTTATATGCTTGTACTGTGTGTCTGTACCTTTTATAGTCAGCCTGTACACGCGCACATACTGTACATACAGTTTATTTGTGTGGTGGAGACGAAGATCGTCAGCTGAAACAGAAATATCATGTTTGATTCTCGGAGGAATTTCTACAATACACAGTCTATCCTGCAAAAAAATACTCGTTTAAAGAGTTTATTTAACTAAAGTGATTTAAAATAAAATAATAAAATAAGTGATGAAATTAATATAATATTTAACACAAAAAAATAAGATGTAGTCAAAAACGTAAGGCTGTTTGAAATTTCCAGAAGTTTTTTTTTTTTTTTAATTATAAAGAAAAAAATGAATTTAAATGTCATGATATCCAACATAACTCAAAAGCCAATTTTGACAATGGACTTATGTTGATTTTTCCTTAATAACTTCAAGAGAGTTAAAAATGGAAGCTTGTGTGAAAACGATGCTGTAAGTAAAAAACCTTCACTAAATTTTTCCATGGACATTAAATGTATCCTAAAAATTCACTGAAATAGATTCAATCACTTGTGTTGGAACATCTCACTTAAACCATGTCGGCCTACATTCCCTTCTTAATAAACAAATAAAGTTGTAAATTAGAATTTGCCTTAATATGTCAAATTTTGTGTATTTCTATTTACATGAAATCACAATATACAGGTCCTTCTCAAAAAATTAGCATATTGTGATAAAGTTCATTATTTTCTGTAATGTACTGATAAACATTAGACTTTCATATATTTTAGATTCATTACACACAAACTGAAGTAGTTCAAGCCTTTTATTGTTTTAATATTGATGATTGTGGCATACAGCTCATGAAAACCCAAAATCCCTATCTCAAAAAATTTGCATATTTCATCCGACCAATAAAAGAAAAGTGTTTTGAATACAAAAAAAAGCCAACCTTTAAATAATTATGTTCAGTTCTGCACTAAAGTTAATAATGAACTTTATCACAATATGCTAATTTTTTGAGAAGGACCTGTATATATCTACATTCTGTACACTTCAATGTTAGACTTCATTTAAAATCCAGGATCAGTTCTTATTTTTTCCCCTTTTTTTCGTCTTCAGGTCCATGAATCATACTACAAATACATGAAGCCTCTGCAATCCAAGCTGTGAGTGTGAAGCTGGACATCTCTTCAACTAATATAGTATAATGGCACTAATTCCTAGATGGAGGAGAATTTTTTTTTTAATGACGTATAATTGATCCGAACAGATCGCCTGCACTTACTGTACGAATCTGTGAATCTGTGCCCATATAAAGTGCTGGTCTTGGAGCAGAATTTTGGTTGATGCATTAATCCAACTTAGAAGTGAGAAAGTCTGACATGACTCGGGGACATTCCTAGACTGTACATTCACTACAGTAGAAATATAACCGGTGACCTCTTACTACCATGTTTTGTCTTCTAAATGTCAGGAAATATGCTAATACATGATAAATATGGGTCTGGATAGATGAAATGAAATAAAGGGATTGAATTAATTAAATTTAAAAATAAAGTAAATTAAATAAGCTTATTACTGACTGTAAATCAGGTGCCCTGGGAGTTGAAGAAACACTACAGTGTGTGCAGGGCAGGGTTCCTCCAGGGTTCCTCCAGGTTTCCTCCAGGACTAACTTTAAGCAACACTGGGATAGATACACTGTACTGTACATGGAAGAGAAATACTGCATTCAGGAGACGCTGTTGATCTCCATGATTGAATTTGCATTATGAATTTCAACCCCTGATTAGATTTTAAGATTTCTATACTATATTGAAAATTATATACATGTTTTTTTAATCCATTTTGTTTATAACTGCACATCATCTGTTTATTCATCAACATAAAAAAACATGATTTTTGCCTGTTTTTTTTTTGTTATTAGGATCAATGATGTAAGTAAATGGTGGTGGTTATTATATTTGTAAAATACCAATTTTTAAACCTCCTTAGTCCTACATGTTTTCCGGTCCACTGTTTGCAGCAATGACGTACTGAAATTGTAGAGCGGTCCTGATGATTTATTCAATACAATGTTGATGTAAAAACGTTTTGCCTTTTTTTTTTTCTCAGTGCAATGGTCACTGCTGTGGGTTTCTAGATTTGTGGGTCCCCCCCCCCCCCCCCACACCAATTTCTGCAATAGAAATTGCTCATATAATTATGAATTATTTGAATACTAGACTAAATGCTGTATCAGAATCTGTACAAATGTAAAATGCTGCCTGGTACATAAAAGCACCTTATTCAACAAAGCCAAATTAGA
This sequence comes from Channallabes apus, assembly GCA_030522415.1. Classification (NCBI taxonomy): domain Eukaryota; kingdom Metazoa; phylum Chordata; class Actinopteri; order Siluriformes; family Clariidae; genus Channallabes; species Channallabes apus. Next base: position 16,849,384 of record CM060112.1, on the reverse strand, counting down.
CAAAATTTAGGTGGATGTGTCTTGATTATCCCCATTTCTAAAATTTGGAATCTTATGGATATTTGAGTGACTGTTGAAGGCACAGCTTGTACTTTAGTCACCGTGTAATATCCTGCCTTAATATGTTCACATGGTAGTTTTTCTCCTGGTCATTGCTTTTCCATCTTTTGTTCTACGGGAAGCTTCTTTTGTGTTAAGTAAGTGGCTTTATTCTGCTCACTTTCTTAGTTTTTGTTTTTTCTTTCTGAGTTCAGTTTGATTTATGCTGGAACGAATTGAGAGTAAAACTGTAGTCTAACTTTGGAGGGTTTTTTTCCTGGTAGATGGTGTCTAGGTTGATCATTGATCACGTCAAATAAAATAATCTCAATCAAGCCTCTTTGTTATTAATTATTACTTCTCACAGTGTTAAAAAAAAAAAAAACAGCAATAAAGACACACTTTTCCAGTAGATGTCAGTGTTGGAGGAAATGATCTACTTCCATGGAATGTTTGTTTAGTCTGATTGGAATCATCCTGATTAGAGAATCCAACTTTACTTGAATTTTTGTATAATTGATTAATTATCTGAGACATTTTAACAGAAGATTAATTTGGTCAACCAAATGGAGTTTATTTTACCACATGATCAAAAGTATACATACTCCATCAAAAATATACCGACAGCACACTAATAGTTCTTTAACCATCCTTTAGCAAGTTTGATGCTTTTGATAGCCGTTAACAAGCGTCCGTGAGAATTCTGGTTGGATATTTCACCACTCTTCTTGTTAGAATGAGTAGTGTTTGTTTAATTTTTTCGCTTTCTTAGCACATACAGTACCCAACTTTTGGAGGTGGAAAGAGTAATAAAATTTTGTACTCAAGTACAAGTACTGTTACTTCAGTGAAATTTTACTTAAGTACAAGTAAAGTTACCATTATAAAAATCTACTCAAGTAAAAGTAAAAAGTAGCTCATTAAAAAATTTACTCAAGAGTAAAAGTTACCAAGTTACTTTTTTTATTTTTTTTAACAGCGGGGTGGGATGAGGCATTCTAGCGTAGTTCAAAAAAGATGAGCAGATATAAATCTCAAACTAGTTGTTTTTAACTGAAGGAACACCTTTGCATAATAAAGCTGTTGTCTTTCTTGTGCTTGAAAATCAAAGTGGTCACTTAAATATGGTGTTACGTCCCAGTCTAGGGTCATACAGCAAAAGAATGGTTCAGGGTTCTATTTTAAACTGTATGGAAATGGTGGTATATGGCAGAAAGAACTAGATCCAATCATTAACTGATGAAATAATGAGGATTGTATATACAAAACAACACACACCAGGAGGAGGAGGAGGATCAGATTCAGGGTGGACCCAGGCCAAAATAATAAACAAAATGGTATTTATATTTAGTAGCTAGATTACCTGCAAAAAAAACAAACAAACACACAAACAAAAATACAGGTACCTTCCCGGACTCCCTAAACCAAAAACAGTGAAATTATCTACAAATATATACAAAGACCAACCAAACCAAAGGGACAAAGCAATAATCAAAGTCAATTGGAGGCAAAAAGTCAAAACCAGAATACACAACCAAATATCAAAACGCCAAAATCACAACCTCTTTCATCTTTCCCGCGTCTCTCTCCGGTTTATATATGGTCGCGCTTGTCGATGACGTCACTCAGGGCGGAAGCGACCGTGTGGAAGGTCAGGAAGATGCCGATGTAAGAAAACCTGGAGTGGAGTCTGGAGCGGCGCGCGACCAGGACATGATACACACACGCGAGCGCAACGGAGCGTTTATACAAAGCATAATATTTTTATTATTTTATCATTTTCATTCATTTATTTTTTACTCAGTAGCGAATATGATTTAAAATGTAGCGAATTACAATACTTCAAACAAAACGTACTTAAGTAAAAGTAAAATTACAGATTTTAAAAACTACTTTAAAAAGTAGAAATACACAAAAAAGCTACTCAATTACAGTAACGCGAGTAAATGTCATTCGTTACTTTCCACCTCTGCTTTTAACATTGTCTGCTAAGTTGCAAAAGGGTTAAGACTCCAAAAGCGTATAGTTAGACTGCTTCATCTATTATCTACAATCAGCTTTCATGTGCACTTTGGTTATTGTCATGTTGGAAGACACAGTTTTTATTTGTCCATTTTGAACAATGCCCCATTTTTACTGGCAGCAAAACAGCCCCAAAGCACGATGCCATCACCACCACTCATAACAGTTGGTACAGTATTTTTGGGATTGAATGCCTCACATTTGCTCCTCCCAACATAGTTCTGGTCAAAATTCCCCTCTAGGAGGATTTACTTTGTGTGGTTAGTTGAAAACTTCAGTCAAGCTTAAAGCTATTGATTTTAGAGCAAGTGTTCATTTCTTGGATGGAGGCTTTTAGACCATGGCAGAGCAATGATGGCTCAGTGTGTTAAGGCTCTACATTACTGATCGGAAGGTCTGCAGTACACGCTCCAGCTCCATCAGGTTGCTCCTGTTGGGACCTTGAGCAAAGCCCTTAACCCTGTCTGCTCCAGAGCTCTGACCCCAGCCTACTAACAAGAGGCTGGGATATGCAAACAATAAAGAATTTCACTGTTCACTTAAAACTTTCTTGACTATAGAGGGTGACGATGTGTTCCAGCAGTTTCTACAGTTCATGGTGCCTTGGTTGTGTTCCTGGGTTGTTCATGACCAGCAGAACCAATTTCCTCTCAGCTGAGTTTGACAGTTTTGGTCTTCTTCCAGACCTCGGCAATGTGTCTACATCTTTCATTAACTTTTACTTGTTCACCAAATTACTCATCTCTTAAATGATTGTCTTCTATTAAAATGTATGACAGACAATTATTTAATTATACAAAAACCACAGATATGTGGTACATGATAAAGTCAAACTAATCCAAATTTGTTGAGAAATACAAGACACCTTGTAGAAATCTATCCTCCTCTTTCTCATATTTGCAACAAGAGCTTTAAACTTTCCCATTTTTGCATGTACTGGACAATGAGCGCTATCAAACACAATCTTGCGTTGGCACAGAGAAGCCACCAGCTGTTGTTATTATTCATGTAGTCAACAATTTCAGCCTGGGACGTGGCAAATTAAAATACATCACATGAAATATTTCAGCGCCACTGTATTAATAATCTGAGCAGGTATATGTATTTTTTTTGATTGTGTGTTTATATCAGAAAACCCTAAATAAATTTAACATAAATTCTTGGTGTTTTCTGCTATTACAGTTTTGCTATTAAAACAATCATATCCCTAATACTGACGCCATGACCTTCTCATTCATGGGGAATGCATCTAAATTTCTGACAGCAGCCACAGGGTTTCCCATTACTGTACTGGTTGATATAGTTTTATTCCTAACACAGTTCCTGCTCCATGACAGACACGATATGATTCTGTGTTAAACACAAGGCGAGATATTCAGTTTTACAAGTTTTTCCAAGCCAGCCTACGTAAACACACCTCTGAATATATCATTTCACACAGTTATGCCACAGCTAGGGCATACACATAAGCAGGTGGGACACATCAGACACAAGTTTGTCTATATTTCAGTCTCAGATTCTGAGATCACAAACTCATGCTGCCAGTTACCGACACCTCTGACTAATGAATCAATAAGACTGCCAGCCCATAGGCCTAATGTAATATGAATGAGCATCACATAGAGATTAATATAACGAGTCAGAGTGTGTACCTCAACAATCCAAATTCTTAATAAGCAGCATAAGCAATAGGAAGAGCATCATGCACTTAGTATTAGACATCTTCATAACAAAACAATGTGTTTATGTTGTTCAAAACAATCCATTATGGTTTAAATAAGGCTTTGGTAATGTTAACTCGTCTCGGCTCTGTGATGAAAACAGCATTGGTTAATGACCGATTATTAAAAAAAAAACTCGGAAGAGTATGTCGACGTGGGAGGCTTCATGCAGCAAACTGTGAGTTTGGGTTTTGTGATGTCATACAGTATAATGTACAGTAGAAACAAAGTTATCATTATTTTTAAAATGTGTAAATGTTACTACTAAAGAAATATGTGAATGGTCAAAATGTGCATATTATTATTATTATTATTATTTAGTCACAGAAACAACTGAAAACAACCATAAAAACATGTGATCTTATGTATCTGTGATGTTCCTTTGCCTATGTGACCCTTTTTTCCTCATTCATGTTTGTTTAGTTGTATAGCCTCATATGTATTTGTTGTATGCAGTAGAATACTTTGGTTCCACTGGCTACCGCCGCAGGTATATTTGAGACCTGTGGGAAAGACTGCACTTTAGAGATGAGGGAAAAATCAATTCAGTTATGAATTGTGATTCTTTTGTGTGGAGATTCACGAAATGCCTACTGAGACGTAAAACTATTGTTATAAGAGGGGGCCTACATTGAATTAATTATGAAACTTTTTTTTTTTTTAAAGATTGGAAATAATAACAAAATGGAGGAAAATTTGGATATTTATAAAATCGTGATACTTACAAAATCACAATTTTAATCAAATCGCGACCTAGTAATATGGTATCTGGAAGTGACTGGTGATTCCCATTAGGGCTGCAACAACTAATCGATAAAATCGATAATTATTCATTCATTCATTCATTCATTCATTCATTTTCTTTACCGCTTATTCGGTGGTGTAGTGGTTAGCAATGTCACCTTGCACCTCCAGGGTCTGGGTTCGATTCCCCGGCCAGGCTCGATTCCCGTCTCTGTGTGCATGGAGTTTGCATGTTCTCCCCGTGCTTGGTGGGTTTCCTCCGGGTACTCCGGTTTCCTCCCACAGTCCAAAGATATGCAGGTTAGGCTAATTGGCGTTCCTAAATTGCCCGTAGTGTGTGATTGGGTATGTGAGTGTGTGTATGTGTGTGCCCTGCGATGGATTGGCACCCTGTCCAGGGTGTACCCCGCCTAGTCCTCGAAGTCTCCTGGGATAGGCTCCAGGTCCCCGCGACCCTGAACACAGGATTAAGCAGTATAGAAGATGAATGAATGAATGAACATAAATAATACACTGATTTATGGTTTTATATAGTTAAGCAAAACATCAAAGTAAAGCGCTTAGTTTTATCCGATTAATCGATAAACCGAAAAAAGAAAAAGGGAAAAAAAAAACAATCAACCAACTAATTGATTATCATAATCATTAGTTGCAGCCCTAATTCCCATCACTACTGCACTCTGTTTTCGGGTATTGTCCTTTTTTTTTTTTTTTTACTTATTATTATAATTATTTTTTTATTGAGACAACAAAAAAAAAGGATAAAATACACGAGAGGATCGAAATAATGTATAAACTGTAAAAAGGATGTAGCAAGAGACACTTCAATTAAAAATATCATAATAATCTAGAAGTCTATTATTCTTTTTATTAAGTTGAATTAATTTAAGAGAATTTAAAATTGAGGTCATTCTTAACAACTGAATATGTCAGTGTATTTTTTAACTAATATATAGTAAACTTTAAAATAGGGCACTGGTGGCTCAGTGGTAGGTGTTTCGCCTGCCATGCGGACGGCCTGGGTTCGATTCCAGCCAGTGCCCACACCCCAGCCACTGGATACAGTGCCGGTCCCAAGCCCGGATAAAATGGGAGGGTTGCGTCAGGAAGGGCATCCGGCGTGAAACCTGTGCCAAGTTGTAGTGTGGACTGGATATTCCGCTGTGGCGACCCCTTGCCGGGAGCAGCCGAAAGACCTACTACAGTAAACTTTAAACATTTTTGTTTTTAACAGTAATTGCAGATGCCAAGTTGACAGTGCCATCTGCAATTATTGTTAAAAACAAAAATGTTTAAATGTCAAAATTAAAGATTAAACTCTATGTGGCTATTGCATTTTTTTTAAGTTTACTTTCATACATAAAGAATACCCTGATTTATGGTTTTATATAGTTAAGCAAAAGAGCAAATTAAAGCGGTGAGAGGTCAAAAAGCAAAACAAAACCGATTAATCAATTAATCGAAAGAAAAAATTAATCGGCAGACTAATCGATTATCAAAATAATCTAAGTGTTTAATAAAGGTGTGTAACTTGTTAGCAACATGAGCTAACATTCAGCTATGAGTGGACTCGCAGGAGTTAGTTTGGACATTTGTGACATGTTTGGCTCTCCATACTCGCTCCCTTTTGGGTTACAACCGAAAGCGAGTTCGGAGGGAAGCCCAGACCAGACGCCTCCTCCTGGGTTACGGCGCGTATTCGGTGATTTTAAACCCGGGCCAGTTCTGGAGAAGCTAACACACACACACACGGGGCGACATGTTGAAACCCTTCCTGTGTGTTTTTCTTTAACTGAACGTGCAGTTTGGGGAAGCGAGTGTGGGCGCGTGCACACCAAGTCCCGGGGATTGAACGCCGGTTTCTGGACTAAACAACAACTTGGAGGCGTTTGGGGGATTCAGACACACGCCGAGGTGAGGAAGTGTAAAGTAGTTTACTTTAGGGAGCGGGTTAACTGGATAAAGTTGGGTATTTATAATGAGAGAAGTGTCAAGGAAATGTATAAATAACAGCAGCTCTGAGGCGGTAACGGCAGCCACAACCGAAGCGGTTTGAAAATAACGATATTTAACGTTAAGCTTTTCACCGCGCAGATTATAGTATCAAGTTAAAATAATAATAATAATAATAATGACTCCAAATGGGATGTGAGGTGATTTTGTAAGAGTATGTTGAGAAAATGCGAACAGCCGGAACACGCTTCGCGTTACAAACACGATTTCGGTTTAGTAGCAGCTGCGCTGAACCGTCACGAGTCACTGGAGTCGATTCTTTTGAACCGACCCGTTTATTCCAAGCGAACATAACGAGAATCGATTCGTCTGATTCAAATCAGCTCTGTAAAAAAAAAACATATAATAAATCAGAACTGCATGTTTGTCACACTTTTAACCTTAGCCAATACATTATTAATGTAAATTGCAGATTTAAATACTTTTACCTGTTTTGATCTCTAATCAATCTAGACAACATATTGTGTGTGTGTGTGTGTGTGTGTGTGTGTGTGTGTGTGTGTGTAGGAGGAGGAGGAGGGGGGGGTTCATAAAAGAAAAAACCCATGCTTTTTAAAATTCTGTTTCTGTCTTTCACAATTGTTGCTACAGATTGCTTTGGCCCACTGCGTCAGTCTGGTGAAATACCGCGGCACTGTGTATCGACACGGAAAAGCTGCTGATTTGTTACAGTAAGGCTACAGATAATTCAAGAAATATCGCACGAGTGTGGCGTGCTGTTGTGCTGGTTATCAGCACAGTTCCAAAAATACTATTTATGATGAACAGACTATGATTTGTTTGTTTAACCAGCTATTTTGCTGCACCAACACATATTCTTCTTTAGGATATCAGCTTCGTTAATGTCGGGGTTCTGGGGTTAAATCCCAAATAGCGTTAAATGTACACTCCAGCAAACTAGCTTTCCGATCACTTGTTCAACACGCCAGATATTGCCCGTAATTAGGGGTTACAGAGAGATTTGGGATTCAGCCTTGTGTCAAAAGCTAGTTAGCTTTCTAGCATGGCTTAGGCGTAAATAAAACAATGCAAGGCAATTCATAATGACGTGGAAAAATTTAGTAGGCAGGTTGTTGTTTAAAATTACATAGTGTTGTCATACCGCATGTGTTTGCTAGCTTAAATGCTTCCGTAAGTGGTTTTGAATGGTTTGTCCATGTTGTGACCGATATTTAGTGTAATTAACAATTGTAGAGGCGGCGGGGTGGTGTAGTGGTTAGCACTGTCGCCTTGCACCTCCAGGGTCTGGGTTCGATTCCCCGGCCAGGCTCGATTCCCGTTTCTGTGTGCATGGAGTTTGCATGTTCTCCCCGTGCTTGGTGGGTTTCCTCCGGGTACAGTCCAAAGACATGCAGGCTAGGTTAATTGACGCTCCCAAAATTGCCCGTAGTGTGTGAATGAGTGTGTGTATGTGTGTGTGTGCCCTGCGATGGATTGGCACCCTGTCCAGGGTGTACCCCGCCTAGTGCCCGAAGTCTCCTGGGATAGGCTCCAGGTCCCCCGCGACCCTGAACACAGGATTAAGCGGTATAGAAAATGAATGAATGAACAATTGTAGAACATTTGGGATGCTGAGTTAGTTTAACGTCCCAGTGCTGTTATTGTCCATTATTCCTACTCCTGGAATGCCTCTCGTCCAGTCGGATTGCTCGATGACAGTGTTTTGTTTGTAACTTTGCTTGTCACTAGAAATTAAAAGATTGTATAATCCTGCGCCTTTATCTCCTCTGCTTGGTGCTTTTTCCTGGCTTAAAATATGAGACATTTTCCTGTTTTGAACTGTTGTGCACATATGGCTGATGCGTTACAAGATAAATCTTTTTGTGTTGTGATAAGAAAGCCAGGTCTTGCTGAAACTCAACATAAACCGCAGCTGCACTATATAACATTGTGACACCTGTAGAAACTGGGTGTAGGTGGGTAGGATGTGGTACATTTCAGTAGTTGATTTGTTAATTTGCTAATTTAGTTTTTTTTTTTGTCTCTGTCTTTCATTAAGAATGCAAAACTAATGAAATATAATCCTGAGCTGGTGTTACCTTTTGTTTAGCTCTGTCTGGTTTTCTCCCACTCACTCACTCATCTTCTATACTGCTTTATCCTGTATTCAGGGTTACAGGGACTTGGAGCCTATCCCAGGAGGCTTAGGGTATGAGGCGGGGTACACCCTGGACAGGGTGCCAATCCAATGCAGGGCACACACATTCATTCGCACACTATGGGCAATTTGGGAACGCCAATTAGACTAGGCCTGGGCGATAAAACGATATGTTTCGCGATAGACACGTGATCGATATCAATAAAAAAATTTGTTCGATAGAACGTTCGATATTTTTTATTCCCTGTCGGAAGAAAACGCTGTTCGCGAAGCTAGTTTGGTTGCCGTCATGCGCTCTCGCTCCGTGACCGGCTCTAGGACCCAGAAGTAGTACGGTCGAGATTCAGGAAGCATAAACGGAGACAAGATGGCGTTGACATTGGCACCCGCCCAAAAGGCTGTGGCGGGTAATAACTTTAGTCTCACTAGCCACATTGGCGGGTAGTTTATTCTTTGGTATGACAATTATGTTTGTATCAATATGCACAACTAACATCTATAATATTTCTTGCTTTTCGTGTGAGACAACCAGAGGAAAAGAAACGGTATTCTTCTCTTACTGCATTCAGTGCACACGACACATATCGTATACAGCGCGGTATTGCCCCCTGGTGGCCCGCCAGTGAATTAACATCAAACTCAAATATATTACAACAATATATTTTTGTTGTAGTTTTCTCTAAAGGCATCTGATATAATAAACGCATTTCACTATTTTATTACACTTTATTAAGCATTTCTTACATTTTCTTTTAATTTTGCACCTTAAATGTTAAGAGATAATTGTTAAGTGTTCATTGTGACTTTAGACTTATGTTTACATTTTAATTATTTTCCCATGGTTGTTGACATTTCTGTCTTAATAACTGAGGGGACTATGATCATAGGAAGGTTAAGTTTAAAATAAAAATGTTTAAATATAATATATTCTTCTACTGGTTCTTATTTTAAATGGGTAATAAAAAATATCAATAATTATCGATATCGACCGATATGAAACACTGATATCGTGATACAGTTTTCAGCCATATCGCTCAGCCCTAAATTAGACTAACCTGCATATTGTTGCATTGTGGGAGCACGGGGACAACATGCAAACTCCAGAGACGGGAGTCGAGCCTGGCCGGGAGTCGAACCCGGACCCTGGAGGTGCAAGGCGACCATGCCAACCACTATACCACCTGGTGCACTTTGAATTCATCGATGGTTTCGAGGCAGGAATGAGTGTGTCATAGTGTGTGCAACGGAATATTGTTTTTATAGGATATGCTTTGGATCCACCCAATCCTAAAAAGAATAAATCAAGTAAAATGCACTACACCGATTTTAATCAGGTATATCTGTAATATTTTAAGCCATGTAAGAAGGTTCCTCTGAGTGATCACTTTTATTTCAGAGGATTCTTCTGGAAATGTCACTGTAACCGAGAAAGCCTTAATGTTCTTAATATTTTTTTTTTTTCCCTTCTCCTGTAACACTTTAACCTTCGTGAGTAATTCAGAAGCCCATTTTAGACATTGTTCATCTTGTTACAACCATTTCTTTGCTCGTCCTGTGAACACTAGGAAAGAACTCGCACCTTGGGGCGGTTTAGCATAGTCAGCCGGCCTACACGTTTTTAGGAGTTGAGAGAAAACAAGAGAACTGGGTGATTGGGAAATTCTGGGAGTGAAGTGAAATTGAGCACATTCTTGAAGACTCTTGTATAAACCATGCAGCACTGAGACCTGGCTAACAAACAGGCACCTTGAATGTATACAAGTCATAAAACACTCATTGCAGCTCTGCGTCCAAGTAACAGCTTGCTTCATGTCACTGTGCTTACTGTAAAGAGTCTTCGGGTTTCGACCAGGGCATGTTCAGACTCGTGGACACACTCAGCAAAAATGCCGTCGTTAAGAGAAATGCGGTAACCAGAGAAGCTCTTCTTTGTCTTCAGAAAAAAAAAAAAAAAATCTGTTTATGGATGATTGAACCTGACGCAAGAGTTGTTTTATTCCGATGAGTAACAGTAGAAAAGTGTCATGTAATGTGCAGTGAAACTGTTCTTTGCCTTTTTTTTATACAAAGGCCTTAGACGTACCACCTTAAAACATGTATGTATATATATATATATATATATATATACAGTGGTGTGAAAAACTATTTGCCCCCCTCCTGATTTCTTATTCTTTTGCATGTTTGTCACACAAAATGTTCCTGATCATCAAACACATTTAACTATTAGTCAAAGATAACACAAGTAAACATAAAATGCAGTTTTTAAATGAGGGGTTTTATTATTTAGGGAGAAAAAAAATCCAAACATACATGGCCCTGTGTGAAAAAGTAATTGCCCCCTGAACCTAATAACTGGTTGGGCCGCCCTTAGCAGCAATAACTGCAATCAAGCGTTTGCGATAACTTGCAACGAGTCTTTTACAGCGCTCTGGAGGAATTTTGGCCCACTCATCTTTGCAGAATTGTTGTAATTCAGCTTTATTTGAGGGTTTTCTAGCATGAACTGCCTTTTTAAGGTCATGCCACAACATCTCAATAGGATTCAGGTCAGGACTTTGACTAGGCCACTCCAAAGTCTTCATTTTGTTTTTCTTCAGCAATTCAGAGGTGGATTTGCTGGTGTGTTTTGGGTCATTGTCCTGCTGCAGCACCCAAGATCGCTTCAGCTTGAGTTGACGAACAGATGGCCGGACATTCTCCTTCAGGATTATTTGGTAGACAGTAGAATTCATGGTTCCATCTATCACAGCAAGCCTTCCAGGTCCTGAAGCAGCAAAACAACCCCATACCATCACACTACCACCACCATATTTTACTGTTGGTATGATGTTCTTTTTCTGAAATGCTGTGTTACTTTTACGCCAGATGTAACGGGACACGCACCTTCCAAAAAGTTCAACATTTGTCTCGTCGGTCCACAAGGTATTTTCCCAAAAGTCTTGGCAATCATTAAGATGGTTTTTAGCAAAATTGAGACGAGCCTTAATGTTCTTTTTGCTTAAAAGTGGTTTGCGCCTTGGAAATCTGCCATGCAGGCCGTTTTTGCCCAGTCTCTTTCTTATGGTGGAGTCGTGAACACTGACCTTAATTGAGGCAAGTGAGGCCTGCAGTTCTTTAGATGTTGTCCTGGGGTCTTTTGTGGCCTCTCGGATGAGTTGTCTCTGCGCTCTTGGGGTAATTTTGGTCGACTGGCCACTCCTGGGAAGGTTCACCACTGTTCCATGTTTTTGCCGTTTGTGGATAATGGCTCTCACTGTGGTTCGCTGGAGTCCCAAAGCTTTAGAAATGGCTTTATAACCTTTACCAGACTGATAGATCTCAATTACTTTTGTTCTCATTTGTTCCTGAATTTCTTTGGATCTTGGCATGATGTCTAGCTTTTGAGGTGCTTTTGGTCTACTTCTCTGTGTCAGGTAGCTCCTATTTAAGTGATTTCTTGATTGAAACAGGTGTGGCAGTAATCAGGCCTGGGGGTGACTACAGAAATTGAACTCAGGTGTGATAAACCACAGTTACGTTATTTTTTAACATGGGAGGCAATCACTTTTTCACACAGGGCCATGTAGATTTGGAGTTTTTTTCCTCCCTTAATAACATAAACCTTCATTTAAAAACTGCATTTTGTGTTCAATTATGTTATCTTTGACTAATAGTTAACGGTTTTTGATGAGCAGAAACATTTAAGTGTGACAAACATGCAAAAGAATAAGAAATCAGGAAGGGGGCAAATAGTTTTTCACACCACTGTATATATACATACACACACACACACACACACACACACACACAAACTAAGTCACAGAAAACATAAAAAGTGCTGACTGTGATGCCTTCTTCAATAAATCCAGTAAAGCACAGAAACACACAAACCATATAATGAACAGAATGTCACTTAGATGACATTATTGACCTTTGACACATAATTTGATCTCATCGGGTCTGACTCACTAGCAGACTCACAAAGTCACTTGTCACTATTTTTGCTCCTTGTGGACGTTTTCCTTCAGCATTGAGGCATGGCAGCAGCGGCGCTCTCTCTCTCTCTCTTTGTGTTAATACCATGATCAGCAATAATGTATATGGAGATATATACACACACACACTTACATTTACATTTAGGCATTTGGCAGACGCTCTTATCCAGAGCGACTTACATTTTTATCTCATTACACATCTGAGCAGTTGAGGGTTAAGGGCCTTGCTCAAGGGCCCAACAGTGGCAACTTGGTGGTTGTGGGGTTTGAACCTGGGATCTTCCGAACTGTAGTCCAATGCCTTAACCACTGAGCTACCCCAGGCCCAGCTTACAAGTGACTGAAGTGATTGCGCCTTGTACCTATGTTGTGGGTACGTTTGCCTACGTTACGCATAAGTTGCACGCACGTCCAGGAGCTGTTCAGACCTTTTGGGTTCTGCGTCAGGGCATCATGTTTGCATCATGATGTTTGCGTCAAGCCAAAGCGAGTTGACATGGTTTTTGGGGGTCATTTTTGCCTTTTGAGCAAGATTGAGTGAGGACATAGCACCATGGATCCCAAGATTGTTGTCAAGACTCGTAGCAGGAAGAAAAGGAGTGAGGTTTAATGACTCTTTCATATATATATATATATATATATATATATATATATATATAGATATATATATATATATATATATATATATAGATATGATTTTTTTTTACATTTTGATTGTTTTTCTACACAGAAATATGATTATAATGTTTGAAATTAGTAATATTTTTGGGTAGCTGGAACGGATTATTTGCATTATTTCCCCTGGGAAAATGCATTTCGCAATACGAAATTTCACCGAATTTGTGTGTGTACACTTTTTATTTATTTATTTTTTTATGTATTTTTTTTTTTTGGACATTAAATTTTAAACTCTTGTATTTGACGTTTGTTAATAGGGCTGCACGATATTAGGAAAATATGCGATATTGTTGTTGAATATTGTGATGACGATATTTCTTGCGATATAACATTTCCCTAGAGAAATGCATTTTTTTTATTATTATTGCATATTTTTTTTATTATTTATTTATATGTAATGATCATACTAAAATAAACAGGTAATAGATATTCGTCTGATGTAATTAAATCTAATTCAGGCTAAAAAGAAACTATATGTCAAGGAAGTTGCAAATATTTAGTCTTCAAAACACTATGAATGACTTAAACCCCTCAGCAGATATTCTGACTTCTGGTTTGCTGTTACTATAAACCTGCCAACACAATATGAATTACTTTCAAACATTACTGTTTATTTACGTGTAACCGTACACTCATCAATAGTGTCTTAAAACAAGAGCATCTTTTAAACTAAATATTCTCTTTGGCTTGCCTGCTTTTTTTAAATAAAAATTATTAAACAGAAATTAAATTTCAAAAATACTATTTGTCGCACGCACGCACGCACACACACACTCGCTCCGCGACCGGCACTAGGACCCGGAAATATAAGAGGAGTAAACAAACCACCGCATAGAGCTTAGTCACTGAGTTCGCGCGTGTCGGTTCAGATTGTTTACTTTCTGATTCGAGTGTGTGTCTATAGGACGCGGGTTAAATGTGTGTTTTTCCCTTGCTCCCCTTCTGTGAGAGTCCTGTGACTAATTCGCGTGGTTATCCTGCCTACTCACTTGCTTCCGCGTTTGGGTTTACCGTCCACGCTACAAAGGGCTAACGGCTAATCGCTAAGTCTTCTGATCATCCCGGGTTAGTTCGCGACAGAATGAAGTATAAAGATATAAGCGGGTATAAACATAGTAAGGGCCCATCTGATTGGTCAAATTTGGACACACAAATGCTTGGCAAATAAAGTATTTATCGCAACTCCTTGCGATATGGTTATCGCGATAACGATATTTTTTCGATATATCGTGCAGCCCTAGTTTGTAATGTTTAAATGCTGCTCTTGGTTATTAACAAAGGATGAGATCCACTTAAAAAGGGTAAAATGTATTGGGTTAATTATAGATATTTGAAGCAAATCTGCACTTAAGTGCAGTAACTGGAGATTCATATTTCTCTTTCTCTCTCATACTGTACATCTCCACACAGTAACGGTAAAACTTGGGATTTACACCAGTTTGGATGTATATTCTACTTTCTAGAACAAAACTGGAATTTTTCCAAGATTCAAGTGATTGTATTCGTCGTTTACACGCAACACTGTCATTTTTGTTTCATTTTCTCTCTCTGAGTTGGTGATTTAAAAAAAAAAAAAAGAAAGATAAGAAGTAGAATAAACATATAATACAGGAAATAAATAACAGAAGATCAGCTGTCCGACAGTTCAGACTATAACGTTATCTAGTACCATAATGTACCTTGGTATGTTGTAAACACGGTCTCCAGACATCAAACTATTGCCCTTTTTTTATTCATCTATTTATTTTTTACTTTTAATTGCAACAACAGTCGGTTGTTCTTTATGAAACACAAAGGCCAGCTGTTCTGGAATACTTCTTGCAAGATCAGCATTGTTTTACCAAAAATCAAATAAAACTTTTGACTTGTAGTGTGTGTGTGTGTGTGTGTGTGTGTGTGTGTGTGTGTGTGTGTGTGTGTGTGTATAGCCTCCCAGTTAATTGTGACTTTTATTTTGATTAGTGTGTATACTGATTAGTGTAAAAATTTAACGTATGGTTTATGTGCGATGTCCAGGACACATACATTTCTCTAACTGTAGGTATATTACTTTACTATACAATAATCCTGACTTTTATGTTAATGTTCCTCAGGACTTCATTCAGTAAATAGCCATTCTGGTGAGATTCTACAAGTGGCATATACAGTAATACACCCCAGGGTTGCCAGATCTCTGAACAGAATTCTGCATAAACAGTGTTGCTCCCTTTGAAGAATGCACGTGAGCGTGTTGATCTTGACATTTTTCCAAAATATCAAGAGTATTAGGGTATAGCACAAAGGTTAAGGTCCTTGTCTCTTCTTCTTGTGTTTAATGGCAGCTCGCAAAACAACCAGGTGCATACAGTACTGTCGCCTGCTGTACCTGAGAACCAAGAACATGAATAATGTGAACGCTGGTCAGCCGGGGAGTGATGAGGGAGAGCATGGTCCAAATCATTCATTCATTCATTTTCTGTACCGCTTTATCCTTATATACAGGGTCGTGCGGGGGCCTGGAGCCTATCCCAGGAAACTTAGGGGTACACCCTGGACAGTGTGCCAATCCATCGCAGGGCACACACACATACTCACATACACATACTCATTCACACACTACGGGCAATTTGGAATGTCAGTTAGCCTAACCTGCATGTCTTTGGACTGTGGGAGGAAACCGGAGTACCCGGAGGAAACCCACCAAGCACGGGGAGAACATGCAAACTCCATGCACACAGAGACGGGAATCGAGCCTGCCCCGGGAATCGAACCCGGACCCTGGCGGTGCAAGGCGACAGTGCTAACCACTACACCACCGCGCCGCCTGGTCCAAATCAATCATGTTAAAACACCCTAATTTGCTACAATAGGATTAAGCATGACATGTCAGCGAGTTGACAATAGACATTACTAGTTATATTTCCCTACTGGAATATAAACAATGCAGTTTAATTTTAGCTGCATAAACCTCCTCAGTGGTAAAACACTCAGTGTCAAAAATACATGACATTACTGAGCATTGACTATATATATATATATATATATATAAAATGAAGGCATTTGCTTTCCGCCCACCTTACTACTGCTTTCTACAGTATAGGCGAGTGTGAAGGCACCCAAAAGATTTCAGTTCCTCTTTATTTTTTTTCCCAGCTTTTTGCGGTTACAGAGTAATCGGCAAATGATTGAACATTTATATGCGCGTGTGCGAGTGCGGTTTCCTCTCTGTGTTCCCATGTTAAAGTAGATTAATTTCATGAAGCAACACGACAACCCCAAGCGCATGAGCTTCCACATGATGTCATGCTTAGTCAGAGTCGGATGGGGTGTCTTGCGCACACATTAGACACACAAGAACTTTCTGATCGCTACCACTTAGGTTTTATTTTATAAACCTGGATGATAATGTACTAATACCTAATACAAGTATAAGCAACAATGGAAGAACAGGTTCACCCTGAAATGAAACCGTAACACAGGCTGTAATGGTATGTTTATTTCACCAGTCAGCCGTTTATACTTGCCTGTTATTTCCTGTATCTTACTGTCTCGTACCAGGTCACGTGACCATTCCGGCCCAAACTGAGACCTGAGGCATTCGTTCAAGATTCATCACTGCACAGAATGTAAATTTTAAAGGGTTTTATTTTGGAGGTCATGAAAACAATATAATGTTCCTTTTGTTGCATTTTTAAAAAAATTATTTAAGTCTAATAGTCATGTAGTATCCTAGAAATCCTGGTCAATGCTTGAGGTACAGTAGTAGCCTTCAAGTGAATCTCTGTATGATCTTCCTCTTGACTAATTCTTCTGTTATGCTGTCTCTGTGTGTGTGTTCTCTATTTCTATATCAGCATCGTTAAAGAGTCGCGAGCTTCAGGAGGGGATGAAGATCTAACAGACGTGACAGCAGTTCCCTCAGAGAGACAAAGTAAGTGTGAAACAAATTTAACAGCTCTGAACGTGTTGCTATGTAAAGAGAGGGCGTGAGAAATGGTGGACAGTGTGTGTGTGTTTTCTGTTTGTGCACGCTCCCCGATCAGGAAATTCTTTTTTTTTCTTCTTCTTCTTTCTTTATCCTGCTGCAAATGATTTGATCATGAAATAAGCAGAACCGTAATTGTGCACTTTATGTATTATTTTGTTTCAATGTGAAACTTTTGTTTTATCTTTAGAGCTGTTTTTCTTCATATTAAGTGTTGCCATAGTTACTAGAAAAATAGAGACAAGGATTAGCCCTTTTCCAATGCAAATCATCAACTTTATTGAATGAATTGAACTTTATGGCAATAATTCATTGTACAATACATAAGGCAGCTGCCATGTTGGATTTTGGAAGCCTGTCAGTCAGTGTGCCTACACATACACACGCTGTACATAAACAAAATTTAGCATAATCTCCCCTAGGCCTGGGCGATAAAACGATAACGATATGTTTCGCGATAGGCACGTGATCGATATCAATAAAAAAATGTGTTTGATAGAACGTTCGATATTTTTTATTCTTTATCGGAAGAAAACGCTGGTCGCGAAGCTAGTTTGGTTGCTGTCATGCGCACTCGCTCCGCGACCGGCTCTAGGACCCGGAAGTAGTACGGTCGCGATTCAGGAAGCATTAAAGGAGACAAGATGGCGTTGACATTGGCACTTCGCCAAAAGCGGGTAAAATTCGGTTGTGGCGGGTAATAACTTTAGTCTCACTAGCCACATTGGCGGGCAGTTTATTCTTTGCTATGGCCAATATGCACAACTAACATCTATAATATTATTTGCTTTTTGTGAGAGACAACCAGAGGAAAAAGAAACGGAGAAAACGGTATTCTTCTTTTACTGCATTCAGTGCACACGACACACATAGTATACAGCGCGGTATTGCCCCCTGGTGGCCCGCCAGTGAATTAACATCAAACTCGAATATATTGCAATATATTTTTGTTGTAGTTTTCTCTAAAGGCATCCGATATAATAAACACATTGCACTACTTTATTACACTTTATTAAGCATTTCTTACATTTTCTTTTAATTTTGCACCTTAAATGTTAAGAGATGATTGTTAATTCTGACTTTAGACTTATGTTTACATTTTAATTATTAGATTTTTTCATGGTTGTTGACATTTCTGTCTTAATAAGTGATGGGACTATGATAAGAGGAAGGTTAAGTTTAAAATAAAAATGTTTAAATATAATATGTTCTTCTCCTGGGCCTTATTTTAAATTTGGGTCATAAAAAATATCAATAATTATCGATATCGACCGATATGAAACACTGATATCGTGATACAGTTTTCAGCCATATCGCCCAGCCCTAATCTCCCGTGCAGAAGTATAACCCGCAGACTCCGCTGCAGAGAAAACATCATTTATTTAACACTTATGCCATGTGTAACTTTGAATTTCCTAAGTAAAGCTTCCCGGGCTTGCTTGGAAAACTGTGAAGATGTCATGTGAATTAGTGAATTTCCCCAGATCTCAATCCGATCGAGCATCCATGAGATGTTCAGCAAAAACAAGTCCAGCAAATTATTGTACTTAAAGGATGTGCTGCTAGTGTCCTGGTACCACATGCAACACCAGAGGGTTCAGTGTTGTTTTGGTGGGAACATAAAACCTAGATTTTTTTTATCATTTTTTATATATACATATAAATAAAAATGTTAATGTTTTCATTTTTCTGGCTGAGCAGTGTATAGGAGGGAGTTCACTGTTTTGCGATGGTAAATATATCACAAACTCCTGATCACTCGTATTGTTAATTAAACACATGGATCCTGTTCCAGGAAAATATTTGGATAACATTGCCAATTTATTGACTTGTTTATTTACTTACTTACTTACATTTACATAATTCAGTCATCTAAAACACTTTTAAATCAAGAAAATACTGTAGTGTATTACAGAATGGGAATTATTATAATAGAGCTTTTGATTTCCTATATTAAGTTATGAATTATGTAAAAGTATGGCAAAAGGCAAAATATACATAAATAAAACTTATCCAAACACTGAACTGGTGCTGGGCAACAACAATCGGCATCTCGTTAGAAGAAATGAATCACTGATGCCAAACTGTACCGGACATCCAACATCCACACGCCGACACTTTCCCACACGTCCAAACCCACGCACATTCTAGTGCTTCCTTTCTCTTAAACGCGTCCTTACTGTTCTTCGGTCCAGATATCCAGAAATGTATTTCTGCAGCACTTTAGCTCCACTTCATGTTGCCTGCTAGCCATAATATGCAGCAGATGGGATTCATTCTCTTAAATCGGGTTGATTTAAGGTCGACCCGCTTTTCTCTTCGCAGTCAAACAGTGCTAGACTTCACTTAGAACCTGAGCAAGCCCATCTGTACTGGATGCTGCAGGCTTCTAATCAAAAACAAAAATTGCTTATGTGGCTCCTGATCACTGTATAACTAAACACAGTACCACTTTCCAATTACTTTTTGACCATAGAACTGTCCGACTATCCTATTTATTAAACTATCCTATGCAATCCAAAGGAGAATTACTTTCTGTTGGTTCCTATCAAGGTTTGTTTAAGATTTTCCTTGCCATTGTTTCCTCTCCAATGCTTATGGAACTAGATCGATCGATGTCTAGATTAATGTAAACCATGACTTTATTTAAAATATGGGATGAGAGAGGACCGCGGGAAAAAGATTGTTTTGGAGAGAATTGAGTGAGAAAAAACAGGATTGTCTGGAATGGGTAGGATCGGATAGCCTGGGATGGGATATGATTGGATTAAGGGATTGAGTATGATCCGATGGCATTGGGTAGGATTGTGTGGGATGGGGCGGGATAGCTTTGGATTGACTGGGATTTAGTAGGATTGCGGAGGATGGGATTGGATAGCATTGAGTTTGATGGGAAGGGATGGGATTGAATAGGATTTCTTTGGGGGGGGTCTGATTGGAGATCATTGGATAGGATAGAATTAAATAGGATTGGGTTGTATAGGGATTTATAGGTTGAATAGTGTTGTGGGAGAGTATGATTGTGTGAGCTGGGATGCGGCAGGATTGGATAGAAGAAAGTGCGGATGAGATGAATGCTTTCACAAATATCACCAGATCGATCTGTTACCATTCTGGAGTTCTGCTCTGACTTGCATTAGCCACACAATCATTATGACTTTATCTCTAAATTAAGTATTTTTTGTTTCGTTTTTGTCTTTTTGTTCAGTTTTTGCTGTTCTTTGTTAGAACCTGGATCTGTGATGTGATGCATTTCTAGGGTTAACAGATTGCAGCATTTGGAGACAGCAGGTGACAGACAGCCTCTGTGAGGAACCCGTTGTCTGTGGCAACTTCTTTTGCATTGACACTTTTTTTTTTTTTATGGTATTGGAGTAATAAAGATGCCACTGTCAGTTCTTGTTCCACTTCTGCGGCGTCAAAGAGTGTTTGTTTGTTTAGCAGTGTTTTCCAAGTGTCATAATTTGAGGAATGGGGTGGTTCACAGTAACCCTGGCTACAAAGTCTTGTGTAATGGTGTTTATGAATGCAAAACAATAATGTATTGTTTCCACTAGTTTATTTACAGAGTAAACAAATGTCACATTTACCTGGAAATATAGCATCTATATAATGGATACGTGATCCATTTCCCACATGCACAAATATTCCACTGGTGCTACACAGCATCATCCTGTAAAGAGACATAACTGGTATATATTGCAGCTAATACAATTAAGCAGCATCTGTCTGTCTTCTACTCAGCTATCATTACTGACCCTGGCCATGCTGTAATAGCGGACAGTTTGACATTGAGCGCCATCGTGTCAGGTTACTGTGAAGCTGCTGATGTTGATGTGTCTCTGAGGGACAGCTCTGAGGGCTTGTTATTGATCTTGGCTTTTGGTTTTCATGAGCAGAGCTGATATGATGCATGTGTTATAGAGACTGAAAGAGAGGGCTCTTAGGATGATGTACGTCTTTGGGAATCAGCTCTGAAGGCGCCTTATGAGTTGTGAGGGAAGTGGTTATTGAATCTTCTGTAAAAGGGAAATTGGCTTTGGGTAAGTGCTTCGGTTGGGTAAGGGTTTCGTAATCATAAGACGCTTGCTAAAGCTTTTTACACGGTGCGTTGCTGTAGGTTATGAACTTGTTTACATTTTTTAAAGTTTATTTAAAGGGATAGTTTTGTTTTTTCAAGTTTTATTTAAATGCAATTGAATGTTATAAATGTTCCTACTCAGCACACAAATCGTGAATTTTGTCACCCAGAATGCGAGTACAAAGAAAGTATGGATGGGAATCACCCGGGAACAACGACCTCACGATTCCTAGCTGCTGATTAATTTTTAGTTGTGATCCTGTTAGTATTATAATTTGATAAATACCCAATTACATAAAAAAAAAAAAAAAAGTTTGGCTACAATTCGAAACAAAATTTGCGAATAAGTCGCACCTACCACACAGGATGTTGTGTGAATTGACCAATGCGTGAATAATTTAGAACACACCACCTGTAGGATTATAGAGGAACTGCAACATTTTATTACCTTAAAGGGCACCTACGGTGCTACATGGACTTTTTCAGGCTGTTTGGACTGCATTGTGTGTTAGGAGAGTGTGTACACAACCACTCTACAGTGATAAAGAGCCGCCCAGCGATTTTCTTTTAATTTAATAATATAAGATGCCCCTTCTGAAATCAGCCCGTTTTCAAAAGCCTGTCGGTGTGAACTCACACCGACAGAGGCCGCTCCTACTACAGTTGATTGACACTGGTGTTTTAGCAAAGACCCGCCCCGAGTGAAAAAAAGAGCCGTCGGCCATTGTTATTCTACACGGGAGCAAAATGGCACCTACATGAGTGTGGTGTGCTGTTTGTTGCAGCAGCCTTGCAGTATTGTGGTGGTCTAGTGGTTAGGATTTGGCGCTTTCACGTGGGAGACCCGGGTTCGATTCCTGCTTTAGGTACATGCTTTTTTTGCACTACATATTTATAAAGTTTTTCTAATGTTCGTTTAGTAACGAGGCGAGTGCGCTATGCTTCGATAAGCTTTTCTGACATAAGGAGAGACTCAGTCACACACACACACACACACACACACAATGCTTCGCGTGTATGTTGTCCTATTCCCGACATCTATATGCCTCATTCACACACACAGACACACACACACACACACACGTTGTCTGTCAGAAAGGTCTCTGTTTATTAACAGCAAAAGATCGGTATAAATATGTTTGACTAAACGCCTGTGCTATAGACATATGTTACTACAAATGAACCATTGTAAATGTCCTGGTGAGATCCTGAAAAAACAATGCTTCGCGTGTATAAGGTCGCGGGTTGAATAGCCGGCATTTCCAAGCAGCAGCCATTAGTCCTCCGTGGTCTAGTGGTTAGGATACGGCGCTCTCATCGCAGCGGCCCGAGTTCGATTCCCGGTCTGGGAAGTCAAAAAAGTTTTACAACCAGATTCACATGTAAAATTTTATATACATATATAACTATATATATATAAAAATATGAGTGCATAATACAAATCTTACTATATATATATATATATATATTTATAATAAAAAAAAAATAATAATAATATTTATATATCCCCTATATTTTGTAAGATTTTTATTATGCCCTCATTTGTACATTGTATATTTGTACAACTATTTTACTAGTTAAATTTATTTTCTTTAGTATTTCTTTTTATTGATATTTATTCCTTACTCATTTATTTAATTTTTAAGGTCACTGACTGTCGTATAAGCATTTCACTGCATATCATACTGTGTATGTGACAAATAAAATTAGAATTTGAATCAAAGGAGAGGAAGAGAGACAGAGAGAGAGGGAGAGAGAGAGAGACAGAGTATGGGAAGGTGAGCATGAATGAACAGATGCAAAAGGAGACAGGAAGATAAGCAGCAGGGAAGATTTAACACGTTAATATCAGATCTATGAGGAAGAGAGCAAGAGAGTAGAAATAACTCCTTTATATATAAAATAATTCTAACATCATGTAAAATTATTTTTAACTGTTTTTTAAATATTTTTAACTGTTGTCAAAGCTATACCCCACTTGTATTGTGAAGACACGCCCCACAGACCTGGGGGGCGGGTTCAGTAGAGGTCATTAACATTTAAAGGAGCATGTACTGAAACAGGTTGCTGAGAACAGAGCTACTTTTTACCAGGTAAAAGTAATGTTTTTTTTTACACAACAATTGAGATTTTTTAATTAAAGTATATTACAAACTTTTCATTAGGACCCTAAAGAATCATATTAACCTATGCAAAAATTGAGACTGTATGTCCACTTTAAAGGAAACCATATATGAATAAGAAAAATATTTTTAAAAATCAGTTTTGGAGTCAGTGTGACGAATACAAAAATTGCCACACAAAATAATTGCGGTATGTAACCGAATTGAATTTTTTTTTCAACCCCCCTTCCATGTGAAAATGTGTTCCAAAGTTCAGCAGAAACTCTTATGAAGCTTTTCGAGTTCCACTGAGCTAAATCGAGTTTGTATCTTTTTAAAGTTGTATCTTTTTAATACAAATATAGCTCTTTTTTCCCAAAATAGCATTACGGCTAGTCCCGGTTAGCCCTACGGCTAGTCCCGGTTAGCCCTACCAGTTACCCATCCGGCTGGTTACGGCTTCATACGAGTCTCAGCCGAACTTTTCATGGCACAAGCGGTGTGGAATATGATCCCAATTATTTAAATTATACTTTCATTACACAACCAAGACCCGTGGTAATGTACTTGTTCACGCCTCCTGATGGGCAGAATTGTAAAGTATATAATCCCATGTGCACAATTATATGAATATGGTGGGCAATTTAGCTAAACCTATCAACTCGGATTGGTTGACAAGCAACGTTGAGGGGCAAAAAAAATTTATAAACTGTACTTCGCGGAAAGTTTACTTCTGTTTTTAGGAAACTGGTAAAATGCAAAATTATCTTCCACTGTCCTGATGATTGGGGTTCCTAATGACTGAACCGGTTACTTTTCTCCACCCGGTTCCTCTTGATGCGCCTCATGGAGTCATATTCAAGGTCGTTTATAAATCTGCTTTGTGGAAAAGCCTAGTGGTTATTGGTAGATCCAGTACAAAACTAAACCAACCCATGCAAATATTCGGTACAGTAAGTACGGTCTTCTAATCTGCTCTGTAAGATTTCCCAGGGTTTATATTGTGCACCATGTAGAGAACCTTACATTCCTACCATTTTGTAGTCTGCATAAGATTAAAAGATAAAGGGATGACGCCGAGTCCTTTGTCGCCTGTATATAAATGACAAACTGGCGCACTGAATATGTCTTCCTTTCTTACCTCTTACTTTTAAAGAAAGAAGAAGTAGCCAGTATGGCATCACAGGAGGGGGAGGAGCCAAACGGTAACAATGGCCGATCTGACAGTAGGCTGAAGAACAAGAAGCCGCCCAGCCTGATGATTGCAATCCCACCCAGTGAGGAGCAAGAAAAGGCTGTAACAGAGGAACAGGTATAAACTGGCTTTTTTTTTTTTTTTTTTTCAGATCCATAATTCTTCTTTTTTTTTTTTTGGTTTACCTTTTTTCTGCAGGTTTATACAACCTTTTATAGAATTTTATGATGGGCTAAATGATATATATATATATTTTTTTTTTTTAATGAAGGGCAATGTAGTCGTGAGTCATAATGGGAAGTGAAAGTGCAACAAACTATGATAGTGTATCATAAATAGTAGTACAAGTGATCATCACAACATGAAACAGGAAGTCACTAGGCTTAGAAATGCACAGATGTAATTGTCAAAACTTTGTGACAAAATAACTACAGGGTAAACACAGAGAGGACAAATAAGGGCTACCTCCGGACAAAGAACGAGGCAAAGCAAACAAAAATCACATCATGTGGTTACAAACAACACAAAGCAACATGGACGCGGCGTTCTTTGCAGTGCATCCTGAGATGTGGCGTTCATAATGCTCATGCAGTCATTTCTGTGTGGTGTCATGAAAATGGCTGTACTAGTGTTAGTAATCAGCCTCGTCCGGGATGCGTCAGAATGTGTTCCGTTGACCGAACGAATGTTATCGGCCATCGCATCCATTTTTGAGATGGATGACGCATGCTGAAAGTCCCAAAAACAAGCTGTTCGTTAGTGAGCAAGATGGATGGCTAGTTAGAACAAAGTGTGAGGGTTGAGTTTATTTTCTGCCTGTGGTCAGCCACATTGTGACTTATACACGCATCATGTACCTCAGGTCTAACCTTGTCTGAGTTCCTTTACTTTATTTACTGTGTTAAGGAGTAAAATGACAGAACAATAGAATTGCGATGCATGAAATGTCAGTATGCTCAATTGGGGTTGAATTGTGAGTTAGGGTGAAAAAAATAGTTCTTTTTGTTTTAGGTCTGTATGTGCTTTCACCCATCCTAGTTTTTTTTATTAATTTTTTTTCCCCCATTGGTGCATACCAATTATGCAATTCAGTATATGATTTAAAAACAACACCTTGTCTGTGTGGGTTTGTGCTCTCCAGCCCTTAAGGTCATCAACAAAGAAAAGCGTCAGTATGCAGCAGTCAACCGAGGCATTGTCGGACAACGGGATGAACGAGAGGAGAGCGGCGTTCCGCAGGCAGACGTCTCTCTCGCAGAGTATCCGCAGGTAACCACAGACACACGAGTGCAGAAATGAGCCTTCCAATCACAAGTGATGTCATTTTTATTTCACCGCCAAGTTTCCAGTTATGCAATATTTGAATGTCAGAACATTAACATCACAGATCGCCAGGATATCATGAGTAAAGATTAAATGTGAGAATGCACGAGTAAGTGATGTGTGTACCTGGGGTTACGTTACAGGAGCACGGCTCAGTGGTTTGGTGTCGGGACTGACTGTGAAAATCAGCAGCAGGTATGGCAGAGGAAGAGTCTGCGCCACTTTAGCCTGCGGTACGGCCCCCTGAAACCTCAGTACAGGGACCCGCAGGAGGCAGCGAGCATCGACCACACCCTTGAGTCGCCTGTCACTCACAAGATGCCAAAGGTATCAGAGAGTCTTTCTGAAGGCACTTATTTGGAATGTTTTACACAGGAACGTGAGATACGTCTCCTTTTTTCCCCCCTCAGATTGTGGACCCTCTGGCGCGTGGACGTCAATTTCGTTACGATGATGTAGAACGGCCCAGGACGCCACACGTCGCTCATGCTCCTACCCCGCAGACCCCAGGCGTCTCCTCCCTGTGCTCCTTCACCAGCCAGCGCTCCGTTCACTCCCGCTTCCCACGTAGGAAGAGAGAGTCTGTCGCCCGCATGAGCATCCGTGCAGCCTCCAACCTACTCAGGGTGTGTGTGTGTGTGTGTGTGTGTGTGTGTGTGTGTGTGTGTGTATATCTACCAGTAGTGCTTGTCATGGTTTTATGTCCGCCATTATTCGGATCATAAAGATTGGACTGATCTAGTTCTGATCTGACTGGGACATTTTAGCCTAAAAATAATTGCTATTACGGATACGCCCCCTGTGTAAAGCGTGGCCATTAGGGGGCGTTGCTCAACTTTTTATCCTGACCTGTCCTTCCCACCCGAATCCGATTCTACACTGCAGGCTGATAGAAACTTAATGTAAATTAATAAAAATAAAACTTTTTTTTTTTTTTTTTTTTAAACTTTGCTTGTACTACTTATACATTATACTAATACATTGCAAGCAGCATGTGATTTTTGACTTATTTTTTTAATTTCCTGACAGTATTTTTAGGCGATTAAATGTGTGTGTATGTATGTGCATGGGGTTGTGTGCGCAGGGTCGGCCAGGCTTGCACGGCACTCAGATGCCTCGAAGTTTTCCCCGGAGGAGTTTTGTTCGGCCCAGCTGGATGGAGGAGGAGACGGTGGACACAGCAGACACCTCCGACTCTGTCTTCTTTAGCAAGGCAAGAGTCACACATCTTTGTGCTTCTGTCATTTTTATATATATATATACATATGTTGAGACTCATGAGAGAGAACAAACATTAGTCTACATACACTGTGTGTGTAAAAAAAAATGTAATAAATAAAAATTTTTTTATTAATATTGTGTTTTTATGGCAGATGGATGCACATGAGGACTTCTACTCTATGGCAGACGAAGTGTTTGAATCCCCGCCCCTCTCTGCTACGTTGGCCGTGGACGGGTTTGTAGATGAAGCCGGACGTTACCCAAGCTTGTGAGTTTCTAATCAGTCTACTGTCTCAAACAGTTCAGATAAAACGCAAAACTGAATACATCGTCTTATTATCACGAATATCTCCTGATTTATGTACGTCTGTTCTTCTCTTTTCATTTTTCCCCCTCCTGTGTGCGTGCTCAGTAAGGATATCAGCCGAGCTCCGGCTGCAATGGTAAGCCCCGCCCTTCGGCGCGGAGGCCGTATTGCGTCCAGAGTAAAACACTTTGCCTTTGATAAACACAAGCGGGAGTACGGTTTGGGCGTGGTGGGGAAGTGGCTAGATCGGCACTACCGGCGCAGCCTGAGTAGCCAAGTGCAAAAACAGCTGGATGACTTCCACAGCCACAGGTGGGTCGAAATATTAACATTAATTAAAGTTCAAACTTTGAACTGCGAACATAATTTGTCCCAGAAACGTGTTCGTAATCCAAAGCACTTGTACACTACGTTCCCGAATTATTACGCAAATGATGTTTCCTTGTAGAAACATGGTGGCCATCCACCAACCATCCACTACTCCATTCATCTGGACCATCCAGGGTTGCACGACACTCATCAATAAACAAGACTGTTTAAAAACTTGTCTTCATGTATGCCTGGACCCACTGCAACCGTTTCTGCTTGTTATCATTGGTTAGGGGCCGAATGGTAGGTTTATGCACAACTGCAAGCCTCTAAAGAATCCTACACCTTGAGGTTCGCGGGACTCCAGAGCCTTTCCGGCAGCAGAGAGATCCTGTTTCTTTCCCATATTGCTTGAAACCTGCGACCTGCTTAATAATGTGGAACAACCTTCTTCAGTACTTTTGCTTTAATTGGGCTCAACTGGCAAACTAATTATCACACGTGTCTCAGATTCATTTCAGTGATCCAAAGAGCCCTGAGACAGCAATACCATCCATGAGTTTAATCTAAAAACTAAACATTTAATGTTTGACATCCAATTTGCATAATAATTTGGAACACAGTGTATATCAAAGTTAATTTTCCCATAAAAAGTAATGGAAACTCGGACGATTCATTCCACAACCCAAAAATATACATGTAAAAATTATTAATACAAAAGATAAAAGTAAAAAATAAGACAAATTAACCTGCACTTTATCTATGAAAAGAATCATGGCTGATGTGAGGGAGACGAGAGCAAGAGAGGAGGAGGACTGTGGGGGGGGGGGCGTTACTGTGTAGGATGACTTTCTCACATACACTAATGGAAATCTGTCTTAACACAAACAAAAACCATATGGATGTTGACTAATACAAGTGACGCATGCGCGCCGAGACGATTACCCACAATCCTGCAGAGAGAGAGAGAGAGGGAGGGAGAGAAGGACCAATGGCTCAGTTGTGATCACGTGATGCTCAGCAGACAAAGTGTATGTGTACTTCTCTTAATGCAAGACCAAAAACAAGACAAAACACTCGCAGACCAAGTTACTCATAATCCAAAGATTCACTGTATTAGTATATTATTTTCATTATAATATTACAGACTACACAAAACCCTAAACCCTTAAGATGTCACATCAGATCTTGCTGATGTTCAGCATAAACAAGTCGTCATATTTATTTTGCTATTAGTGTGAAATATAAGTTTAAAATATGTAATTGATATTGCTGAGATCAACGTACCAGCTGTGTGACTAATACATTATTCCACATGTTGCTTATTTATTTAGTTAATTATGTAATCATGATGTACAGTATGTTTGATATGCATGATCACTTCTGTTTCTGTGCTCTTTCTCAGACCATATTTTACCTACTGGATCACCTTCGTGCACATTGTCATCACTCTGCTGGCCTGCTGCACTTACGGTTTTGCTCCAGTCGGCTTTGCCCAGCACGCTGTTACCCAACTAGTAGGCTACACTTTTCTTTTTTTTCTTTTAAAACACATCTTTTATCCAGATTTAACCAGATTCATACACAATTTGCGCTGGTCAATCAATTCAGAGTGTATTACTTAATATCATATTAAAAAAACACTTCATTTGCTTCTGTCATTAAATCTTTTATGCATGAACTGAGGTATAAAACCTACCGAACAGTTTCCATGACCACAATAGTAAACAAACATGGCATCCATGGAGGCATGTGTAGTTCTGTACTCATGGCTGTACTTGCTATGCAGAAGGAGGTAAAAGATGATAATGGGATGTGTGTGTGCCCATTGAATCACTCAAGGAGGAACTTCTCTAATTTCCCTTGGTTAGTTAAACCATTGTGTTTTGATGAGGAGAAAAAGAATTTAATTCAGTTTTAGTTGTATAGCGCTTTTTAACAATCGACGTTGTCGCAAAGCAGCTTTACGCTTTTAAGTTTGTATGAGATGTGACCGCGTATGAATCAAAACGACGAGACATGAGCAAGACGAGGACGATGGCCGCAACTCCCAGGAAGAAACCTTGAGAGGAACCAGCCTCAACAGGGAACCCATCCTCATCTGGGTGAAACGGATAGCAGGGATTGATCCGCATCATACTGTGCGAGACTGGAAGGTCAGTATAACAGGAGCTATCCTCAGAGAACAGCTGTCTGCATCAGCCGAGGACAGGACCGTCTTCGTGAAAAAAGTGGAACCGTCCCCTGTCACCACAAGCATCCCAGGCAGAGCACACGGGGCATCCATGCGACGAGATCTCTGACCAGAATCAGGACACCAGGACGAGTCAGACTGATCCAGAGGGCAGAGGTGGTCTGGGTCACTGTATAGCTTGACACAGAGGCAGGTAGAGGGAGAGAGACAAGGAGAGAGCAGAAGAGAAGGAGAGATGGCAGTTAGTCAAACAAGGCTCAGCCTTCTCATGCTTTAGCACCCCTAGTGCAATTTCTGAGACAGCAGCTTCTTGCTGCTTGCATCGTGTTAGGATTTTTCAGGCGACACTAATAAATGCAACAACATGCGTAACCGGCCTTACACAGCTCAAAGCATCTGTGTTCGCACACGTGTGAACCATGTTTCTAGTTGCATGCAAACTGCAAGCCAGTGCTGTTGCAGTGTTTTATTTGGCTCACCCATCGCCTTCATTCTTGTATTGACTCGTGTTTGTTTTTATCCAGGTGCTGAGGAACAAAGGGGTGTATGAGAGTGTGAAATATGTTCAGCAGCAAAATTTCTGGATCGGTCCTGGATCCGTGAGTGTCTCCAATGTTTTAGTTCTTCTTCCAAAACACCAGAAAGCAATAATGCAGGACTTGCTATAATTAAGCAGAATCTTACACAGTATGATCAAAATGCACAGACTATCACTCAAATCCTGGAATGCAGTTCTGGAAAGTTGTTCCTTGTGGAAATAAATGCTTAAGACAGTTTAAAGAGTTGTATTTAAGAAAATTCAGATTTAAGAGTACAGTAGTACTGTACATTTCTAATAAAACACTGTTATAATCTTTGTGATATAAACATGGACTTTTATTTGACTTGCCCCGATGGCCCTTTTCAGGTATCGTTTAAAATTCAATATGCTGTAAAAGATAATAATCAATGTTACCTGTTTTACTGATTGTCTAGACTCGGTCCTTTAGAGCTGCAGCACATTGAACTAGAGATGTTGAACAATGAACTAACTGTTGACTTAACTGTGGCAATATGTGTGTGCGTGTGTGTGTGTTGCAGGTAGACCTGATCCACTTGGGAGCAAAGTTTTCGCCCTGTATTAGACGAGACATAAAGATAGCTGAGCGCATGAAACGCGACCGAAACGAGGAGAAAGAGTCTGGCTGCTGCGTGCAAAATGATAATTCTGGATGTGTGCAGACGCTCCGGAACGGCTGCTCGGTACACACGACCTCAAGCTATGTTTCATGTGAAATATATGTATACTTGGTTTTTAAGCACGCTTAGAATTGTGTCTCCAAAATACCCTGCACTCATGTCGGTCAAACGAATATTTGCTGCCACCCTGAGGATGTAATGAAAACATCAGCGTTGTGGCACATCATTGGTGTGAATTCATTTATAATGAAATTCCAGTTATTTCCTCCTGAGACCTAAGGAGAAACAAAGTTTTCATACTGACTTTCAGACATCCTAATGGCAGCAGATTCCAATCAGGAGCTTTTGAGCATATTAAGACCCCCAAAATAAAATAAAAAATCCTCAGGAAAACAGTAGGGCTCTTCACACACTATGACGACATAGTGCTGATGTCATAGTCCATGGGTCCTAATAAGATACATAATGTATACAAAATGTCTGGTCTTTTGCCAGTCTCCCAGAGCCCTGGTAGTCTGATCTGTACTAGATCCAATTGTTTGTGGCAGCCAGATCAAAGAAGCATTGATCGCGGGTTCGATTCCCGGGTGATGCTGTAACCTCTCACACCCGGAGGTCTAGAGAGAGCTGATTGGCCGAGCTCTCTCAGAGGGGAGGGATGAGAGGTACTTAGTGCTTAAGTGGTACTTAGTACTTGGTGGTGATAGAGATAGAGATGCAGTAACACTATGACCATGGCAGATTCTCTTAATATAGTGCTAACTCTGTAAGTATTTCAATGTTGTAAACTTTGAGTATGGAACTTCTTGAACATTTTTCATTTCTTTTATTGCAGGAGACTTTGGCCACCTTCATTAAATGGGACAAAGTGCATGCAGATATTGTTCGTTCCTCAGGGGCAGTGTGCCATCAGGACCCCAGGTAGTGTGTGCCTGCTGCAAAAGTGAAATCATTGCTTTCTTTTAAACCATTATGTTCCTATACAGTATATAACTCTTACTACTTGTAGAGATGAAACCAGCTAAAGAAACATTCCCAACACTAAAAAAAACAGCATCAGCAAAACTAATACACTGCAAGAAGAAGCTTTAACACTGAGTAACTGAAACTAACAAAGAAAGAAAAACGTGTATAGCTAAATGTTTACCTGAACATCACTTTTAAACGTTCCATTCCACTTTAAGTCCCTCTTCACTTTTCTAATACCTTTACTAGTGTGAGAAAGCTTTTCACTCGCTTTTGGAATGTGGCTACGGGGATTTGTCCATTCAGCCACAACAGATTTAGCGAGCTGGTCTGGAACACTGTCTGCATTCCTGGTTGTCCAATGTCAAGGTTTTTGGTGGCAGTGTGGTCTGGTCTCAGTGCAGGTCACTTGAGTTCGTTCACTCCACCGCGTCTGCCTGAGCTTACAGAGTCATTGTCACGCTCAGGCCACTTCGTTCCACCAAATGGAAATTATAATGCAAGTGTATCCAAAGATATTTTAGACTGTTCATCTCAAAAACATTTTTGTAATTTAATTCTAAAAGTGAAACGTATTTAAAATTCATTACACATAAAGTGAAATATATATATTTTTTAAATTGTGTTTTCATTTTATTCTAAGTTGCAGCTCATGAAAATACAGATCTAATATCTCAGAAAATTTGGACTTCAGGTTTAAGTAAATCATACAGCATAAATACTGTGTATCTCTCTCTCTCTCTCTCTCTCAACAAATATTTGTATATATGCATGTGTGATGGTCAGGGGTCCACAAACGCTTGTTCATAGAAGTATTCTTCTTCTTCTTCTGTATCTCGGCTGTCCTGTTTCATGGGTCGACACAGCGAATCATCCGCCTCCTATCTAACCGTATCCTCCTCATCCTCTTCTCTCATCTCATCTTCTCTAACTTCATGTCCTCTCTCACTGCATCCATAAATCTCCTCTTTGGTCTTCCTCTAGACCTCCTGCCTGGCAGTTCCAACCTCAGCATCCTTCTACCGATATATTCACCATCTCTCCTCTGAACATGTCCAAACTATTTGTCCATATAAGAAAACATTTGGCATCTAGCTTTATGCAAATCTATAGTGTCCTTCTGCTTTTTCAGCCTTGAATGAATCTCTGCTTAATCAGTTAGCAAGCAATTGGCTGACTAATCTTGGTGTCAGTTTATTTTAAGAATTTACTGCATTTTATTTATTTATTTAATTAATTAATTATTTTTTTGTAATTTTTTTTCTCCATGTTATGTGAAATGTGTCACTGGTTAGGACGTGTCAGGAACCTGCCTCAGCAGAACCACATGTTTGGCCTGATGACATCACACTATGGCCAGTAAGTTAACTTTCAGTTCAGTGTTCGTGGTCCTGGGTTCAATTCTTGTGAGACTACAAAAGTGCCCTTGAGCAAGGCCTACACACCTGCATTGTAACATTCATTAGTTTCACTGTACTGTAGGTGATAAATCATTCACAGTACTGAGTAAGATGCTTTCAACGAATAATTGAACAACGAGGCAGTTTTTTCAAGGTCGTCTGTTTATCTCTATGCTCTAGTCATATTCTGTCTCTTGTCACTGTAATGGGAAGAAGAAGGTGGTACATCCTCCCTCAGTTCTGTTTTTATTTATGAAACGGATATACCAAAAATTACAGCTTATATAAACAAGTAAATACACTAAGCTGATGGCAACAAAAACACCCACAAAGAACGGGGGTTTCTAGCCAAGTGAAGCTTGTAAAACTTTCATCATTACAGTATGCGTTGTATAAGGGACGAGGAAATGATGGAAGAATTAACAGAAGGTGGCTTGTTGAAGAATTGTGTTGCTTTATTGTGCAATACTCTTTTATCATTTGCGCAGATCTGTACAGACAGAGGCACATGGAACCAAACGGGTTACCGGCACATGGACTGCACTATCCGGGGACGTCCATGCTGCATCGGGACACAAGGAAGGTAACATAATCATATATTCTTATTGCTGTACATGAAATGTTTTTTGTTGAGGTTCTTTAAACATAATTATATGTGTAATTGTTTGTCCTACACTGACATATTTATTTTTAGTATTCAGATATTATTCATTGCCTGGCCAGAAAAAGGCGCGCACACAGAGTTTATTCAGTCACCTTTAGCTTTGGTTACTGCACAAAATGTGGCGTCCAGTTCATGCGTGAAGGTGATTCCTCATGCTCCCTTTTGCAATCCTGGAATATATAGGGAATAAAAACTCCCTAGTTGTGATAACCTGGTCATTCAATAAAATCAGGTCATCAGCTGACTAAATTTTTTGCCACATAATGTTGCTGATCCTAGATCGGACCAATCGATCCCCCCAATCATACTGTACTGTGACTCCAGCGGCTTGTACAGTGGCCATGATTTATAATTGGTACGTCGCTTCATGAGCTTTTCATCTTACCCTGACACGCCCATCACTCTGGAATAGGGTCAGTCTGAACACATCAGACCACCTGTTATTTTTCCATTGCTCCAAAGTCCAATCTTTATGCATCCTAGCAAATTGAAGCCTTTTTTTCTGATTACTCTCACTAGCAAGTGCTTTTTTTAAAGACCACACAGCTTTTGAGTTCTAATCATATTGTGTGTATGGAAATGCTCTTACATTCGCTATTAAACACAGCTGTGGTTTTTACTGTTGATGTTCTTTTTTTTTTTTTAACCGTACAACTTCAAGTGTTTAAGTGATCTCCATTCATGATTTTTTATTTTTTTTTTCTGACCACATTTCTTCCACAAAGTTCAGCAGAATCCAGGTTTTTAATAATGTGTTGAAGGGTTCTTAACCCAGTTCCAGAAATTTCAAATCTCATCAGTTGTTTTCTTTGTTTGATGCAGCCCAATAAATTGACCCTTGTGAAATGATGCCTTTTTTTTGGCCAGACACTGTAGATGTTATATATTACATTATATTTGTCTGTTTCATTTAACATGAATAATGTTCAATTAATATTATTGCAAAAAGCAACTGTAAGGCACATGAGGTTGTTCTTGTTGTCTGCGCATACAGGTGTGAGATTGCCACACGAGAGTACTGTGATTTCATGCATGGATATTTCCACGAAGAGGCCACGCTTTGCTCTCAGGTAACACACTGCATCAGATGCTGGTGATGGTAAAAGTGATGTGATGTTCATGACTATGTTAATGTTTATCAGCATTGCTCATCATCATTTAAGCAGAAGTTAGTCAGAATATTCACATGGATTAGTATTTACATTAAACAACCTATATTTTCTCTGCGACCATGGAGAGCAGTGTGGAATTCCATGCTCTAATAATTGCTATTACAATAAGCCAAGATGGCCATGAGAATACAGTGATGGCTAGGTAAAGTATGTAGGTAGGGTAGTCCCCGACTTGCGAACACTTGAGTCGCAAATTTCCGCAGATACGAACTGACCGTGGTTCTACTTCCGGTTCAATCACAGAAGTAGCTAACATGTATTACATGAAAATAGTCATTGCATTGCACAATATTGCAGAAGTATTAAATGTTTAAAGTCCAGTATATTGTATGTGTGAAGGTGCAGGAGAAACGTTTTTAGTCTCACCGGTTTCAATCAATCAGTCCGGGAGCACGGTGAATAATGCAACCATGGGAGGGCTCAATCCAGTGTCTTCTTGTGCCAGTCCCAAGTCTGGATAAATGCAGAGGGTTGTGTCAGGAAGGGCATCCGATGTAAAACATTTGCCAAATCAATGATGCGAATCAGAAATATCATTTCCATACCGGATCGGTCGCGGCCCGGGTTAACAACGACCGCCACCGGTGCTGTTGACCTACAGGGTGCCGGTGGAAATTGGGCTACTGTTGGTCGAAGAAGGAGAGGAGGAAGGCGTGTTCGAAAGCAGAGAGAGAAGAGGAAAGGCAAGAGTTTAGGAGTGAAAGTAGGGACCTTGAATGTTGGGACCATGACCGGGAAGGCAAGAGAGTTGGTTGATATGATGCAGAGGAGGAAGGTGGATATACTGTGTCCAGGAGACCAGGTGGAAAGGTTGCAAAGCTAGAAGCTTAGGATCAGAGTTCAAATTGTTTTACCATGGTGTGGATAAGAAAAGAAATGGAGTAGGAGTTATTCTGAAAGAGGAGTTTGTTAGGAATGTTCTAGAGGTGAAGAGAGTATCAGATAGGGTGATGAGTCTGAAGCTGGAAATTTATGGTGTGATGTTCAATGTTGTTAGTGGTTATGCTCCACAGGTAGGATGTGTGTTAGAAGAGAAGGAGAAATTCTGGAGTGAGTTAGATGAAGTGATGCAGAGCATCCCCAGAGGTGAGAGAGTTGTGATTGGTGCAGACTTCAATGGACATGTTGGGGAAGGGAACAGAGGGGATGAAAATGTGATGGGCAGGTTTGGTCTTCAGGACAGGAATGTAGAAGGACAGATGGTGGTGGACTTTGAAAAGAGGAGTGAAATGGCAGTAGTAAATACTTTCTTCCAGAAGAGGCAGGAACATAGGGTGACATATAAAAGCGGAGGCAGAAGCACTCAGGTAGACTACATCTTGTGTCGACGTTGTAATCTGAAAGAGATCAGTGACTGCAAGGTGTTGGTAGGGGAGAGTGTAGCCAGACAACACAGAATGGTGGTGTGTAAAATAACCCTGGTGGTGAGGAAGGTGAAGAGGACAAAAGCAGAGCAGAGGACAAAGTGGTGGAAGCTGAGAAAGGAAGAATGTTGTGTAGTCTTTAGGGAGGAGTTGAGACAAGCTATGGGTGGTCAGGAGGTGCTTTCAGTTGACTGGACAACTACAGCCAATGTGGTCAGGGAGATAGGTAGGAGGGTACTTGGTGTATCATCAGGCAAGGGAAAAGTGGACAAGGAGACTTGGTGGTGGAATGAGGAAGTCCAGGAGTGTATACAGGGAAAGAGGCTAGCTAAGAAGAAGTGGGACACTGAGAGGACTGAAGAGAGTAGACAGGAGTACAGGGAGATGCACCGTAAGGTGAAGGTAGAAGTGGCAACGGCCAAACAAAGAGCATATGAGGACTTGTATGCTAGGCTGGACAGTAAGGAGGGTGAGGTGGATCTGTACAGGTTGGCGAGGCAGAGAGATGGAGATGGGAAGGATGTGCAGCAGGTTAGAGTGATTAAAGATAGAGATGGAAATGTACTGACAGATGCCAGGAGGGTTATGGGAAGATGGAAGGAGTACTTTGAGGAGTTGATGAATGAGGAAAACGAAAGAGAACTAGAAAGAAAGAGCAAATATTAGTAAAAGTGAAGTGAGAAGGGCGTTGAAGAGGATGAAGAGTGGAAAGGCTGTTGGTCCTGATGACATACCTGTGGAGGTATGGAAGTGCTTAGGAGAAGTGGCAGTAGAGTTTCTGACTAGTTTGTTTAACGAGATCTTGGAGAGTGAGAGGATTTCAGAGGAATGGAGAAGTGTATTGGTGCCGATTTTTAAGAACAAGGGAGATGTGCAGAGCTGTGGCAATTACAGAGGTATAAAGCTAATGAGCCATACAATGAAGCTGTGGGAAAGAGTAGTGGAAGCTAGGTTAAGGGCAGAGGTGAGAATTTGTGAGCAGCAATATGGTTTTATGCCTAGAAAGAGTACATCAGATGCAGTATTTGCTTTGAGGATGCTTTTGGAGAAGTACAGAGAAGGTAATAAAGTTGCATTGTGTCTTTGTAGATTTAGAGAAGGCGTACGACAGGGTGCCGAGAGAGGAGCTGTGGTGTTGTATGAGGAAGTCTGGAGTGGCAGAGAAGTATGTTAGAGGACATGTATGAGAGTTGTAAGACAGTGGTAAGATGTGCTGTAGGTGTGACGGAAGAGTTCAAGGTGGAGGTGGGTCTGCATCAAGGATCGGCTCTAAGCCCCTTATTGTTTGCTCTAGTGATGGACAGGATGACAGATGAAGTTAGACAGGAGTCTCCATGGACTATGATGTTTGTAGATGACCTTGTGCTTAGGGTTAGCGAGAGCAGGGAACAGGTGGAGGAAAATTTGGAGAGGTGGAGGTATGCTCTGGAAAGCAGAGGAATGAAGGTTAGCCACAGCAAGACGGAATACATGTGTGTGAATGAGAGGGACCCAAGAGGAACAGTGAGGCTACAGGGAGCAGAGGTAAAGAAGGTGCAGGATTTTAAGTACTTAGGGTCAACGGTCGAGAGCAACGGAGAGTGTTCAAAGGAGGTGAAGAGACGAGTACAGGCAGGTTGGAATGGGTGGAGAAAAGTGTCAGGTTTGTGCGATAAAAGAGTATCGGCGAGAATGAAAGGAAAGGTGTACAGGACAGTGATGAGAGCAGCAGTGCTCTACGGCTTAGAGACAGTGGCACTGAAGAAAAGACAGGAGGCAGAGCTAGAGGTAGCAGAGATGAAGATGTTGAGGTTCTCTTTGGGAGTGACAAGGATGGATAGGATCAAGAATGAGTTCATCAGAGGGACAACCCATGTTAGATGTTTTGGAGATAAAGTCAGAGAGGCCAGATTGAGGTGGTTTGGACATGTTCAGAGGAGAGAGTGTGAATATATCGGTAGAAGGATGCTGAGGTTGGAACTGCCAGGCAGGAGGTCTAGAGGAAGACCAAAGAGGAGATTTATGGATGCAGTGAGAGAGGACATGAAGTTAGTTGGTGTGAGAGAAGAGGAAGCAGAGGATAGGGTTAGATGGAGGCAGATGATTCGCTGTCGCGACCCCTGAAAGGGAACAGCCGAAAGAAGCCGGAACAGAACTCGTTCATAAGTAGAGGACTACCTGCACATCCAAGTATTAAAGTCTCCAAGAATAGCTTGAATAGCTAGATGGAAGATGGATCAATGCTTTGGTGGATGGATGCTTGGCTTGAAACTCCAATAGGTGTACCAAAAAATGCATACGTGGATCCAAATTCTTGAGTGAATGCTTTTCTGAATTGTAGTGTTTCGAATAATTAGCGAATGAAGGATGGGCGGGTGGCCGCTTGAATATGTGCACTTTGATGTATGGACACTTATTTTTGAATGGATGGATAGATGCTTGGAAGTTCAGATGGGTTGATTGGTGGATGAATACTTGGGTGAACATGGATGTATGCTCCACATCACAGGCAACACTAATTAAACTTAATATGTAAATTTTTTTCTGTTGGGCTAATTCAGAGTAATATACAGCCTCTGTTCAGTGCACCTGCTTATTTATGTAGTTATCCAGTTAGCCGGTCATGTACAGTAAGAGCACTGTAATCCATACAACAATGCAGATACAGGTCAAGAGCTTCAGTTAATCTTAACATCAAAGTGTAATCGCTAAAGGGCTAGTGAGAGCATTTCAGAAACTGCTAATCTCCAGGAATTTTCACACACAACAATTTCTAATAATACCTCAACAAATAAAACCTTTAGATTGTATCCGCGTCTATTCTAGTTATTCTAGTTTTTGTTTCTCTTGTCAGAGAGGGGTATCTAAAACTTAATCTGTAATGAATGCAATGTTCAATTGCAGGTTCATTGTCTGGATGAGGTGTGTGGGCTGTTGCCGTTCCTCAACCCCGACATTCCGGACCAGTTCTACAGGCTCTGGCTCTCTCTCTTCCTACATGCAGGGTATGTGGACTGCTGATCCCAGAACTACAATTAAAAGAGAAAAAAATTTGTATTCCTACTGTAATAGATTGGCAAACATGATTATTCTGTATTTTCTATATCAGTAGCATTAACTCCTACCTCGTTCATTAATAGGTGTGTGCTCAGCATCTGTATTTTATACCATTAGCGTTGGTATTCACTACATCAGAAGGTTTAATTTTTTGATAGCTCGGAGTAAACAGGTTGTGATCCAGTGATTGTTGCGATTGGTTTATGGCGTTGTTTTACTTAACATGAATGATTTTCTATTGTAAATTTTTGTTATTCTTTTTTTTTTTTTTTATTGTTATTGATTTTTTTTTTTCTAGCCTCCTGCACTGCCTTGTGTCCGTGGTCTTCCAGATGACTATACTGAGAGACCTGGAGAAACTTGCTGGCTGGGTGCGCATCTCCATCATCTACATTTTCAGTGGGATCACAGGAAACTTAGCTAGTGCTCTCTTCCTGCCATACAAAGCAGAGGTAATGGCATCATGCCTACTTTTTTGATTATTTATTTTTTTGCTTGTATCATATATTGAATAACCGTGTAAACACAGTATTGAGTACATTTTGGCCACTCGTATATTGACACACGAACAATCTAAAGCCTTTACTTTTTGAGGTATTATTCGACAGATAGTTCATGTGGATTCCAAGCTTTTACTCCAAAGAGTGCTTATTTAGATTTTAACTTTTTATTACGCAATTCCTTTTTCTTCTTTGCTGAGCTCCTTGGATTTTTCCAGTTGTACTGTGCAAAGTCACCGGTCAAACCCTTTTATGTAGGCACAGTGAAGATACCAGCTGTGGTCATCCATGATGACTAGACAAATTATGACATCTTAGGACTTTCAACATAAAGATTTTGGTTGAATCTTCAGATAATCATGGAATTGATTGCATATCTAATGTGTGCGTGTCCAGATTTACATAGATTAAGTCCTAAAGAGTCTGCACGTGTATGCGAGTTCATCCCTTAGTTAATCCTGTTCATCTGTTGGCCGATGCGCTGATGGAAAGAAGCATGGATTAGTAATGGCTACATGACGAGAGTTAAAACAGTGTTGCATGCTGAGCAAGCAAAGTCTATTATGAGCTAGAACAGGAAGTGAGGTCATTATACCACTCCACCCCCATACAATTCCCATCCAATAGTAGAAGTACCCTTGTTTTCAATCAACATAAACAAGTTTCTGAACATTGGTAAAGCCTGTAATGGCACACTTTTAAGGTTTTGACATTTTCAGATCCAGAGCACTGTACGTGATGAAATGAACAACAGTAACTTTAACTTCTCCTACCGTGTCATTTCTCCACACGTTTTGTAGTTGAGACGGATTACCCAGTTAGCACGGACCGGTTTAGCCTAATTTGACCTGTTGAGATCCTCTTACTCTCGCCTCTCGTGTTTCCTTCCCATTTATGCCAGTGTTAGGAACTGTTTACCTTGAGAGGGGCTTTGGTACATTTAGGAAACTTCTTAAGTTTCACTTATGAACTGATCTCCATAAATTTGCTTCCTACATAAAATACATAAGTAAGATAATTTTAAGAGAACAAAATTGTAAATTCGCAGTGAAAGTCTTTATATTTAAAGGGTTAAAAGATGTCAGAGTGGCTGTTATTTACTGTTTTATTGTATAGATTTATACCACAGTGCTGTTTAATCATTGAATCTCTAATTCTCAAAGTTGTTGATCTATTTTCCTTAACAGCAGCTCTGATAGCAGGTGTCTGCTATAACTCCGGGTAAAGGTTTTTATTAATTTAAGTAAAGCTAACCAAGCCTATGATCAACAAACAGATCTTTGCAAAGCTCAATGCCCTTATTGTACCATTCCTGAAACACTGAATCATGTAAAGAAGGTTGGAAGAGATGGTTAAAGATGATAGGACTGCAAAGAGAAAAGCCCAGAAGACTGCTGTGCTTTCTGAACTGAGCCCATACTCTCAAGGTATGCCTGATTAACTGAATTATTGATGGATTTAATTGAGGGAATGGGGAGTGCAGAGACGGGGAGGAGTTTATCTTCATTTCCACCCAGGCAAGCCGTTTAGGACTAAGAGGCAGGTGGCGGGGGGGGGGGTTGTGCGCGCGTGTCCAGATCACGCGTGCCGAACCGTAGCTCAATGTCCTTTAAGACAGTCAACCAATGGGCCGCGATTCGTGTCTCAGATACTCTACCGTTGCGGTAATAGATAAATTGGCCTAATAAACTTAAAAAAATAAAAAATATGACTGACAGCTCGGGCGCAAAAATGTGCTTCGGCCCACCGGGCATTGCCCGGTATGCCCTATGGCACTCAGTCCAGGCCTGCTAAGAGGACGCCCCTGACAAGTTCCCCGCTAAATGATTGAGACTGCTGAGCATTTGTTAGAACTGAGACAAATAGGGCTTGAATATAATAATTTAACCTAAGTGATAGAACTTGAACCAAAATAAAAATTTTCTAAAGCTTAAATAAATAAATACTCCCATTCCAGCCCTTTCAGCATCCAAAGACATACAGTACACACTCAGGGATCCCCTCTGATGGTGTGTACAAGATATAAGAACAGTAAGAATAGCGATTTTTGACAAAATCGGTCTGGTCTTCAGATATAATTGAGGGTCGAGCATACTCTAATGTAAGACTTTAGCAAGGATTTTAACATCAACATTAAGAAGAGTAATTGGTCTAAATGGAGAGCACTCTGTTGGGTCTTTTATTAAATTAACCATTGGGATCAGTTGATTATAAAGAAATAATAAATTCTGGAGAAAGTATGAAGAACATGTGAGAAAAAGGAGTATTCTCTCTTTGTTTTTGGATGAAGGAAGGTCCATACGTCAGAGATACCAAAGCTGCAGAGATGGGACTGAAGTAGGGTGGCGGATTTACTCAGAGGTATCGGATTGGGAGACGACCTGTCAAGTGATGGATCTAAACAGCAGTTAAAGTCTCCCCCTAATATGAGAGAGTCTGAGCTCAGATCTGGTAGAGCAGAAAAAAATGTTCAAAGAAGGAAACATCATAATTAGGGGCATTTAAATTAGCCAACACTACATTAGTATTAAATAATTTCCCTGAAACAGCGATATAACGACCCTTTATATCATTTCCATAATAACATTAAGATGCTCAAGAGATCTTTGGATTAATGAGAATTGAGACGCCCCTCGCTTTGGCCTGAAGGGTTCGCGACATAAGGCGAGAATTATCAGAACTGTGGATGTGAGTTTCTTGTAAAAAAGCGATTGCAGTGTTAAGTTGTTTAAGGTGTGAGAGCACCTTCCTTCTTTTGACCGGATGGTTTAAACCGTTAACATTCCAGCTCACAAAGTTTAAAGAACTTCAATTTGGTCTAGTTTACTTTCCAATAAACTAAACGAGGATTTAAAATCTTTAATAACATTAAGATGCTCAAGAGATCTTTGGATTAATGAGAATTGAGACGCCCCTCGCTTTGGCCTGAAGGCTCCGCAACAAGGCGAGAATTATCAGAACTGTGAATGTGAGTTTCTTGTAAAAAGGCGACTGCAGTGTTAAACGGTCGCACCGCGAGCCGGCGCAGTGTCCTCTTTTTTCCTGGTTTTAACACTCCTTGTAGCCATTGTTTCATAAGTGAAAAATAGATGACCGTGGGGTAGAGTACACAGTTATTTCCTAAAGATTAAATTTAACATGCAGAGACGAATAAAGTGTGAAGAAATAAAAAGATTGTCGGAGCACCTATCTACCACGTCTACTCCATGT
Source organism: Channallabes apus (assembly GCA_030522415.1). Classification (NCBI taxonomy): domain Eukaryota; kingdom Metazoa; phylum Chordata; class Actinopteri; order Siluriformes; family Clariidae; genus Channallabes; species Channallabes apus. The sequence goes on along the minus strand of CM060112.1, from coordinate 16,805,908 downwards.
GGCTGCTAACCAGAAGTCCCGGTCCAAGCGTTTTCAAGAAGGACGATCCAAGCCATAGTGTCTCGGAGCCCACTGCAGCCCTTCCTGTAAACAATCAACAAGTGGAACAACTTAACCCTTGAAAATTGACTAATAACTTGTCACCAACTTGCAGAAAAGACGCATTTATCCGTGGGAATCGTACACACATCCATTTACGAACACCGCTTACACTTACAGGAACATTGCTGGGAGTTATTGCCACATCCCCTGTATAATCCCGACGTTGCTCCTAGTCATATCCACATGTTTGGGCCATTGAAGGAATTCCAGATGTGAAGCAGGGGGTCTGATCATGTGTCCGGCGTACTGAGAATACTTTATCTATTGATGGTATCCAAGCACTAGTGAAACTCTGGAATAAGTGGGATAAGTGTATAGCAGGGGATTGTATAGAGAAAGAATTTACTCACTCATCTTCTATACCGCTTTATCCTGTATTCAGGGTCACAGGGGTCTCGAGCCTATACCAGGAGACTTAGGGCACAAGGGATATCGAACCCGGACCCTGGAGGTACAAGGTGACCGTGCTAACCTCTGTATCGAATTAAACCTCTGTGGGGGTAAAAGGATTAAAATGCACCATGTGGAAAATATTTATGGGAAAACAATCAACTTGCTGGTAACTCCCCTTTGCATTAGCCTACATATACCCATACACCCAGTCCCTATTGCTTGACTGCAAGTCTCATTATGATTTGTTCAGTATCTCTACCAATATCTGATGTAATCCACATCTTCTATTCTACTGTAATTCTTTGTGTTTGTGTAATTGTTCAGTGCTTGTCTAAGAATGACTGACTAAAGGTTTCATCTGTCTCTGTGCGCGTGTGGACAAGCATACTTTTCCGGTGTCTTCAGCTCAATTGTCCTTGTCTTAGTTTAACATCAGACTAATCGGGTCAGGATGACCAGTTTTATGGTCTGTTTTACTTAGTCAACAGCTTTACACAACCTTAAAGTGATACAGGAACCGTTCACAATTCTACTGCATGTTCTCTGTTCTGCCATTAATCCAAGCATTTTCTTTCATTAGAGAGTGAAAAGGAAACAATGTATTATAAAGTTCTTGTTAACTCAAAGGCAAAATAAGGAATGATGAAAATAAAGGGGAAAAATTAAAGTAACCAAAAGGAACAATAAGAAATATGGAGGATATGAAGACAAAAACGGCAAAGGACAGAGAGGTTTTAAAAGCAAGTGTTGAAAGCTTTTAATAGCATCACTAGTGCTGTTTGATTTATGGAGTAGTGGATGAATTTTTGCATTAAGCAGATGTTATTTCCATTTGCATGATTAGTGCACATGTCAATAATTACCTTATGTTCAGATTGTTTTCAATGCTGCCATTTCCATTTGTTTCCATTTTAGGATGTAATTGCTGTGGCGTTTTATCAAGGGGGGGGAAAAAGCAAATAGACGGTCATCCATTTGACCCTTCAACCCTGTGCACTACCAACAAAAGATTACTGGCGATTTTTATTTGTGTCCCATTTGTGTAGACGTCAGAAATCAACAACCTCTGCATCTGGTTTTTATTTTTATTTAACCCTGTTGGCTTTGTGTTGTTCAATTATCACAAATTACTAACATTATCAGCATTAATGACATAAGCACGATGTCATGGTTATTGGCTTCAACATGCACGCACCTGCAATGATGTCCACAAGGTTCTGTCGGTAATGTTTGAAAAGACAGGAATGATGAAATAAGAATTAAAAAAATCAAAGGATGTGAGGAAAGTTAAATGATGAGAAGAGGAAGAAGGTAGGCGCTAAGGAATATGAGGGATTTAGAAAGGAGGGAAGAGGTGAGGAAGAGTCGAAAGGAGATGTCTACAGGGAGGAAGGTGGAAGGAGTTATGAAAGAAGACGGAGGCTGAAGTAGGTGAGGGAGGAGAGGAGGAGAAGAGAAGAAGTTTAAAGGAAGTGAGGAACGAGTGAAAGACAGAAGGGGTTGTAAATGAAAGGTGATGAGGCAGGGGAAAAAAAGGAAGTAAGGAATGATACAAAAATCATGAAAGGAAGTAGATATAGCAAAGAAGATGTAAAAGGAAGAATGGAATAAAGAAAGACATAAAATATACAAAAAAAACCCACCAGGGAATTATTCTCATTCTCTGTTTATTCCCTTGTAATGCAGGTGGGTCCAGCAGGCTCTCAGTTCGGTCTGCTAGCGTGCCTTTTCGTAGAGCTCATTCAGGGCTGGCAGATGTTGGAGAAGCCATGGAACGCCTTCCTCAAGCTGCTCGGCCTTGTTCTCTTCCTCTTCCTCTGTGGCCTGCTGCCATGGATAGACAACATCGCTCACATCTTTGGTTTCATCAGTGGCTTGCTGCTGTCTTTCGCCTTCCTGCCCTACGTCACCTTCGGCACCTTCGACAAGTACCGCAAGCGCGTGCTCATCATGCTGTCACTGCTCGGGTACATGGGGCTTTTCTCCTCACTCATAGTCTGGTTCTACATCTACCCCATCGACTGGACTTGGCCCGAGTATCTTACCTGCATCCCTTTCACCAGCAAGTTCTGCGAGCGCTACGATAATGACCCTATTGGCCACTAACCCGCTAACCCTCACATGATCAGAGGACAACTAACATGCGAGTCCTGGCCACTACAATATTGACCGTGTGGTGCACTGGCTGCCACGTTCTTGTGGTCATGCTAAACCAGCAAATGGTACGAGATAATGCATATCTGGAAGCCAAGTACTGAACAAAGAAGTAAGGGGTGAGAAAAGCCGAATGACAGACGCCACATCTGGACTACTGGTAAAGTTTTGAGGCATTATTGCAGTTCTCTTGGGATCCACTTCTACTGCAAGAGTTTTTAGGTACAATATTTAAAACCATGCACAGTTTCATAATGACACTAAATACTACATCCAGGTTCATCTTGGACAACTTTGCCTTAAGCTAGCTTTTTATTGATTTGGCATGTGGGTGCCACGTTGTTGCAATTTAGAACACTGTAGAGGATCATGAGTTTATGCCTTTTGTATAAATTTTTTTCAGGATTCATTGATGATCTCATGATGAAGATTAAGTTTAACACTTCAGGATTATTTAACTTAATCTCTATCAAGCCTATATTGAGTTGTTAAGTGGTATTGCATTAATTATGGACTTATCTGCAGTAACGTCTGCTGGTCAGGGTCAGGATGAGTCCGAGACTATCCCTGGAACACTCTCTGTGAGGGAATCGCACAGGAACACATTCTGGTTCATTGCCTGGGGATCACATCTACATCCACTCATAGACAGGTATCCCTTAACTCTAAATAAAACTGTGGGTGAAGAAACGGAAAACCCAGAAGAAACCTTTTGTCCGTGTGGAGAACAGGTGAAGCAGTAACCCAAGCGCAGGATCCAACTGGGTAACCTGAAGATGAGGGGCAGCAATGGGGTGGTACTGTCAGTGGTACACCTCTTATACGTGGTTTACCTCTTAAAATCCAATCCTAGAACCTGATGTAAGATCCGGTTATGTATCTGAAATTGCTTAATATGTCCTACCATTAAAAACATAAACAAAAGGTACAAAAGATCTGCACCCTTGGGTGAACAAACTCAGTGACTAGGAAGATTGCAGAATACTTTGTATGCCTCTTTGATTTATTTTGGGAATTGATCCAAACCAGGTCCATAGCAAGGAAAAAAATTCAAATCCATCCATTTGAGATTCTTGTGTGATGTGTTAAGAACAAGCATCTGAAGATTTATATGGAATCATCACTGCAACCTGTGAACTGTGAACTAAACAAGAGCAAGGTCATGACATGGTCTGATATAAGTGTACTTTTCCGTCTCTGTTATGTTCGTCATACAATTATTTTATTCGCATATTAACATTGAGGAACTGAAAGCTTGTCCGTGTTGTTGTGAGCTAGAACCCCTTGCGGTACATTTCAGTGGTCTGAGATGAAGTTGAATATGACCAGAGTGTCTATAGTTTTCATATCACTACTTCCGTGTCAACTGCTTATACCTATTACAGCCTTGCCTTTGCACGAACTTAAGCCCAAGAAATGTAAAGATTCCCCTAATGGACATGCCAGTTTATTAGGTACACTACAGTACAGTATGTGGTACCATATGGAGGTTTGTGGACACCTGATTATCCAACTAGTATGCGCCTGTTAAACATCAAATTCCAGTGTTGTTTAGTGGGGTTGAGGTCAGGGTTCTGTCCAGGCCACTCAACCTCCACTACAACCTTGGCAAATCATGTTGTCATGGTGCTCACTTTGTACACAGGGACATTATCCTGGAACACGCTTGGTACCATTAGTTCCAATGAAGGGAAATGTTTAGTCTCAGTCTGAGGAAGAACCAACATATGGGCATGATGGTCAGGTGTTCACATTTTTGGCCAACTAGTACCTTTTATACTGTAAATAAAATGACTTATCACAGCCTTATGCTTGTGAAGCTGGGAATTTATCATCATTAAGGTCTGCCGGTGGCATACGTACCCCAAACAAAACATTTCATATTATAGTAATGGTATATTTCCACAGGTTTTGATATTATCAGAAGGATATATTTTAGATATCTATGAAAAACCTTTATTTCTTCTCACAAGTAGTTTTTGAATTAGAAACGACCTACTCATTTCAGGATACAGGCTTATTAGCTATTATTATTTAATATGCTAAGTATGAGATTTGTTTAATTCATAATTGTTTCCTAGCTTGTCAGATTAAGTAATAAGGCCTTAAAATGTTCACTTCATTATTGTACTTTCCCAGAATTTGCTGAAACTAATGTCAAACTAATTTTTTGACATTAATTGATTATATTAATGCTCCTGGTCTAATATGCTTATGTTGAACATCCATAGTAACAACTTACACAGGGAATTGTATGTGGACGCTCCATATAAATAATAATAATAATAATAAAAGTAGATGTTTGTTTAATGTTTTGGATGGAGTCTCCAGAGTTTTAATCATAATTTGACTGAGCTTCAGCAAAACCTTATAATGATGTTATGATAGCAGGGATTCTTGACTCTTAAAGTCCTTTATGAAATTTAGTCATTGCAAGCGTTTTAGAAATAATAATATCTGAGCATTTAGAACATTCTGGACAATATTCTCACTCATGTCTGGTGATAATGTTGTGGCTTCAGTATGCGCCTGGCTTAAAGACATAGAATCCATTGACCATAATGTTAATTATAATCTGATTGTGATGATCCCACAACAGCAGGCTTTGATTAGTCATGTTCAATCACCAGCTGAATGCAGCAAAGCTGGATTAGCGTCTGCTGTTTAACAAATCCGATCACAGAAGACACGCTGCGAACATTTCGTTGTCACATGGCCGACATGCACAGCACCGTACTGTATATGAGAACTGGATGCTCCAGCCTGTGTTGTACAGGTTACTAATTATATCTGCAAGTAACGGGATGCCCTCTTTGTGGCCTCACTAGGAGCACGTGACTTCCTGGATGGACTCGAATGTTTACAGAACTGCGTTTGTATTGTTTTATATGTCTAGTAATCACTTTTGAAAAATCTACAAATCAACCCGCTGTTTATGTTTTAGTTTGAAATCATTTTTTCTACTTTAGTAAAATTGTACTGTGCCTTATAAATGCATAAAAACAAAAAAGAATGGATGGTCTTTTTTTCTTTTCTTTTTTTTTGATAACCTGAAAATGTAATGTTGTGCACTAAATGTAATGGACCAAATTTCTGTACTTTATCAACTGATTCATGTAATTTGTCATATTTATATGAACAACTAAACATTAAATTTTCTTAAAATAAATGTGATGTCATTCCAATTTTTTTTTTTTATTTACAATGTGTGGACATCAAGAATAATCAATGCTCTCTACATATGAGGGTCAAGAATTATCCACATTTATTTTAATACTCTGCTGTTTACTCTCAGGCTCATAGTGATGAATCCATGTCTCGTCACCGGTAATGATTCTCTTTAAGAAACTTTCACCTTCTGTAAAGTATCAGTCCAAAAAAAAACAAATAAGGAACGAATCACTGCAAGCTGCTCTTCTTTTGTGCGAAACACAAGCGGGCCGTTCTTTTTATCCTTACACCACACTGATATAACATGTTCACATCTGCACGGCAGTGACTGGGGAGATGGGAGCCTTCGATGGAAGAACGCTGACAAGGGCAATAGTTTTAATATAAACAGTGTGCGGACTCACCCTTGTAAGTCATGAAATGTTGGAGATATGATCAGTTCTTTATTTTTTGGGGGGGTGAAGGAGTTACGTTAGGTATTAATTTTATGGTAAAGACTTTAATTGAGATATTTGGAGCTAGAAGAATCATTACTTGGCCAGGGTTGTTCATCAAAAGATATGAGCCAATCTGGTTTCAGTATGCCAACAAAGGCTTAAGTATACAGTGGTGTGAAAAACTATTTGCCCCCCTCCTGATTTCTTATTCTTTTGCATGTTTGTGACATAAAATGTTTCTGATCATCAAACACATTTAACTATTAGTCAAAGATAACACAAGTAAACACAAAATGCAGTTTTTAAATGAGGGGTTTTATTATTTAGGGAGAAAAAAAATCCAAACCTACATGGCCCTGTGTGAAAAAGTAATTGCCCCCTGAACCCAATAACTGGTTGTGCCACCCTTAGCAGCAATAACTGCAATCAAGCGTTTGCGATAACTTGCAACGAGTCTTTTACAGCGCTCTGGAGGAATTTTGGCCCACTCATCTTTGCAGAATTGTTGTAATTTAGCTTTATTTGAGGGTTTTCTAGCATGAACCGCCTTTTTAAGGTCATGCCACAACATCTCAATAGGATTCAGGTCAGGACTTTGACTAGGCCACTCCAAAGTCTTAATTTTGTTTTTCTTCAGCCATTCAGAGGTGGATTTGCTGGTGTGTTTTGGGTCATTGTCCTGCTGCAGCATCCAAGATCGCTTCAGCTTGAGTTGACGAACAGATGGCCGGACATTCTCCTTCAGGATTTTTTGGTAGACAGTAGAATTCATGGTTCCATCTATCACAGCAAGCCTTCCAGGTCCTGAAGCAGCAGAACAACCCCAGACCATCACACTACCACCACCATATTTTACTGTTGGTATGATGTTCTTTTTCTGAAATGCTGTGTTACTTTTACGCCAGATGTAACGGGACATGCACCTTCCAAAAAGTTCAACTTTTGTCTCGTCGGTCCACAAGGTATTTTCCCAAAAGTCTTGGCAATCATTGAGATGTTTTTTAGCAAAATTGAGACGAGCCTTAATGTTCTTTTTGCTTAAAAGTGGTTTGCGCCTTGGAAATCTGCCATGCAGGCCGTTTTTGCCCAGTCTCTTTCTTATGGTGGAGTCGTGAACACTGACCTTAATTGAGGCAAGTGAGGCCTGCAGTTCTTTAGATGTTGTCCTGGGGTCTTTTGTGGCCTCTCGGATGAGTTGTCTCTGCGCTCTTGGGGTAATTTTGGTCGGCCGGCCACTCCTGGGAAGGTTCACCACTGTTCCATGTTTTTGCCATTTGTGGATAATGGCTCTCACTGTGGTTCGCTGGAGTCCCAAAGCTTTAGAAATGGCTTTATAACCTTTACCAGACTGATAGATCTCAATTACTTTTGTTCTCATTTGTTCCTGAATTTCTTTGGATCTTGGCATGATGTCTAGCTTTTGAGGTGCTTTTGGTCTACTTCTCTGTGTCAGGTAGCTCCTATTTAAGTGATTTCTTGATTGAAACAGGTGTGGCAGTAATCAGGCCTGGGGGTGACTACAGAATTTGAACTCAGGTGTGATAAACCACAGTTCAGTTATTTTTTAACAAGAGGGCAATCACTTTTTCACACAGAGCCACGTAGATTTTGAGTTTTTTTTTCTCCCTTAATAACGTAAACCTTCATTTAAAAACTGCATCCTGTGTTCGATTATGTTATCTTTGACTAATAGTTAACGGTTTTTGATGATCAGAAACATTTAAGTGTGACAAACATGCAAAAGAATAAGAAATCTGGAAGGGGGCAAATAGTTTTTCACACCACTGTATTTTACTAAGGAAATGGTGTCTAAACTTTCATTTGTGGCTCTTCTCATTTGTATGTACAGTGCATGTCTGGTTTTCTATGTACTATGTTCAATAGAGGAACTTTTCAATATTTTTGTTTATTCACTATTCTACAAAATGAAGAGGAAAAAAAAAAAGAGTGCAGCAAAAACATTGAAAATCTGTTATTTATTTTTTCTATTTACAAAACATTTACAAAATCATAGATGTCTTGATTCAAGACTTCAACGAGGCAAAGGTGGTGGATGTCTACTACAAAAGGCAAAATAATAATAATAAAATGTTTTAAATATATGTATATATGCATGGGTGGGAAGGGGATAATAAATTCTGTGATTTTTAAATATTGGATCCCATGAACAGGCTACTTGAGGTGCAAGAACAAATCCACCTGTAATGCTCCATAATGCAGATAAAGCTGTTTACATGTAATACCATGTACAGTATGCATGTGTCCTTCCATCAAAGAATTGCCGGGCATTTCATTTGTTAACTTTTAAACAGAAGTAAATATTCATTAAGTCGTTTCTTTTTTTTAAAGTCTTTTACAGTAGATGTGAGGAAGGAAAAAATAATAGCAATCCCTCTGGGTCTGAAAAGATCTTTCATCTTTTGCAGAGCGCATGTTCATTTGTTCAGATCAGTCACTCTTGGTCTCTATTTAGTAGAGATCAGTAAGAGGGTGTCAAGTCAATGCTGCTTTAATACGTCTACAAAACATCTAGAGCAAGCACAAGACATTTAACAACAAGGCTGAATAAACACTACAGGTTAACAATCAAGGGACTGTTTATAACCACACAGGACACTACATAGGACAGGGGGACTTGACAATACAATACGAATATGGTGATCAATTGTTTTAACTATAATTTGAACCATACAGTACCATATCAACCACCCCAATACCGTTTTATTAGATTTCTATTGTGTTTCTATTTACCAACTACCACTGCCTACTTTATGATGATAAACAGGTTATTTAAAAAACAAATGTGATAGAAAAATACTTAAATAAGATAAACATTCACATTTCTAAATATAAATGACACAAAAACATATTCTTCTGGATAATTTTAAAGATTTGAAATGAAAATCAATATGTATTCCACAATATCAAACTGAAGCCAGCCTTTACGAAGGTGTAGTGTATTGATGTTTTTTTTTTGTTTTAGATTCATCATTTACTTTCAGCCTTTCTTTTTTTTAATATACATCAACTTTACATTAATTGCGGACAAACACCTACTGACACCACAGACGTAACCTACACTTGAAGCAAGAAAACTTCCCCAGCAGAATAAGCCTCCTGCTCGACCTTGCTTTGGCATCTGGGGTAAGGAAAGGAGTAACATTAGCTGCTTGAACTCAGCAGCCGCTGTTGCGGCGCATGAAGGCATGACCATGCACGGCATACTGCATCTCCATGAAGGTCAACGGCCCCACGGTGATCTCACTTGGCCCCTGAACCTTGAAGCCAGATTTCTGGTAGAATGGCACGAGGAAATCCTCACACATGAGGACAGCACGGCGCACGTATGGAAGACAGCGCAGGTACTGCAGGTAGCGCCACATCAGGATGGAACCACGGCCCTGCTGCCGGAATGTACGGTGCACCGCGAGCACGTGGATGTGGACCGTGGTGCCATGAGGTTTGTGAAGCGTCAATGCTTCCTGTAAGGAGCAGGAGACACGAGAGGATAAGGTTACTTCCTGATATGATCTCAATATGAGTGACATGGAGTATGTTAACAATGCAAGATGATGTCAGGGTGCTGGACTTGCCCGTATTCTTAATATAAATTAATATTAAGAAACCAAAAAGTGGAAACATTTGTTAAAAATTTCTGGCACTGGAGGCTTCTTTCCTAAATGTCTGTAAACATCTTCCCAGTATCATTAATTATGTAAAGTGGCCCAAAAATCTTGTTCCATAGGCATTCTTCCTTATTTGAAATTTTATTTCTCAAGACTTAAGATTGTTTCAAAACTAACAATCGAGGTATGCAAATCATGCTGTCGACTTTTGGACCAACATGTGTGTTTTTCTTTGCTAAATTCCTTTTTTCGATTTGTTTTCTACTATCCTTAGATTTAAGAATTCAGAGCTGTGGTGTAAGTTACATTGTCGTCACTTACACTATACGAGGGGTGTTCAATTCATAATAGGATTTGTGATTCATTTTTTTTCTAAATAAATGTGTAAAACAACTGACATTTACAGAAGACTTCAAGCACAGTACGGTGATGAGCATCTTAGCCACAGTAAAACATTTGAATGGTACAAACATTTTAAAGAAAGCCATATGTCTGAATGGTGATTACGGCTCAGGTGACTCAGAACCCACTGCACACACAGCGGTTCTGTAAGCGTTCAGCGAGTGGAACACTTGATCCTTGTAATGCTTGATTAATAGATAACTTGTTTCTGACTTGCGGAAGAGACGAATCTGTCACAATTATCCATGAACACTACTTGCACATTACAGAAACTCAGCTGGGAGTAAACTGCCACATCCCTGTATAGTCCTGACCTCTTTCCAAGCCATTTGACATATTTGGCCAATTAAAGGAGTTCCTGGGAGGCCAGCGTTTCAGACGTGGTACATTCCCTCCG